>CM065369.1:30890103-31490103 GCA_033032245.1 Poecilia picta | reverse complement strand
GGAATTGAATTGGTTCCTTTACTATTTTAGATTTTACAATTTAGAATTTACAAAATAAATTTATTAGACTGAGTATCTCATCAGATACACTCAAGTATCTCTGATGAGCAGTGATGTTATTATTGTGTTACCAAGATACGTCAGACCACTTTTTCCAGTAACGAGTAATCTAAAGCGTTGCTTTTTCCAATCCAGTAGTCAGACTATCCATCCATTTTCTGTACACCTTGTCCCTTAATGGGGTCAGGAGGGTTGCTGGTACCTATCTCCAGCTAACGTTCCGGGCGAGAGGCGGGGTCACCCTGGACAGGTTGCCAGTCTGTTGCAGGGCAACACAGAAACACACAACCATGCACACACACACTCACACCTAGGGACAATTTAAGAGAGGCCAATTAACCTAACAGTCCATGCAGAAAGACCTCAGGCTTGCCTCCCTGTACATTTTTGGGAGTACAGGACTTTTTTAAAATTTATTTGAGGTTATCTACCTACATACCAAATTTCAGATCTCTATGACCTACAGTTTGTCCTTTCTCACGTTAGGGGGCACTGTAGAGCAGTTCGGCCACGTTCAGTTGCGATCCCAATGGAATCTGAAAATTTTAGTTGAGGGACACTTTTGAGTGAAGTTTGGTGAGTTTTTGAATATGTTAAAGCCTCCAAAAAGTACTTGAATTAGTCAGAAAAATAAGAAAACCTGAGATTAAAATAGGCCTTTGCTTTGCTGATCGGTCCTAATAAAATAAAATATAGACAAAGCATTGTATCCAAGCAGTTCAGTACCAGGCATTAATTTGGCATGAACTATGTAAGAACAAACCCTTTAAAACAGCAACAAGAGACACAAATCACTGGAGACAGTGGATACAGTAATTAGTATTGTATCCACTAATTTGTTACCAACTTAGTAACAAAAATAAGGAAATTAGTACACAAATAGTACCAGTAAAAGCAAAAGACGTTCCACCGCAAAATTTGAGAATGTTCATTACAATAATAACAAAATCAATTTGCTGCACTATGCTGTGTGTATTTCATTAATATCTTCACTCTCTGGGTCAATTTCTATACGTCTTGTCATCTTTCAGTTTGGACCTCCTAAGCATATCTATTGTTTTGTTTTTTCCTCAGGTATTATCTCCCTGGTCATCTTGACAGTGCTGTGCTTCATGGTGTTCGTGATTCGCCATATGTTTCGTCACAAGGGCTCATACCACACTAATGAGGCCAAGGGAGCAGACTCAGCAAACTGTGCTGATGCAGCCATTATTGTCAATGACCCGGCCTTCACTGAAACTATTGATGAGAGCAAGAAGGAGTGGTTCATCTGAAGCCTGGAAATCCCTTGAAAATGTCACACATGGACAAGGGTCGATTTTTTATTTTGTTTTTCTTAAGCTTTGCGAGTATTTAGGAAGTGACAAACTGTGGAACCTTAAGCATGTATGAACATTTATTTTAAAAAACAACAACTTTGTGGACAGATATATAGAGAGATAGTATTATGGCACAAAGCACACCACAAGTTATTTTACAATGGTTTCTCCTAAATGGACAATGCAAGAAAGTAAAGCCCTTCACAGGATTGTGCCATAAAATCATAGAATGAAATTGTCTTAGAACATATCAGTTTTGTTTTTTACCATTCTGAAATAAATTTTCTATTAAGTGTCAAGATTATTTTTATTAGCTTTATGTTAGACTTATTTATATATTTATGTATTTTTCTGTTTATATTTGATTTCCATAAACATTGTATCCATCATTATGCCACAAAACATCCATAATTGTAGTAATTGTTTAAATTGTATCTCTTTTTACCATATATTTAAAGATTTGTGGCCTGGGCTTTGATTGAACCCTGGATGTTCTGGCCGGTCTGCAAGTACAGCTGATGAAACACAATAAGGCTGCATTTTACATGATAGACTCTTCTAGTTGTTGGTTTTTAGTCCAAACAGGTTCTTATATTTAGGTATTTTTGTATTTTTTTTTATGTTTCCACATTACATTTACTTCTTAAGACACATGAAAACCCCTGACTGGACTGTGTTTTAAGTTGGTAAGATAATTTTCTTGGAATTATTTTAAAAGGACTCGAATAGTATCAGTCTCTTGAAACCAGATATTTAATAAGTTATTGCAAATGAATGTTTATTAGTTACATGTTTAGCTTCACCTTAACTCTGGACATTTGATTGTAATGCATTTGTATTTATTTGTGTTCTTGTGTAAAAGTATGCTGTTTGACACTCACTTGCCCTATATTTTTTCTTTATGAGCCACTGTAGAACCACATAGTTTTCTTCATGTTACATGGATAAAAACAATCCAAAATGTACTTATAAATTTAGTTGACTTATTTTCTTGTATGTTTAACTGTGTAGAAAAAACCCCTGAGAAGGCACTGAGGAAACCGCTGGTTCAAGATGACAATGGTCAAATTTAAAACGTTATTGTCCTTATAAGTAACATTGGACTCTTCTATCTGATCAGATGCATACAGCATGTTCGTTTCCAGATTTTCCACAAAAATTCTTATATTTACAGACATTTTTCTTTATTCCATATCCACTTTATCTAAATGTTGTCTTTCTTCATCCATCATGCTCTCTCTTCACTCCCTTATGTGTTTCTTTCTCTCTTTTTTTTGTACTCTATGTACTGCATGTGTGGTGAATGGACTGATATAAAACCTTTTTTCTAACATTTTTTTTCACTTATTTCTGTTCTTTTTAGACTGTTATAAGAGATTGGTATTTTTGTGGTTTGGTTTAAGCACAATTGTGACAGGACACTGTCCCTTTAATTGAGAAACATGAGAGTGGTTCTACAGCCTTTGTTAAGTAGGTGCTGTTAGCAGTTGGAAATAAAGTGGGACACGGAAACATTTTATATGTCTCATGTATGAACGGGCGGGGGTTGTTGTTTCTGTCAAGGAGCCAGAGTTTGTTACTCAACTTGTTGAAAGTGGGAGTGGAATAAATGAGTTTCAAATTTCTTCTTTAGCTGTTCCGTGCACCTGGAATGCATTGTCCAGAGTTCTGCCCTGTTGATGATGACTAGTGTTGATGGCTTATTAAAGCCCCCCAAAAACGATAACACTGTTTAACAACAGAGGAATATTTTACTGTTATAAGCCTGGTCCACTGCCAGTAATCCTTAAAAGGATCCAAGATTAGTTAAACATGTTGGCCTAAAAATGTTGTAATTTTCCTACTTACTAATAAAAATGCTGTTTGTTTCCCAAACTGATAATTTCTTCAAGAATGTTATATTTTTTGTTATATTTTTATCCATGGAGTTCACCATTTGTTCAGTTGCTGAGCTGATGATGCAGGTGTGTTTACTGTTTAATTTACAGACCAAACACAGATAGCTAACTTTATCTGAGTTGTCTGAGTTGCGTTTGACTGGTGTAATTTTAGATAATGCCATACGTCACTATGGTATAACTTAAAAAGAAAACAGTGAGGTGAATCTGGATCGATTCAAACATGAAAGAAAGAAGAGCACAGTGGGAGAGAGTTGGACACAACGTCCAAAGGACCTACATTTGTGCTCTTAACATTTTTCTCCAGAAGACTTTCATTTGTACAAGCAAAACTGACAAAGGTTCTAACAGCTGATCGTTACCTTTACAAGCTAAAAACAAATGTCATGCTGACAGTTTTTATCCACAAAGCGCCTAAGCCCTACTGCTGCCGACTGGAGAGCAAAAAATCATCATGCAGACGGCACCGGAAGCTCTTTTAAATGCTAAGAGCTCTGTGGCAGTAGTACCTGCTACTGCAGGTACTAACCGAAGACCTGACCCTGACCAAAGACAGCTGTTACCAGACCAGACACAAAGTTACAAAACTCCTTACCAGATCATACACTCCGACCACAGGTATGTGTCATTCATCGTTTCATTTATGAAGCTGAAGGTAGCAGCAGTAAAATACCAGCTCCACCTCTGTCCTCTATCTCCATTTGGTTCTCCTCATCCTCATTATTACTTTGTGATTTCTACATTTCCATTGCTTTTAATGTGTTCCGGTTTAAACTGAAAAGGCTTAAAGATGTTACTCATTGTTGTTTTGGCTGGATGGAGCTAACGCAGTCAACCTTTAGATGTCATTTACCCAGAATACATTGCAGTGTGGAGATGGTGATGTTCGTGTGACAATATTTTATTAAAATTTATAAAAACTAATTAGCCTACAGTGTTATTACTGTTGCTTTTACGTCTGAAATAAATATTTCTCAAATAAAGTCTAATGTTGCAACTAATCCTGGATTCCTTTATGGGACAACACAAAGTGGCCCTGGGCAGTAGATTTCCACTCCTTTTGGCTCCTACAGAAGCTACCCCACAAAGACAGCCTTCCCATGTGATGTAATTTACTTACCCTTACATGTGTGTGCACACATGTGTCCGTGAGCATGCAAGCAGCTAAAAGAGATATAGGAAAAAGATATAATCATTTATTTGTACCTAACAAGGTGCTAGTGCAGATGCTGAAACGCTTCAGAAGACTGACTTGGTGGTTCAAGACTGTCAGTTTGGAATGTACAGATTCCAAACTTAATCCTGTTTTGTCTTTGCGTAGACAAATGTTTATGTATCTGGATGCACCAACACAGATGTTAGATATCTCTTTCCATGTTAAACATGAGGAGGGATATATGGTATATGCAAGCTTAGGTGTGATGAAGTGTTTTGAGTGTGGAGATGTGGGGCACAAGCAGATTGGACAGGAGGCTGAGGTCACTGCAGCAGCCACTGAAGGCAGAAGCAGCCCAGAAGAGCCGCCTGTGACCACTGAACCTGCACCACTGGTTTCAGATGGTTTCAGTCAGCGTTCCAGGTGAGAGCAAAACTGTTTCTTCTGAGAATGTTGGATTCTTCAAGGGCTGGTGGATCTGTATGGAGGACCAAAACTGACATAATAATAAATAAAAGAATAAATACATAAAACATTATTTACATGTTAGCCTTCATCAGTCATTGTCAATTTACTATTCTCCAACTGTATTCAAAGGAACCAGCCTCCGATCGGAGAGTAAACCAGCTGGCTGTAGCTTTAGCCACAGTTAGGAAACATACACCGCTGATTGTCAGTGCTGTAACGTTTAGAGGTTCACTTTCTTTATCAACATTAATAAAACAACATTTAAATGTTAGATAACGGTTATTACTCATTGTCAATCCACCATTCTTTGACTGTATGTAATAAACAGCCTCCGATCTGAGAGTAAACCAGCAGCAGTAGCTTTAGCCACAGTTAGGAAATGTAAACACCGCTGCCTGTCAGTGCTGTGTTGTTAAAAGCTTCACTAAAATCACTGACATCTTCCAACACTGTTGTTTAGAAAAGCATTTTAAATATTGATTTAAGCACCATCTGCCAAATAATTTACATATTCTGATGTAATTCATAATTTCTCCATTTGTTTTGTTCATCTTTCTCAACAGTAGCCGACCTAACAACCTACCATATCTGGGATTGTCTTGTTTCTCTGTCCATGGGAGGTTCAGTCAATCAGCTGTGGGACATCTGCTGTCTAGTCAAAGTATCATGGGCCTCTTGATTTAAAAGGACACAAACCAGGAGCAGAGAGGCTCTGGATGAACACTCACTACTGTTAGATCTCTTGCAGGTACCCCCGCTAAATCTTTTAGGGGTATGCAGTACCCTGCCCTACCCCCTTACTTTCACCCCTGACTCTGGTTCTCACTGCCCCCCTGCTCTGCATGTTCTAGATGTGCCTCTAGTCAAGAACAGCTGATTCAAATGATTGCATGACTATCGTGCTGTCCTCGCCCTGAGTTTTCGATCAGCCAGATAACGACGCTTCAATAACCAAAACTTGTTGCAGTAATCCATGCAGCTAAAGATGGACGAGTTTCTGTAGATCGCACCGACACATTAGTCCTCTAATACTGGAAATGTTCTTCAGGTGATAGAACGCCAACTTTGTGATTGTCATGATGTGGCTTGAAGATTCAGGTCTTGGGCTGATCGCTGGTTTTAAGTTGTAATAACTGAAGCTGTTCATTGATTCTAGTTCGCTCCTCTTTAGGTCCAAAGAGAATAACTTCAGTTTTGTTTCTGTTCAGCTAGAGAAAGTTTTGACACATCCACACATTTATCTGTTCTAAGCATTTATTCAGTGATTGGATGGGTTCAGAGTACCTAGTGATATTGTGATGTAGAGCTGCTTATTTCCTGTTATAACCTGAACTAGTGGGAGCATATAAATATTGAATAGGAGGGGTTCTATGATTCAACCTTGGGGTACCCCACATGTGACACCTAATGAGAGTGATGAGTTGGATCAGATCATTAGCAATGAAAGGCAGGACTTTGTTATAGAAATGTGTGGGTAGGACATCCAGGCAGCAGGAACTTGAGCTTACTTGACGTATAATTTCTTCTAGGGTTTTATAGTTAAGTAGTTGAAATCGGGTCATTTTTTCTGTATTTATTTTGTTTGGGCACAGCATACCCTGGTAAAAAAAAGTATACTCTAGTATACTTCAAACATACTTTCATTTGTGAAAGTACACTTTAAGTATGCTAATTATTAAGTGTACTACCATAAGTATATCTGAAGTATACTAAAAATACAGTTGTACCATTTTGGAAATTAGTACTTTAAACACCCTTAAACATAATTGTACCAAAATACACTTTTAATATATTAAATAAAAGTATACTTTAAGTGAACAAAATATGAATGAATATGTAAGAACATTTAAGTGCCTTAATAATCTTTTACTATTTATTAAAGTTGCAATACCATAAAAAAAGAATAATCATGATGTAATTTTTAGGAAAGTACCCAATCAATTTTCAGATGTGTGATGTAAAAACCTTATAATCAACGGCAGTAGTATGGAGTGAAAATAGTCTCAAAAAGATTTGTGCGTGCGTAATACTTGATTTGTAAAACTTAAAAATAAAATAAACCTTCTCCTTCGCCTATACATGTTGAAAAATACACACAAATCACCTGTTACGCACACACAAAACTACGGTGGCCGTGAGGTGCAAAGCAATTACAAATAACAAAATCACTACAACATTAACGAAAACACAACATTTACAAAACGGAAAAGGTAGGTCCCAGTGGAGAACTAAGAAATCGCTGATTGGACTACAGCTCGGTTTACTTTTGAACCGGACGTTATTCTGGACGTGTTTTTTTTAAAACATGAATGTACTTGGTGATCCACACATAGACATAATATAAGGATAGACGCCTCACGCGCCGCTCTCGACTATTGTCGCTGACGAGATTTAGGGCGGCCATCTTGGAGCGGTACACCACTCCACTCAGCATGTATGTATGCAGTACTGTATACATACATGCTGTATGTTTAGCAGGAAAATGACATATCAACGCATTTAATCGATCATAACACACTTTTTTGTTACTGGAAACTATATTCAGACATCTATCAAAGCTACATTTATAAACAATTGTATTATTTAAGTATGTTTTTAATACATAGTTCAGCATTTTTAAATATGATTAAGGGCTATAACAATAGAATAGGAATGGAATATTCTGATATCGATGTATGATGAGCATATTACAAAGCACTCAGCCTTGAATAATTTATTGTGAACGGCTGTGTGTATAATTTATTATAATAATACATAGTTATACAACTATACAATCACAAATAAATAATGATTAATACTGAATAATACATATTGGATGCATGTTAATATATATATATATATATAAAAAATTCCCTTCTCACCCTCTGCGGGTGGTCTCTTTTCATCCTCTGAGCTCGGGTCCTCTACCAGAGGCCTGGGAGCTTGAGGGTTCTGCGCAGTATCTTGGCTGTGCCTAGTACTGCACATTTCTGGACTGAGATGTCTGATGTTGTTCCTGGGATCTGTTTTAGCCGCTGCTCCAGTTTGGGGGTTTCTGCCCCGAGGGCCCCGATGACCACAGGCACCACTGTGGTCTTCACCTTCCAGTTCTTTTCCAGTTCCTCCCTGAGGCCCTGGTATTTCTCCAGTTTCTCATGCTCCTTTTTCCTGATGTTGTAGTCACTTGGTATAGCTACATTCATCACAACGGCTTTCCTCTGTTCTTTATCCACCACCACAATGTCCGGTTGGTTCGCCATTACCATCTTGTCTGTCTGGATCTGGAAGTCCCACAGGATCTTAGCTCGGTCATTCTCCACCACCTTTGGGGGTGTTTCCCACTTCGATCTCGGGGCTTCCAGTCCATATTCTGCACAGATGTTCCTGTACACTATGCCCGCCACCTGGTTATGTCGTTCCATGTACACTTTCCCTGCCAGCATCTTGCACCCTGCTGTTATGTGCTGGACTGTCTCAGGGGCCTCCTTGCACAACCTACACCTTGGGTCTTGCTCTGGTGTTTAGGGCCTGTTCCTGTGCAGCCAGGATGAGCCTCTGTGCTGTCCTTGAGTCCAGCTTTGTCCAGCCATTGGTAGGATTTCCTGATATCAGCCACTTCAGTTATTTGTCGGTGCTACATCCCATGTAGGGGCTTGTTCTCCCATGATGGAACCTCTAGCCCCTCATCCTCTGTTCCCCATTGCCTGAGACATTCCCTGAGCATATCGTCCGTTGAGGCTTTGTCCTTGATGTATTTATGGATCTTGGATGTTTCATCCTGGACAGTGGCTCTCACACTCACTAGTCCTCTGCCTCCTTCCTTACGGCTCGTGTTCAGTCTCAGGGTGCTGGATTTGGGGTGGAACCCTCCATGCATGGTTAGTAGCTTCCGAGTCTTAACATCCGTGGCCTTTATCTCTTCTATTGGCCAGCTAATTATTCCGGCAGGGTATCTGATTACTGGTAAGGCATAGCTGTTTATTGCACGGATCTTGTTCTTGCCATTGAGTTGGCTTCTCAGGACTCAGTACATATATATATATATATATATATATATATATATATATATATATATATATATATATATATATATATATATATATATATATATATATATATATATATATACATATATATACACAGTCCAGTCACATTAATGTGACCATCTGTCAAAAGCCAGAATAACCACCTTTCGCAGAGCGAACTGCTACGAGACGTGCAGGAAGAGAGTCACTTAGGTCCCTGAAGGTCTTCTCTGGGATGTTGAGCCATGCCGACTCTAATGCCGTGGCCAGCTGCGCTAGATTACGCGGTTGAGGATCCATGGCGCGAACAACTCGATCGAGATGGTCCCACAGATGCTCGATTGGGTTTAAGTCAGGTGAGTTTGCTGGCCAGGGGAGGACGGTAAACTCATCCTGGTGCTCTTCGAACCACGCACGTACACTGGCAGCTGTATGGCATCTCGCATTGTCCTGCTGGAAGATGCCATCATCCTGAGGAAAAACAATGCGCATGTAGGGGTGGACATGGTCCGCAAGGACAGATGCGTACTTGTATTGATCCATCGTGCCTTCCACAATAATCAGTGAACCCAGAGAATGCCAGGAAAACATTCCCCAGACCATAATGCTCCCGCCTCCAGCTTGGACCGTTCCTGCAATGGTTGCAGGGTGGTTCCTTTCAGAGGTTTCACGCCTTATACGCCAACGTCCATCTGTCCGATGGAGCATAAAACGCGATTCATCTGAAAACGCTACCTGTCGCCACTCAGTGGACGTCCAGCTGCTGTACTGGCGTGCAAATTCTAGCCTTCGTCGTCGATGAACACCAGTCAGCATAGGTGCACGAATCAGGCGTCTGCTTCGGAGGCCCAGACGCAGCAATGTTCGCTGAATAGTGGTTTGGGAGACACTTGTGGTAGCCCCTTGGTTCATTTTAGTGGTCAGTTGCTCAACGGTAGCCCGTCTATCTGCCCGAACGCATCTCCGCAACCGTCGTTCGCCTCTGTCATCTATGGCCCGTGGTGCACCACATTTGCCACGTCGTTGATTTTGGACAGTCCCATTTTGCCATGCACGGTACACTTTTACCACGGCGGCACGCGAACAGTTCACAAACTCAGCCGTTTCGGAAATGCTTCCACCCTTGGCCCGAAAGCCAATGATCATGCCCTTTTGGACGTCGGATAAATCGCTTCGTTTCTGCATTACGCCAACGATTGAAATGTTTTCCGAAGCCCACACACACCCTTTATATACGCTCAACTGCACTGTGCTGCCACCTGCCTTCTGTGATTGGTTATTTAACTCTGAAGTGGAAAGTACGTGGTGGTCACATTAATGTGACTGGACTGTGTATATATATATATATATATATATATATATATATATATATATATATATATATATATATATTCTTAGATTGTAAACAAAGATCAAGACAAATATTTCACTCCACAACTGTCGGTTAACATCTAATTTGTTTTACAGAATTACACTTAAATACAAATTAATTTGCACAAATTTCATTTAAAAATATATGTATATATACATACATATAAACATGCATCCAATATATATTATTCAGTATTAATCATTATTTATTTGTGCCATTATAAATTAATCATTATTTATTTGTGTTTGTATAGTTACATAAATATGTATTATGTAGTGACCATTTGTCCAAAAACTTAAATTCAAAAATCAAAAAACTCAAAACTCAAAGGTGATCAAAACAAAAGGTGAATCAAACTCAAATATTCACATGATGCTCATGGATTCTGGTTTATGCAGCAAAAAGAAATCAAAAGTCAAAATATGGTTCTTTGGTTTTATTTGCAGATCAGGCAAAAGGTTCCAGGTTTTGCTCCCACTGCTGTACCTGTTCACTGACTGACACAATGAAAACCGATGTGACTGATTAGCTGGTAAAAAACCTTGTGACCACCAGGTGCATAATAAGCTACTTAAGACCCACCTACTTATACCGTGAAATACCCACATTCCAATCTGAAATTAATTATCTAATTAAGTGAATTACTAAACAAAAAACTTATTCTACACAAAAAATAAAATAAAAATTATAATGATAAATCAACTAGGAAAACAAACAAATGCTAAGAATAAACTAAACAATTTAAATTCTAAGATTTAGAATTTTAGAATTATGGGGGAAAATAGCTCCTACAGGTATATATACGTCTATCTTACTTGTGAAATGTTGTTTGTGGAGCCTCACATCAATAATTCATCGATCTGAACAACAATATCCCTGTTGTTTTGATTGGCAAAGTAGGAGGAACTACCGCTCCAAGATGGCCGCCGTATGTCCTGCGCCGGAGCAGCCAATGCGGGGTCTACTCTTATATTATGTCTATGCTCACTCAAACTGAGCGTGCCAGAATAACTTCCGGTTCAAAAGTAAACCGAGCTGTAGTCCAATCAGCGATTTCTTAGGTCTCCACTGAGACCTACCTTTTCCGTTTTGTAAATGTCAGTGTTTTCGTTAATGTTGTAGTGATTTTGTAATTTGTAATTGCTTTGCACCTCACGGCCACCGTACAAAACTGCATTTACACACAAATCCGGTTCCGAGTGCACAACTATTTTTGAGACTCATTTCACGCCTCTGGAAGCTCCAAGATTTGTGTGTAGATGGTGCGTTTACATGCTAGTAAAAGCTGGGACATCTGAGTTTTGCTCGGAGTTTAGTGTTTTTATCCTCTGACGTTTCTCACTGAGCCGAAGTTTCAAATACGTTAGTTCGCTGGAAAACGATACATCTCAGCACTTCCTTATAATGTCCTAAAATTATTTATAGACATATTGTGCGTTTTTGAACGGTACAGGAGACTAAGTGGTCTGAAAAAGAACCACTGGGTGGCGCAATGGTTCACTGGCCGGAAAATAGGCAGGAAACCCAGAAGCAAGACGGAGCGACACGGTGGTTTGTCCTCTGAAGTAAGTAGGAGATAAACCTGCAGACTTTAACTTTAACTTTTAATGAGACATGGAGTAAATAAATGATTCCAGGTTACGTTTTATATGTCTGGTATTTTGATACTCTGCCCTCATGTTTCTGTTAGCGGGAGCTAATGTTTATGTCAGCTATGCTACGTTAGCTGTAGGAAGCTAAGCGTGTATTTTTATTCTCTCACTCACAGTTTGTGTCTTTAATTCATAAAAATTGTCTGTGTGGTTATTACAGTTTCTGTTTTGTCCAAAAGGTTCCAATCAAATTCCTAAGTCATGTTGCTGACTGATATTTGTATATATAGTTTGTGAGACATTGTGATTTGCCTTTTACTCTATTCACTATGTGAATAAAATTAATTGAAATAAATTGCCTTTCGATTCTAGTTTATTGATTTTCTATGTTTATAAATAACATTTTATATTTATCTCTACACAGGGCAAAATGGCCGACTGATGGATGGTTCTGGTGTTATTTCACTTTCTGGAGCATCAAGATGTTTCTGATTTCTTCTGATCCGATGGAGCTGCTGCAGGAACTCACTGATCCTCCAACAGGATCCTCAGATCCAGGCATCGATGTCTGGTGTCCTGCAACATTTAGATACATCCTGGTCCAACACACCTGGATTAAATGGTAGCTTAGGACAGTCAAGTTCTCCAGAGTCGTGCTAATGACCTCTGACCTCATGATTTGACTCAGGTGTGTTAAAGAAGAGACATCTAAAGATTGGAGGACACTGATCCTTATGAACTGGAGTTGAAGCCCTGCTGTACAATTGTCATTCAATCGTAATCACATTTACCTGCACAGTGGAAACTACCTGTGTTGAGGTAGATGAGGAGTATTACTGTCTTTACAATTATCTGATAGAATATTAGCAATGCACTCTTGCAAAATGTAAATATATTAAATACACAAAGTAATTTCTTTCACCTGGAAAGTGTTTTAATTTATCCTTCTGTGTTCTGGTAGGCTGATGTGTTTGCAGTACTGTAGTGTGTATGAAGCATGTAATGAACAAAGTGGCAAAGCAGAAAAATAAAATACATCAACTAAAAAGTGTACTTTATTAGGAATTATAATAAAGTGTAATTCTAACATACTGTGATCACACTACTAATATATTTAATGCTTCTATATTTAAAACATTCTAAATATATTTTAAATGTAATTTGAACACAAAAATATTACGCTAATATACTAATCAAGCATGTTTATATCACATAATAAAACGTATACTTAATGTATACAAAGTATAATGTTAGTTGTTCCAAAAAAGCATGTTGTAGTACACTTTGCACACTTTAAATTGTGATTTTCTACAATTTAATTATTATTAAAATAGACTACGTACAAAATTAGTTGTTCCAAAATAACATATTGCATAACAGTAATGATTAGTCTGGCTAAGATTTAACATACTTACTTTTCACCAGGGTAATGCCACTCATTAATAGATCTTACATTATACATCTGAAAATGGATTGGGTAAAAACAGCTTTTGTGTTTTAGTAAAAAAAACTGAAAACAGATCACATTTGGAGAGATATGAAACTGAAGATACCTGCTACTTTTAGTGTTGAGGACAAGTATTGTTTTTGTTGTAGAACCTCACAAAACTGTCAACGTTCGATGTTTTGAGACATGAACACATTTAATTCTTTGTTAAACATTACATTAAGTTCCACTATGAAGATTAACTTTTTTTATTTGCCATTTTAACAAAATAGTAAAAAATTATAAAAGGCATACTTTATTTGCCATATACTGAGATGAAATTTAAATCATACTGAAATTTAAGTATATTCACTTAAGCAAATTTAGGTATGTTTGAAATATACAAAAAAAATTTCTTCACTAGGGTAGCTACCACTTCAATGATTGCGTGTACACTAAGACACTCCTCGTGGCTCTGATTGGCTGTTTTGATTTGGGAGCAGAGTGTTTTTCTAAATGCTATTAGGGGCACAAGGAAAGAGCAAGATTACCTGTCTACTACTTTCAGAGGATATAGTGAAATTAACAAATATGAAAAAATAAAGTTACTTACTCTAGTACACAAAATTGTTGGTTTTTAAATGCTTGATGAAAAGAAATAGTTTTTAAAATAACACATGAAAATATCCAGACAGTTAGCAAATAAAGGAAAAGGTTTAAACTTCCAAAATTACTATGATTATAGTACACTGAGTGATCTCGTTTCTATTGTCTCTACCCGTTTTCACTCTTTAGTAGTATGTTCTATGTAGTATGCTTTATAAACATATAAAGCATACTACATATTGGAGTTTCTGTAGTTATGAAAGCCTTACATTTCCAGTTCTTCTGTCGTGGAATCAGCAGAACAGTTGAATCAGGATACATTATGTGATAAACTACATGATGCTCTCTCTGTACGTTATAAACTGCACTACTTAAATGCATACTCATGACTGTGTTTCATGTTTGTCAGCTAAGAAACAGGCAGTCACCCTTCTGTCCCCAAACTTGATCATGCTTTTCTATTCTTAAAATGAAATGCTGAGACAAAATGCTGAGGTGTTTTGTCTCAGTGCACAATTCAACTTAATTCAGTTCAAAACTACCTTATTGATCTCAAAGGAAAATTAAATGTAACTCATTATCCAAGACTCTTCAAAGAGTTATTGTAGATGCTTAATGTGTTCAAAAGAAGCCTGAAGAATACATGCTATTGTTGGATAACAGTCTCATGAATAGAATGGTCAGGGTTGTCCATAACTTTCTTGATTTTATGAATAATCCTTCTTTGCATCATCATCTTCAAAACAGATTTAGTAGGTTGCTGAGCCTAATAAACAACCCAAACCACCTTTAGGGTTTGAGATCTGATTATAACAATTAATGTCTTCACATTGCATCACCTTATCAAGTGTACAGATAAGTTTAATTAAACTGTTGGAATGTTTAAAGTCTTGCATTTACAACCTATAAAAGACATACTTCATGTTTTTATACAAATTTGTCCTAAACATTTTCTACACAATTACATGCAATTCAAAAATTAATTTTACAAAAAGTAACTTAATATAAAACCTTTAATGGGTTTAGAAGTACAAAAAAAGGATAAAATGCACATAGAAAGCAAGCTTTCACTTGAATTTTATGATTTCTGCAGAGAAAATTTAAAACAAGATGTAAAAACTAAATCCTAAGTAACAAATGCTAGGCATCAGGGTTTATCAGGTGGCCAAAATAAGCAGTTACAGTCTTAAGCTTGCTGTTAAGGAAGTTCTGCTCCACTTCGACTTTCCCCCTGGACCTGCCAAAGAGGCGACCTGTGATAAAGGAGACATGGATGTAAATATTAGAAAATCTTTAGTGCATTCAAGCTGTTGCTACATGTAGGTGAAGTATGGAGTGAAAATAGTCTTAAAAATATCTGTGTGTGCATAAAAAGATTTGTGTGTGTGTAATACTGGATTTTTAAACCTTAAAAATAAAATAAATCTTCTCCTATGCCTATAAATGTTGAAAAGGTACACACAGGTCACCTGGTACACACACACAATACTGCATTTACACACATCCAGTAATGAGTGCACAAGTATTTTTAAGACTCGTTTGTGCTGCTTTGGCTTTGAAGATATTGATGAAATGTTAAAGATCAAAAAGTCAATCAGCCCCCCGACTTTCAATAAATCAAACAAAATAGGTATCAATCAACTCAGTTACATTTGTGCTGATTTGTGCAGCAAACATTTTCCTCTGTGCTGCCATCATTCTAAAGATATTAAGAAAAATGTTTCCAGAGGTCATTAAATGTCGAAAATCAGTTCATGCTGGATCTGTGAATTTAATTCGAAATTGTTAAGTGCTAACCAATGAACATGATTAATTTAATTTTAACGTTGATGAAATTCACTTGGAACTAGGTCTTATTTAGAATGAACCGGTACATCTCCCAAAACACACTCGGTCTCCTGTATTTTAGTTTCTGATCACCAGAGGGTGCTATTAGACAAACTGTACTGTTGAACTACGAAAAGTAGGACTAGATCAAAACATATGCTAGCTATCTAGTCTGCTGCTTCCATCTCAATTTCATGATCGACGGTCATCAATACTTATTTTCACGACTTCAAATCAGTGCACAATCTAGCGTAAACTAGCACAAACTCTTTATAAAAGAACATTGACCTTTGATGACCTCTAGAAACATTTTTCTTAATATCTTTAGAATGACAGCAGCACAAACGAACATTTTTGCTGCACAAACCAGCACAAATGTAGCCAAGTTGGTTGACACCTATTTTGTTTGATTTTATGAAAATGTGTGGGAGGGTTAGACCTTTAAACTTTAATATCTTCAAAGCCAAAGCTGCACAAACTACATTTTTTCTGCACAAACCAGCACAAATGTAGCACAAATGTTTGACACCAAATTTGGGATAACTTCACTCAGGTCTGTGAAGCTTCTCCTCTACAGCTTTATTATTGGACCACTGAAATTTTTATGTTATGTGCTATTGTTTTTTTTAAATGAATTATTTGTGTACACATTAAAAATGCGTAAAAAATATACATACTGAATTTAGATTGATTTAGTGCCAACTAGTAAAGGTCCAAAGATATAATTGACTCTAAGAGGTAAAATGGTCTGAAAACTCATGGTTCCTGATTACTGATTTTCATTTTTATTGTGTCTAAATTTATTATGCTTATAAATTCAGCGATTTCAAAAATAAATGTTACATCAAAAGCATTTCTAGAGTTCCCCAATCAAGAAGATGTTGATTAATTCATTAATAATTCATTATCTGCACATTTCAACACTTTGGCTCTTCTGTTATCACATGAAGAATTCATCTTGCGTTACATTGGTTGTACCATGACTATAAGTCCACACTAGATATTATTTCTCCCTGACTGCTAAAATAATACAATAATACCACTGTAGCGAACCGGCTTCACTGTTTAACTATGTGTGAAAGTTTCTGGTATTATGGAATTAGAAAAGAAAAATGCTTTCTAATAATCACAATGTTGAATTTTATATTAAAACCTTTAAAATTTATTTTTTTGCAATCCACTCTGCTTTACATGAAAATATTTGTTTTAACATTGCATTTGTCACACCTACTGTAGGTCACATAGTTAGTGTGCCCTATTCCCTCTTTCATATTGAGAGAGGGGATAGGTTAGAATATTATTTTATTGTTATTTAAACACATTTACTCCCAATCTCCATCTCAGGGGCAGATGTGGAGCAGGTTCAATCTTACAAGTACCTTGGCGTTACCTTAGACTGGAAGCTACAGTGGACTACAAACACCGATGTGCTCTACAAAAAGGCCATGAGCAGACTATTTTTTACAGAAGCTCAGGTCCTTTAACATCTGCAGTAGGATGCTCTTCATGTTCTATCAGTCATCAGTGGCTAATGCAGTGATGTGCTGGGGTGCTGCAATGAAGGTGAAAAACTCAAACAGACTCAACAAACTGATAAGAAAGGTTGAGTCAGTTGTAGGGGATCAAGCTGTTTTCAGTAAATTGTTGAGTTTATTTGAGTTGGGACCTGAAACCCATCTGGATAAATCTTGGGCCTTTTTAAGTGAAAATGATGTGATTATGAAATTGTAGGCATTTATGAACATTATTCTGAAGTTGAAATGTGTGTTTCTATAGTTGAAACCAGAAGTTGACAAACTTAAAAAGAATGCAGCACCTTCAAGCATCTGGAAATTGTGAATTCTCTGGTGCAGCTCCACAGTTTTACTTTAACATCACAGGTCCAACCCAATTATCTTAATGTGTCAGTTAACTTATCAGACTTCTCCAAAGCTGTGACATCATCATCTGGGATTCTCTAATTGTTTAGAGAGACAGTGATCATTATATAAATTTTTAAGACATTAATATATATAAATATATATTTTACCCATTCCTTCTCCCATTATTGTGGAATTTGGCAAAGAAATAAAGAAACTTTGGAAATTCTAAAACAAGAGAAATTTGATCTGATTAACTTCAAACAGTGAGAAAAAATGTCTCTTAAGTGTATGTAAACTTTCCAACTTTCAACTATATGTACAAAAAGAAAGGCTTAATTTGATGCAAAACTGATTTGCATTTATTTTGGTCACTGCTGAGGCTGTGAACATCTGCAGTGATGTTCACAGCCACATAGTTTACATCATGCCAGGTCTGGTGTAAATAAGGAACCACTTTGATAACATAATACTCTAAGCATTTGAGACAATGTATGCAATATTTCTGTATAAGAAGGCGGTTTATTTTTATGTTAAATTCTGTAATGCATTACATAAGCACATTAGTAAAACGTATACCTGATTCATATCTGCGTTGCGAGGCAGGAAATACACAATATTTTCCGTTATCTGTTTGGCTTGGCTGAATATCCTGAAGGTATCACTGGTTAAGGTTGAAAACAAATCTTTATCAATAAGATTATTTATTTCAGTTCTTTGATACAAAGTTGATCATTTTCATCAACAGGAATGTCTATTATGAATTCTAATATTTGTTAATTCTATTATGTTTTTATTATAGCACATTTCAGTGAACGGAGGAGTTCACTGCCTTATTGCTGAAATGTGCTATAAAAACAAACTACTTCACTTAAAAATATTCTCTTTAGGTTTGAGTGATTTCACTCTTTGGGTCTGTGGGCCCACAATTGGTTCCAACCCACTTGGATACCTCAAAGGTAGTACACTCTCACTCGAGATCAAGAACCACCTTGAGCAACAGGGACTATCTTTTATGGTTGGTGTATGGTGCTTGCGGTGTGTTCCAGGGCGCCACCTTTTGGTTTGTGTGGGCTGCGTAGAATATGGCTGGCATATTCCGGTGGGTGCAATTGCTTCATCTGAGCTGGGCTCAGATGAAGCTTGTATTGAATTGTTATCAAAAAAAGGAGTAAATGGGAAGTGAAAGAAAAAAAAAGGGGGGGGGAGTATGAGAATGGAGGGCAGTGGCAGGGGGGGAGAGGGGAGTGAAAGGGAGGAGGAAAGGTTAGGTTTCGGCCAGAAGAAGGGTGAGGTTAGGCCAAGAGTGAAGATTTGGTGAGGGGTTACAAGGGGGGGAGAGAAAATGGGGGAAGTGGTTAGGTTTAGGTCTGAAGAAGAGTGAGGTTAGGATAAGAATGAGGATTTGGTGAGTGGTTAGGAGGGGGAGAGAGAGGGAAAGTGGGGGAGAAGGAAGGGATAAGAAGAGTAATGGGGGAGAGAGGGGAGATAAAAATAGAATAATGAAGAAAGAAAGAGGGGGGAGAGATGAGTGAGGAGGAAAGAATGGAGGGAGGGGGAGGTGAAATGGAAGGGTTGAGGTAGGAGAGAAGGTGAGAGAGGGGAGGAAAGGGGGAGGAGGGAAAGAGAGAAGGGAGAGAGAGGACGGAGGGGCGATAGCTTGGAGGGAGATAAAATTGACTCCCTCCAACTACTAACTTTTAGGAGTTTAAATGGATTAAAAAAATGTTAATGTGTTAAACAGTAAAAGAGTTTAGCCACAGCTTTTGGTACACTCTCCAAATACAACATTTCAACTGGCATCACTTTAAAGGATATCCATCAGGTTCCATCATGGTCTGAATGTCAAACACATCCGAATTCAAATAGTCCGGTCCGCCCCATGGTGGGGACAGGAAGACTACGTCACCACGCAGAGTGGGCGCCAGCTGAAGGAAGTCTCCTTGAAGGAAGTCAATTCGGTCAACAACATTGTAGACCACAGAATTGTGCCGAGCCATGGCCAGCCGCTCTGCATCTATATCAATCGCCAAGACTAGAAAAGCCACAGAGCATAATAATTAAAAAACAAAATAATAAATTAAAATGAAAGAAAAAAATCAACTCTGCACTTGCACAATGTAGGGGCAATTCTGTCTTGTAGAGGGTTAACATAGCAACACAGGGAACAAACTACATATTCCATGTTCATAGGGGAGTTGAAAGTGTTCAACAGAAGAATTGCTAAACCCAATGTTTTCCTATTCATATTCTCCAAAATGCAAAGTTCCCTCTACTGGGATGTGAAATCAAGAGAGCACAAAATAAATAGTAAGCTCACCTCTCTTTCCAGTGAGTGCAAACTGGATGGCATTTCCTCCCACACCACAGAAAGCATCGATCACCACCTCAGAGTCAGCAAAGCTCTGTTCCACCCTGAGGGCAATGTGCTCAGCAATCTTCTCTGGTGTCACAGAAAACCAGCCCTCTGCAACACAGAGTAAACATCCAGAATGAACACAGAGGGTGGAGACCACCTGATGGGGAAGAAATGTCCAGGACTGTGCAGCTCGTAGTAGCATGCTGAAGTAGTTAAAATTCAAAGGATACAGAGCTTGAATGTGGGTTCATAACATGCATGGAGTTTAGACCCAAACCATGAGAACAGAGCAATTTGACAAAACTGTTGTTTTGCACCAAATCTTTATTTCAGCGGCCTGCATTCCTTACCAAAAACATTTCCTTGGAGTTCAAAATATGAAACATAGTGCTACTGTGTAGCAAGGACACTTTTTATTCTCAATTAATTTTTCTTCCTGATTAAGTAAAATAAATACAATGAATCAGTCCAATGAGAGCTTTAAAAATGCAATGAGAGAATAATTTAAAACTATTTGTTTGATATGAGTTGCATTTATAGCGAGTCACATTATATAATGTTCTTCAATTTTATCACATATCACATGTCTTTCTAATAACTTGGATCCCTAGCTTGTGCATGATTGTGTGTTTAGGTGCAACTTGTTTCTGTGCGTGGCTCTAATCTTACAGATGAGGCAGCTCCCTCTCAGACGCAGTAACTAACTCTACTGATTAGGACTGATGCTGCATGATTATGGAAATAATATGCCCCTTTCCACTGGTTCTAATGGGCTTGACTCCACTCTACTAGGTCTGCTTTGGGAGCATTTCCACTGGCATTTTTTCGAGCCTGGTACCTGCTTTTTTGAGAGACAACAAGCTAAATCGTGGCAGTGAAGTGGCACTTCCGGTGACACCTGCCACAACTTGCCATGACCTGTCAGTGGACCTGCCACAGTTTTTATGACATGCTACAACCTTTCACAGCTGCCGGCAGCTTTGTAATGGCAGCTTCTAGCTTTGGTGAAATGCTACAGCTACTGTGTCAGATTGAATATTAAGGATTTTATTTTAAAAAAAAAACCCAAAACAAAAACAGCCAGTGGATCTGCCATACCTTAGTAGCAGCAGCTTCCAGCTTCGATGACGCCACGCGCTTTACAATGGTGATAAATACAGATTTATTTTGTAGCAATTCAAGAGCTACACAGCTTTTAATGCTTCGCAAAAAAAATTTATGAGCACAGAAACTCCAAAGCACACAAAGAAGCAATATATATATATATATATATATATATATATATATATATATATATATATATATATATATATATATATTGTTCATATATATATATATAATTATTATTATTTTTGTCATAGTATCCCCAAGAATTTAAACTACTTTCCACCCTGCTTATTTCTAAGCTCACAGTTTTTTTCTGCTCTTTAGAAAACACTTTTTTGTTCCATATTCTTTGACCAGTTTCATCTCAAGTCAACATCTTTGTACCAAAAAGCTGTTAGTATGATGTGGGCTGGATATTTGACTACTGTTTGCATAAGGAATTGTAGAGTTCTGGAACATTTTTAAAATAATCAACATAAATCTAATAGTGCTTAAGTCAGAGCTCTGGGAGGTCACTTTATTCATGTTTTCAAAACCAGTCTCAATGTGATTTTATGATAATTGTTTTGTTGGAAAGTTAGAACCTGTGCCCAGCGTTGAACTATCTGGGAAATTGGCTAGGATGCTCTAGATGCACCAAAGACCACAGATGAACTCAAGCCTATCATAAACTGGAGGATGATAAGCCACTGTGAAGCAGGTTGTACATCACCATGACTGACAGCCTGGTACCAAGGCAGGAAGCTTCAGCTTCTGAACTGATATCTTTCTGAGATTAGAATTTGCTCATGTAGACCAGTTTTTCAGACCAAGCTTCAGGAGTAAAGTTTTAGAGGAGACAAAAAATTACATTGTTTTGTTTTACATTGTTCATGCTGAGGGTCTGTTTGGTCATACTGCTGTGCTGCTGACAGAGGATGGAGAATAGAGAACCTTTAAATGATCTATCTATGACTTAAATAATCAATAATATGCTAAATAATAAAACAACTAGGTGTTCTCAAAGGACAGTGATTCCAAACCCCCTTTAAAACTGGTTTCTGACATGAGCCAGATGTGTAAACTAACCTCGATCCAACATAATCCCTTCGTCATAGCGGGAAAACAGGCGGTAGCGTTGAGCCCAGTATTTGGCAAGCTCAGGATCTGCCGCCATCTCTGCTGGGACCTTCGGCTTCTTTCTTCTTTTACGAGTTTTATTTGGCTTCTTCACATGTTTTACCATCTGTCCTATGTAGACATACAAGATTAATTAAACTGAATCAGCATTTATTCAATCAATCTGCATGAACAATTAGAAAATGTACAGTATTTGAAGATTAATTTTACTGCTGAACAACTGCAGTGCTTTCAGTCAATCCAAGATGTTTTTAAACTTTAAAACTATTTAAGGAAGCAAAAGTGAGATCTAGGTATTCTGAGGAAAATGTTAATGCGATGAAATTTAAGAAATTTAGTTTTCAAGTAACTTGTTAACTCACATTTTTCAAATAAATATTTCAGATATTAGAAAAAATAAAATAAACCAAGGATCAAAATAAATACTGTTTTTTCAGGGTCTTGGTTTGAGTGTTGGTTTCAGGTTTTGAGTTGATCAGTCTTCTGTACATAGTCTCATATTAAATCACAGTTTCATGAACTTTGTAACTAACAACCATCTTGACAGGCAGTTAATATGGAGTATTTTTTTATTTGTTGTTGTTAAGGCTCTACAGCTGTTAGGTTTTTCTGGGTTGCAGATGTGAAACCCAGATGATGCGTAAAATTCATATGGGGATCATGAAGAGGATTTCTCTCTTGCTCTGAGTGAAGGTGGACACTTTTTTCCTCTGCTCCCTCCCTGCCCTGCTCGCTCTGTTTTTGTCCTGGCTTTTTCTATATTTTTGGAGCCTTTTTTTGCACAACCTCCAAATCTACAAATTATGGATCTGGTCAACCGATCTCTTAATGCAATTGATCAAATTTTCTTGATGAGAAGTCTGGGCACAGAAGAGCCCTCTTGTCCTGCGGGGACACACCTGGCGGGATTTATTCAGGATAACAGGATATCTGCTGTTTGGAGCTTATGGATACCTGGCTTATCAACAAATTTGTGACAGACTTGGCTGAACAAGCCATACACACATATTCATGACATTCTATTATTAAATTAATTTCTCTTAAGCGTACTGCAATAGCTAAAAATTTCATTTACACCATGTGAGTTTTTCTCCCGAGAATGTGGACCGGTACCAGTACTGGGTTGATTCTGAGCTTTGAAATTATTTTAACAGAAGTTTCATACAACTTAGAAGTTGATGGAAAAAATATTGTTTGTTTTAGCCACATAAATGATTGGCAGCAAACAACATATCGCCAACTATAGCTTAGCTCATTGATATATTAATACAGCAGCCCATGTAACCTGATGGAAAACATTTTGCTAGATAATATGAAACCTTGAGAAGTTTTAATTATTGTTATCAAATCTTATCAAACACGCCGTTTTGAAGCCAAAAATACCTCAAATATACAGAGCCACGCAGGAGAATCAACTTCAATCAACAATCATTTCAAGTTAAAACTGAGCTTCACACAAAGACACTGCATAAATGTTTGGCTGTTGAACTGAACCCATTAAAGATCGCTGTACATCTAATTTTCTATTAGCAGCTTAACAAATCTTTTTATAAACATTACAAAGACATATAAGACAAACCTTTATCTTGGCTTTTTTTTTTAATTCTTCCCCTTTTCTTTCTCCTTGAAGGATAAGTAATTTTTTGAGACATTTTTTTGCTAATTTATCTTCTTCCGGAACTCTGGACGTGTGAATGCGCTCTGCACATTGCACGGCAGCTCATACTGGCAAAGCTTGAGTGACCTACCGCGGCCACCCAGGGGGCCCCCAAGAGCACTTTTTTTTTCTTTTTGTCCATAACATAATGATTTCTACATACATTATCAAATATATTATTGTAAAAAACCATAAGCATAAGTGTTTTTGTTATGACAGAAATCGTTACAGAAAAATATAAAAATCAGCTCTACTGAGGGGGCCCCCTTGGTGGCCATGGGGCCCTAAGCGGCTGTTTAGTTTGCTTATGTCTTGTGCTGGTCCTGATGTGCCCTTTCCTCTTTATTTGATTTTGTTAGAAAATGTGGAGTACTCACTTTTAACTCAGAAAAGGAATTAGAACAAATTTGTAATCCAGAGACTCTAGTTCAGTGGTGCCCAAAGTCAGTCCTCGAGGGCTGGCAGAAGCTAAAACACGCGGGAGCGTGTTTTAGTTCTCTCCCTAGTTTAACACACCTGGATCAAATGATAGCTCATTAGAGGACTAAGAAGAATACTTGCATGCTATAAAGGTTGTTACTACCACCAGGGAGAGAAGTAAAACATGCAGGATGCCGGTGTTCTGTCTAGCTGTCATACCTTGTCAATCCAGCATACCTCGTGGTAATGCACATGCACACATCAATGTTACGTTTCTTTTAAATTCGTCATACCTGTAGAAGTTTCATTTTGTTTGTTTTATTTGTCAGAAGTTTACAGTAAATTAAAAAAAAAGTAAATAAGAAAAACCTAGTTATTTTCACGCAGTGTCCAGAAAGAGGTGTTGTTCTGCTTGTTGCCCTAAGGCTTCGGTCAGCATCCAGCGTTATTCATGCTTCTTTTAGGACATATTCCATGAAGTTTTTTTAAAGACGTATTAAAATATTAAAAAGGTAGATTAGCTATAGGGACAAAATATCGTGACCAAATTTGTAGTCAAACAGTATTTGTAGTAATAGTGACGCTAAACAGGACTAATGTCTTGTTTACAGTTTTTTAACAATATTGGAAACAGTAATGTTAATATGTTTGATTAACATAACAGCTTAATTAAATAAAATTTACCGTAAACGTCTGAGAAACATAACACACAGGTATGACGGATTTATAAGAAATCTGCTGAGTAAGCAGTATGTCACGTAACATCGAAGTGCATGAGCATTATCATAAGGTATGCTGTATTGACTGGTATGACAGTCAGAACACCAGCCCTCGAGGACCGACTTTTGGCACCTCTGCTCTAGTTCATTAGTCACTCTCTAGCTTTTTTTTTTTAGAAACTTTAGACCGCTCACTGTTTAGACGCAGAGAGACTCCTATTATTGCAACCCAGAAAAGGAATTAGAACAAACTTAGAATCCAGAAAAAAATCTCCCAGTACAGGAATATTTAGTTTTTTTTATTATTTAGAAACTGTGGAGTACTTATTACTTTTACAAATTTAGAGCACACTTAGAAAGTCCAGAGAATACTTACTTACTTACACTTATTTAAGACCTAGTACAGGGATTAGAATGTGGAATCCAGAAAAAAAAGTTTAGCAACTACTTTTTAGACTCCTGTTCTTCTAAACCAAAAAAGGAATTCGACCAGAGAATACTTACTTAAACTTATCCACGAACCCTGAATATTGGTATTTAGTTTTTGTACTTTGGATTAACATTAGATTATTTTTTTTCTTTTGCTCTCTCCTTTGGTTTGATATTTTGTTTGTATTTCCTTTTAATTCCCGTAAAGCACGTTGTTTTGCCTTGTTGCTGAAAATGTGTAAATAAAATTACCTTACCTTTACCTTCTCTGGTTCAAAACAGATCAAAATGGATCACAGCTAGTACGCTAATGCCTTCAATGGGCTGGCAGAGAGGAGGCATCTCAAAAAAATATGCATATATTTAGGATATGATCCATATTAATATGGATTGAAAGCGTCTCTGTTGCTCTGAGGGCTTCACTGGCAGAGCAAATTTATTCCTAAAAGATAACTTTATAGTTTATGCATTTTAAAACTGGGAGAGTGGACCAATCACACAGCTGGTGCCTCTGTGCTGTGCCTCATGCTGCCACTGCTTGAGCTCTTAGTTTACTTCATTGCAGATTGAGCGCACCTTCTTTCACTCAAAGTGAACACAGGCTAACCTGTATGGATATTTACATCAACGCCCTGTGAGGAATTATGTTTCTTGGGAGAAATCAAGGAAGGGTTTAAAAGGAACCGCTTTACTCTGGTTGCACAGCTCCATATGAACCACAGGAATAACGTGTAAAAGCGCTTCAGAGATGCGTGTTGAGGGAGCGGTGAGAATGATTTATCTTTGTGAACAAAGAATTATATGGGAGGTTGACATCTGAACACGCTGCCCAGCATGTAGCTCTATCTTCCCTGTAAAGTTTATGTATGTGATCCCGGTTGGCAGTAAACAGACCAACGCTAACCACTCATCATGCAGGTTCAACCCTGCATGATGAACCAGCTTCATGCTGGTTTCTATATTATTTAATAATTTTTTTTCAAATATAGTTTTTCTGGTTACATGAAGCACCAAACCGTATCAAATGCTTTGTCCACTTAGTCAGTCAGAGACTTGTCCCACAAACTTGAGGAAAAAAAAAGTTTCTGTGACAAAATGGAAGAGCTACTAAAGTCACATTAGAGCATTAAATACAATTTCCCATTTGTTGCACATCTCAGTGCTCAGTGCAGCAAATTTAACTCATCATGCAGGGTCGGTCAAAGGCTGTATGAGGCCTTGAGCAGAATTTGACTTGGGGTCCCCTCTTGCTGCTAAAAACTTCAGCACCTCTAACAGCTTGTCAACTGCAATAAGTTATAATTGCAGTTTACTAATTTGTATTTGTGAACAAACAGAACTCACACTCAAACATTAAACTCATAGCATCAGACTATGCAATAAAATAATATAATTATGAAGATTGTTTTTTGAACTTTTACAAAGTAAACTTGCCAGCTCCTTAAACTCTTACATTTAAATGTTAAACAATTGAAAATATTTTAATTTATGTATGCTGAAACCACTAAATCAAATTTAGCAGCATTGATAATCTCAATAAATAAATTTTACATTTACATCTGTGGTCTTTGTTAAAATATTAACATTTATTGGGCCCCTGAAAACCTGGGGGGGCCTTATGGAGCCGCTGACTTAATTTGGATTAAACAGAAGTGCAAATAAGTGATCCATCCATTCTCATTACACCCTTGTCCCTTGGTGGGATCGGGAGGGCTGGTGGTGCCTATCTCCAGCTAACATTCTGGGCGAGAGGCGGGATACACTCTGGACAGGTCACCAGTCTGTCGCAGGGCAACATAGAGACACAGAACAAACAACCATGCACACACACACCTAGGGACAATTTGGAGAGGCCAATTAACTAACAGTCATGTTTTTGGACTGTGTGAGGAAACCGGAGTAACCCCACACATGCACAGAGAGAACATGCAAACTCCATGCATAAAGACCGGGGCCGGGAATCGAACCCAGAACCTTTTTGCTGCAAGGCAACAGCTCTACCAACTGCACCACCGTGCAGCTGCAAATAATTGATAATCATTTTAATTGTATTGTTTGATTTTTTGTTTTTAAGACTACTTGTAGGTTTAAATAACACTTCCCTGGTGATGTTTTCCCATAACATAAATTACCCAGTAATATTTTTACATTTTCTGTCTACTTAACATGTTTTAATATAAAAACATTGCACACAATGTTGTACACATACCACCGGTGGAACACCTCGGTGCCCCGACCACCGGGCTTTGCAAGTTTTCTGGGGGAAACCCTGCAAAGGTGTTGCATCCCGGAGTTTCCAGCTAAAAGTGAGGGGTTGCAAGGTCCTATCCACTCACTGTACACATACTGCCTCAACAGCATAATCAGAGATATCAGTCGTCAGAGCCACAGGAGCCGCTGGACATGGATGGACTAAAAGCACAGCATTCATCGAATGCCGGTACCCTCTTGAGGGTTTACGCTATCTCTTGGTCCCCATTTTTGCCTCTACAGTCCTGCTTACGATTATTTGCACCCATATAGTTTAAGTACATATTATGGAATATTTACTGAAGGAATTTCATCAAGTTAAGCAACATTTTACTGCACGCAACTTTTGTTTGATACAAAACAGCAAATGATAAAGAACATTTAAAAAGATAAACATTATGAGGAAAACGTGGAAAACTATACTGTTTCCCATGTCAAAATTATTGGCACCTTTTGCGCTAGAAATCAGCATGGAAACCCAATTCGGTTCACCTACTGCAAATCACAAATAAAGATTTGCAACAGGATCACCTGTGATGAACTGCCTCTGCCCATGTGACATGAATTATCCAAGGAATGATCATGTTGATGTTTTAAAATGTCACCTGTTATTCCTTCTTTATGTGTGACAATGGTAAAGACAAATGAGCTGTCTGAGGATGCCTGAAATTCTATTATTTGAAAGCACAAGACTTCCAAGTGGTGTAAGACCATCTCTAGAGACCTTGGTATCCCCGTTTCTGCCAACACCTTGGGAAACATGTGCAAGGATGTCCATGGACTTTTGGAACATTGTAGAATGCCAAGATGCTCCAGGTTTTCCAACTAGTGATGCAATGCTTCACCCCAAGCATAGCTGCGGTGGGAACTATTACAGAAGGAAACTCTGCTAACAGTCGCTGACATTCATTAGCAAGCATGTTGGCAAGAGGTTGAGGTTTATAGGGGCAGGTATCAAAAGATACAGTGTCTATTAATCAGCTAATAGAAACATGCACTAATAACTGAAAGTTATGTCCGTTGAAACTCAAAGTCAGTAATCTCGATCCAAAACTGCAAATGGGAATGCCATTAGCTGCGCCCAGCGAGGATTTGTTACTTTCACACAAGATGTCCGCTGCCAAAAAGTGGCATAATTCTCTGCTGTGAACCTGGTCCAGAAACCTGATCCATGATGAAAAGCAGCTTATCTGAGCTGCATTGGACATCTTATTGTATTTTTTATAAAAAAGATTTTTTATGGTTTTGCTAATGGCCTTTATTTGAGAGTGATCAGACAGATGGGTAAAGAAATTGGAAAGACAGGTGGTAAAGGTCATCAGACCAAGACCAGGTTGCGCCACCACAACATCTATATAATGTTTATAATTTAGCGTGATAAATTTGTTATAAAACTAATTAATTAATTATTGTGGCGATAAATTCCAATTAATCCCTAATGGATTAGGGATTAATCCTTAGGGATTAATCCCTAATCCTTAGGGATTAGGGATTAGGGATTGTTATTTTCTCCACCGTTTGTGCAATGAAAGTTGCAATAAATATCAATGAATTTGAAAATATGGTTAAATGCAGTTACCATTTACAGCTTGGTGATAGAAATTAAACTTCTTAATGTGACTGGTATTATTTCACACCCACATTGGTGAGGAACAGACTGCAATGGAGACACACCCAACTTGACAACAATCATACCAGATGTTTGTAAATTAATGGTAAATTATCTGTATTATGAAATCCAGAGGTCTCCAAAGCGCTTCACATTCATGCACACATTCATATGATGATGGTGATGAGCTAGAGTGGGGCAAAAACATATTTAATCAGCCACTGATTATGCAAATTTTCCTGCTTAGGAAGATGAGAAAGGTCTGTAACTTTCAGCATTGGTACACTTACAGTACGACAGCAAGATGGAAAAAAAATCCAGGAAATCACATTGCAGGATTTTTGAAGAATTTATTTGTAAATTATGGTGAAAAGTAAGAATTAAGCAACCCACAAACAAGCTTACTCTCACAGACCTGTAGCCTCTTCCTTAAGAAGCTCTCCTGTTCTCTATTTGTATAAAAGACTGTCCACAGCCTCAAGCAGCCAGACTCCAAACTCAACCATGGCCAAGACCAAAGAGCTGTCAAAAGACACCAGGAAGAAAATTGTAGACCTGCATCAGGCTGGGAAAAATGAATCTGCTATAGGCACGCAGGTTGGTGTGAATAAAACAGCTTGTAATTGTAAGAAAATGGAAGACATAAAAAACCATTGTTAATCTCCCTTGATCTGGGAACCCATGCAAGATCTTTACCTTTTTGGTAAAAACTTAACTTGTGTTTGGAGGAAGAAAAATACTCAGTCACTTCCCAAGAACACCATACCCACTGTGAAGCCTGGGGGTGGAAACATCATGCTTTGGGGCTGTTTTTCTGCAAAGGGGACATGATAATATATGTGTTCTGGGAAGAAGAAACAGGGCCATGTATTGCAAGAGCTTAAGGCAGAATCTCCTTCCATCAGAGAGAGCAATAAAGATGGATCGTGACTGCGTTTTCCGGCAGCTACATAAAACGCAGCCTGAGTGGTGTGATCCCAAACACACCACTTGGACAACAAAGGAGTGGCGCCATAAAAAGCATTTCAAGGTCCTGGATTGACATAGTCAATCTCAAGAGCTCAACGCCATAGAAAATTTGTGGAGGAGGTCAAAAGTCTGCGTTACCTAGCAACAGCCCCAAAATATCACTGTTCTAGAGGAGATCTAGATGGAGGTAAGGGCCACCTATTTTGGCAAATTGTGAACTGGGTAAAGACTCCGTCATTGTTTGCAATGACAGAAGTCATGTCATTACCTCAATGACATGAGGTAACAAAAATCATTCATCATATTGAGTTGACCTTTTGTTATTGACCACTTACCATAATTTACAAATTCTTTAAAAAAAATTCTGCAATGTGGTTTCCTTATTTATTTTTCCAAATTTGCTGTCATAGCTTAAGTGCACCTATGATGAAAATTACTGACCTCTTTCATCTTGCACAATCAGAGGCTGACTACCTTTTTGCCCAGTGTATATTATAGTCACAGATTTCCCAGTGCAGTATGACAGAATCAAGGTTGTCATATTATATTAACTGAATTTGACAATGAAAAAAGAAAAATTCTGTTTACAGATAATGCCTGCCCAAGTCTTGATGTTTCAATTTCTTATTCACAGTTGAGCATGTTTTGGGCTTGCTTACCTTGACCTTAAATTTTACTGAGAGTTATCAGATTGGTTCTTTTAAAATCTTAGGCAGTTCATTTGTGGTTTTTTGTTAAAACCTAATAATAATGTAGAGTCTAATCTCGTTAAGTCACACCTTCACTCACTATTCACACATACCTAAATGCTTATTTGCCTAATTGTGAACAGTGTGTTACAGTACTTTGAGAATAGAAACCCAAACATATTTCAATAAATGAAAGAAAATTGATACCTTCAAGTGTGTGTGATGAAACAAGATCCAACTTCTCTTGAAACGTTAGTGATCTCCCAGGATTCTCCACATCCCTTGGCTCTTCCACAGATCTTTCAGTGAAGTTGGAGGAAGAGGAACATTCATTGTCCTCCATCACTTTTGTTTCTGAAGTGGATTCATAATTGCATCTTTCTTCTTCTACAGGCTCATCATTTTTCTTCTTAATTCCCTTATTTCCCTTTTCCTCTTTTACGTCTGTCATCTGAGCTTCCCTTGGCAAGTTTTGAAGAAAATTTTGAACCTACAAAACAGTATTCATGTATTTAGAGTTCCATGTAACAAGACAACAAATAACTCTGCTCATTTTTATTTTCTAGGACTTAAAGGGATGCTAGAATTTCCTCCCAAGTTATGCCTCTCTCATATCTTTCCATTAACCTTCTGAAGAAAGTCATCTGAATATGAGAACGACAAGAATGTACTAACAGCGTATCCAACATGCTAACTGCAGTGTCACCCGCCACCATCTTCGCCTATTAGCACTGTGCCTGTACAAACTTAACCTAATAAAAAAAACAAAAAAAACATCAAAGGTGGAAAATATTAAGTTAATGCCACCCTTGCCTTGGAGATATTTCAAGGTAATCAAACAGCATGCTCTGCGTGCACTTTCAAGAGGGGACAAAAACTTGACATTTTAATTAAGCTTTTACTGCTTTCATTTATAGAATACCATTGGACTTCTCCAGTTTTTTAGCTTTTGTCACCAGGGATGATTGATTGAGGCAATAGGTGACAGTATGTGCATTGTGCTGTGCTGATCACATTTAATGAAGATCTACACTTTATTTCATTACTCAACTAGACACATACTTCTCTATATAGACTATAATATGTAGATTAACAACTTGAATTCAAAGAGAATGCTAAATCTGTATTACATATAGCACGCATGATACGAATTGTAATGGAAACTAATAATAAATTTGCAATTACTAATAAACATGCATACTCTTATATTGGAACTTAAGTCATTGTTGTAACAAAGTTGAATTGAGAGAATGTAATCTGTATATACTAACTAGTGCATAACGAATTACACTGTAAAAATAACATAATGAATGGGAATACCCCTATTAAAACCAAATCAGACTCTGCTAATGGTTCACAGCACTTGAGGAGTCTTGTTGCTCCAGTTTGGTATAGTAATATTTGCAAACAATTTTCACCTGATTCTGTACAAAAACAGCACAGCAGGGGACAAGACACTCACTGAAAAAAAAAAAAAGAGTGTTCTGCAGGTTACAAAGATAATCCGTCCCTACTTCGAACTTAGTACCCTGTCGTCTACTACGCTGGTCAGAAACCAGAACTCCATTGAGGGCTCGGTACATGGGAGGCCTGCATCCACAATATAGGGCCTTGGGCTGAATATACAGCCGCCCAACACCAGGCAGGATGATTGGCGTTTGCTAGGGAAAACTAAAATTGAGAGATTCATCATTAGCACCCTCTGACCTTCACAGATGAAAGCAGATTCACACTCAGCATGTAACGATTTGTGGATGGCCACACAGTCCTCCATGTGTTAGCCACAAATGCCATAACTACCATAAGGTAGTGGGATGAGGTCCTCAGACCCATTGAAAACCTTGTGCAGTTGGCCCTGGCTTCCTTTAAAAATAATTGGGCTTCCAGCTCATGAAACCCACGAAAACAGGAATATAAAAAAATCTGAATACTGTGAAGAAATCAGCCCAAACTACTGCTTAGTTAATGCTGAAAAAAAAAGAAATTAAAATCAAAATATAGTACTTTAAAAATTATATGTCAATCTTCAATACTTTGCCTTAATCGCTGCCTTGATGCAACGTGGCATTGAGGCATTCATCTTGTGGCATTGCCTGGGAGTTAAGGAAGCCCAGATTTACTTGATACTTGCTGTTGGGTGGTTTAAGTCCAGCGAGGTGTCTGGCCAATCAAGCCCTGTGATGGCACGGGGATCAAACTAGGCCTTGGTGGCATGGGCAGGGGCCAGGTCCTGCTGGAAGATAAAATCTGCATCTCCCTCAGCAGATGGATCAAAATCTTCTAAAACATTCTGTTAGCCTGTTGACTTTGGATTTAAGAAAGCAGAATTTACAAACATCTGCAGCAAAAATTTTACCCCAAATCATGACTGTGGGTATTTCACACTGGACCTCAAGCAGTTTGGGTTTTGTTCCTCACTTGTCCTCCTCCAAAACCTTGGACCTTGATTACCAAATGAAAGGCCCACTTTACTTTCATTGGAAAAGAGTACCTTGGACCACTGGCCAATGGTCCAGCCTTTCTTCTCCTTGACCCAGGTGTGACGCTTCATACGTTAGCTCAGGTTTAGAAGTGGGTTGACCCAAGGAACCTGACAGTTGTAGTCCATGCTGTTAGTTGCTGACTGTGGTGTTTTTTCAAACTGTGGTTTCCTCCTCATTCCAATCTTTCTGGATCTCTGCCAGATTCTTGAATCTTCTCTGTTTGATAATCCGTTGACGCTCACAGTCACTTCTTTTGCTGGTGCATCTTCTCCTGTCGAATTTTGACCTTCCACTAGACTTTGACTTGATAATGAAAGTCTTGGCCCTGACTCAGTCTTGATACACTCTTGTCTTGACTTGGTAACAGGTTAGGTGGTCTTGACTACAACAAGCAAGCAAGCAAGCACACACGCATGCACACACATGCGCACACACACACGCATGCACACACACGCATGCACACACACACACACACACACACACACACACACACACACACACACACACACACACACACACACACACACACACACACACACACACACACACACACACACACACACACACACACCAATTTATCTAAAACTAAGTCAAGAGTTTCAGGAGTTCAAAAAGAAGTTTGGAAGTCTGTCTCTGTCAATCTGATTGCTGTATGACTTCACAAAGCAAGCCACACTATGTGTAGTCCTGATTAAGCTTTCCCACTGCCAACTAAGACGTACCCTGACTAATAATACACAGACAAGCTGAAAAAAAATGTCAAAACAGTTTAAACAGATTACCTTGTAGAGGGCAGAGTTAATTTGATTTGAGTCATCTCCATCCATCTCAGAGAATCTGGTGTGTTTGTTGATGCTTCTGATTACCTTGTTAGTCTTTATAGGCCTTGGACCATTGAAATGTTTATAGTTTATGACAATTCCCGACCTGAGAAAATAATAAGCAAAAGACATTGGAACTTTTACACTTTCAAAAAAGACAACTGACCATTTGGCCCATATACTGAAATTTGAAAGAAATATCTTAAAAGATATTTTTTCACATAAAAACATTTTGTGTTTTTTACTTCCTTAAGGTAAGTAATATCACACAAATTGACAGCAGATTTTTATTGCTAAATGCTGAAGATTATGGCAGGCAATTATTGTTCTACACCCAATAAGGCATCTCTCTATTTATTTATTAATGTTTGTTCTGTCAACCGTTCATGTGGCCTGAATCACTGTGCGCACCACCAACCTATATACATCCAAACGTGCAGCTCGATGTCGAGAAGGGAATTACGGTATTACTTCTGTTGCAGTTTCAACCTATGATGGCCACATGCTACGCAAAAAACGTCACCCAAAAACCACATTTGTGCGACTCGAACTGTTGAATGCACCCTCACAACATATATCACCCCCACACAAGGGCGCCAAAATTAAGACAATTCCAAGGGCCCTTGACCAACACAAGGCCCTCCCACAAAAAATAGTTTTATTTTTCTTATAGAAATAGAAAAAAATTGGGGCCCTGTCAATTACAAAATCAGTAAAATTTAAAGGTTACACCCTCCCAAACCAAAAATCACATCTATATTTTCACTGAATCTGCCTGAAATGGTTTGTTCCTGCTTAGCACACTTGACAGTGACCGCTGTCACCACAGTTTGGCACCACAGGAAAGGATGAGGTTTCAAATGGCAATAGATTAGCTGATAAAATAGCAAAGGAAGCTGCAGCAGGGAAGCATGGAAGAGACAATTTCTCAATCTCTCAGACTGAAGATCCTCAAGTAATAGACAAAGCTGTGTTAAAAGCCATGCAAGATAATGCTCCTCCAAACGCAGAAAAACAAATGTGGATAACTAAAGGGGCAACACTGAATGATGATAAAATATTTACAGTAAATAGTAAGCCGGTCCTTCCAAAATCTCTATTTAGAGCAGCAGCAATTTTGACACATGGAAATTGTCATGCGTCAACAGGGGGGATGATCTCTATGGTACAACAGCATTTTACCACATATAGATTAAATTCTTACTTAAAAAGTTTTTGTACTGCATGTCCAGTTTGTGTCAAAAACAATCCTCAAGGAAACATTGGACCAAAAAGAGGAAGTTTCCCAAAACCCTCTTATCCATTTCAAATAATGCACATGGACTTTATTGAACTCACACAAAGTGGACCATATAAATATTGTTTGATGATGATGGATGCATTTTCTAAATGGGTTGAAATAGTTCCAGCAAAGCATGCAGATGCTTTGACAGTAGCTAAAGCTGTATGTAAAACTATTATTCCAACACATGGCACCCACAAACTATTTACAGTGACAATGGGTCACATTTTGTAAACCAGGTAGTACAAAACATGGCTACTCACTTAGGAATGACATTAAAGAATCACTCTGCCTACCACCCTCAGAGTGCAGGGATGGTGGAAAGAATAAATGGTACTGTGAAAATCAGATTGAGGGTATGCATGGAAACTATTGGCAAGCCACGGCCAGATTGTTTAAATTTGGTAAAACTATATATATATTACACCCACACAGGAAGGGTTAACACTAGGGATGTGCCGATCAAGTTTTTTCCTACCGATACCGATCATATAATTGTTATTATAATTATTTTATCATAAACACTACTGGTTACATTATGTGGAAAAAGGAACAATGAATTCACCTTAATTTAGACAAAAACTTGTTTTTAATAACTTTTTCCAAGAAGACAACTAAACAAAATGGGCATTCTGCAAATTGTACTGCTATTGATAATACTATCTTTAACAGACTGAAAACATATGAAGGCTCTGAAGAGGCTAAATAATGCAAAGAGTCGAAATAAAACCTCTCAACATTGCCAAAAAAATTCAAGCATAAAACTTAACATTCAAAGTCAAATACAGGTTCCATTACAATAAACAATCCAGAGTTACTGAATGAAAACTTCCTGTTAGCATGGCGGCTAGCTGGTTACTGATAGCTCTGAGTGGCTGTTTCTGACTGAGTGGAGTAATTATGCAGAGCAGAGAGGAGATTGATTATTTTTTCAGAGATCATCTGTCTCATGTTAGGACAGCGAAAGTTTTAATAAGTATGTAAAATGTATTTTTTTAAGTTAGATGCTGCAGCTTTAAACAGTTTGGGGTGAGAGTCACTACCAGGTGGAGCAGAAGCGGCTCCGTCTGTCAAATATTACTACCTGTAGCGGTGCAGCGGTTCAACAGCGAGAGCAGAACCAGCGTCTTACATCGCAGCTCCAAGACTTAAATAATTTTGCGGGTTATTTGTTTAGCTTTCTGACCGTCATGCTAATCCAGGTGAGTGTTTGTAGCTGTGCGCTGCTTTAAATGCATCTGATCCTCCATATTTCTTTTTTTACTGCAGTGAGCCTCAATGTGGCCAAACTCCACATCGACAAGCTACATTGTTTTTATGTCGTATTAGCTTTGTTGTGTTGATGCATTTTGACCTGCTTCAATTTTCCGCCGCAACACGCAAACTTCCCCATTCACTCAGTGCGTTATAGTTCCACATCGCTTAGGATTTGTTGCTGCGTGTTTGCGCAGAGTGAAGGAAAGAGGAGACCAGCTGCACAGGCAGGCTGCGAAATGAGATGCAGGTGATTGGTATCGGCAACAAGAGCCAATGTTCGCCGATCACCGATCATGCACTTTTTCAAAAAAATCGGCTGATTATGATCGGTGACCGATCGATGGGCACACCTCTAGTTAACACCATTTGAAACAATTCATGGAAGATCATATAGATTACCTACAGGTGCTGGTCATAAAATTAGAATATAATGAAAAAGTAGATTTATTTCAGTAATTCCATTTAAAAAGTGAAACTTGCATATTATATTCATACATTACATACAAACTCATATATTTCAAATGTTTATTTCGTTTAATTTTGATGATTACAAATGACAACAAATGAAGATCTCAAATTCAGCATATCAGAAAATTAGAATCTTGTGAAAAGGTTCAAAATTGATGGCACCTGGTACCACACTCTAATCAGCTAATTAACTCAAACTACCTGCAAAGGCCTTTAAATGGTCTTTCAGTCTAGTTCTATAGGCTACACAATCATTGGGAAGACTGCTGACTTGACAGTTGCCCAAAAGACGACCATCGACACCTTGCACAAGGAGGGCAAGACACAAAAGGTCATCGTTAAAGAGGCTGGCTGTTCACAGAGCTCTGTGTCCAAGCACATTAATAGAGAGGCGAAGGGAAGGAAAAGATGTGGTCGAAAAAAGTGTACAAGCAAGAGAGATAACCGCACCCTGGAGAGGATTGTGAAACAAAACCCATTCAAAAATGTGGGGGAGATTCACAAAGAGTGGACTGCAGCTGGAGTGAGTGCTTCAAGAACTACCACACACAGACGTACGAAAGACATGGGTTTCTGCTGTCGCATTCCTTGTGTCAAGCCACTCTTGAACCACAGACAGCGTCAGAAGCGTCTTGCCTGGGCTAAAGAGAAACAGGACTGGACTGCTGGTGAGTGGTCCAAAGTCATGTTCTCTGATGAAAGTAAATTTTGCATTTCCTTTGGAAATCAAGGTCCCAGAGTCTGGAGGAAAAGAAGAGAGGCACTTCATCCACGTTGCTTGAAGTCCAGTGTAAAGTTTCCACAGTCAGTGATGGTTTGGGGTGCCATGTCATCTGCTGGTGTTGGTCCATTGTGTTTTCTGAGGTCCAGGGTCAACGCAGCCACATACCAGGAAGTTTTAGAGCACTTCATGCTTCCTGCTGCTGACCAACTTTTTGGAGATGCAGATTTCATTTTCCAACAGGACTTGGCACCTGCACACAGTGCCAAAGCTACCAGTACCTGGGAAGGACCCTGTTCTCAATTGGCCAGCAAACTCTCCTGACCTTAACCCCATAGAAAATCTATGGGGTATTGTGAAGAAGATGCAATACACCAGACCCAAAAATTCAGAAGAGCTAAAAGCCACTATTAGAGCAACCTGGGCTATCATAACACCTGAGCAGTGCCACAGACTGATCGACTCCATGCCACGCCGCATTGCTGCAGTAATAAAGGCCAAAGGAGCCCCAACTAAATACTGAGTGCTGTACATGCTCAAACTTTTCATGTTCATACTTTTCAGTTGGCCAACATTTCTCTAAATCCTTTGCTTTTATTGGTCTTCAGTAATATTCTAATTTTCTGATATGCTGAATTTGAGATTTTCATTTGTTGTCATTTGTAATCATCAAAATTAAACAAAATAAACATTTGAAATATATGAGTTTGTATGTAATGTATGAATATAATATACAAGTTTCACTTTTTAAATGGAACTACTGAAATAAATCTACTTTTTCATTATATTCTAATTTTATGACCAGCACCTGTATATTTTCTTCAGATTTACAGAAAGCAGATGAGGAGCAAATTTTGGCAGATTATATGATCAGGATCCTGAAACAGAAAGAGGTGTTAAATGCAAATTTACTGCCATCTGACTGTCCTCCTCTACAGGAAATAAATGAAATCAGCCCCATCCAGCCAGGAGACTGAGTCTACATAAAAGTCATCAAAAGAAAGAATGGGCCAGCCCACGCTGGAACGGATCGTTCCAGGTGCTAATGGCCACACCAACAGCTGTAAAGATTGCTGAAAGACCCAGCTGGATACATCTCAGTCACTGCAAGCTGCAAAGAGTGCTGGATCCCTAATCCAGAGTGGGGGGAAGGCTGGCTACACAGGGGTTCCTGACCAATAGGGCGGTTCGTCTCAACGCCAGTGAAGAAACTCAACGCATCCTCACTCTTTAGTTTGGGGGATTTGACATCTCTGTACACAGAGCAGCAATGGGGACTCCATATGGATCTTCTGCTGTGTTGTGACTACAGCATGCTTACAGTTTGGAAGTGGATGTGATCACACCTTCAGCAGAACAAAGAAGGAAGCACACGTGTCCCCCCTTCAAACCAATCCACATGACTACAGCACCAATCTGAGGTGACAACTAATGAATAGGACTGCATATGAAAGAAATGAGACCAACCTTTATGCATGTGCACAGCTACTTTATGCTACAAACAACTCAGGACTCCGAACAGGGAGCATCTCAGACAAAAAGCAGATGCATCTCCATGACCTGAGTACACAACCAGTACATAGTTTCTCAGCAAGAAAGAATAACAATTGGAGTACAAGGAAATTATTCCATGCCACCCCAGATGACACCAACCACTCAAAGACCTTCAGATGAACTGAACTGTTCTCCTATGTAAGACATCTTCCAGAAATAATTTCCTTGGCAGGAGCCAAGCCAGGATCCCTCCAAAACTGTGTGTACAACAACGGAACCACACCACTGGGAATGGTCCCATGGAACATGTGTAACAAGTTTACACATTTTGTGAAATGACGCCGAGATTCATCAACTGCAGCAACTGCAAGGGTCAGAGGTCGACCCAAGGCTGAAATGACTGGAAGAATAACCCAGACTGTCACAACCTGCTTCAGGAGAGGAGTTTTAACATCACCCAGCAGACCAGAGGAAGATGGACAAGGACTCATTGCAGTGCCTTAGTGCCAGGAGAAAAAGGAACACGCACAATGGCTGACTGGTACTTTCTGTGTGGACATGAGGCTTATGCAGCCTTGCCAAGACGTTGGGGAGGATTATGTGCTTTGGTCCCCCTTACCAGCGCGGTTGCATTCATCAGAAAAGCACAACAAATTTCATCCTCACGCTCCAAGTGCTCAGCCATGCCAGAAGTAGAAAGGTGGGAGGCATTACAACAAACACTGGAGTTCCTTGGAAGTTCAAAATCTGGGCCAGAATGAAAAGGTTATGCAAGGCCCATTTCCAGGGATGGGAATAGGAGAAGTTAGAAACCATGTTGAAATCAGCAGGTACGCCCTACTGAGACTTATCAACAGCACACATGAACTAGCAAATGGCACCACGAGAGAGCTGACTGAACTGAGAAACATGGCTTTGCAAAACCGTGTTGTATTGGATCTACTCACAGCCTCTCAGGGAGGTGTGTGAAAAATCATTGATCCGACATGCTGCACTTTTCTTCCAGATGAAGCAGGAACTGATGTAACTATTCATGATGCACTGCATGAATTGGAAGAGCTCAGAACCTATGTGAACAGTGCAACTCATGGGTCACAGCCTTTTGACTTTCTTTCCTGGTTCACCTTTGGCCCCTGGTGGCAGCTGCTTTTAAAGATTGTAACACCGATCTTAATTGTACTGATCCTATTCTGTCTTTTAACAACTTGCATCTTCCATGTCTTTGCAGCATGATGCTAAAGACATTTAACACTGCCATGATCAACTATCAGATGGTCAGGGTAATCTCTGACACCGATGAAGATTACATCTCTCTTCAGAAATATGAAGAAGAACTGAAAACAGGAATGTTGGACGATATCCTGTAACTAATAAACAGATTAAATCAATTGTTTTATGACTCCTACACTGAAAAAGAGATAACAATTGGTGTTTGTAATGAAATAAAAAGTGTTTGGTTTTCTACTGTTTCTTTTATAATTAATATTTTATATATTCTTTTTCATTTTTTTTAAGATTTTGAGTAACTTTTATGGCAAAATGTTAAACAGGAGGGAAATGTTAGAATTATTATGTTTATCATTCTTACATTTGTAATTTTATGTTACTGATTTTTCTATTGAGAGGTTTAGTTCAAATTTGTTGAAACTGTGGAGACACAATTAAATCTTCCTTAATCAAGCATGTTTTTACAGATGGTGACTTAGATCTTCCTGGGATAGTCCTGAGCTGTAAAACCTGTCTATATGTTAATTTAGTTTCTGTGTCTCCCCTCTTTCTGTCTGAATTCACATCCTACTGTGAAGGTAGGATTAAGGGTTTCACCCCCTCCATTCCTTTTCGCACCTTTCTCGTTCCTGCTAATAAAAGAGAAACAAACTGAAGGTTTTCAGAACACATGGTGAGCGGCTTGAAGAAGCAGTTCACTGTGTCTTCTCCTTCTGCAGAAGTTTGGTTGAAAACTCATATACGTTGTCTGTGGTTCTCTTTTTTTATGTAGGTTTAAGAAAATACCTATCATTAAGCATCTGGTGTAAAATCAGGAAATGAGAAGGATATTACAAATTGCTTTCTGCAAATTTCTGCAAGTTGTAAATTTAATGACACCTATTGATTATCTAATGGATTGACGATCTAATGCATAATCAATAATACTCAGCCTAAATCTTACTTAGAAAGTGTATAAAGGCCCTCAACAACCTCAATGTAGATCATTCCTGTAGGTTAAAGGCAAGTGGGAAACTTATGTGGGTAACTCCTTTTTGGGAAAAATGAGTTAAAATCTTGCATAGACTATATATCATTCCTGAGGCCAGACACAGGATGAACACAGCACTGTCAGAACTTTGTATTAAATGTCAATCGGTTATCAGATCATTAATTCACTCCTTGTAGAATTGCCCCTACATTCAACAGTTGTAATAGCTCAACAGTTTTGATATAATTTTTAAGTGCAAGTTGCTTCTGAGTGTAAGAACATGTTTGTTGGGAATAACTGAGGATCTTCCTGCTGATATCCATCCATACACATAGATGTATATATATATTTTCCCTTCTCTCTCTCTCTCATCCTCTGAGCTCGGGAGCTTGAGGGTTCTGCACAGTATTATGGCTGTGCCTAGAACTGCACATTTCTGGACTGAGATGTCTGATGTTCCTGGGATCTGTTTTAGCCACTGCTCCAGTTTGGGAGTGACTGCCCTGAGGGCCCTGATGACTTGCTAAATAACAATGTTTGCCATTGTTAAGGATGTAGCTGAAGGTTAATATTCAAAGACATTTCAGGGTTTCCCCCAGAAAAGCTGCTTAGCCTGGCGGTCGGGGCCTTGGGGGGGGGGAGAGAGGGGGGGGGGATGGTGAGGGGGGTGCGCGATCCGTACAGAGTCCGTACAGAGTCCGACAATTCTGTTGAGGGGGAGGTGTGCGCGCGATCCGTACAGAGTCCGACAATTCTGTTGACGGGGGGGGGGGTTGGGAGGGGGGAGGCGCGATCCGTACAGAGTCCGTACAGAGTCCGACAATTCTGTTGAGGGGGAGGTGTGCGCGCGATCCGTACAGAGTCCGACAATTCTGTTGACGGGGGGGGGGGGTTGGGAGGGGGGAGGCGCGATCCGTACAGAGTCCGACAATTCTGTTGGGGGGGGGGGGGGTGCGCGGACTTAACGCGAGCCAATCAGAAAGCGCGGATCAACCGCCTGCTTTCTGAGGGGAAATTACCGAGGGGAATCCCAAACAGCTGAAACGCTAGGCCTGGCGGCAGGGGTAGCTAGGCATGGCGGGCCGCCATGCCTATAATACACTGGGAGAAACCCTGCATTTTATATGAATTGATCCAACTTAAAATGTCTCTAGACCACCTTACAACCAAACTAAACTGGACTGACTGAATGTCTGTTTCACAACTCTAAATAGAACTATCATACTCACTAACTTTGATCAACATACTGTGAATATCATCATTTTTGGTTCATACAAGGAATGTTTTTTGGTATCATGTTCTATGATCTTCTCATGGAGGTGTAATTTGCAAATTTTAATTCAGAACAATAGAAAGTGAATTGTTGAATTACCTTAAGAATCATAAGACAAACCAACTGGTGTTACTGGTTAATATTTTGACTAGTGACACAGTTTATATTGGATAGCTAACTTTCTGGTAGTTGTTTAAACAAAAACAAGCAGAATTATAATAGAAAAATACTAGAATAGAAGGAAAAAGACTTACTGGGGCTGGAGTTTGTGCTTGAGTCCAAGTTTGGACCAAACCTTGTTCAGTGTAAGCTGTGGACACTCCTCCACATCCAGCTCATGACTACAGGCAAACAAAAAATACAGCTTTAAGAAGAGACAATTGGTTGACTCTGAGCTGGACTCGTGTTCAGCTGAACTGCCTCTGTGGCTTGTAGGATTTCTCTGAAGCCAGATTTAGAAATCCTCTACTTCACAGTCTTCTGATGCTTCAATTGGAGAACTGTCACTTACATTTACATTAAAGTCTTTGACTGAAGTTTAGCTTGTAATCTCTGTGTAGCACAGAGAGCACATTAATCCTCTAGATCAACTTCAAAATCCTGAGATATTTAATTATGCACAACCGATGGAGACTAAGAAATTATGAGATTATATACATTCAGGCTTCCTTTCCTCAGATGAATAGCTCATAATTTAGGTGCATTCATTTAATTTTATTATTTATATGCAGGTGGGAGGAACAAAGCCAGTGTATGATTTTTCTTTCCACTGCGGGAAAAAGTTACATATATTTTATCTGCTTAATCTGATGGCACAATGTGGATCCTCTATTCAGCTTGTTGAATATTTTAACTGAAAGACAATAAAATGCCATTGAATGTCACTTAAAAACTCACGGTAGGAATACATTATGATGGGAATTTTTGACGACGCATGTTAAAATTCAAAATAAATGCTCCTCTGACCAGAGATCTCACAGAAGACTGATCTCTGTTCCACCTGCAGCCAATGAAACAACAACTGACTCCAAACCAGCCCTGTTTAGCCAGCCTGGTTGGAGCCCGACTCCCAGGTTTACAGGGAGTGGGGTGGACAGGGCTGGAATTGCTAATGCAAAAACATTGCCTGGTGTTCTACCAGACCAGCATACACTCACAGAGTGTCATACCATATCTGTCAGACAAGTATATGCAGTCATTACCATATGCTTTTATTTCGTCAGCAACATGGCACCATGACGTAAAAGTTAGATCGTCATACACTTTGTTAACAGCTGCATGACAGCCTGGCATAGCAATTAACCAGTCAGACCAACATCAAGGTGCAGCTAGATCCTGACACCATCTAGTTATTAAAACCAATTTATTGACTTGTTTTTGTTGTATCTTGTTGCGTATGCTGCACTGATAGTTCCTCAAAATGTCGCAGACTTCTTACGCATGTATGCTATTCTGACAGAGTATGATGATTGGACAGAACACCGGCTGTGTTCTGTCTAAAAGGGGCAGCACAGCCACACCTGGATTGAAGCTCAGTTTGTCCAGTTATATTTTTATTTTTTTATCTGTATTTATTTAACCAGGTAAACCCGGTTGGGATCTAGATCTCATTTTCAAGAGAGACCTTGCAAATTTTAATTTTGCAGAAGTCTGCAATACACAGCAACCTGTTTACAAAATAAACTAATTAATTACTAAAATAGGAAGTTAAAGAAAATGTCAAAAGAAACCTGTGTATTCCAGTGCCCAATATATTTTTAAGTTAAAGCTTGCAGACTGAAAGTGGAACCATCAATTCCCCTGTCCTACACAAGAGGGCTAACACAAATCAAATTCCAACTATTATCCATAATTCCAAGTCTTTTCACTGACCCAGAATCAGATCAGTGCCAAGACAAAACCTTTTTATTCTGTTAAGTCCACGCTTTCCACAGCAAAAACAGTAAAAGTGATAATCATAGAACTAACCTGCATTTGGTTTTCATAAATCTTCTTGGGTGCTTGTCATCATCATCACCCTCTTCATCACCTGCTCTCTCTGAAGTTTTATTATTTGAGCCACAGACTCTCTGAAGTAGGACAGGAACTTGCTTTGAATCTGGGTGAAAAAAAATAAATACACATTATAAAATCCTCTGATTTCCTTGGTCACTGAGTTTGACCAAATCTCAGTTAGTCAAACTGAGATTTCCTTGGTCAAATCTCAGTTTGACCAAGGAAAAGATTCCAGAGCTTTGAGAAACACACTGTGTTGCTCTAATATTTATGAAAACATTTGCATTTTGGAGTAAAAAAGCCTTTTGGACTATAGGGAAAAGGCTTTTCTCCCTTGGCTCCTGAATTTAGCCGTGGCTGTAAGCCGTTTACTACTAGCTGCTGGGGGAGTGGCTCTGCCTCACCCCGCAGTGATCGACTCCATGCAGCTGCGCAGCGCCGCCATTCCCTGCTTGGATGAGTATCTGCCTCTCAGACTGCCAGGATCTCATCGTACTCTCAGTCTCTGATACTCTGTCAGTTGCTAAAAAGACTGATCGATCCGCCATCGCCATCATGAAAATCCTCACTGTGCTGCGGATTCCGGCTGTAGGTTTCCCCTCTTCTTTTTCCAGCTCAAAACACTGCGCCGCTGCATGCTGCGCACCAGCTTCGGATGTCATCAACCCATGGGCTGCGTGTTCATTTTTCAGGTAATCCTTTATTTACAGAACAGAATCCACTAAGCTAACAACAAATTCCGAAGTGGATGGCAGCAGTCGAACTTTGGGTTAGGGGTGACACCAATTAGTCGATTCTTTTCTCTGCAATGACTTTTTTCTGGGCCAGTCGACTAGTCGCAATCAGAAACAGATTTTTCCAAGGAAATGAAAGTAGATGGACTAGGTGAGTTCGTCAGAAAGCTCAAATTGTATAAAAATGTAAATAATTTAACAAAGAGAAACTGTAAATTACAGCATAGGCTCCCGCAATAGGGGCATTGCGCAGCGCGGTGGTTAGCGCAGCGCCCGCATATATAGAGACTTTAGCCCGCGGTAGTCAAGAGTCCAACTCCCGTCCTCCATTTGCTGGGCCCAGCCCTGTCTCCGCTCTCTCTGTTCCCTTACAGTCACATTGCTGTCAAATAAACTAGTGCCGAAAAAATCCTTAAAAAAAAAAAAACGTCTACCAGTGTAATGTGCTACAATGTGGCATGATTTCGGGGGGGGGGGGGGGGGGGGGGGGGGGGGGGAGGGGTTATCCCTCAGCTACCCCGAACTGATGAGTCACCCTGCGTACTGAAGCTTTTAACCTGGCAGCTTTGCGCTCTTATAAAATTATGGTTTGACAACATCTGGAAAGTAAGTCCAAGCTTCATCCTGAGGATCTGATAGAGGCGATCTCGGCCACCGTCTGCATGTCGGTTCAGAGAGCCGCTGCTGAGTCCACGGAGCTTCCTGCCGCGCATCGGGCGTAGGAGCAGCAGGGGGTTTTGTTGAATTCAGCTGTAACCAAACAGAATCTGTTCATAAGAAGTTTGGCTTGTGATGTTCCAAAAACACCTGTGTAGTCGGTGTGATAATTTGACTCCTATACAAGCAGCTATCCAGAGATCTTCAGTATCAGCCGGTGATTAGAAAAAAGAAAAAAAAAGTCAGACCGACTTTGTGCAACAAACTTTTCTCCGCTGCTCACAGAGAATGATCTGTTTATTGCTCTTTTAATTCTCCATAATGGACTTAGTAAAAGTCCATTATTTAAAAGTGGGATAAGGGTGTAGGGGTTAATATTTGCCGTGGAAATAGCTGATAAGGACTCCAAGTAGTTGTGAAGGGTTTTGTACTTAAATCACTATGACGTCACTGCGACTAGTCGACATCGACTCAACTATTATCACGATGTACAGTAGTTGACCTTAATAAATATGTAGTCGTTCAACCCCTACTTTGTATGAACTTGTATTAAAAGTGTCATAATTTACCGAATGACACTTTATGACAACAGTCATGAAGGCTTATTCATGTTCATGACAGGTGTTATGTCATGTTTATGACTGTGTCATGAAAGTCTTATTCACCCTACTTCAAATAAAGTGTTACCAAACTTTGCATTAATTTCACAATCTCACTGCTTTGCCGCTGCTCCGTTTGCGCCACTACTCCGTTCCACTTCTTTCACAGTTACTTGCGCAACTTTACTTCGTTTCTCAGCAACAAAATACAGCCCAACATTATTTATTGAAGATTTGAGATTTCCAAAATCAAAGGAATCTAATATTGTGTTTTGTTTTTTATGTTTGGAAGCTTATTCCCTTTCACATAACGGGAAAAACCGGAAAAATTTGGTTTACTAATTTTAGTACGACTCCGGTTTTACTTGGCCTATTAACATAATTTAAAAACTGTTGTGTAGATTATAATGTGCACTTTAAGCACAAGTTGAAAGTGAGACTGGGGTAGGCGGAGTCTTGCTGTTATGTCATCACAAACCAGACATGTTAAAAAGATACTATAAGCCTATGGACCCCTATAGTCTAACATATCGATACTCATGGATGAGAAATCGATACCTTCAGAGGGTGGATAATATTGATACATATTGTAGAATCGACAATTATACAGCCCTACTTCAAGGGTTCTTTTTACTTTTCATTGGATACATTATTAATAAGCAGCTTAGATAATCATGCTGCAAACTGACACATTATTACTGAGGCACACTACCTGTTTGTTTAGCCGAGCTGTCCTGAGAGCTCCCAGCAGGTTCCTTCTGATCATCCCCAGCATCTGAAGGTTCCCCACAAAAACACTCATCTGACTGCATTCCAACATCAGCTCTAAAAAACAGGAATCTGTTGGTCTCCAAGTCAGCTGCACAGCTCCTGCTTTGCTCTATTATGCAGTTTTCTTTGAGCAGATTACTCATGATATCAACTGTATTTTCTTCCTCTCGGCTCCCAGCTCCAGTTTCCCCTTCACTTTGTTCTTCTGACTGTATCAGAGCGTCAGTCTCCACTTCATCACTAGTGTTCGAGTTACATATTTGAGGCTCAGTAGTCCAGCCCAGTGATGTCCAATATGAAAATTGCTCCCAATACAAGTAGTAAGTCTCTGCAGCCATTTGGTCCCAGAGAGCTTTTGTGTCTGGATTATTCCAGGGAGCAGTGACGGCTCCAAGATGGTCTCCAGACGGAGCACTGGCATCTGGATGCTTTTCTAGCCAGGAATTCCACAGCAGGTCCTGTCCATTCTGAACTTTATGGTGCAGAAAACAAGAAAACAACAATGAAATATAGATTTTTAGGTCCTAATGCATAGTTCAAGTTGAGCTGCCTCTAAGATCTTTTCTTATATTTTAACTATGCTAAAACTCTAAAAGGTATTTTAATTCATTCTATAGCTGAAATAAGTTCAGCAGGCATCACATGTAATTTTTCATAAATGATACAATGTCAACATCAAAACCTTTAAAATCCTTGTTTTGTGCTTCAGCAGTAAGTAGTGGTTATATTCTGTTGCCTATGTGAAAACAGGCATATTAATAGGTATATTTCAAAAGGCTAAAAATTATTTATTCTATTTTGGATCTTTTCCTTTACATTATTCTCATTGTGATGAGCTAATTAGTAATTGACATCAAGGCATTATGTTTTGATTTGTAAGAGAGGAAACACTATTTAAGGAGTTATTTTTGCAAAAGGATTTTGGCACCTCTCTGGGTCAAACTGACCTGACTCCTTTCGTTCTATTTGTGTGCAAAGCGCAAATGGAACCAAAAATGACTTGGAAAGGAAGGCTGTTTGGACAGATAACAGGAATTTGAGATAAATGGACCTATTCAGCAATTCTGAAATGGAACAGATGTTGAGTTCATGAGGTCTCAAATATTTTAAAGTTTGTACAACACCAGAATCTTTATGCAAATCAAGGATAGTAACGCCATTGGACGAGATGTTCCAACTCACATCAGTGAAGATGAGTGTATAAAGGCCCTTTTTTATACACTCTCATCTTAAGAATACGAAGAGATTTTTTGTTGAGACTGGAAGATTTTTGAGTATTGAACTGATGAAAATGTAACGAGGAATCCGTGGCAGAGTGTAATAAATCTCCGAAGCTCGTCTGTGACCTAGCACCAAGAATTACGTCTCTGTGCGTCTAACGTAAATCCAGGGTGGGGAAAGACGAACAAACAAACCTAATGTAGACGGGGGTGGGGGGGGAGAACAAGACTGGTAGACCAGGGGACGAAAGTAAGAAAGTGGGGTGGAGGAGGGGGGGCAATACGGGATATTTACGGCACCTTCGTTCGTCACGCTCAGAAACTCCTCTACCAGCCATGTACCGACACGATGCGTTACGTCACCCGTTTGTTCAGACCGGGATGATATGAAATTTATTGTGCGGTTTGTCCGTAAAGCTACACTTACACTGTAACCATCAACTTCTCAGCTGCCTGCTGTGTTCAGTCTATCCGCTTACCTGTATAAATACTCCTGCAGTGCTCTTCCTGCCGTTCACTTTGAACCCGCAGCGCCCGGAGGAGAAAGGCTGCCGTACTCCAGGCATTGCGCCATTCATTTTAAGGGTGCTTATTGGTCCCCAAAAATTGATGAAAACCCGGCATAATCATCAATCAATAAAATCCCCAGAGCCAAACTTGAAAATTGAACATTATGCCGCTAACACTAAGCTTTCGTCAACAACTCAAAGGCGAAAGTGAGAGCTCCGCGCAATGCAAATAATGTTCCGGCCAGAACATGATGCGCTAAATAATAAAACATAAATCAACGAAGGTAAAAAGGTAAATTTTTCTTGAGGAATTTGAATAATTGAGGTACTCGAACCATTCCAGGAATTGTTTCAGCCCTAGTCTGTAGTCATGTCAGAGAGAAAACAATAGTTTTTGTCCTAAATAGCAGCCCCCCAAGAGTTAAATGTCCGTGTACACATTGTGTTGCTCTTCTTACCCCAGTAGTTTTCCCAGGAAGTGTCGCAGATCTCCTCTGCAACATCCATTACTTGGTGCACTTCATTCTGATGTCCCTCTTCAGAAATCACACAGTGGTCAGACATAGCTGCTTTGGAGACCTGCTTGAAATCTTTGCCTACCTCCTTATCTCTAGGCAGTTTTTCAGTACGCGTGCTGGGCTTTCTGTTTGTCCTTTTTTTTTTCTGTCGTGACAAAAAAGGAGAAGATGCCTCAAGCACACTTTACACCAATATGATCAGGATTTAATACAGTATATTATAAACCTGGTGGGCCGCCATGATTTTAAAAATAAAAATAAAATAAAATAAAAAAGCCGGACTGCAAGCATCTTTGCTGCTCCGAGCATTTCACTGGCAGAGCAGAATTATTCATGAAAGATGGGTTTTAGTTTACATTGAACAGGTTAAAAAGCCGGCAGCATGCACCAATCACACCCACAGGACGAAAAATAGGATTTTCGACAGCTATTGACACCTTGTTCTAACATGCGCATAGAGATTGAGAGCTTTCGGCAAGAGGTTTTTGTAAAAGTCGAACACTGCCAAAAATGGTCAAAAACGCTGTGTGTCTGTGTTCCCCCATCACGCCCTTCCCTTGTGCCTAACCCTAACCCTATTTGTAGCTAATCCATTTTACCTTCAGTTCACCATAAAGAAGTATGTTTGGAGAAAGAATATTAAAACAATCCATCTTATCCATTAAAATATATATTACATGTGTGGTAGGAGCACTGAAAAACTTAGTTTTAGTTTAATTGATGATATAAAAGAAGAATTCGCATGATTACATACAATAGAAACGTGTTCTTACTGTGACATTCCTCTTATCTGAAGATGTATCTTGTGATGGGAGGAATTGCACAACTTAATCAAAAATAATAATATAAAACATGTTCCAGAGTGGTTCATTGTACATAAAGTATTTTTGTGAATAATATTCAAACTAATATTAATGTTCACTGGTTGCTTTAAAGACCCAGAGTCATGCTATATTGGAGTTGTAGTGGTCATTTCACATCACAATACAGGACTTAAGAAACTACAGACTTTTCAGTATTCAGTTGCTTAACTCAAGTTTAAATGGAACAACAAAATGGTTGAAAGCATGTGATACCTTCTGAGTGTATAAACATTTGTATTCTTTTTTTAAAGTTTTTTTAGTTAAGTACTAAATATTATTTGCGGATTATGAATCATATTCTGTATAAACTAAAGAGGAGACAGCTCAAAGTAGAATTGAGTAAATAATATCAATACATTTAAAAACATTTTAGCAATTAATTATAATAAATATAAAATATATCGTCACGTAACTTTTGAAAAAATAACTTTTAGAATGTATTTTTTTTTCTGTCAACTTTCATTTAACACTCCAGTCCAGTTAGTGGCAGTAATACGCATTCATAGTCGGTCAAGCATCCGCCATTAAACTCCAGAGGAAGATTTGCTCCCACGCTAACTGGTGCTACTGCGAAACCCAATATGAACGAAAATGCCTGTGCGTTGTGTGAAATGGTGGAAAAAGTCCTATTTCACGGAGTTACCTTTTCAGTATCGTCTTGATATTAAGCAATGTTCTGGCAGAAAACAACAGATGACACCGCGGCGGTCCAACAAGGCCGAACTCCCGGCAAGAATGCTTTTATAAATAGAGAGCACGTGGAGCGAGGCGAGTTGCTTTGTTTCTTACAGAAAGCGGTCTGTCATTTTCTTAATGCCGAAACTTTAATTACTTAAATATTTTTGAGAAAGCGATATATTTGCTACAATATTTTTTTAATTTTACATTTATTTCCACAGACACTCCACAGAATGGGAGTCACATTTGTGTCAATCAGACTCTTCAGGAACATTCTGATGTCCGTGATGAGGACAGAGATGCAACTGTGTGTGAGTATCCATTTTAGAATGTTGATGTTTGTGCTTCAATATTGTTTATGCATATAATGTAATTATGTACGTAAAAATGTTTTCCAGCTGCATTCAGGACCTACTGCCAGTCATCCAGATGTAGTTCAGGAAAGAAGCAGGTAAGATTTAGAGATGTCACAATTCCTTGAATGACTAAAGCACTGATTTTCAACCACTGTTCCGCGGCACACTAGTGTGCCATGAGTGATCGTCAGGTGTGCCATGGAAATTATTCAATTTCACCTACGGTACCGTATTTTCCTGACTATTTTTTGCTACTTTTTTCCTAAGCTTTGAACCATGCGAATTGTAACCCGGTGCGGCTTTATTGTGTATTTTTCTTCCAGGGGGCTCTCTAGCAAGAAGTGAATCATTAGAAGTCAAGATTGTAACTCAAAAGAAGAACATGCTAATTTTCAACCACGTGCTAGCAGGAGGCACGACGGAGAAATGTTTTCAAACTCATATCACGCAGCTTTTAAATTTTAAATTTTTTGCTACTTTTTTCCTAAGCTTTCAACCATGCGAATTGTAACCCGGTGCGGCTTTATTGTGTATTTTTCTTCCAGGGGGCTCTCTAGCAAGAAGTGAATCATTAGAAGTCAAGATTGTAACTCAAAAGAAGAACATGCTAATTTTCAACCACGTGCTAGCAGGAGGCACGACGGAGAAATGTTTTCAAACTCATATCACGCAGCTTTTAAATTTTAAATTTTTTGCTACTTTTTTCCTAAGCTTTGAACCATGCGAATTGTAACCCGGTGCGGCTTTATTGTGTATTTTTCTTCCAGGGGGCTCTCTAGCAAGAAGTGAATCATTAGAAGTCAAGATTGTAACTCAAAAGAAGAACATGCTAATTTTCAACCACGTGCTAGCAGGAGGCACGACGGAGAAATGTTTTCAAACTCATATCATGCAGCTTTTAAATTTTTAATTTTTTGCTACTTTTTTCCTAAGCTTTGAACCATGCGAATTGTAACCCGGTGCGGCTTTATTGTGTATTTTTCTTCCAGGGGGCTCTCTAGCAAGAAGTGAATCATTAGAAGTCAAGATTGTAACTCAATAGAAGAACATGCTAATTTTCAACCACGTGCTAGCAGGAGGCACGACGGAGAAATGTTTTCAAACTCATATTATGCAGCTTTTAAATTGAGGGCTGTCGATCTGGCAGTACAGGAGGGAAATAGAGCCGCTGCATTTAAGCTCGGTGTAAACGAAACCATGGTTTGGCTTTGGAGACGGAGTGCTGCGTCCTTAATATATCCAGCAGATTTATTAAAACGGAGCCCTCTACTGGGTCCTTATGGAAAACCGAGTGCAGCTTCCAGTTTTATTTTTCCCCCCAAAACATTGAAGGTGCTATGGTGTGCTCTATAGCTGGAAAAAAACGGAAATTGATTTTAAAAGATTTTTTTTGAAAATGAATTATCTGCAAATAATGCCATCTTTGAGTCTCTGCTGTAGAAGTGACTAGCGGCGTAATCATGTAATGTTCTTACCACTAGATGGCAGTAGGTAGAGAGCATTTTACATTAAAACAAGAGAATTAGATATGCATGAATGTTACAGGTAGTGGTGAGAGCACTGTATCTAGTAAGACTGTGACGACGGTGATGGAAAAGACAGTGAAGCTCAGCAGTAGTTGGAAAGAACATGAGACCATATCATATGGGTCCAACAACATGACTATGTGAAGTGAGCTTCTCAAGCCTGGCTACTATAAAAACCTAAAACCAGAGAGTCTTTCTCTCTCTCTTTCTTCAATTTCTGCAAAGAAATCAGCTCTGTTTTCATCCAAACATGAACAGGTTTCACACTAGGTGGCTAAAATATACAGATATTGACACTTTGTACATGCAACTCTTCATATTCTAACAGTGAATATCAAAGTGAAATGTTTCCCAAATATTATTGCTTCTTTCAGAATAAGAATTATTTTCTGTATTCCGGCTATAAGAATGCTTGTGGATTAGTTTGCAAGACACTTTGAAGTTTTCTACAACTTCTTTAAATTTAAGACCACAATGTTGTGCCACTATTCAGGTGTATTTTTGAAGTGGACATGTTAAGTGCAATTTGAAATAAGAAATGTAAAATGTGATAAAAATACATTTTTGGGTTTATTTGATTCCTATTCAAGAGACTTTGATAAGAATGACTATATATGTAATATAGGCTGCTACAGAGTATCTTTGTTTACATTTTTGGTTGGTGGTGTGCCTTGGGATTTTTTCAATTAAAATAATGTACCTTCGCTCAAAAAAGGTTGAAAAACACTGGACTAAAGTACTGTGCTTTATTAAAATCCATCAAAGCAAATTATCTGCCTCAGAGTTTGTTGAATTATGTTTTACTATTACCAACTGCTTTTAATTATTTTTTCTTACAATTGTTTCCAAGTGTTTTCTCTTTTTCATTAGTTTTTATTTTCTGTAAGAATGTATTATTATAATGTTTTTTGCTTTTTTGTTTTTTAGTTTTAGTGTCTTATGTGTGCATACTAAGCTGGAAGTTGCCAAACATTTTCACTGTAGTTTCATAATGACAAAAAGATGCCTGTAGCTCATAATGATTGTCTGTTCTGTGTTAACAGCTGATGGAGGAAGGCAGAGAGTATTGGCAGCAGAGGAGGTGGCATTCTGGGAGGATGACAATTATGAGGGACTGTGGTGAGGTTGATACCCCAAGATCCCCCAACCAGGAGCTCAGTGACGTCGGGTCTATGCTACAGGAGAGACGTCGGGTCTACACTACAGGGGAGACATTGGGCCTGTCCTGAATGCAGCATAATGTTGGACCATGTTTGGACAAAAAAAACACTGCCAGATGGTCCAAAATGGACAAGCATTTATGTCTTATTTTGTGTGCAAACAGTAAAAAAAATAAAATGAAATAAAGAAAAAAAAACTTCTGTGCCTCATTTATGACCCTCATATATGAACATGTTGCATATATGCAATATCAAATGAATATATTTTAACACAGCATTTATTTTTATATAGATTTTTTTAAATGCAGCATTAAATATATTAATGATTGGGGCAGGGTTTATTTATAAAATCATAAGCGCTATCCAATGGGCACATCAATCAACCAATCACATGTCAATGATGAACTGTGATGTCATCGTTTTTCATCCAATGAGTGAGAATCCACGTGGATCTGCTGCAGCCGCCTTTGCATATCCATAGCTATTCGTATGCCAAGTGGAGTCATTAAAACCCGCCTGCTCCCCCACACCTCCACTCCCCCTCCAAGGATTCCGCAATCGACAGATTTCGACTCCCGTGAGTGAAAATGCAAAACTGTCGATTGCTGTCGATATCTGTTGCTGATGACCTGAGTTTTTACAGGGTCAAAAATCCCACTTTTCGTCCTGTGACCGCTGGCGCCTCTGCACATTGGCTAACAGCACAGAGGCTCACCTGTATGGACATTTATATTAACCCTGTGAGGACTCATGTTTCTTTGGAGAATTCTTCACCAAGGTATGAATGAGTCAAGTTTAAAAGCCACCGCATTAGCTCTGGTTGTACAGCTCAATGTGAACCACATGTATATAACCCTTTAGTCACAGTTTGAGAGGTGCACGATGAGCACCTCTCAAACCGCGTACTCAAATGAGTACTGGTGGTGAGCGTCAATACAAACGATAAAATAAAACTAGCAACAGGAAATGCTAGAGTACATAACAATAAACCAAGAGAGGATAAAACTAATCAAAGAAAACTAAATGGAAATGAATGAAGAACAAAATGCAAGAGTAAACTAAGAAACAAAAGTAAATACAAAGGAATAAACTGGTATGACAAGACATTTTGAGCAAAAATTAATACAGATGGCATGTATTAATGTATGGCAAGAACAATCAGACGCTGTTTTCTGATAAAAGGTAAAATAATAATGTTGAAGTGCCATGGGTTTGTTGAGACCATGTCTAGTACTAAGAAGAAATATATTTTACATTCAAATTCAAAGATTAAACACATAGCATCAGATTGTTGCCAGGGTAACGAAACAATCTGACTATGAAGATTGTTCTTTGAACTTTTAGAAAGTAAACTTGCCAGCTCCTAAACAATTTAAAATATTTTAATTTATATACGCTGAAACAATTCAATCAAATTTAACACCACTACATTTCTGTATCTGTGGTCTATATTAAAATGTTAGTATTCATGGGAGCGCCTGAAGGCCTTGGCGCCCTGACCGAACTTAGCTAGTTTTCAGGGGGAAACCCTGGATAATGCACAAGAAAATTTATCAAGTACCACAGACCTGAACCTTCTGTTCAGAAGAGCTGGCAAATGCTACAGGCAAACCCATCTTAGCCATCAGCTCAGACTCTTCATCCAAGATTTCTTTCTCTTCCGCATCTTCAGATTCTGTCAATGTAAGAAAATATGCATTTTAATTATTAATTTAATACATTTTTAATTCAATTTAACACCTTTGTTGACACTGAAGGACACAGCAAAAGCCACATTAAATCAATTAATAGATACAACATTAAAATAAATCAGCTCAATAGAAACAGCAGAAGTCATCAGTCATCAGACAGAACAGACAGAAAAAGCAGTTTGTTTTCAGTTGTGATTTGAATTGATGAAGTGAATCAATATTTCTGAGTTGGGATGGTAATGTATTCCAGAGACAAGAAGTAGTGTGGAAGCGATAAAAGCTGTGTAGCTGTTGAATTGCTACAAAATTTCCCTCAGCCCACTGGCTGCAATGTTGACACGTTGAGATGCCATGAGACCTAAATTCTGAACTTCATGGCATGGAGTGCATCCCAGTTTTCCATGTCCGGCATGCTGGATGCTGTTGTGAGAAGATTCAGCAACATTGAGCATGAGCCCCTTTACAGTTTGGCCACTATTCTTGATCCATGGCAAGTAGCTATAAATATTCCACCTATCTAGTCTAAATAGAGAAGCAAAAAGAGAAAAAAATAGGTGCAGAAGCTCATTAAACATTAAGCAGTTACTGCTTCAGTGTTTGTTTACTCTAAAATCAGGTGTGGTAAAGTGGTTTTTTACAGGATTTTTTTTTGTTGGGGTGCACCGATTGCAGTTTTCTGGCCGATTTCCGATCACCGATCTTTAAAAAGTCTGCCCTGCCGATTCCGATTTTGGCCGATACCGTTTTTTAATTTTTTTTTATAACCAACACTGTTACAAGATCACAATTCACTTTCAATGTTCCAATCTTATGAAGCACTTCAGGGTTTCCCCCAGAAAACGGGGTGGTTGCGCCCGAGTCCTAAAATTCTGTTGACGGGAGGGGGTTCGATTCAGTCAGGGGTTTTCCCCAACTGGGAGCTTATCGCTGAATGTGACAGCCAGCCAATCAAAAAGCGCAGATTCTCCGCCTGCTTTCTGAAGGGAAATTACCGAGGTGAATCCCAAACAGTTGAAACGGCGCAATGCTAAGCCTGGCGGCGGGGCTAGCAAAGCATGGCAGCCCGCCATGCTTATAATACACTGGGCGAAACCCTGCACTTTAAAACCACCACAGTTGATAAAAAGTGATAAAACATAACTTTTAACCATTAAGATAATTATATTCCTCAACATACATTAAAACACAACATAACAATTAAAAAAAATTATTGGACCGGCCCTGTATGATGAGTTAAATCTGCTGCACTACGCAGAGATGCACAACAAACAGAAGATTTAATTCAATGCTGCTAATGTGGCTTTAGTAGCTGTTCCATTTCATGTCTGTTGAAATGGAACAACAGACATGTTGTTCCATAAAGGTTGGTCGACTTTATGGGACAGTTCCTCAGATCTTTGCGCGGCCGCGCGCATTAACTCCAAGTAGACAACGCATTTCAAATGGCTTGATGCATCGTGAAACCAGAAACATAATACTAACAATAATAATAAAATAATATAAAATCAGCGTGATGCGTTACAGACCGGAGGGCGCGAAAGCTCCTCACCGGGCTGAAGCTGCATGACGAGGTTAGCGCTGCTTGTTATCCACAAACTCTCCGGCCAACCGGGACCACAGACAAACTTTACAGGGAAGACAAACACAGAGTCACATGCTGGGCAGCGTGTTGAGATGTAAATGCAGCATATAATTGTTCGTTCACAAAGATAAATCATTCTCATCAGTCCACAACGCGACCTCTGAATTCCCTACAAATTATTTCTGCGGTTCACTTTGAGCTGCGCAACCAGAGCTAACGCGGCAGGTTTTAAAGTCTTACCTAGAGTTCTCCAAAGGATCATAATTCCTGATAGTAGGTTGATGTAAACACCCATACAGGTCAGCCTGGGTCCAGTTTGAGTGAAAGGAGGCGCGCGCGATTCGCGCTGAGGTAAAGCAGCGGCAGCGCGAGGCAAAGCGCAGATTCACCAGCTGTGTGATTGATTCGTGTGCTGTTGGGTTTAAATGCATAAACAATAAACCTACCTATTATAAACCTATCATTTAGGAATAAATCTGCTCTGCTAGTGAAATGCTAAGACAAAAGAGACACTTGCAGCCGGCTAAGAAAAAAAAAGCAATTTTTTTTCTTCCTAGAAACGTGAACAAGCAATGCTTAGCCTGGCGGCGGGGCTAGTAAAGCATCCGGGCCGCCAGGCTTATAATATAATGGAAATTTAAAAGTGCTGTGATGGTACCGTTGTTCTATCACATTCGTTTCATACCGGACCACTTAGCACCGGTGTTAACGCTATAAAATTAACGCTCTCTATCGTGGCATCACCCATCGAGTTTTTTCTTTATTTAAATGGGTTCATTTTTCAGAGTCAGGATATCATGATTTTAATAATTACATAAGAGCGATTTTCTGTTGTCCTTCCATTGAAGCAGGCAGCCTTCAAACGGAAATAAAAAACTTTTTAATATAAGTTGCTGCTTTAACATGATCACAGCACTGCCAAAACATATGTACAAAAATCCTCTATAAAACATAAAATATCACAAAGTGAATCACAGCAACGTCATTAGCTGGTGTAAAGCTGAACTGATGCGGTGAAGCTATCAGTAGCAGGAATGCGGAGCTGCGCCAAGAAGGTAACAAACACTGAAGAGAAGAAGAGCTGCCATCCATATAGTTGTAGCCAGGCCAGGGTTTCCCCCAGTGTATTATAGGCATGGCAGCCCGCCATGCCTAGCTACCCCTGCCGCCAGGCCTAGCATTTCAGCTGTTTGGGATTCCCCCCGGTAATTTCCCCTATGATGCACTGAGCGGCTAACGTTGTACCTGTTGATCGCGTATAAAGTCAATCCCATCTTCTTTCAGTCCAAATTCCAAATTTGTTCCAGTCAGATAAACCACTTGTGAACAAAATCCATTTATTCCACGATACACGGCCAGTGTTAACAATGACTGCGCCATAGCGAACAAAAAATTTGTATGCCCTTCCAGGTTCAACACCTGTCACCTCTTGGTTCATATACTGGAGCCGACAGCCCCATCTAGTGACCAAAAAAACAAAAATACACATATTTGGCTCCAATACATCCAGACCTAGCAACAGGGTCAACAAACTGGGTCAAACACACCTCCTCACTAGGATAAGAATTTCTGTCATTTCCTAGCACAGAGTTGCTCTCTGAAGCCAGACGTCACTGACAGGCCTTTGTGGCTAAGACAGGAGTTCACTGAGACAACTCTGAGAATACAGGCCCTGGTTAATTCTACAAAACACTAAGTGATAAATATAACAATATACAGTACCTTGCACTTCAGTGACTTGTCTGCCAGATGAAAGCAGTCTGTTATCAGAGCGATACAGCTCTCTGTCCCTGTTGAAAGGCAGACATACAAAGACAGTCAATGAAGACAAAGAGTCCATATACATGAGCCAGATCTGTGACACATTAAGGGTTTATTAGGTTAGTTCAATGCTTTTCTCAACCTTGGTCCTCACCCCCCGCTCTGCATGTGTTAGATGTGCCTCTATTCCAGAACAGCTGATTCAAATAATTGCATGACCATCAAATACTGCAGAAGCCTGTTAATCACCCAGAGAAACAATTCAGGTTTGTGGCAGAAGGTAAATACGTAAAACATGCAGGACAGGGGGGCGGGTGAGGACCATGGTTGAGAAACACTGGGCTACCTGCTGCAATATTTGTTCCAATTTGCGTCACTACTCTTTGGATTTCTTTGAGTAAATCCAAAGATTTTCTCAAAGAAATCTTTGAGCCTTTTGTTTGGACAAAAGCAGGCAACCAAAAATTTTATTAAGGAACTTGCTGGTAATATGTGTAGTAGCGACTGTAAAACAAAGTCACCGAGCAGCTGCATAATGGAATCATTGTTGATGCGCCAGCTGATCAAAACTTACATCCAGGCTACAGTTAAGATGGTTTTATTTTTATCAATATCTTCAAAAATCCAAGGCAGAACATCAGTGAATAACAGACAATCGTGTACATCGATCCATCCATTCATCCATCCATCCATTTTCTTCCGTTTCATCCGGGGTCGGGTCGCGGCGGCAGCAGCTTCAGAAAGGAGGCCCAGACTTCCCTCTCCCCAGCCACTTCAACGGGTTCACTCTGCGGCAGTGAGTGCACCCACTAATCAGCCGTGACTGACTAGACTAATCAGTTAATGAATAACTTTTTTCCCATTTCATATTGTTTCTGAACTGTTCGTACTTTGCTAAAGCAGCGGTGCAACACGCCGATCGCGGAAGGTTTTGAGTCGAGTGACAAACTGAACATCGCCAGGACACCAGCATGTCCTCTGACTGGCTTAAAACGTGGGTAAATTTATTAAAGAACAAAAAAAAAATCAATAAAAGATATTCAAATTAATGACCCAACAACAATAATAATCTCAGCAATTATTGTTTCAAAAAGGTGTTGCTCAATTCTGTGCGTTTCGGTTCCATTACCAAAATAACAGTGCAGGAGTTTAAAATGAACTAATCCACCACAGCTGTGTACAGGTTAGCGCTTATTAATGATCGCAAAATAAATATCAATACTGCAAACCTAATATAATAACGGACTGAATGTTATGTTTTTAATGTCATCTCTGGTCGGCTTGGAGAGCGCAGAAGGTTGCCATGGCAAAGTGTGTGCTTAAATGACAGAGAGAGAGAGAGAGAGAGAGAGAGAGAGAGAGAGAGAGAGTAAAAATGTTTAAAAGTTAAATAAATGGTGTGAAGGTGTCAACGTACAGCTTTATTTTGTAGTAATTGAAGAGCTACCCAGCTTTATTGCTTCGCAAAGAAGTTAATCAGCACAGAAACTCCAAAGCACACAAAGAAGCAATATATATATATATATATATATATATATATGTATATATATATATATATATATATATATATATATATATATATATATATATATATATATATAATTATTATTATTTTTGTCATAGTACCCCCAAGAATTTAAAACTACTTTCACCCCTGGGGAACCCCAAGGCGTTCCCAGGCCAGCCGAGAGACATAGTCCCTCCAGCGTGTCCTGGGTCTTCCCCTTCTCCCGGTGGGACGTGCCCGGAACACCTCACCAGGGAGGCGTCCAGGAGGCATCCTGACCAGATGCCCGAGCCTCAACTAGCTCCTCTCGACGTGGAGGAGCAGCAGCTCTACTCTGAGTCCCTCCCAGATGACCGAGCTTCTCACCCTATATCTAAGGGAAAACCCAGATACCCTGCAGAGAAAACCCATTTCAGCCGATTGTATCCGTGATCTCATTCTTTCAGTCAAGACCCAAAGCTCATGAAAATAGATGAGGGTAGGAAAGTAGATCGACCGGTAAATCAAGAGCTTCGCTTCTTGACTCAGCTCTCTTTACACCACGACGGACCGGTACAGCGCCAGCTTCAAAGCAGACGCTGCCCCAATTCGCCTGTCAATCTCCCGCTCCCTTCTTCCCTCATTCGTGAACAAGATCCCGAGATACTGAAACTCCTCCACTTGGGGCAGGACATCCCCCCCTGACCCGGAGAAGGCACTCTACCCTTTTCCGGCTCAAGACCATGGCCTCGGATTTGGAGGCACTGATCCTCATCCCGGCCGCTTCACACTCAGCTGCGAACCGCTCCAGCGAGAGCTGCAGATCACAACTTGATGAAGCCAACAGGACCACATCATCCGCAAAAAAGCAGAGATACGATCCTAATGCCACCAAAACGGATCCCCTCAACACCTCGGCTGCGCCTAGAAATTCTCGACTGGACTGCAAAGTGTCTCTTCTGCAGTGAACATTTCACTGGCAAGGTAGAATTATTGCTGAAAGAAAAATAGGTTTATAGTTTTTAATAGGGGGCACCAATTACAGTTTTCTGGCCAATCACTGATTACAGATCTTTTAAAAAACTTAAGCCAAATGTCAAACCATCTTTGTGTATCTAGCTATAGATAAGTGTTTCTCAAACATGTTCAGACTGAGGACCACTTAACACACCATTTAACAAACAGTCACAGACCACCTATTGCCCCCGCAGTAACATATGATGCAACGTGGAAATTAAAATATTAGTCTTTTAACTATTGTAGTTTTCTGTGATCTTCACAATGAGAAGAGTGGTGCTGTTTGTAAATGTGACTGGCTACGACAAAGCCATGAACAGGTTAACTTGGACAATTTGAGCTATTTACAGATTTTGAAAGTGTCTATGCTTTCCAATGATGTCAAATACATGGAAATAAGAAAAGTTATTTTTTGCTACCACGTGTTATGTGCATTAGGGCTGTTGTAAACAAATATTTTAGTAATCGAGTAATCTACCGATTATTCAGGTAATCGGATAAAAAAAGATAAAATCAAACATTGGTACGTCCAATTTTTCCACATTTGAGCTTCCCTAACAATTACTTTTCTGTAGTTTAGAAAATTACCTTGCAACAATAATAGCTCGGCTCACCTTAAGTTAACCTGAAGAAAAGTAATGCAAAAATCTGAAATTATATTCAATGTAAAAATAAAGAGGCACCCTCACAAAAAGCCTGCCTATTTGTGAGGAGGCTATTATAAAAAAAATGTCTATTCTCCAACTTTTGGTTTATTCATCTTCTGTCAGTTTAGTAGATGAACTCTCACCTTGCCCAGTAATTTATAGCGTTTGTGTTCATGTTAGCGACAGGATTTGATACGGTCTGCATTCATCACACACAGAAACAGATCTCCCAGGTATGCAACGTCATGATGCTCTTCGCCACCCATTTGTTGCGACCGGTGTTAAATCAATCTGCATTTCCCCATCAGATACAGTTCCTCCTGGGTGAAATATGGCCATAAGATAGTGTTCCCCCACTGTAAAACAGGGGGAACGGTATCTGATGGGTGATTTTTCAGTCATCAGATACCGTTCCCTCACTTTACCAGAGGGGGAACGGTATCTGATGGGTAATATTGAGCATTAAAATGCATTGCCCTGTTTTTATTTCATATAACACTATCTATCTAACTGTCTATCTACCTACCTACACACCAGAAAAACTTGCTAAGCCCGGTGGTCGGGCCACTGAGGTGGTCCACTGTGTTTTTGTATTGAAAGATGTTACGTAGACAGGAAAAGTAAAAATATTACAGGGTAATTATATGTTACTGGAAAACATTGCCAGTGAAATGCTATTTAAACCCACAACTAGTCTGAAAAACAAGTAACCAAAAAATATAATTAAAATTAATATCAATTATTTGCACTTCTGTTTAATCCAAATTAATTCAGCAGCTCCATCAGATCCCCCCACCCCAGGCTTCAGGAGCCCCATAAATGCTAATATTTTAACACAGACCACAGATGCATAAATGTAACATTTGTTTATTGAGATGATCAATGCTGCTAAATGTGATTTAATGGTGTCAGCATATATAAATTAAAATATTTAATCTTTATATAAATGATATAAGTAAAGTGTCTAATGTATTCAAATTTATATTATTCGCTGATGACACAAATATTCTAGCCTCTGGCGAAAATTTAGAGCATCTTCTCTCAACAGTCACCTCAGAGATCAGTAAGTTAAAGATATGGTTTAACAATAATAAATTATCACTAAATTTGGACAAGACTAAAATCATGGTTTTTGGGAACTGTTACAAAAATACTGAAATCCAAGTTCAAATAGAGGACGTAACTCTAGAAAGGGTTTTTGCTAATAAGTTCCTCGGTGTAATAATAGATGACAAAATCAGTTGTAAACCTCATATTAAACATTTACAGAGTAAACTCAGTAGAAGCATATCCATACTGGCTAGAGCTAGACATGTACTGAATGCTGAATCACTTCATATTCTATATAACTCTCTGATTTTACCATATCTATCATATTGCTGTGAAGTGTGGGGGAGTTACTTACATCCGGTAACCATCCTACAGAAACGAGCCATTAGAATTATCCATAATGTTGGTTATTATGAGCACACAAACCCACTCTTCATAAAATCCAGAATTCTCAAATTTGACGAGCTTATATATACACTAATGGCAATACAAAGTAAAAAAAAAAGAAAATAAAATAAAAAGTATCGACTTAATTATAAAACTAATCAATTAAATGGATAAAATGATGCAACAGATTCAACATAAATACAATAATTGTGAATAATTAAAATGGCTCAATTTATGTTCAAAGTATCTAAAACGTTGCTACCTGAGCACATACAGAGCATGTTTTCTGAAAGAGAAGGGGGCTATAACTTAAGGGGTCTCTCAAACTTAAAGATCAGCAGTTTGCGAACAACAAGAAAAAGCTTCTGTATTTCAATTAAAGGTGTAAAGTTATGGAACAAGTTAAATGAATATTTGAAACAAAGCAATAGTTTAATACAATTCAAAATAAAATACAAGGAGGTCATTTTCAACAGATGTAGACATATGGGTGAGAGAAAGCAATAATGTGTGTATTGAAGATAACAATTTGGTTTAAGGGTTTGGAAAGTCAAACCAGCATAATAAGGGAAAATGTATATGTAAATATTAGTAACTGTTGACTGCCACTTTGACTTTGATTTGACTTTGATTTTTTTTTTCTTTGATGGTAGGACTGTAAAGTTTTCATGTGCTTAGGGGGTAGGAGTTAATAAGTTCTCACTTCTTCCTACCCCATTTCGACCATGATATGTTAACTGAGACAAAAACTGTATCTTTCTTCTTTTTTTATGCACTTCTTGTTATACTTGTATTATGTTCGAATAAAATTTCATTTCATTTCATATTTTAAATTGTTTAACATTCAATGTATGATTTTATGGAGCTGGCAAGTTTACTTTGTGAAAGTTCAAAGAACAATATTCATAGATTGTTTTGTTATACTAGCTATAATCTGATGCTGTGAGTTTTAATCTTTGAGTTTGAGTTCTGTTTGTTCACAAATACAATTTAGTAAACTTATTGCTTTTAGGTTGGCCAATTAAACTACTCCCCCTCTGTCAGATTAAATACAACACATCTGTTAGAGGTGTTGATGTTTTTAGAAGCAAGAGGGGCCCCCAAGTCAAATTCTGCACCAGGCCTCATACAGCCTTGCGCCGGCCCTGCATGATGAGTTAAAGCCGCTGCACTGAGCAGAGATTCACAATAAACGGGAGATTTAATTCAAAATTCAATGCTGGTAATGTGGCTTCAGTAGCTCTTTTATTTCGTGTCTGTTGAGTTTTTAATAAGCGTCACAGAATCTATTCTGGTTGGTGAGTTTGTCAGATCTCCGCGCACATTAACTCTGTCTAAGTGGACAAAGCATTTGATACGGTTTGATGCATCGTGTAACCGGAAAAATAATACTAAAAATATGAATATAAAATTAGCATGATGCGTTACAGAAAGGAGAGCTGAACCTGCATGATCAGGTTAGCGGTTTGTTCACAAATATAAAATCATTCTCTGAAAGCGCGACTACAAGTTATTCCTGTAAATTCCAGTAAAAATGCCTTTTAATTACATCTTAGCATGGTAATTCCACATGCACTAAAGGTTGATCTAGCCGTGTGTGCTGCGTCCTAAACGTATTATTGAGCATAAAAACAGCGTTAACACAAAAAGGTATTAAACCGTAAGACCGGAAGAGAAGGGAACTTTCTGCCGTTTTCAAAAAAGGAACATGAGAAACTCTCACCCCACGAAGGATCTGGAGCACCGAAGGAGAACAGATTCGTCCTTCTCAGGTGTTTGACTGAAGGAGAAAATAACGTCCGCCACCACCGTCATTTCTCTTCTTTCCAGCATCTATGCGCTCAGCTCAAAATTTCAGACCCACAATTTATTCGGCGACAGAGACCCAACATGCAATATTGGGTCTATTTCTTCTTCTGGTGCTTTATGGCGGCTGGCAGAACAACTATAAAATGTTTTACTGCCTCCTACTGTACTGGAGTGTGGAAAGCAAATCAACAGAGCAACGAAATATATCCTCTCTAAAATATTACTGTTTTTTCTCCCCTTCTTTCGTTGAAGATGTTTCGGTTTTAATTTGTCATTGTATCTTTATGTCCATTGATCATTTGTTTTGTTATGATCTGTTATCTACTCTGAAACCAAGACATATAATAATTTATGTCTTTACTTTCTCCTGTTTTCTTGAATGTTTCATAAATATCATAATGGTCTACAATTGCCTTTATTATCATTTACTATCTAATATCCTTAGAAAATGTTTAGCACATAATTGTTCAAGATTCTTTTGCATTTCTTGCTTGGTGAAATTAAAACGTCTTTATTTTAAAATGTCAGTGATTCTGGTAATCTCTGCATCCTAGTGTCCCTCCATGTTCAACAATCAAAATTTTTTTTACTGCCACCACTTTAGTGTAATGCATAACTAGAAATGACAGCATATGAGATGCATAATAATGTATACATCTGCAAATCAGTTGTTAAAATTCTAATTCTGTATGACAAAAGGCATGCTTGTTATTTTTAGTTAGTTCACATTATGGTACGGTCCGTTGTAAATATATTAATGCCATGCAGGGACATTAGGATGCAGAGAGTCAGAGTGAGGCAGAAACAGTAACACACATCAGTAGATAGTATTAATTAAATGTTGGATGGATGTTGTGATTTAATATTATTGTAATTTTTAATGTATTTTTTGGCAATTGTTCTTTGCTGCCTGCAAAGCAAATTGCTCCTTAACAATACAGTCGATCTAAATCTATATACCAACAGTTATTTTAATCCTATAATTCATTTAGGTATTTTTTCAATTTCACCTTGTAATGTCAAGTATGTACTAAATTATTGACAAAAAATAAATAAAATGGTTAAAATGAAGTAAGAATGAGTGTGCCTCACCTACACACTTTAGTAGAACAATTTCACACTGATTTTGAGTCAATAAGGCACATGACCTTTAAGCTATTAAAGAAAACATTATATTATTTAATATTAAAATTATTTCAAATACTGAATATGTCTTAAAAAATCAATAGAGGATAGTGTGTTGTGTAACCCTAATTAGTACTTTGTTTTTGTCAGTTGGCCACAAGGCCAAAGTGTGGCCATTTGTTTACTGTCAGGAATTTGGTTTGGTTAGGAAATTTGTTGCCAGTCCCTAAGTGAACCTCCAAACTCTTGAGGAGGGAGCGGAAGATTAATGGCTGAAGAAAATACAAGATAGAAGTCTAAGAATTTTGAAAGTACTGACATTGAAAGACCAATATTCTTGTAATATCTAATCAACACTTTGATCAGAGATGTCCTACTTCAAAACTTATAGTGAAGAGAACATTCAACATTAACACTGACCAATGACATGAAATAACAGCATGGATCAATGACATTGACCAATCACAGAAGACATTCAGACAACTCCTTGAATCAACAACAGCGTCAAAAAACAACTGCAAAGGGTTCACTGCTTTCCTGCAGATGAACTGACAAGAGGACAGTATAAGTAATAACCACGACACAGCTAGAGACATAACATATGCAACATTTACATGTTGCATATGCGAACGCATGCAACATAGACATATGCAAGATAGACATATCCATAAAGCACTAGGACACATAGCAATGACATAGATCAACAACATCTATACATGACTTCTACTTATTTTTGACACAAATGGAACCCCAGAATGCCTGTAGTGTGCGCGTGCGCTCGTGTGTGTGTGTGTGTGTGTGTGTGTGTGTGTGTGTGTGTGTGTGTGTGTGTGTGTGTGTGTGTGTGTGTGTGTGTGTGTGTGTGTGTGTGTGTGTGTGTGAGTGTGAATTGGGTCCCAGGAGGGAGGGCGGTTGACATTCAGGGGGTAGAGTGGGAATGATGTCATTGTTTGTAGTCCGCTATAGAAGAACATGGCCGCAGCCTTCATCTCTTCTCTATCATTGCCAAATACTTAAATGTTAACTGTAGCTTTTGCAACGACATAGCAACAGCTGATTCTATAATCCCACCAGGTAGGATAAAGGAAACAAGGCGGTGAATATCCTTTAACGGCTGGGAGTGAGATGCTCATCAATCACTCAAACATTAGACAGACATAAAACCTGGGGCAACAAGCACAATGCTACGCTCAGCCGGGATCCCTGACATTATCGTATATTATGAGAAGACAGCAGAGTAAAGGAGCAGGTGTGGTCAAGAAATGAAGAGTAAAGAAACACGTAAACGAGGTTTCGACGGACAAACGCTGCGCTAAAAGAGAACCGGGGAGGAAGAGCAGAAGAAATCTACCAGTTTAATATCTTCTGATTACAATGATGGCAGCTAAGTCGGATGGAGTGTTGAAATTAAAGAGGAGCGACGTGGCCTTCACGCCGTTGCAGAACTCGGAGCACTGCGGCTCGGCGCAGGGGCTCCTGGGACAGCAGACCGACTCGGTTTGCACCCTGGACGTGGATTTTCCGAACGGGGAATCTCAGTGCTGCGGTCGGGGAGGGTCCAAGTCGCCTTGCTTCCGTCTAAGCAGAGAACAGCAAAAATATGTGATATGGGACTGTTTGTGGATTGTTGCCGCAGTGTCTGTTTATCTAGCGGATGTAGGAACCGACGTGTGGCTTTCAGTCGATTACTATCTTCGCCAGGACTATTGGTGGTTCGGCTTGACGCTTTTCTTTGTGGTGCTGGGTTCGTTTTCGGTCCAGCTGTTTAGTTTTCGATGGTTCGTCGCTGATTTCAGTACAGAGGACAACGTTGAATCTGCCGTCGGTTGCCCCCAGTTGGACGGCGGTAAGCTGCTGCTGAGCGGCTCGGCCTCTCAGCAGCAGCCGGACACACCGCAGAGGCAGATGAACACGGTCACTAACGGCACCGGCGGCACCGGCGGCACCGCCACGGGCAGAGGAGCCACGCAACGGTCGCCCTATTACTCGGTCTGTGTGTGGTTATGCCAGTCCATAATACACATCCTCCAGCTGGGTCAGATATGGAGGTAAGGTGATCGGTGTTCTAAAATTCTCAGCACAAATCTTTTTCCCAAGTCGATACATTTTTTGCAGCTTTGTGTCTTAGTTACATTTTTGTTTAAAAGATCTGGTTTGCTGGCTTTAGACACACCCTTGTGAAAGCAGTTTGACAATTAACAATTAATTAGTTCGTACAAAAATCACATGTAAATGTGGTTGAAACTATCATGTCAGCATGATATTGAAAATTAAAATTAGCTTCTCAGTACAGTAAAGGAAAGCAATGTCAGTTAAGTATTCACAAATCTGAGTTTTTCTGCAATTTTGTAACCATGGTCACGTACAACTTCTACATTGGTCTGTTGCTGCCCAAAATGATTTCACCCAAACTATTAAAAAGTTGCGCTTCTTCTGTGCCTACATAGAAGAAGACTGAGTGCTGTCAGCTGGCCTGCCAAGAAATCTTTATTAGATTGCCTTTTTGACAGGGCAAGTGGAGAACTGCTTCTTTTAAATTAAAAGTCTCAAGCATGGATACATATTGTCAAATTAAAACTTAAAAATAGACGTGTTGTCATGTCATTGTATCAATAAGAAAATAAAAATTCAAAAATAAAAACGCAAATACTACATATAGATATTAAATTAAGACTGCTTATGCTGTCAGGTAGAATGACACAGGTCTAAGTCCGGTTAGTGTTTTCTGTTGTGCAATTTAAACAAATGTACACTTAAACATTTAAACACAGTTCTTGCAATTTTAGACAAATAGAAAAACTATCTTTTAAAGTAAGTATTTACCAAATAAGCCTTGAAGTACATAAACCATGTAGACATTGTTTTGAAGTATTTTTAACAACAAAATACTGTTAATTTTTATGATCAAGACTGCTAATTGATGGAAGTTTTTCATTTCATCTCTTTGTTTAATGTTGCCACAGTTTAGCTCAGAAATTAGTTTTTTCTCAACAACAACAACAACAATAATTGAAAAAACCGATTGTTCCAGTAGCAGCTCTGGTCATCTTTCTGAGTGCTGGCCAGTCATCTGGCACATCATTGAAAACACCCTACATCCCCATCGTGGACCACTCTGGGGAAAAATAAATGTACTAAGTATGTTAAATTTTAGTTACTTTAAGTCAGACTAATCATGAGTATACTTCAAGTTTGCGTAGAATTAGTTAACTTAAAGTGTGCTATTTTGGAACAACTAATTTTGTGCCTAGTGTATTTTAATTGTATTAAAGCACAATTTAAAGTGTACCAAGAGTACTTTCCCATACTTTTCAGAACAATGGAAATTACAGTTGGCATACTTTAAGTATATTGCTTTTTATGTAATATAAACATGCTTGATTAGTATAATTTGAGTGCACTATTTTTGTGATTGAATTACATTTAAAATATATTTAGAATGTATTTTAAGTATATAGGCACCACATGTTTTATACAGTATATTAGCAGTGTCATCACAGTATGCTACAATTACACTTTTAGTTTATTATATTGCTAATAAAGTATACTTCTCAGTTTCTTAATGTCCTTTATTATTCTACTTTGCCCCACTTTGTACATTACATGCTTCATACACTCTACAGTACTGAAAATACCCTGGTAAAAAATGTTTACTTTAGTATACTAAATTTTAACATACTTTAGTATACTTTTATTGATGTACTTCAACTGTACTATTTTGGAATAACTTATTTTGTACTTGGTATACTTTTGTAGTATTTAAATTGTTTAAAATTACAACTAATAGTATACTTTAGTATACTACACATACTTTTTTGGAACAACTTCAAGTATACTTAGAGTGTACTTAAAGTATACTTTTTAAATTTCATATTTCAGAGCTTTATTATTACATTTTGATATAATTATTATATTATGAATGTTATTATGTCTCAAAATTATATTAAATACTAAATATACTTCAAATATATTTTAAATATACTATTAATATAATAATGTATTTAAATTACACTTAATTTTTATTTTTGATTCCCTGCTATTAATAACTACAATTTTAATTACTCTTAATTCGTCTTTATTCCTACGTACCTATTTTGTAGATGACATGCATAACTACACTACAGTACTTACATTGTTTTAGGCTAAAATTACATGGAAAGATTAATTACACAAGATGCCCAAGGTAATTCAAATGTTTTTTATTACAGACATTTTAAAATTGTCCAATTTTACTCACAACTTTATGAAATTTACATAAATTACCAGTTTACACATGAAAAGTGAACACATGAACATGAAAATTTAAGTGTGACAATAAAACATGAAAGTGAGGATCAACGACAGAACATTCCTGTTCACTGCACCTTACAGAAACCTACAAAAAGAACAATAGAACAATTAAACAGAGAAAGTGTTTGTATTTAAAGAGAACAGAAAAATGGCAAATAAAAACTAATACTTACAATTTCAAGACGTTGTGGATTTGTCATGTATGTGACATCAGAATTGATGATTGGGACCGGATGCCTGGGGTGTTAAAACATTTCTGGGTGTCTTTGCCTGTTTATGTTGGAAGTAGAAAAAATTGTCAGCAATGTCATAGTCAGTTGATGTCGGCATTAACTATGAAGCTGTTTTAAGTTAAGGAGACAAACTACCGTATTTTCCGCACTATAAGGTGCACCTAAAAACCTGATTCAATGTGACAGGCAGCCAATTGGAAAGCGCGGATTCTCCGCCTGCCTGAGGGGGAATTACCGAGGGGAATCCCAAACAGCTGAAACAGCGCAACGCTAAGCCTGGCGGCCGGGCTAGCAAAGCATGGCGGGCCGCCATCCTTATAATACACTGGGGGAAACCCTGAGGTTAAGTTTATGAATTAAAGTATAAGTCGCAACAAACAGCCTCTATGCAGTTACAACATGAAGCTGAATGATTACTATAATAATAATAATCATACAAGTCACAATAAAATTGATAAAATAATTATTTAAGAAACCAACGTAAGTTATATATCTTTACTGCACTGTTTATGATAAAATGAAGATAATTAATAAGCAAACTTACCACCAGCTAGCAACACTTGGCAGCCTTCGTCCCCGGGCTCTTTTTGTGACACACATTTCATTTCCATCGGTTGTTGTCCCGTTGTGTTGTCGTCTAACTCGGACTAGGACGTCACCAGCTTGAATTTAACTAAATTAGTATCTATTGTCAAGGCCCTCTCTACTTTAAAGGCAATGTTATGCGAGTAAAAATGGTGAATTTGAACAGCGTCTGTTATCTTCCCTGCTTCAAGTTTTTTCTTCTCTTTGTGGCATTTTTAAATAAATGAAAATGTGCAATACCGCCACCATCTGGTCTGAAGTGTTAACTGGAGCTAATGCCGCTGATTATAAGGTTTTTACATCACACATCACACAGCCCACTGCTCGGGGAGGCAACGAGCAGTGGGCTGGAGCGGGCAGGCAGGAGAGGCTCTGAGAGCTGCAGACCAATTCACCGGTAGAAATTGACCAGTTCCTGAATGAAACAGAGAACTTAGTGAGGGGTTGTCAACAGGCAGAGGTCTTCTCGAGAGAATCACAAAAGCTAGCGTTTCTGAAGGAGGTTTTAACGAGCTAGTGACTACCGTGGAGGGATAATCATCCGGCGGAGAGGAGAGGTCCAATGGCTTCTTAAATCCTCTCGACTGATGATCCAACTGGCTTCAGGCGTGCAGCTCCACTCCAGGCCACACTCCCCCACGGGAAGCCAAAGGGGAGAGAGGCCTTTCTTAAAGAAAAGCCCAAAACCTGACAGTCACTTCATTCTAGTATTACTCCAGACAAAGTGACATTTCTTCTTCCTAAGAACAGGGAGGATCAATAACAGAACATTCCCAATCACTGAACCACTGCACTTTACAGAAACCTACAATAAAACAATAGAGCAATTAAACAAACTTTAATACTATTAAACTTGTATTTTAAAGAGTACAGAAAAACGGCAAAGAAAAAAGTATGACAATTTTAAGACGTGGGCTCGTTATGTATTTGGCATCATTAGTAGATCAGCCACCGGGGCTGGTGGCGCATGGGTGACAGTTAGGGGTGCTCCGATCATGTTTTTTGTTGCCTATTCCAATACCGATCACCCATGAGGGTTAGATCTGCCGATCACTGATCTTTGTCTATCATCTGGATTGACTGTGAATTTTTTTTTTGCTTTAGGTATAAATGATGCTATTTGATCTGGCAAAATTAAAAAAGTGATCTGGCAATAAATTCACCTAATTTTGACAAAAGACATTCAAAATACTTGCAGACAAAATACAGCAGCTATTCAGTCAAAGTGACAACTGAAAAACCTGCAATCTGTAAAATAATATTTAACAGTAAGGTTCTCAGTTCCAGAAAATATTAGACAAATAAATCTCACAACACTGCATATCAAATAATGCCAAGTAAAGAAGATCTTCATTCAAAGTCAAATGCAAGTTACATTAAAATAAACAATCCTAAGTTACTGAATCAAAACTTATTAATTAATTAATTAATTAATTAATTAATGCTGGTTCTGACCGAGTTGAGTAATTCTGCAGAACACGAAGAGGCAGAGGACATCGATTATTTTCTTTGATTATCTGAAAATAATAAATAATAACTTGTTAGGACAGCGAAAGCTTTAATATATGAGCAATTTGCTGAAACTGTATTGTGTAACATTAAAACATGACATACAGGTGATCAGTTTTGGTGATTGGCAACAAGAGACAGTGATCGGCGATCACCGATTATACACTATGGGCCAGCGACCTGCTGCTGCTGTGCTGAGCTGCTCAGGTATGTGTTAGAATCATGGCAGCAAACCAGCAAAACGCAAAGAACTTTGCACAATTTCCCCCTCCAAACCAATCGAATGAGTTAAGTAATGCTGTTGGATGCACATAATGTTTGCTAAAAGATGACCAGTATTAAGAGAGGAAAAATTCTAGAACTTAAAAACCTTTTAACTCGCTATATCCTCTCTATGCCCGGATTCAGAAAAGACTGAGATCACGCAGAGATAACAGCGTCACAATAATCAGCATTTATTCAAGATGGATGCATGCTATCACCAGAAAAGCACATCACATAACAACAGAAACCTCAGAGCACAAACGACATGAATTTACCTGAGAAAGGAAAAAAGACAAAAGATGGAAACGACAAACAAAAAGCAAAGATATCTTTGGAGAATTGCAAGAGCAAATGTGATTTGTTAGTCTGTGAGAGTTTTTATAGTCAAGAATTCAAATAAGGCGTATCATTTGTTTCCAAGATCAAACACCAAGTTCACCATTATCTAAACAAAGTGGAAGCAGAGCCTCTCTTGAACTCCTGCTGTTTTATGGCTTTCACAGATCAGTGTGAAAAGCTGAAACTTCTACTGAAAAACAAAGAATCTGTAACTACAAGTAAAATAAAGGTCAATAGGCCAGAATAAGTTATTAATTTTAAAACTATAATTAGGCTATTTCAATCAAAACATGTTAAGTTTTAAAACTAGCTTATTTTAAATTTATTTTCTTAACACGAGCTAATACCAATACAGCATTTTAAGCTTATTAACAAGTAGCGTGTTGTCTATGTTCAGCTACGTAAATTGATTTTGCCTCCCCAAAATAAACCGATGATCCCCTTGTTAAACTCATCTAGAGCCAGGGCTGGTGGACATGTCCTCAATAATATTTCCTGCACATTTTTTTTTTCTTTATGTACCTGTAACTATGTAACTCGGCAGCTGCTGCGTGTTGTACTCAAAGCATTAACAGCCAGTTCATGCTTTTTAAAATTCCTTGTTGTAAATAACATGTCTGCTCAGTGTGGACTGGACATCACATGACTTGCTGTGCGCCACATGTGCTATTGCTTTGCATTGAGTCAGAATTATCGGTGGTCGAGGAAATGACACAATCAAGCAAAGAATCTGAGAAGTTTTGAGTTTAATTGTCAACACTACAATGGCAAGATAACAAGATCCAAAGGGATCCTATTCCACAGGTCAGTAAAAAGCTTTAATTAAAAAATATATTAAAGAAGGTGGAGAGTAGGTTAGTCATGCTCGCTTAACTTTAATAACCTTACCATATACTCTTGCTGCGCAGTTTGGAGTATTTTGTACGGTGGCCGACAAGTGCAAATGCGCAGCAACAGAGAAAACATGCAAACAAAAAAAAGACGCACACAAATGAAATGTAGTAAACATAAAAATAGTTGCTAACAAAAAGCAAATAAAATGCAGCAAAAAAGAGATGCAAACAAAAAAGAATACAACCACAAATGAAATGCAGCAAACAAAAAGAGAGAAGCAAACAAAAAAGAATACAACCACAAATGAAATGCAGCAAACAAAAGAGAAAGATGCAAACAAAAAAGAATACAACCACTAATGAAATGCAGCAAACAAAAAAGAGAGACACAAACAAATGAAATGCAGCAAACAGAAGAAAAGATACAACCAAAAAGTGCTGAAAACAGAAGTGCTCCAGACCACTAGAGGGAGTCTGAAAAAAAACTGTGTCCAGATTTAGGGTCTGCATCCTTTAAAACGGGTGTTCAGAAAAGCAGCAATGGCGGCAATATAATTTTTGCTGTATTACACGTAAAATTACACAAAATGATTTTTTACAATGTTTTTAGGCAAGAATGTAAATATATAGATCTGAAATACACTCCTGATCAAAATCTTAAGACAAGTTAAACTGCAAAAATTTGCATTGTGCACTATTGGATCTTAAGAAGATTCTAAGTAGAGCTTCACAATATTAAAAGAAGAAATCAGCGTAAGAGACAAAAACTTTTGAGCAGGGAATTAATTGAAAACTGTATTTACACTCAAACATGATTTTTTTCAGCTGATCAAAAGTTTAAAAAAAACGAAACCCCCCAAAACAGAAAGTCTCAAAAAACTGACTCAGTGCTGAGTAGCTCCACCATTCTTATTGATGACTTCAAACAATCGTTTAGGCATGCTTGATGCCAGTGTTTCCAGGAGGCTAGTGGGAATGTTGCTCCAAGTGTTGAAGATGACTTCACAAAGGGCATCCACTGTCTGGAACTGATGTCCATTTTTGTAAACTTCCCTTGCCATCCATCCCCAAATGTTCTCCAATGGGTTTAGATCCGGGGAACATGCAGGATGGTCCAAAAGAGTGATGTTGTTCTCTTGGAAGAGCTCCTTTGTCAGGCAGGCATTGTGAACTGCAGCATTGTCCTGTTGAAAAACCCAATCATTACCATACCTACGAGGGCCGTCATTCATGAGGAATGCCCACTGCAACATCTCCACATAGCCAGCTGCTGTTTGACGCCTCTGCACAACCTGAAGCTCCATTGTTCCATTGAAGGAAAACGCACCCCAAATCATGATAGAGCCCCCACCACTGTGCCATGTAGAAAACATCTCAGGTGGGATCTCCTTGTCATGCCAGTAACTTTGGAAGCCTTCAGGACCCATCCATCCATCCATTTTCTTCCGCTTATCCGGGGTCGGGTCACGGGGGCAGCAGCTTCAGAAGGGAGGCCCAGACTTCCCTCTCCCCAGCCACTTCTTCCAGCTCCTCCGGGGGAACCCTAAGGTGTTCCCTGGCCAGCCAGGAGACATAGTCCCTCCAGCGTGTCCTGGGTCTTCCCCGAGGCCTCCTCCCGGTGGGACATGCCCTGAACACCTCACCAGGGAGGCGTCCAGGAGGCATCCTGACCAGAGGATGGTCAGAGGCCATCAGGACCATGAAGGTTACATTTTTTTCTCATCAGAGAAGACAACTTTCTTCCACCTTTCAATGTTTGGTGCACACTTGGAAAGTCCAAACGGGCAATTTTGTGGCGTTGAAGAAGACGTGGCCTTTGAAGACGTTTTTTGTTTCTGAAGCCCTTCTATCATTTGATGGTTATTGGGCTGCAGTCAGCACCAGTAATGTCCTTAATTTGGGTAGAGGATCATCCCGTGTCTTGACGGACAGTCAATTGGATCCTGCGGCTCGGAGCAGGTGACATGTTTTTGGGTCTACCACTTGACTTTTTTGTTCCATAACCCTCAGGATCATTTAAAAAATGCAAAATGACTGTCTTACTGCGTCCAACCTCAGCAGAGATGGCACGTTGTGAGAGGCCTTGTTTGTGCAGCTCAACAATCCTACCACATTCAAAGTCGGTGAGCTTTTTTGCTTTTGTCATCAGGAGGTCTTGACAGTGTAAAGACTTTCCAAAAAATGACATGGAATCCAGATTTTTGCACAGCTTTTGGCTTTTAAAACTATGGTCTAAACTTTTGATCAGCTGAAAAAATCATGTTTGAGTGTAAATCCAGTTTTCCGAAAAATCCCTGCTTAAAAGTTCTTGTCTCTTGCACAGATTTTTTTCCTTTAATATTGTGAAGCTCTGCTTAGAACCTTCTTAAGATCCAATAGTGCAAAATGCAAATGCTTGCTATTTTTTGACTGGTCTTAAGATTTTGATCAGCTCAATTCAATAGTAAATCACTTAGACAGGATGAAAATGGGATTTTTGACAGCTATTGATACCTTGTTCTGCCATGCGCATGGAGATTGAGGGCTTTCAGCAAGAGGTTTTTGTCAGAGCCGAACACTGCCAAAAATGGTCAAAAGCCCTGTGTGTCCGTGTTCCACTATCACCCCCCCCCTTGTGCCTAGCAGAGGTTTTTGTATTTAAATGAAGTTGCTGAGTGCCATGCAAATGCAAATCAACTGTTGAGCACCGCCTTTTGACTCTTATTGATTTTGTAGCTAATCCATTTTACCTTCTGTTCACCATAAAGAAGTATGTTTGGAGAAAGAATATTAAAACAATCTATCTTATCCATTAAAATATACAGTTGGGGCCAGAAATATTCGGACAGTGACACAAGTTTTGTTATTTTAGCTGTTTACAAAAACATGTTCAGAAATACAATTATATATATAATATGGGCTGAAAGTGCACACTCCCAGCTGCAATATGAGAGTTTCCACATCCAAATCGGAGAAAGGGTTTAGGAATCATAGCTCTGTAACGCATAGCCTCCTCTTTTTCAAGGGACCAAAAGTAATTGGACAATGGACACTAAGGGCTGCAATTAACTCAGAAGGCGTCTCCCTCATTAACCTGTAATCAATTAAGTAGTTAAAAGGTCTGGGGTTGATTCCAGGTGTGTGGTTTTGCATTTGGAAGCTGTTGCTGTGACCAGACAACATGCAGTCAAAGGAACTCACAATTGAGGTTAAGCAGAACATCCTGAGGCTGAAAAAAAAGAAAAAATCCATCAGAGAGATAGCAGACATGCTTGGAGAAGGAAAATCAACAGTTGGGTACATTCTGAGAAAAAAGGAATTCACTGGTAAGCTTGGGAACTCAAAAAGGCCTGGGCGTCCACGGAAGACAACGGTGGTGGATGATCGGCGCATACTTTCTTTGGTGAAGAAGAACCATTCACAACATCAACTGAAGTCCAGAACACTCTCAGGGATGTAGGTGTATCTGTCGCTAAGTCAACAGTAAAGATAAGACTCCATGAAAGTAAATACAAAGGGTTCACATCTAGATGCAAACCATTCATCAATTCCAAAAATAGACAGGTCAGAGTTAAATTTGCCAAAAAACACCTCAAGAAGCCAGCCCAGTTCTGGAAAAGTATTCTATGGACAGATGAGACAAAGATCAACCTGTACCAGAATGATGGAAAGTAAAAAGTTTGGAGAAGAAAGGCAACGGCACATGATCCAAGGCACATCGCATCCTCTGTAAAACATGGTGGAGGCAACGTGATGGCATGGGCATGCATGGCTTTCAATGGCACTGGGTCACTTGTGTTTATTGATGACATAACAGCAGACAACAGAAGCTGGATGAATTCTGAAGTGTAGCAGGATATACTTTCAGCCTAGATTCAGCCAAATGCTGCAAAGTTGATCGGACAGCTCTTCACAGTACAGATAGACAATGACCCCAAGCATACAGCCAAAGCTACCCAGGAGTTCATGAGTGCAAAGAAGTGGAACATTCTGCAATGGCCAAGTCAATCACCAGATCTTAACCCAATTGAGCATGCATTTCACTTGCTCAAATCCAGACTTCAGGCGAAAAGACCCACAAACAAGCAAGACCTGAAGGCTGCGGCTGTAAAGGCCTGGCAAAGCATTAAGAAGGAGGAAATCCAGCGTTTGGTGATGTCCATGGGTTCCAGACTAAAGGCAGTGACTGCCTCCAAAGGATTCAGAACAAAATATTGAAAAAAATATATATTTGTTTGGGTTATGTTTATTTGTCCAATTACTTTTGAGCTCCTAAAATGTGGAGTGTTTGTAAAGAAATGTGTACCATTCCTACATTTTCTATCAGATATTTTTGTTCAACCCTTTAAATTAAACGTTACAATCTGCACTTGAATTCTGTTGTAGAGGTTTCATTTCAAATCCAATGTGGTGGCATGCAGAGCCCAACTTGCAAATATTGTGTTACTGTCCAAATATTTCTGGCCCTAACTGTATATTACATGTGTGGTAGGAGCACTGAAAACCTTAGTTTGGGTTGAATTGATTATATAAAAGAAGAATATGCATGATTACATACATATTCGACAGATTTACCTTGTGATGGGAGGAATTGCACAACTTAATCAAAAATAATAATATAAAACATGTTCTAGAGTGGTTCATTGTACATAAAGTATTTTTGTGAATAATATTAAAACTAATATTAATGTTCACTGGTTGCTTTAAAGACCCAGAGTCATGCTATATTGGAGTGGTAGTGGTCATTCCACATCACAATACAAGACTTAAGAAACTACAGATTTTTCAGTATTCATTTGCTTAACTCTCAAGTTTAAAATGAAGAACAAAATGGTTGAAAGTATGTGATGCCTTCTGATAGAGTATAAACATGTTTATTCTTTTTTTTAACGTTTTGTTTGTTAAGCACTAGATATTACTTGCGGATTATGAATCATATTCTGTATAAACTAAAAAGGAGACAGCTCAATGTAGAATTGAGTAAATAAACATCTACACATTTGAAAACATTTAATTAAAAACAATTAATTATAATAAAAATAAAACATACTGTCACATAATTTTTGAAAAAATAACTTTTAGAATGTATTTTTTTCTGTCAACTTTCATTTAACACTTGAGTCCAGTTGGTGGCAGTAATGCGCTTTCATAGTTGGTCAAGCAGCCGCCATTAAAGTCTAGAGGAAGATTTGCATCCACGCTAACCATAGACGCTAACTGGTGCTACTACGAAACCCAATATCAACGAAAATACCCGTGCGTTGTGTGAAATGGTGGAAAACGTCCTATTTCACGGATTTACCTTTTCAGTATCGTCTTAATATTAAGCAATGTTATGGCAAAACAACAGATGACAACAAGGCCGAACTCACGGTAAGAAAGCTTTTATAAATAGCAGGAGCGAGGCGAGTTGCTTTGTTTGTTTCTTACAGAAAGCGGTCTGTCGTTTCCTTAATGCTGAAACAAGTGTAGGGTGAGATTTTGTATTGCAATCTATTACATGTGACGTTCTGAACTCTTAAAATTACTCGCATCTTCTTTGATTTTTTCAGACATGAAAATGGCCAACCCTCAACAGCCAGACCCCAGACCACGGTGCCGAGGAGATCTTACGGAGTCCACCAGGACGAAGAGAAACTCACTAAGTTCTGATTTCACATTTAGTGAATAGTGAACACTCGCATATTTGTAAGGAAAACTGATTTTCCGATTATTTTGTTTATTTTGTTATAACGCAGTACAGCAAGGCAGAGTGTGGAAAGCAGTAGAGATCTACAAAATGGCGGACCAAGGACGGATATGAGGACGAACCGGTATGTATAATCACTGCGTTGATTCCCAACTGTATAATGGTTGGTGAGTATAATTTTATCTTATTTACTTATGTATTTTTGAAAAAGCGATATATTTGCTACAATATTTTTTTAATTTTACATTTATTTCCACAGACTCCACAGAATGGGAGTCACATTTGTGTCAATCAGACTCTTCAGGAACGCTCTGATGTCCATGATGAGGACAGAGATGCAACTGTGTGTGAGTATTTAATATTTTAGAATGTTGATATTTTATGCTTCAATATTTTTTATGTACATAATGCAATTATGCTATATATTGATAATGCACAAAAATGTGTTCCAGCTCCATCCAAGATCTACTGCCTGTCATCCACCCATGTAGCTAAAGAAAGAAGCAGATAAGATTTATTACTAATCTAGAGATGTCAAGATTCCTTGAATTATTAAGTACTGTGATTTATCAAAATCCATCAAAGCAAATTATCTGCCTCAGTTTGTTGAATTATGTTTTACTATTTATTACCAACTGCTTTTAATTATTTTTTCTTCCAATTGTTTCCAAGTGTTTTCTTTTTTTCATTAAAGTTTGTATTGTTTGTAAGACTGTACTAATGTGTATTTTTAGTTTTATTGTCTTATGTGTGCATACTTAGCTGGATGTTGCCAAACAATTTCACTGTAGTTTCATAATGACTAAAAGATGCCTGTAGCTCATAATGATTGTCTGTTCTGTATTAACAGCTGATGGAGGAAGGCAGAGAGTATTGGCAACAGAGGAGGTGGCATTCTGGGAGGATGACAGCAGCTATGAGTGGGTGTCAGGATGGACCCCAAGTTACTCCAACCAGGAGCTCAGTGACGTCAGGACTATGCTACAGGAGAGATGTTGGGCCTGTTCTGAACGCAGCATAATGTTCATTTTTGGACAACAACAAAAAAAAACACTGCCAGAAGGTTCAGAAATGGTCAAGCATTTATGTCATATTTTGTGTGGAAACACTAAAAAAAATAAAATGAAATTAAGAAAAAAAAACTTTTGTCTTTTTTATTTTACTCATACATGAACATGTTGCATATAAGCAATATCAAATGAATATATTTTAATACAGCATTTATTTTTTATATAGATTTTTTAAAATACAGCATTAAAAATATTAATTATTGGGGCGGGGTTTATTTATAAAGACATAAGTGCTATCCAATGGGCAGACATCAACTAACCAATCACATGTCAATGATGAACTCTGATGTCATTGTTTTTCATCCAATGACTGAGAATCCAGGTGGGTCTGTTGAAGCGCCTTTGCATATGCTAGGCTATTTGTATGCTAAGTAGAGTCGTTAACACCTCCCACTCCCCCGCACCGTCACTCCCCCCTCCAAGGATTCTGCATTCGACAGATTTCGACTCCTGTGAGTGAAAATGCAAAATTGTCGATTGCTGTCTATCAGTCGCAGACTAGCTGCATTTGCGTCAGAATACAGGGTTAAAAATCACACTTTTCGTCCAGTGTTAATTACAATATTGCTCCGACGTTTTCAGAGATGTCTGCTCCCGCTGCATTAACAGCCAGCTCCCCTCGCCAGTTGTCAGTTGGCCGGGCAGTACAGGTTCAGTACAGTCATGGCCAAAAGTTTTGAGAATGATTCAAATGTTAATTTTTACAAAGTCTACTGCTTCAGTTTTTATAATGGCAATTTGCATATACTCCAGAATGTTATAAAGAGAGATCAGCTTAACACCAATTAATTGCAAAGTCAATATTTGCCTAGAAAATTAACTTTATCCCCCAAAATACGTTTCAACTTCATTGCAGCCCTGCCTTAAAAGGACCAGCTAACATCGTTTCAGTGATTGCTCCATTAACACAGGTGTGGGTGTTGATGAGGACAGGGCTGGAGATCAATCTGTCATGATTAAGTAAGAATGACACCACTGGACACACTTTAAAAAGAGGCTGGTGCTTGGCATCATTGTTTCTCTTCTGTGAACCATGGTTATTTCTAAAGAAATGTGCAGTCATCATTGCACTGTACAAACAAGGAAGAGTATCGCAGCTAGAACGATTGCACCTCAGTCAACAATCTATTGTATCATCAAGAACTTCAAGGAGAGAGGTTCCATTGTTGCCAAAAAGGCTCCATGGCACCCAAGAAAGACCAGCAAGTGCCAGGACCATCTCTTAAAAGTGCTTCAGCTGCGGTATCGGGCTACCAGGAGTGCAGAGCTTGCTCAGGAATGGCAGCAGGCAATTGTAAGTGCATATGCATGCTCTGTGAGGCGGAGACTCTTGGAGCAAGGCCTGGTCTCAAGGAGGGCAGCAAAGAAGCCACTTCTCTCCAGGAAGAACATCAGGGACAGACTGATATTCTGCAAAAAGTACAGGGAGTGAACTGCTGAGGACTGGGGTAAAGTCATTTTCTCTGATGAATCCCCTTTCCGATTGTTTGGGACATCTGGAAAGCAGCTTGTTCGGAGAAGACGAGGTGAGGCTACCACCACTCTTATCTCATGCCAACTGTAAAGCATCCTGAAACCATTCATGTGTGGTTTTGCTTCTCAGCCAAGGGAGTTGGCTCTCTCATAGTCTTGCCTAAAAACACAGCCATGAATAAAGAATGGTACCAGAATGTCCTCCGAGAGCAACTTCTCCCAACCGTCCAAGAGCAGTTTGGTGATGAACGATGCCTGTTCCAGCATAATGGAGCACCTTGCCATAAACCAAAGGTGATAACTAACTGGCTCAGGGAACAAAACATAGAGATTTTGGGTCCATGGCCTGGAAACACCCCAGATCTTAATCCCATTGAAAACTTGTGGTCAATCATCAAGAGACGGGTGGATAAACAAAAAACACCCGTTTCTTGATGATTGGAATTCTGACAAAATGCAAGCATTGTTTGTGCAAGAATGGACTGCTATCAGTCAGGATTTGGTCCAGAAGTTGATTGAGAGCATGCCAGGGAGAATTGCAGAGGTCCTAAAGAAGAGGGGTCAACAATGCAAATATTGACTTGCTGCATTAACTCATTCTAACTGTCAATAAAAACTTTTGTTACTCATAATATGATTGCAAATGTATTTCTGTATGTGATGAAAACATCAGAAAACACATGACAACCAGAGGGCAGCAGATCATGTGAAAATATATTTGTGTCATTCTCAAAACTTTTGGCCGTGACTGTACACCGAGGGAGTATGCATGTCTCCCGGCAAATTGTTTTAAAAACTCCCAATAGTTTTCCCCTATGAGTGGAGGTGAAACACAGATATTAAGCCAGGTAATGGCTGTAAAATTTTTTGATTCACTAAATTATTTAATTTATTCCTGAGCAAATGGGTTTGACTGATTAAAGCTAAGCCTTGCTGCATTTCATTTATTTGCGTTTCTCTTTTTTGTTTGCTGCATTTCATTTGCTTTTGTCTTAGTCTTTTTTTGGTTTGCATCTCCCTTTTTTGTTTGCTGCATTTTACTTGTGGTTGTATTCTTTTTTGTTTGCTGCATTTCATTTGTGGTTGTATTCTTTTTTTGTTTGCGTCTCTTTTTGTTTGCTACATTTTATTTGCTTTTTGTTTGTGTCTATTTTTATGTTTGCATTTGTGCGCGTCTTATTTTTTGTTTGCATTGTTTCTCTGTTGCTGCGCATTTGCACCTGTCGGCCACCATATATTTTTGTTCAATTAACACAAAAGCAAGGCGACCCACATACATTTTGTGACAGATAATGGAGTACAGCTGTTTAAATTAGCTAATCAACCACTGCCAGTACTCGATCACTTCCCAATGATCGCAAAATAAAAATTCAAAAACATAAATCTGCAATGAACAGAATGTTCTGTTTGGTGTTTTTATGTAGTTTTTTGTTTGGGAAATGTTTTTGTGTTCTTTTTTTTCTAATGTTAATTCCTGATGCACTTGAACTAATATTTGCTCTGCGCTGTGGGGCTATTGTTTACTGGTTGCTGTGGTAACAAGTCTGCATTCGACGTTAAGCTGACAGACTGAGAAAAATATAACCACTCGTTTTTCTAAATTTTTTTCCAGGAGTAATTACATCATTTGTTCGTAGAACGTGACGATATTTAGAGAAATTATCAAAAAGGATGAAATATTTCATAAAGCATATAGGAGTCAGTTTGTTAAATTTTAAATCATATTAAGTAAAATTAAATTATGGGCCATTATTAAGATAAATTTGCTTTGTTCTCTCCTGTTTCTAGAACTGTCAGAAACCAAACTATAGATTGATTAGCAGAGAAAATATATATTTTACATATCCAAACATCAGCATCTCAGCTTTAAGCCATATTTTATAGAATCCAGTAATAGTGACCACCTTGTAATATTGATGGTCTCTCTACTCACCAACTGCCCCAACTAGACCCAAAACAGGTTTTGCGTCTTTAATATTTGCTATATTAAAGACGCATCATATCTCATCATTTAGAATCATCTGCTACGTGTAATTCAGCAGGACAAAAAGGTTTTGCCGATCAACTGAGGGGCAGCTGTTGAGTCAGAATCGCATAATTGAAAAATACAAAGTTTGCACTGGAGGGCTGCACAGTGGCACAGTTGGTAGAGCTGTTGCCTTGCAACAAGAAGGCTCTGGGTTCGATTCCCAGCCTGGGGTCTTTCTGCATGGAGCTTGAATGTTCTCCCTGTTGCATTCGTGGGTTGTCTCTGGGTATTCTGGCTTCCTCCCACAGTCCAAAAACATGACCTCTCCAAATTCTTCCTAGGTGTGAATGTGTGCATGGTTGTTTGTCCTGTCTCTCTGTGTTGCCCTGCGACAGACTGGCAACCTGTCCAGAATCAGCCCTGCCTCTCACCTGGAACGATAGCTGGAGATAGGCACCAGCAACCCTCCCAACCCCACTAGGGACAAGGTTGCACAGAAAATGGATGGTATACACAGAAGTTACTTATTCTGCTTTTGAAATGTTTAATAACATTTTGATTGTAACAGAATTTCATGTTGTTGATATTTTTAGCACTTGATAAAATCAGACAATAAAAGGCAACTATGTGATAATTCTTCACAAAAAATATTACTGAATAGTGAAAGTGTTTTCAATTGTAGGGAAGCATTCAGCAAATACAGGCTGATTCCATAAATTAGAACATGACTGAAAAGTTCCTTTGTCTGCAGTTCCATCACCAAGAAAGATATTATATAGATTAATTAGATTACTTCCGTTTTTACATTCTTATATTTCGTAGTATGTTTAATACCTCCTAAAAGGTTATTTTTGAAAGGTACTATTAATCTGACAACCCTGATCAGGACGCATGTCCTAATTTATTGAGTCAAACTGTCTGGCATTCATATGTAAGTTTTGGCATTATTCTTAGCACTAGAAAAGAAAAGGCTTTCCAGTAACTGTGGGTACATCAGCGCCCTAACTCCCTCCACCACCACCCCTTCTTCCTTTGTCCCGCCCCCCCAACTTGCAACACTTTCTGAGGGTATGTACAAAAACATAAAATATTTGAAAATCAGACACCAAACAGTGAATAACAGCAACGTTATCAGCCAGTGTAACGCTGAACTGATGCGGTGAAGCTGCCAGTAGCAGGAGAACGAAGCTGCGCCAAGAAGCTAACAGAAAAACTGACGAGAAGAAGAGCTATCATCAACATAGTTGCAGCCAGGCATGTTTTAATGTTACACAAGACAGTTTCAGCAAGTTGCTCAAAGTCTAAACTGTTATTGTTGTGTATATAAGGTGTAAAGTTTACCTTTGAGCAAACACCCCACAAAGGATTCCCAGTGCCCCCCTTTTTTAAAATTTCCACCAGCACCCCTGAAATCCTCTGAACGCCCCCTGGGGGGTGTTACTGCCCCCTTTGAGAAATGCTGTGACATACAAATAAAATTTGATAGACTGATTCATTGTGCCTGTTGCGGTGGCAATCCTCGAACCCGTTGGTGCACAGCAAATTCAAGTGTTAAATGTTTTGTTGTTAGTAGACTTCATCCAAAGCAGGGTTAATTTTACTCTAATAGAGTCACATTCTGTTTATGTAAGTCTGGGGTGTGTATTATTAGTAGTTAAAATCCAGTGTTAAAACAAAGTGTTTCCCTATCAAATCTAGAGATGTTAAAATAGAATCAATAACTCTTGACTTCTGAACTCCACCAGCGGCTCTAACACTTAAGGAGTTAATTCACTGACTCCACCCAGAATCACAGATTCCCACCGAAGAAGTGAAGTGACAGAAGCCAAGTCATTTCAGGAATATTTACTTTCCACATGTCTGAGTTATTTACTGCGCTTAGTAAGTTATTTTTTTCTGAGATGGTTTATAACTATTATTTTGAGTTGAACTCAACCTGAATGATAGACATCACGTTCGCCACACGGCTCGGTGTTAGAATATTTAGCTTAGCATGCCGAATGTTAGCGGAGTATAAGTGTTGAAAAAATCGAGCCGGTGAACATTTAATCAAATTATTGGCTAATTTGAACAGATCCGTAATAGTCTGGAGTATGTTTTTTCATGATGTTGAACGTTTTCATGCATAATGGTCAGATTTATCAACTTTTCAGATCGATTTTCTTCCCTGTGAACGCTCTCAACGTGAAAAAGCCTTTTTCACATTGAGAGCATTTTTCCCGCTGTTGTGTACGTTTTGCTGCATGTTTTAATCCTTTTATTGCCTTTTTGTATATATTAGAACCAGTCTGGTTGCGGATGAATCGCCAGTCGTCAGCCTAACCTCTCCATCCTGATCCTCCATGGATTCTTCGAAGATTCAAGCTCAACAAATGATTATGTAAGTGTTAATATCTCTGAAACTCTACATTTCTGTAATGGAGGCTTGTTGGTAGAGTTGTAGTAAAATGTATTCCTTCGCTCCATTCATCATTGTTATGTTTTTTGTTTGTTATGATCCAGAGACCGACACTGGCTGTCCTACTCAGAGACTGAAGACTGTCCGATGCAGTAGAGGATCATGTTGGTGTCTCCAGCCAAACTTCACAAACAGCCCAACAACCTGAAGACAATCTGTTAGTGAGTGGACATCTCTCTAGTGAGTGGACATCTTTTTGGTGGAGCGCAGAGAGGAACTGACTCTTATCAACAGAAACATGAACTGGATAAGAAATGATGGATCTGAATATCAGGTTGGTCTGTTATGTAATGTAATATCCAGTAATCTACCTGTTAAAAGAAAATGTACTCTATCATATTATATGAACTGCTTGCTTTACTTTCTCCACCTTGTACTTTGAACAATTTCATGCATATGGTATTGAAGAAAACTGTATTAATCATACTGCATTTTGTATTGCACAGCTGATATGTTAGACCTTTTGATAACAATATGTGAATGAAAGTAGATGTGAAACATGCACATTATTCCACGTTGTAATATGTTTGTAATTATGGTGCATATTTTGAAATAAATGCATTTGAGAAAATCATTGCCTCTTTATTAAATGTTTATTTTCCAAATAATTTTTAAAAGTTCAAACAATAAAATACCTATTTAATATTAATTACAAATAACTTATGAAGTTAAGAAATTACTCTGTGAGAGTTAATATTAAGATCTAACACTGAATTAGTGTTAGCAAGTGTTAAATGGTTAACTCCAGCAGATTTTATATCTGATAATATATAAGAGTTAAGGTACCAACTCTCCAAAAAGAGTTATTTTAACACTTTCTGGTGTGGACCCATATAGACACTTTAAAAGTGTTGAAATCAAATCTGACAGTGTTAATCTGGGCCTGTTGGATTTGCTGTGTGGACACGTTTGGTGAGGGATGCTGTCAGGCTGAAGAAGGAGTCCTATTGGGCCTTTTTGGCCTGTGTTACTCCAGAAACAGCTGATGGGTACCGGCAGGCGAAGCGGCATGCGGCTCGGGTGGTTTCTGAGGCAAAATCTCGGGCGTGGGAGGAGTTTGGAAAGGCCATGGAGAAAGACTGGGGTGGTGGTCCCCTTGTTCAAAAGGGGGACTGGAGAGTGTGCTCCAATTACCGGGGGGGGGGGGGGGGGGGGGGTGGCACACTCTTAAGCCTCCCTGGTAAGGCGTATTCAGGGGTTTTGGAAAGGAGGGTCCATCGGATAGTTGAACCTCGGATTCAGGAAGAGCAGTGTTGTTTTTGTCCTCGTCGTGGAACACTGGACTCTACACCCTCAGCAGAGTCCTGGAGGGTGCATGGGAGTTCACCCAACCGGCCTACATGTGTTTTGTGGACTTGGAGAAGGCATTCGACCGTGTCCCTTTGGGACCCTTTTGGGGGGTTCCTCGGGGAGTGTGGGGTACCGGGCCCATTGATACGGACTGTCAGGTCCCTGTTTGACCGGTGTCAGAGTCTGGTCCGCATTGATGGCAGTAAGTTGGGCTCATTTCTGCTGAGAGTTGGACTCCGCCAAGGCTGCCCTTGTCACCGATTTTGTTCATTACTTTAATGGACAGAATTTCTAGGCGCAGCCGAGGTGTTGAGGGGATCCGTTTTGGTGGCCTTAGGATCGCATCTCTGCTTTTTGCGGATGATGTGGTCCTGTTCGCTTCATCAGGTCGTGATCTGCAGCTCTCGCTGGAGCAGTTCGCAGCAGAATGTGAAGCGGCCGGGATGGGGATTAGTGCCTCCAAATCCGACATGGTCTTGAGCTGGAAAATGGTAGAGTGCCTTCTCCGGGTCATGGGGGGTGTCCTGCCCCAAGTTGAAGAGTTTAATTGTCTGTGGCCAAAATGGGTTTTCGCCGCAGGTTGTCTGGGCTCTCCCTTAGAGATAGGGTGAGAACCTCGGTCATCTGGGAGGGACTCAGAGTAGAGCCGCTGCTCCTCCACGTCAAGAGGAGTCCGTTGAGGTGGCTTAGGCATCTGGTCAGGATGCCTCCTGGACACCTCCCTGGTGAGGTGTTTTGGGCATGTCCCACCAGGAGGAGGCCCCGGGGAAGACCCTAGGACATGATGTAGGGACTAATGTTCCTCAGCTGGCCTGGGAACGCCTTCGAATTCCCCTGGAGGAGCTGGAAGAAGTGACTGGGCAGAGGGAAATTTGGCCTCCCTTCTGAAGCTGCTGCCCCCACAACCCGATCCCAGATAAGCGGAAGAAAATGGGTGAATGAATGGATTAATTGATTGATACTTGGTAAACCAAACCCTCTGAGCACTTCACGTCCTTGCTTCTTAGAACCTTTTGATCTGGTCTTTGGGGTTTTTTATTCTCATTTGGTCTCCACATCTGAGCTAGTCTGTATTCAAGACCTCATCTCAGCCATTGACACTGGAAACTGTCTCCATGACTGGCAGCTTTAACTAACCATCATCATTCTTCTGGGTGCTAAACCTGTCCACCCTCCCACGATCCCCGCTTCCTGGCGTTTTCTCAACTCTCCTTCTTGTTTCAACTGTATCATGCTGAGAAAATATGAGCTTCCCCAACACCAGAACTTTCTCACATAATATTTCTACCCAGGTCATTTTTTTAAACACCATAATTGCAGGCAAGAAATAACCCTCAGCAGCGACTTTGTCACCTAAAGTTAACATTTTAGAAAATGGTAAAATCACCTCTATCTCATTGCTCAGCTACGAGGAATTGTTTAGTTAATCATTAGCTACTCATTTATTGAGTGTAACATAAATCCAGGAATAAGTTTATTCTTATATAACAAGAACAATTTAATCACATTTACCCAGTTATTATACAATGTTTTTTAAGTGGGTTTAATTTTACTTAGACATGTTAGACAAACTAAACACAGTAAGTTAGAATTAGAAATAGTTATTGAATATTTCTATACATGTACAACTTATAATGTCAATCAATACATACATTGACAGCATATGTTTTTTTTAACAAAAATTATATAAAATCTGAATTTAAATCAATGTAATTGTTTCTAGTGTGCAGATGTCTTGCAGCCAAGTGTACTTAAAATCTTTTATTATTATTATTATTTTAAACGATCTGTTTTTTTTGTGTACCGTAGGTCTACCACTACACTTTTAAATTTGGATTTGCTCAGTATAAGTATTTGCAGTTATCTGACATCAAGAATCAGATTCTAACACATTGCGTTTAGTGAACCAGACTGGAATCATAACTATTCTGTGGTAATAAAAGGTTCTTGTCTGTACCATTTCATTAATTTTCTTTTTTATATTGTACTTGAAATTCTACAACACAAGCTATTTAAAAGTAGAAAGAATTTTTTTCAAACTTTTCCAGACACAAGACAGACTTCCCTCAGACAGTGATAGTTACACTAATATTGAATAGCTTTTTACTGAAGTGATTCTTTGGTGCTGCCCATATTTGTCATGGAATTAGGAAGGTGTTTCCCTTATTCCATGACAAGTATGGGCAGCACAGGTCAGAACAACTGTGCATCGTTGTTCTGACCTGTGATTTTATAACCGAGTTGTTAAAAAGTTTTTTCCTGTTTTGTGTAGGTATTTCCGCACCATGTATCTGGGAATACGGAGTCGTCAGAGTTCGAAGTCAGAACATTGGCGATACTACTGGAAGATGGTGTATGAGTTTGCTGATGTGAGCATGTTGCATTTACTGGCCACCTTTCTGGAGAGTGCACCTCAGCTGGTGTTGCAGCTGTGCATCATCATACAAACACACAATCTTCAGGCTGTTCAAGGTAACCCCCTACACCTTGTATGCTACTTTCTGTTCAGTAGATTTACATACCACCAATTCACAAAAAAGCTAATAAAAAATAAATCTAGCAAGTTTACAAATAATTTTAAAATATCATGTATGATTTTAATCTCGTGCAGTCTTTTTTCAGCATAATACGCTCTTCAGCAGCGATTTTCAAGCTTTATGTTCAAATATCAGAATATGATTTTTGGATCAACTCAAAGGCCAGGACCAAGAAATTATAAGCACTTTCCAGCTATTCATTTCACTTACAACTTAAAAAGAAATTACGTTTTATGCCTACAATTGCCTGTTTGCGACTCAAATTGTGATGGTAATAGATAATTACCATCACAATTACCAAGAAAATGAAAGATAAGCTAAGAGTGTTTACTGTTGGAGATGAGGCAGTACATGGAATCAGTCACTTTTGTAATGTTAAGAGAACCAGAATGATTTCCTTCCCAATGACACTGTCTGATATATGGGCGATAGTATGATAGGAAGCCCAACATTTTTCTCAAATCACCCACTGTTTTTGGTATGCGGTCCTTGAGCGCCTGTACTGGTGCGATCTCAGCAGGATCCATGCAGTAGCCATCGTTGGACACAATTTTCCCCAGAAACTTCACCTTGTCTTTGAAAATTTCACATTTTCTTGGTGTTAATTTCACTCCATGAGTCTGATAACGACGCAGCACCTCTCTCATGTCGCGTAGATGATTCTCAAATGACTGGCTGTGGACCAGGTTGTAATCCAAATATGGCTGAGATGTTTCATCCCTAAGACCTGCGAGGCACTCCTCCATACTGCGCTGGAACTCTGCTGGAGCCGAGGACAGGCCAAAGGGAATCCTGATCCACTCATATAACCCCCAAGGTGTTATGAATGCGGTCAGTGGTCTGCTACTCTCCTCCAGGAAACCCTGATGGTATGCTTTGCCCTGGTCCAAAACAGAGAACCATACACTTCCACTAAGGTTATTAAGCATATCCTGCACTCGAGGGATGGGATGACGATCCGGAATGGATTTCCGGTTCAGCTCACGGTAATCCACGCATAAGCGGAGGCTTCCATCTTTCTTGCGCACACAAACAATGGGTGAGGAATATGGAGATCTGGACTTTTGAATCCAACCTCTGTTCAGCAGGTCTTCCAGATATTCCTTCACCTCCTTAAGAAGCGGTTTGGGGACAGATGTATAAGTCCGTCTTACTGGGGTTGTGTCGTTCAGCCTGATTTTTAGCTCCAGGGATGGGATGCACCCCACATCATGCTCATCCTTAGAAAATGCATTACACTCCTCATGAAGCATCCTCCTTACATCTTCTTGCTGCTCAGGAGTCAGGTGGTCAATGGGCACTGGAGGGTCCCACAGATCATGTTTCGATGCCTCAGGCTCTCTGTGTTCTCCATGTGGTTCATCAGAAGCTGGACAGTTGCTGTCGCTGACAGGTGAGATTATTACTGTTTTCTTTTCACTTGCACTGACAGGTCTGGCTTCTACTGGATAAACTGCTTTAATCTGCTGCAAATATCCCACTACAGTGCGGGGTGTCAATGTAATATCTGAATGACTGTCGTTTGTGACTGGGATCGATACTGCTGACCGGTTTCCTGTTTTCAGACAGACCACTGTTTTTAAGATGTTCAAACCCTCAGGCCATTTTGGGACCACCTCAGGCTCAAACAGTACTTCCTGTCTTTTTGAGATAGGACCCAAGCTCACACTACACTTCACCTCTTTGGTCTGACTTGCAGGAATCACTGTTTTTTAGACGTCCGCTTTTCACCATTGCTTCCTCATTACTTTGGTGAGCTGTTTTTACTAGGTGAATTAACACATCCGCCTTTTTGCAGTCAAATGAGAAAGCCTCTTTTACTGCTATGGATGTGACACCAGGGTGGTGCTCCATGCCATTCTTTACTAAATGTTCAATAACATTGTATCCAATGATTGGTGGCTCAGCCACTCCAGGCTCATTAGAGACAAGTACTGGCACCAGAAGTTCTGAATTCAGACCTCCCTTTGATCCTAGTTTGAATTTTACTTCCACCCAACCTGCAAAGGGAATGGGGGTCTGATTTGCTGCTTTCCCAACCAAAGTCTCTCCCTCCTCTAGGAGCTCACCTGTGCTTGATGTGGGGAAGCTGGGATCTCCTCAGGCTTTCATTTATGATGGTGACCTGTGAGCCAGTATCCCACAATGCCTTGGTTGGAACATCCTCGAAGAAACAGTCCACCATACACTTATTTCCTATTAGAGCTCTCAGTTTGGTGTGATGATGTATGGAGAGGTGACTGGCATAAGTGGAACCTACAATTTTTTTTGCTTTCTCATCCATTTCCACTTGCGCCTCCAGCTGTCTAATCCGTTCACAGAGCTGCTCGTACATCTTTTCCTCAGCTTCTCCTTGCAGCACCGTGTGTTGTTGTGAGTGTGTGGAGGTCTGCAGGTTCACATTCATGCCATCAGGTTTCACAGTCAACTTTTTTGGTCCCCTGCAACCTCTAGAGAAGTGTCCCAATTGTCCACACTTAAAACAATGTTCACATTGATCACTTCTGTTGAGCTCTTCACATCCTTTGCATCCCCTTTTAACATTCCTTCTTGCTTGGTGAGTAGACTGAGAGCTGGTCATGCTTTTCTTGATTTCAGCAATTTCTTCTCGGAGCAGCCTTACTGTTTCACATAGCTCTGACTGTCTTGAACTGATGGGTGCTGATGTTTTATGGTTTTTTTGTTTCACCACTTCAGCTGACTGTTCTTGGATTGCCAAACTGGCATTAGATGCAGCCTGGTTTTGTTGTCTGAACTGCATTTCTGTTTGTAGCTCATTGATTTTTGGAATTTTAGTGTTGTAGCTTTTCCTCTGTTTGGACTGTCGTTCTGAGTCTACACTTGCAGCCTCATTCATCTTTTCAATAAGAGTCTCATCTGTTACAGCTTGATCATCAAGGTAAGGCTTCAGCTGAAACTTTATGTTGTCACTCCACAGTCCAGTACTGACTGATCTCAGGAATTTCCTCTGAATGAAGTTGGTGCTGTACTGCTCATCTGCATCTACTTCTCTTGAAGCAAGCAACAGTCTCTCTTTCAGTTCAATTGCCCTGAAGAGGAAGTTTTGGGGGGATTCTTGACTATCCTGGGTGATATTTATCAGTCTTTGGTAGATATCCATGGAACTATCCTCTTTAAAATGTCCCTTTAGAATTGCTTTCAGTTGGGGCAGTCAGATCACGTTTAATTTCAAGGATGTCACGAATGCTCAAACCAGGGCTGATTGATTTGATTACAGCTTCTATTACTTCAACATCACTATGTCCTTTACTCAGGCCTCTCTCAATCTGATGCATCAAGTTTGTGTATGAGAGCCTGTCTTTCTGACCTTTCTCCCCTATCTGACCACATATTTTAAATTCCCTCCGTATGGTCACTTCTGGAAGCCTATTTGCTGTGGTTGGCATCACATTTTCAACCACTGTTCTCTGAGGCTTACCCTTTATGTGTTCATTTAGCCTCCGTATTTCCTCCTGCAACGCTTGGTTGTTAAGGTGGAGCTGTGAGTATTTTTCGGCTAAGTCCATTTGTTCCGTTACAGCCTGGGTACTTTGTGGTGTGTTGCACGTTGCCTCCTCATCAACAGAAACTTCAGAATGTTGTGATATCTGTTCAATTGATTTTAACATTCTCTGCAGATAGCACCGCGCCACCTCCTCCTCTTCATCGTTAACCGTAGCATCAATGGACTCTGTTATTAATCGTATCAACACTCGCCTGGTTACAGAATGTCCACTTTGGATTTTAGCTTCTGCACACAACTCTTTGAGCTGATCCAACTGTAAGAGCCATAGCTGTTGAGAGACTATCTCTGCCAACTCCTCCATGTCGGTCGCGCGCGGTGTCAGCTGCTCCCGCCGCTACTTGCTCCAGTTAGCATCGCTTCACAAGAGTCCCGCGACGAAGCGTTAATAGATCTCGGTGGAACCTCCAATATTTTGTTGCACACTCGAACAAAAGTGGTGTCGAGACATGCGGTGGTTGTAAATTTCCTTTACTTCCTTTTTTCTGAACATAACATAAAAAAAAACACGTTCATCGATCCATGCGTTACATTGTAACTGTTACATTCCGAATCTTTCTTTCTTCTTCTGCTTCTTCTTCTTCTGAAACCTAGGACCCTTCCAGCCAGAGGCTGCCCTAAGCGCCTGTTCAAAACTGATCACTGTCCAACTTGTTTCACTCTTAGTCCCAATAGCTACCAACATACATGTGAATATTCCGTTAAACATGGACAATGAAACAGTGCTTTTTAATAAAACAAAACATTCATAGAAACAGAAAATAGACTCATATTTTAATGGAAGGGGGGGGGTTCCTTGATCCAAAGTCCTCAGCAACTGATCCCCCACACAATAATGCTCCTGAGGCTCATAGCCCTCCCAACCGACGAGATACTGCCATCCATGACCTCATTGATGGGAGTCCACAATCAGGTGAACAATGAAAGCCAGATGCCCATCTATGTCATGGGTGGGAGGAGGGGGCTCAAAAGGAGGGCGCAATGTGCTGGTCTGAACAGGTTTGATTTGAGAAACATGGAACGTGGTATGGATGCAAAGGGATGATGGGAGGTGGAGACAGACTACGGTAGGACTGATGACATTTTCAATTTCGTAGGGACCAATGAACCTAGGGGAGAGTTTTTTGGACATTGATTTAAGAGGGAAGTTGCGTGCAGTAGGGGTTGAACGACTACATATTTTTTAAGGTCGACTACATCATGACAATAGTCGAGTCGACGTCGACTAGTCGCGGTGACGTCATAGTGACGTAAGCGCAAAAAAACTTCACAACGACTTGGAGGCCAGTAGAAGAGAGGTTCTGCTTTCACTTCGTTTAGATAAAGGTGACAATGGTGCTACGTCTTGAAAACAAGTGCAGGGAGTGTCTAACTTTAAAGAGGGTCAGAGACAGCTCCTGGATGGATGGGGGCGTGGGGGGAGGAGGAAGAAGATCATCGCAACTTCACCCTGATGTTCCCGGGGGCAGGGAGGGGGAGGAGCGGCGCCGATTTATGTTTTCGCATCCACCTGAAAAATGTGTAGTTGTGCCACTGCCGACATGCAGCGGCGGCAGAGATTGGCTCTATCAGATCCTCAGGATGAAGCTTGGACTTAGTTTCCAGATGTAGTCAAACCGTATTTTTATAAGACCGCAAAGCTGCGGTCTGAACTGGCTTCAGTTCTAACTTAACTGAAGCCAGGTTAGAAGCTTCAGTAGCAGGGTGACGCTGATCAGTTGGGGGATGAAAAATCCTGACATCATGACGCGTTGTCGCACATTACTCCAGTAGTCTCTTTTTTAAAGTATTTTTTTGGCACTAGTTTATTTGACAGCAATCCGACTGTACGGGAGCAGAGAGAGCGGAGTGGGGGAAAGAGGTATGATAGGTCCAGCGAATGGAGGACAGGAGTCAGACTCCTGACTACCGCGGGCTAAAGCCTCTGTATGCGGGGCGCCGCGTTAAACACCGCGCCACGCAACGCCCCTATTGCGGTATCCTATACTGTAATTTACAGTTTCTCTTTGTTGAATTATTTACATTTTTATACAATGTGAGCTTTCTGACAAACTCACCTAGTCCACCTTCTTTCATTTCCTTGAAAAATCTGTTTTGTCATGTGATTGCGACTAGTCGACTGACCCAGACAAAAGTCATTGCAGAGAAAAAAAAAATCGACTAGTCGACTAATTGGTGCAACCCCTAGCGTGCAGAAAGCCAAGCCTTTTGTCTGCATAAATACCGTGGGGCAGATGCTCTTCGGTCAGCGTAGCATCTGTTCTGTTCTGCAGTATGATTGAGGGCAGTGATGGATCTGTTCCAGCATGTGATGTGATACTGAAGTCAGAGATTTATTTTTCATCTGAGGGGAAAAGTGGTGGTTGATAGATTAGGAGAAACTTCAAAGTGAGAAAAACCCAGGGGAGGTACTGATTCTATTCTGATGAATTGGTGGAAGTGAGACGTCTGACAGACATCATAGTTTTCTGAGGGGAACCAGATGACATAATTTAGAAAAATGGTCAATAATGGTAAGAATGGTGGTCATAACTTTTGATGTGGGGAGTCCGGGGACAAAGTTGATGGAGAGGTGTGACCAAGGATGCTTTAGAATGGAAAGGGGTTCCAGGAGACCAGAACGACGTTGATGAGAAGATTTGTTTTTTGCACAGATGGGACAGGCTAAGACGTATGATTTAATGTTAGACAATACAGTTTTACCAAGTTGCTCAAAGTCTAAACTGGCATTGCTGTGCATTTAAGATGTAAAGTTTACCTTCGATCAAACGCCCCCTAAAGGCATCCCAGCGCCCCCCTTTTGTAAAAATGCCCGCCAGCGCCCCCTGCTGTCCTCTGAATGCCCCCTGAGGCGCGGTACCGCCCACATTGAGAACCGCTAGACTAGGGCTTGAAAAAAAACTGGGGCATTGGATAATAGAAAAGTATTGACGGGATATTCGAAGTGTCCAATGGGTGTTTTGAATGCTGTCTTCCACTTGCCGTCTTCCCTCTGGCAGATGCGGAGAAGATGATATGTGTTCCCAGGGGTGAAAGTAGTTTTAAATTCTTGGGGGGTACTATGACAAAAAAAGGAAAAAAAACCCCACATATTATATATACAGGTGCTGGTCATAAAATTAGAATATAATGAAAAAGTAGATTTATTTCAGTAATTCCATTTAAAAAGTGAAACTTGTATATTATATTCATACATTACATACAAACTCATATATTTCAAATGTTTATTTCGTTTAATTTTGATGATTACAAATGACAACAAATGAAAATCTCAAATTCAGCATATCAGAAAATTAGAATATTGCTGAAGACCAATAAAAACAAAGGATTTATAGAAATGTTCGCCAACTGAAAAGTATGAACATGAAAAGTATGAGCATGTACAGCACTCAGTATTTAGTTGGGGCTCCTTTGACCTGTATTACTGCAGCAATGCGGCGTGGCATGGAGTCGATCAGTCTGTGGCACTGCTCAGGTGTTATGATAGCCCAGGTTGCTCTAATAGTGGCTTTTAGGTCTTCTGAATTTTTGGGTGTGGTGTATTGCATCTTCTTCTTCACAATACCCCATAGATTTTCTATGGGGTAGATTTTCTATGGACGTCAGTGACCAAACCAAGAGGCCACTGACTGCGAGGCGTGCATTCATGCAGGATCAGTACAAGATCTCCGACCTGATAGTTTCTGGAATGGTGATTCCACTTCTGCCTCTGCTGCAGATTGGGTAGCTACTCTTTCACCCACCGAGCCCAGAAATGTCTGCTAAATACTGGACTTGGCACCAACGTCGACGGTACAGATCCTGTTTTACAAAGTGACCAGGAAGCAGAGTGCACTCTGATCTCAGCAGTAGCAAGTCATTGGGAGTCAAAGGTTGACCGTCCCTATGGTCATCTGACAACTTTGTTAGTGGTCTCTCATTGATGATGTTTTCAATGATGCAGAAAAGAAAAGACAAGTAAAGTGGGTGCATTGAACATAGTCAATGATAGCAATCTCTGCCAGTTTCATTTCGTTTGGTGTTATTGGAGCATATAGTGTGAGTTCCGACTTCTTCAGAAGGATATTCTTAGCTCGTAGAATTAATACAATAGCTCGTTTGAGTTTGTGCCAGGAGGAATACCTCTGAATGAAACAGTCGATTGCTGATTGAATGTCTGACTTGACTTTTTTACCTCTGCTTCAGGAGGTAAGCTTCCTAGTTCAGGCTGGCAAGGCCATAACTCTTCTTCCTGTCACAGGAAGGCAGGGCCTTTGAGCCATCGCTCACTGTTTGTGAGTTCTTCAGCAGACAGTCCTCTTGAAACATTATCCGCAAGGTTTGGTTCTTTGCTGCAGACATGTTTTTTTTGTGAGGCTTGTGAGACTTCTTGGATCTGTGAAACTCTATTGGCAACAAAGGTTTGGTATATTTTCTCTTCGTTCCTGATGTAATGCAGAACAATAGTGCTTTCTTTCCAGAAGACAGAATTACAGATCTACTGATCAAGCTGCACCGCTACTACAGCTTCTGCCAGTTCTAGTCTTGGAATAGTGCTTGACAGGAGTTAGCCTATTCCTAGAGAGAATGATATTATAGTACTTGTTATTGTTGCTTACACCCTAAGGTAGCTAACAGCACCATAACCCAATTCAGAAGCTTCATTGAAGTGATGAAGTTGCATGGTGACTGAATCTGCGGTAAAACCTTCAGGTCTGAGACACCGAGGCACCTGTAGTCTACAGAGTTTGGTAAATTGTCTCATCACCGGCCCCAATGCTCAGCATTGTCACTTGGTTGAAGCTAGGTTTCATCCCAACCTAGCTTCAAGCGACATAGTGCCTGAAACAGTGCCTTTCCCCGTAAAATAAATGGGACAACTAACCCCAGGGAGTCATAAACTGAGCTTATTGTACTTAGCATGCCTCTTTTTTTCCAACATTATCTTTATTGGTTTTACAACAATGCTTTCAATAATATACAGGACATAAGTGTGCTCTCATATCAAAGGAAAAAGAGTAGTTAAATTATTGTCCATCATTCAACTTGCCTTTCTTTGCCAGTCAAGACATTGAGATCTCTTAGAGCAGCACTTATTACATACAGAGTTTATAAGAAAAGCAAACCAACTCCCTTAGCCGCCTACCCCCTGACAACCCTGAGAAAAAACAAACAAAAAAAACCCAATTATGGTAACAACGGTTTCCCTATTTTCAAGAGTTAGCCCATATTATTTTAGTAATGTATGTGGTTCAGAAAATACAAACTTGAATGTATATTTCAAAGTAAAGGAATCAAGTATACAAATAAAGGACATTATCTCAGGACACTGCACTGCAGGGGACCAACTATCCTTCATCCGCCCCACCCCTCACATCCATGCTCAATATATATTGCATAAAAGGCCACCAAATATTTTTGAAATAGTGATAGTTTCCCTTTTATAATGTAAGTAATCTTTTCCAACGGTAATGTTGTGGACATTTCTTTAATCCAGGTAATGAATTTCAGCTTAATGGTACTTTTCCATGAAAGTGCTATGACTCTCTTTGCAAGTAGCAAACATAAATCCACGGCAGTAATTATTTTTCTCGACATATAATGTCTATCAGGATACAAACCTAGAATGAACAATTTGGGGTCCAAAGCTGGTTTTATATCTAAGATAGCCTCTAGAGCTTCTTTGATCTCCCTCCAGAATTGTTGAACTTTCTTACATTTCCAGACACAATGGAAGAATGTTCCCTTCTCTTCTCCACACCTAATACACAGGTCTGGGATGGCACCATTATACTTATTAAGCTTTTCTGGCGTCACATACGTTCTCATTAGCCAATTATATTGTAGTACTTTGAGGCGGGTGTTGGTAGTTTGTGCTTGTGCTTCAGCACACGCCTTCTCCCAGTCCTTTGAAGGCAAGTTCTCCTGCAAATCCTCCCTCCAGGCATTGAGCTTCCGTAAAGAAGACTCAGAAGATCCTTCCACTAAAATGCTATATATTTTAGAGATAATTCCTTTTCCAAAGCAATCACTCTTCACATCAATTTCTAAAGAGGACAGCGGGGGGATGGACTCACACTGATTTTGAGATGATCTAATAAAATTTCTCACCTGTAAATATTTCAAATAATGTTTACTTGGAATATCATACCTGTCCTTCAACTCTCCGAACGACATCATAAACCCATCCTCTGAATCCACAAGATCTCCTATTGTCTTTAAACCTTTTTCAGCCCATTTCCTAAAACCAGGATCTGCCCTGCCTGGAGGGAAAAAAATGGTTACCCCATATCGGACTGAAGCATGATAGAGAGGAGAAATCGCCTAAATACTTCTTAACCTGATACCAAACCAAGATCATATTTCTGACTATAGGGTTTTTGTCCTTTTTTTAGTACTCTGATTTTTTCTGAGTAAATGTACTGGGAAAGAGGGAGAGATACAGAATAATTTTCGATATTCACCCAAGGCAAGAACGATTTCTCTGCAAAGTAATACATCATAGTCCTCAATTGAGCTGCCCAATAATACCAAAGTGGATTGGGGCACCTGAGGCCACCTCTGTCGTGCGGTAGGTACAAAAGTGACAAACGTAACCTTGGTCTTCTATTATTCCACAAAAAGCGTATAAAAATCTTTTTTATTGCCTAGAATAAATTGGCAGGAGGCGGCAGTGGGATTTTCTGGAATAAATACAGAAGTTTGGGCATTATGTTGGATTTAAGAACATTAATTCGTGCTATAAGTGACAAGGGCAGGTTGTTCCATCTGTCCACAGATGCAGTAATTGAGTCTATCATGGGGTTATAGTTAACTGCAATAATGTCATTTATACATGGTACTATCCTAATCCCCAAATATGTAGAACAGTTTACCTTTTTGAATTGGAAGGGATTCCCAACACTGTTTCTTTCTTCTGAATTAAGTAACATTATCGAAGATTTTTCTTTATTTACTTTATATCCTGATATTCTTCCTAATGTATTTATTAGATCTAACAAGGCTGGAATAGAATCTTTCAGTTTTTCCAAAAAAAAGAATGACATTGTCAGCAAATAAAGCAATTCGATATTCCTGTTGGCCTATTGTCAAACCTGTTATGTTTTTATGAGACCGCACTGCAATGGCAAACGGTTCTATTGCTAGAATAAATAATAAAGGGCATAGGGGGCACCCCTGCCTACATCCACACCTAATTTTGAATGATTTAGATATAAATCCATTTGTTACTCTTTCAGCATAAAGCTCATTGTATGAAAGTTTAACCCACCTACAGAAATTGTCCCCACAGCCAAATTTTCTCAATATCTCAAATAAATAGGGCCATTCAACTCTATCAAAAGCCTTTTCGGCATCCAGTGATAACAAAGCTGTGTCTGTTTTTTCTTCCATATAATAAATAATATCCAACTCTCGTCTCACATTATGAAATCCCTGTCTTCCTACAATAAACCCATTTTGGTCACAAGTAATTATTTCAGGTAATATTCTCTCCAATCTTTGAGCCAAAATTTTACATAGGATCTTTAAATCGAAATTAAGAAGACTTATTGGTCTTAGATTTCCACATTTATTACAAGATTTGCTAGGTTTGGGCAGCAAAGTAATCAGGGCTCCTCTTAAGGAGGCAGGAAGAATTCCCTTTTCAAATGAGTCCAAGTACATGTCAAAAAGGGGGTCTAGCAGTTTAGCTTTAAATTTCTTATAAAATTCTGTCGGCAGCCCATCTGGACCTGGGGCTTTACTTGCTTTCAAATGATCCATTGCTATGGATATTTCTTCTATAGTTATAGCTGCACTGAGATCTGTACTCATTAATTCTGAAATATTGGTAATTTGGAGGGTATCTAAGAAAACATTTCGCTCTTGTTCCTTATGCATTATGTCTGAGCTGTATAATGGGTCTGTAACAATCTGACCCTCATTGTTTTAGACTGAGGTAATAGATTTCTCATTTTGTAATTGTCGTAGTCGCCAAGCTAATAATTTCCCTGACTTTTCCCCTTGATCATAGAACGACTGCTTAAGACGTAAAAGTTGTGAGGCGGCTTTTAGAGGCAGAAAGTTCGTTATACTGTGTTCTTAGTATTAGAAGTTTTTATGGATGTTTGGGCATAGCGTTTGATAATAATTCCTCTCAAGCAGCTCAATCTCTGCTGCCAACTCTTTTGTTTTTTGATAAGTTTGTTTTGCCTTATAACTTGTAAAGCTAATTATCTGACCCTTATGTCGGTTGGTCCTCACTTTTTGTGTGGAACAGCCTCCAGCTGTTAGATGGGTACCAGAGTATTAAGGGGGAGGAGGGTGGGCAACAGAGTTTGAAGTTTAAAGGGGTACGCTGTTCAATGTTCATTATTATTATGGATGTAGTTTTTAACATCCAGGTGTTCTTTATCTTTGAATAACTTTGAAATACTAGGAAGCCCATTATGTGTTACATGACATGTCTTATGGGTTAAGAATTAAAATGTCTTCTTGGAACTGCAGGGGACTACAAAAACTAAAAAAAGTCAAACAGATAATGACTAGGGTGAAATCTATGTGCTCTGATGTGTTATTTCAGGAAACTCACTTGTTGCCTGGTCAGGAGGCAAGGATTGGCAGGAGGTGGCAGGGCAGTATATGTTCAGCACCCTTTACTTCTCAGGCAAGAGGGGTTATGATTTTGATTTATAAATCTATACCATTTCACGTGACAAGGGTTATTAAAGACAAGGCTGGGAGATACATTATTCTACAGGGCACACTTATCACAGAAAAAATAAACCTGATAAATATTTACGCCCCAAATGTTGATGACCCAAAGTTTTTTCAAAATCTCTGTCTTACAATTTCCTCACTGTCTGGCAGCTGTATTATAGCAGGAGATTTTAACTGCACAATGAACCCAGAAATGGATAGAAGTTCAGGTACCAACAACTCTCATTCTAAAAGCAGACAAAAAATTCAACACTTTATGAAGGAACTTAATTTGATTGCTATTTGGAAGGATATGAATTCCAAGAGCTTAAAATACTCGTGCTATTCAAATACATACAAGTCATATTCGCGTATCGACTACTTTTTAATTTCATCCATCCTGAAACATAAAATAAGAGACTGTCAATATAGCATTTTAATATCTGAACATGCACCAAATTCACTAATTTATGAGGATTTAAGACTAAGGAGAGACCCTCCTAAATGGAAATTTAAACAAAAGTGAATATATGTCTTTCATAGATAATCAAATTAACATCTATTTTGAAATCAACACAGATGAAACATCATCCTCCTATGGTGGGAAGCCTTTAAGGCTTTATGTCTGAATATTACTGCCATCCTAGCCCACCCCGCTACATAAGAAACTTGTTACTGAATGGATCCAAAAAAATAAAGAAATAAAAGTAGGCTATTGGCTGTGAGCCTCTGGGATAGCATGCATAAAATATAATAGGCAAATTATTTATCCTTATTTATTTTTGCTTCACTCTAGAAACCATAATTGTCCATAACTGTTAATATGTTGCGATGTAACGGTATCGTCATTGTCTCACCCAGGTCCGCCTTCTGTTTTCAGAGTCCTTACAAAGTTCTCTGCTTCATCTGGTTGGTTAAAGATGCGAGACTGACTGTTGTGTGTCACCAGCAGTCGAGCAGGAGGAATCATGCCGTATCGTATCCTCATGGCCTGGAATTGTTGTCTCACGCCATCAAATTCTTTCCGTTTTTTGTGCACACCGGCTGCGAGGTCCTCGTAAAATCTCACCGGGTGGTTCTTGAATAGGATCTGTCCCTTCGTCCTGGCAGCTCTTATCACAGTTACTTTATCCTTGTAATTTAAGAACTTCATAATAAGAGTCCTTGGTGCAACGGTGTTTGAAGTTGTTAAGGAAGAATTATTTTATGGTTAAATTTAGAAAAACAACTTGGCTCTGCTTCGTCCTTGATCCCGGGTCCTCTCTCGCATGGCCTCGTGTGAGGACAGAAACACAACAATGCGTGTTGACGTCACAGAAGTACAGAATTTAATCTAATCAGAAGAAAGTATAAGACAGAACAGAGTATTAAAGAAACACAGACATACATCTGGTTACCTGAGACAACAAGACGGACAAAACATCAAGGACGCGTCCTCGGAGAAAGAACAACTAAGATCAGCTATTTTTTCTGAATTATTTCTCGAGCATAAACTTTAATTCTTGTAGGCGTGCCCTCCACCTTAATATATTCAAATAAGGCGTATCTCTGCTCGACCAACTGGAAGCCGTCTCTGACCATTTTCGAATGTAGAACCTCCCTGCAATTTGTTCAGAAGATCAGAGACAAGCTTCTCCTTTTGTTTAAAGTGGAGCAGACTCCCCAAAGTCCTGCTGGTCTTATGTCTTTCAGAGGTCAAGAGAAAAATAGCTGGTATTCCCTACCTAAACAGCCAAAAGAGCAGATGTGAGCTCTTAACAAATAATTTAGTCACCTTACGGGTAAACTACAGGTCAATAGACCACTAAGTCATGTTAAATCTTATAACATAATGTTTCTGGAGACTTTTCTTTATTCTAAATTTATTTTCTTCTTCCAACCTTCTGGGAAAAGAGAAACAGATGAAGAAATTTCCCAGATAGCTGTAAAATTCTAATTTCTCTCCCACTCTGCCAGGAACAAACCTTTATTTCAGTACTTTAATTCAATAAAAAGTTATCTCCGGAAAATAATATGTTTTGTCCAGTTATTCTCTCCAAAGTCCCGTCCTGATATTTAATTAAAACAATATATATCATCAACAGAAAATAATCAGGTACAATTCCTGTTTTCTAATCTAATATAATATTCGAGTGAGAATTAAACAATCCTAAACAATTTTCTAATACAAAACAAAACATTTTCAAATACATTCATCATTGACTAAATTGAGTCTAAAACTAAATAATAATACAATTTTCAGTCATAGCATGTTATATTAGGAGAAATCTTTTACAAATTTAATGTTAATAGTTCAAAAGTTTAACCATTTCAGGTGTCCACTGAAAGCTTTTTTCTCCTCCCGTGACCTGGGCAAATTAGTGTTCTCCGAGATGTTTTTAAAAGATAGTACCATCTAGCTCCAAAGATATATTACTTTACAACCTCCTGTCTTGTGTGACAAAAACCACAAGGGTCCAAGCTAAAAGCTTTTGCCCATCCATCAATTTCCTTGGTACTTTGAATACTTCAGCCCAGCCATAATTCTCCATGCTTTTGAAATCACTAACACAAACCTATTCAAAATTAAGGAATTTGTTCAAAAGATTCAACTAAACTAAACACTAAAAAAAATGGTTATATTTCCTCAACAAAGTGCTTTTCTGGCCCAGCCGGTGCGCTCTCTCCAGTGTCACAGTGGTGCGTAGCCGTGCCAGATTCAGAACCTCCGGTAGCCATTTCTTCAGAAAGGCGCAGGCGTCCTCTCCCTCCACGCCCTCGGGAAGGTTAACCAGTCTCAGGTTTGATCGTCGCAATCTGGCCTCTAAGTCCAACACTTTCCCTTCGAGGTCTTTATTTTTATTTTCCAGAACCTGGACCCTAGCTTGAAGGTTGGTGATGTTATCCTCTGCTGCAGAAATCCGCACCTCCGCCTCACCAACCCGCTCGACGCACTCGTTAACATCTTTTTTCACTTTCTCTATTGCTGACAAAATACCATCCACTCGGGAGGAGAAATCCGATTTCAAATTTGCAATTGCAGTCAGTATTGCCTCTAAACCAGTCTCAACCGTCCTATTCTCCTCATGTAGCTCGCATTCACCATTGTCTCGCACATGGTGGTGTTAGCCTTGCTGTTATCACAGCTAGCTTCAGTGCTCACCTTAGAAGTGAAGTTAGATAACTTCGATTGAGTCGGCTTACTGGAGTTTTTACTGGGCTTCCTTTGTGGGAGAGGCATCACAGCTGTTTTAAATGTCGTTGAGTGTCACTTGTAACGAGTATTGTCCCAGGATTTCACAGAAAGGTAGCGGAGCCGAGGTGAGCACGTCCTCCTCAGCAAGCCGCCATTACCGAGTCCAGCATGCCTCTTTTAGTGTTGGGTTTGTTCTTGACCTTGATGATGAAGGTGATACAGTCATTTGTTATGTCCCAGAACAACCCCAGAGCTCTTTCCAACAGCTGTATTTCCCTCAACCCAATGGCTGCAATGTTGACACCTTGAGATGCCATGAGACCTAAATCCTGAACATAATGGCATGGAGTGCATCCCAGTTTTCTATGTCTGGCATATAACCATTCATTTTATCTTTTAAACTGGTTATATTGGTCCTGTGTCTGGACAGAGGGATAATCAGTAACCTAGCCTCATGACCTGTTTGTTCTTAAGATTATGCAGCTTCCACTTCTCTTCCTAACATGGCGCTTCCTCATCCTGACTCTCATACTGATAGGTGAAACCACAGAGTCTGTTAGGTTAAAGCTCATCTTCTGAAGTTGGGATATTTTTCCTCCAACAGGTTCCAGAGGAATCACCTCAAACCAGATGTTGGACTGGATTTTATTTCAATGTCATTTGTGAATATTAGAGCCTCATTTTCAATAGTGGAGCTATACAGGTTATTATTTTGGAGAAAATCTCATCAACATCAATATTTCCACTAAATTAAGAGGCAAAAAACAAAACTGTTTGATAACGGAAAAGGCTCAGACTGAGCCCTACAGCACCACACTATTTTTTTACAATTTAATTTCGCATTATCGCGGTAGAAGCCATTTGTTTGTTAAATACGTAATGAAACATATTTACCGTGTTTGATGTTTGTTGTAAATGACTTATACTCACAAAGAACAAGGTAATTAGTCCAAGTTTTTTGTTTATTGAACGTTCAGAAATTACAGCGGCTGTGATGCGCCATGGCAAAGGTAAAGAAAGGTAAAACAACCCGAACAGGTGATCAACTTAAAACCACTCACACCCTTTTACTTTTGTGCAAAAGAAGAGTTAATTTTACACTTATAGAGTCACTTTCTGTTTCTGTAACTCTGGGCTGTAAATTATTAGTAGTTAAAATCCAGTGTTTAAACAAAGTGTTTCCGTATCAAATCTAGAGGTGTTAAAGTTCTCCATCAGCTCGGAGGGTTTGAGATCCCCCAAGCCATTCAGAGAGAGCAAGCGATCGACCCGCTCCGTGTCTGACCGTTATTAGAGCGGAAGCAGATTCTCCTTGAGAGAGCCGTATTTATTAGCGGTTAGTGGGTTCCTCAGCAGACCCATCAGAAACGTTGAAACGAAATCCAACGCAGCAACTAGATGGAAGTACTTGGTTTCATCTGTGGTTATCCCCTGGAGATGGACCAGGGCTTCCACATCCTGGAACAATGGTTCTGGGTCGTCCTGCCAGAACTTTGGAAGCTTGATAACGGCAGCAAAAACAGAAGCGGCGGTTGGAGCAACGGCTGCCTGGCAAGAAACTGGGTCCGAAACCACAGCTGGCGGAGAAGTGGCGGCAGCATCTGGTGAGTCCTCATTAAAAAAAACATATCCAGATGTTTGGGGTCACCAATGAGGAAGTCAGCAAAAAAATATGAAAAAGTGATTAGAGTCTTGTTTTATTCTCAATGTCTTCCAACAAAAACTAAAAATGGAATGAATAACAACCATTGGTGTCTTCACACCTCACCTACTCCCCTTCACAATAAAAGCATACATTCTGGTGTGAAATACATTGTATCTGCCACAATACTGTATTTATGTCCACTGGCGAAATACCAGCTAATGCTAGCTATAGTGCTTGGTATTCAGCCCCCGCTCTGAAAGCTAACAGAGATTCCGTAAATATTAAAATGTTTCAGTCATTCTCCAACATTTAGATCATCTGATACAAGAGCCTACTATAGAAATGAAACAATATTATAAAAATCATAATATAACATTCACCAGCAAAGTTTACACAGGTGGCAATGGCTATTATTTAATTATTTAACTCTGTCAACGTAAGATAACTTGAAAATCTCCCGTTTTTGTTTTGAAGGTTTCCTATGACATGAGGAAGAAGGAAGAAATGTCTTTAAGGAGAGACGGATTCTACTGTAATTGGGAACAAACGCATCTCTTTGATCGTTCTAAATTTCTATTGGCCCCGGTCTAAAAGCTCTACACATGATTGGTCGTTCTGAGCTCCAGCCCCTGGCGATGTGAGGCTCTGTGCCCCTTCTATACAACTTACCAGGTGTACTGTTAGACCGGTCATGTAAACTATAATCACTGCCTTTTAGACACTGTGAACTTTTTTGTACCCTATATTTTTGTATATTGTACATGATTAAGGACAATAAACCTTGATGCCAACAAGAAAAAAAAAAAAAAAGTAGAGACGGATTCACTGCACAGCACGGATGAATCTAGTATCGACTTTTGGACCCAAACTCAGCTGCTGAATCACTCTTAAGCCAGAACTCGTAGGCTGGTATTGTGTGTTTGTGTGTGTGGGTGTATGTGTGCATAAACATGTATAGCCTAATGTATATTATTCAGTATTAATCATTATTTATTTATGTTTATATATTTATATAAATATGTATTGATAAGATGAGAGCGGTTCGAAGGCCACGAATATGGACGACCAGAAGAGAGAAGCTGTAGCCTACAGCTAGCTGCCTAGCCTCCATCTCGGCGTTATGTTGCATAGCAACCGTGACTACGTGAAGCACAGAGCGAAAAAATCAGACTCAAAGTTGTTTAACTCTTTATTTCTGTATTATTCTTCACCTTTTGTAATAAAGGTTGTTCCATAGTAAAAACGAAATCTGTCTGATTCTAAAATGTTTAATGTATACAAGGGATATTATTCATCTTCAAATAAATACTGTCCAGATCTCAGGTAGTAAAACATTACAGTTAAATAAAACTGTTGTGTCTTTTCTCCAACATAGTATATTTAAAAGAAGAATTCTACTCGAAAGTAACATAAACGTGACTGTTACAATGTTTCTTTATTTTCCACTACAACGTTTCTCATATCAATACACTGGCGGATAACCTCTAGGTAACTCAGTAGCTAGGGGAGTGGTTCCGCTTAAGTAAATAGATCTGCTTTATACACTACACTCCTCCCCTTTTAGATTAATGCTACGTAACAAAAATAACACATAACATTGCCAATGCATTAAATACAATTTGTCATTCAGTTGACAAATATTGAAACTTCTTTTTTTTTTTTACTCCAAAAGTCCCATAAGAGAATCTCATAAATCCTATCTTTTGGAATCAAAGGAATCCTGAATGACTGAGTCGTTCAGTCATTCAGGATTCCTTTGGCACTCTAGGTGTCTGATTTGTTGTTGCATGGACAGAATTGCGGTACACCAAGAGGAAATTGTCAATTTTGTGTTGAAGAGAGATATCTTCGTTTGTCATTGTGGACTTTTATGGACTTTTTTGAATGTTTGTACGAATGTTTGTACCGTTCTGCTAACCCGTTTGTTGCCGGATGGTGAGGTGCTGACTTGAAATGCTTGATACCATTCTTTTTCATGAAGTCTTGGAATTCTTCAGAAGTGTACTGTGGGCCATTGTCACTCACAATTTGCTCAGGGAGGCCATTCCTGGCAAAGATGGTTCTCAGGACAGAGATGGTCTTTTCTGATGTTGTTGATTTCATTGGGACTACTTCTGGCCATTTAGAGTGAGCGTCCACAGCTATGAGAAACATAGACTTCATAAACGGACCAGCAAAATCAATGTGCACTCTCTGCCAGTGTGTAGACGGCCATTCCCACGGGTGTAGGGGAGCCTGTGGTGGTGAGTTTTGAACGCTCAGGCATCCTGGGCAGGTTTTGGTGATGTCCTCAATCTGTTTATCTATCCCTGGTGTTGAGGAAAACCAAATTAACTATTTTAAAAAACAACTAGGCTCGGGCTTTTCCTCCTGGTCCCAGGCTCTTTCTTGTATCCAAAGCCGGAGCCGCAGCCGTGTGGCACAAAACAGAGGCGCACGCTACGTGTTGACGTCACAGAAGCTCAGAGTTTAATCCAATCAGTAGAAAGTATAACATAAGACAGAAAATTTAAAGTAACACAGTCACACATTAGTCACCTGAGAGAATGAGACAGAAAAAGATCGGAGACGTCTTCGGAGAAAAGAGCCAGCCCAAAAGGAGCTAAAAAATTGGCTATTTTCTGACTTATTTCCTTTGTGCATAAGGTTTTATACTAGTAGGTGTGTTCTATTCAAATAAGGTGCAACACCTCTCGACCAACCAAAAGCTGTCTCTGACCCTTTTCAAATTCAGAAAATCCCTAGATTTCCTTCAGAGACAAAAACGTGGCTTCTCCTTTTGTTTTAAATAAGTTAGAAGCAGGATGTCTCCGATCCCCTGTTGGGTTATGGGCTTTCGCAAATTACTGTGAAACAGCTGGTACTTCCACTGGTGACATCCTGACATAAAAAACTAATTTCAAACCTTATACGACAATTTATTCTAGACCAAAAAGTAAAGGTCAATAAGCCAGAATAAGTTTCTAATTCCAAAACTATTATTAGACTATTTTCCATTAAATCAGTTTACATTTTACAACTAGCATATTTTAAATATATTTTCTTACTGGTATCTAGCTTCCAGCCATCTGGGCAAAGAGAAACAGATTAAGGAATTTCACAAATAGGCGTGAACATTCAAGTTTCTCTTACCAGTTTGCTAAAGACAGACCTTCTACTTCAATATACAGTTATCTCCAAGACACTATGTTATTTTGGACAGGCTCTCCGAAATCCGTCCCGATATTAAACTGAAAAACAATATACATTCGCTGAAAATAACAATGTACAATTGCTGTTTTTCTAATCCAATATTCAAGCAAACATTGAACCATCTTAAACAATTCTCTAATACAGAGCACAATATTTTCAAACACCTTTATCATCCACAAAATTAATTCAAAACTAAAACATCATAATTTTCGATCAGCACATGCAATATCCAAAAGAAATCTTTTAAAAATTAAAAATTATTGCTTTAATCTGTTTTACAACCTCCGTGAGCTGTCTGAGTTCCTATTTCCCAGAGAATTTCAAATGATGGTACCGTCTGGCTCCTCCGGTATGTTAATTTACCACCTCCTGCCTTTTGTATCAGCACCACAGGTGTCGGAGCCAAAAGTTCTCCTGCAGACCTCTTTTGTTTCAATTCTTATCCAAGCTTAAGTTTTTAAATGTCCCAAAATCACTCAGAGAAACCTATTCAAAACTAAGAAATTTATTCTAAAAATACTAAACTAACTTAAACACTAAAAATAGTCATTTTCCTCAACACTGGCCACCATATGTAGCTACAGGCCAGACTTTTCATCTTCACCGTACCTACGTGAGCCTCATGCAGACTGTCCAACACTCTGGTGCGAAGCTTTGAGGGCATCACCACACGTGATCCACACATCAAGGTTCCCTGGCAGACTGACAACTGATCACGTCCTGCTGAAAACTCAGGGAAGCATGGATTCCCATAGGCAGGCCAGCCTTGTACTGTGATGTCGTACACTTTGGAAAGTGTTGAGTAATTTTGCGTTTCTTTTTGTATTATGACATTTGTAACTGGCAGTTGGTCTACCAGTGTTGTGTGGAACATTTCTGCCACGTCACCTGTTGATAGTGGATTCTCCACAGAAGTTGACAGTGGGAGGCGTGATAAACCATCAGCATTGCAATGTTGTTTAGTCCCCTTGAACTCAATGTCATACGAGTGTTCTCCTAAGAACAGGGCCCATCGCTGTAGTCGCGCAGATGACATCACTGGGACTCCTTTTCGTGGATTGAATATTGATACTAGGGGCTGATGATCAGTCACTAAGGTAAACCTTCGGCCATAAAGGTAATGGTGGAACTTTTTGATGCCCCATACTAGGCTAAGGGTCTCCCTGTCTATCTGTGCATAATTGTGTTCGGCACTTGACAGAGACCTTGAAGCAAATGCAATTGGGCGTTCAAGTCCATTATCCATTGTGTGCGACAGGACTGCACCAATGCCATACGGGGACGCGTCACATGCTAGACGGATGGGTCTGGATGGATCATAGTGGGCAAGTAGCTTGTCAGATGTTATTAGTCTCTTTGTTTCTGTGAATGCCTTTTCACATTTTTCTGACCAATGCCATTCCACTCCTGTCTGTAGCAGCGCATTTAGTGGATACAGCACTGAGGCAAGGTTTGGCAGAAATTTATGGCAATAGTTAATGAGACCCAGGTATGATCTGAGTTGTGACACATTTTCAGGTTTAGGTGCTTTCAGCACTGCCTCAATTTTCTCTTGTGACTTGTGCAAGCCGTGCTTGTCAATGAATGTCCGCAGTATGAGATTTCACTTTTGAAAAACTCACATTTCCCTCTCTTTGCCCATAGGCCATACTCATTCAGCCTGGTGAGTACTTTGCTCAGGTTTTGGAAGTGATCATCATCATCTTTTCCTGTTATGATAATATCATCCAGGTAGCACTGTGGAGCACCTGATCCATTGCCCTTTGCAAGATGGCTGGGGCTGAAGCAACACCAAACACAATACAATTGTATTGGTAAAGTCCCTTATGAGTGTTGATGGTTAGGAACTTTTTGCTTGACTCCTTCACTTCCATCTGGAGATAGGCTTGTGACAAGTCAATCTTTGAAAACTTCTCCCCACCAGCCAAGGATGAGAAGATGTCCTCTATTCGTGGAAGGGGTACTGCACCGTGCGCAGCACCGGATTGATGCTCACTTTGAAGTCCCCACACATACGCACTTCACCTTTACCTTTCTTCATCACAGTAACAATGGGCGTAGCCCAGTCACTCCAGTCAACTTTTGAGAGAATCCCGGATGCCTCTAAGCTTTGCAGCTCAGCGTCTATGTTGGGACGTAGGGCATACGGCACCAGGCGTGCCTTGTGGAATCTTGGGTTAGCATCTTTGTCAAGTTCAATTTTTGCTTTAAGGTGTTTTAGTTTACCAATGCCTTTCTCGAACACGTGTGTATTAGTCTCCAATAACTGTGACAATCTTTGCTCAGGCCTACTGGTAGATCTCTTTATTGCATGCCAGTCGAGCTGAATTCTTCTCAGCCGTTCACGCCCTAGTAACGCTGGGCCTTCTAATACATAGAGGTCTAGCTTATGTTTTTGGTCACCATACACCACATTCACTTTAAGTTTCCCCTTTGGTGACACTTTTTCACCTGTGTACGTTTTTAACATCACTGATGTCTTTTGCAGTGGTAAGTGGGACAGCAGCCTGTCATAATCGGTTTCGGAGATCACTGACAAAGCTGAGCCTGTGTCCAGTTCCATAGTCCATAGTCGTGACCCATATTATGTTTCTGTCTTCTTTGGTTATGCTATGCAGCTCTAAGCATGACAGGTCATCGTCCTCACTGCTGTTTGTGTTGTCAGAATGTTCTGTAACTTTGTGCATTTCATTTTCTTTGGCCTTTGATTTAGGTTTAAAACCTTTGGTTCTTTCCAGATTCTCCTTTTTGGGTATTGGTTTGGTCTGATTTGCATGCTCTTTCTTAGCCTTGTTTGTGGCATTTTTCTACATGTCTTTTCTCGGAACCAGCAGTCGTTTGCATTGTGTGAGAATTTACCACACCTGTAGCATTTTTGCTTTTTCCCATTCAAAGACATTTGATGCACTTCGTTTTCTAAGCTTTTCTTTTGTAGCTCCGATGCACTCTTAGCTGCTGTTTCCATTGAGATAGCTAGTTCGAGTGCTTTCTTCAAATCTAGCTCTTTTTTGGACAGTAGCCTTTTTTGTGTGCTTGTACAAAGCATGCCACAGACCAATCAATCTCTCAAAGCATCGTCAAGTCCCGTTTTAAAGTCACAGTGCTGCGAGAGTTTGCGCAGTTCGGCCATATACTCAGATATGCTTTCATCTTTCGTTTGATTCCTCTTATGAAACCTGAATCTTTCCGCTATCACTAGTGGTGCGGGATTCAAGTGCTTCTGCAACGTATCAACAATGTCTTCATATGACTTGCTCGACGGTTTAGCAGGGCTCAGGAGATTACGAAGTAGATTGTAAGTTTTAGCTCCCATTAGACTGAGAAGGACAGAACTTTTTTTCATCCTCAATATTATTAGCATCGCAGTACAACTCCACTCGCTCTATGCATGATGCCCAGTCTCCGTTTGAACTATCAAACTCCTCTACTTTTCCAACGCAAGCCATCCCGGACATGAAATCAGATATTATCCGTTATCCTTTCACTGTGTGCTATGCACCGTTACTCACGGATCCTTTGCTAGGTTTCATTTTGTCTCCTGCTCTATTTCGTCTTTTTCTCCTTCCCAAAGTCTCATTCCGGGCAGTTTTTTGGGGTTCAGATTCCTCGTCGCCAATTTGTTGTGTCTTTTCTCCAACACAGTATATTTAAAAGAAGAATTCTACTCGAAAGTAACATGAACGTGACTGTTACAATGTTTCTTTATTTTCCACTACAACGTTTCTCATATCAATACACTGGCGGATAACCTCTAGGTAACTCAGTAGCTAGGGGAGTGGTTCCGCTTAATAGTATACTATATATATATATATAATATATAATATACTACAAAAACTATTATGCTTGAAGGCTTAACTTTAATCAGTCAAGCTCATTTGCTCAGGAATAAGTTAAACACCAAAAGATGAACCAAAAGATTTTACTACTACCTGACTTAATATCTGTGTTCCACCTCCACTCATAGGGGAAAACTAGCGGGAGTTTTTATAACAATTTGCCGGGAGACATGCATACTGTCTCGGCGTACCAAACATGCAGCACCCGGCCAGCTTGACAGCTGGCTGTTAACGCAGCGGGAGCAGACATCTCCGAAAACGTCAGAACAATATTGAAATCAGGTGATTTATTAATGAACCGAGCAGATATTTGATATCTACACATCTACATTCTCGCCTAAAAACTTTGTAAAAAATAATTTTGTGTAATTTTAAGTACAATACAGCAAAAATTATTTTGTCGCCATTGCTGCTTTTCTGAACACCCGCTTTAAAGGATGCAGAGCCTAAATTCGGACATAGCTGCTTTTTGTTAGACTCCCCCTAGTGGTCTGGAGCACTTCCGTTTTCAGCACTTTGTTTGCGTCTCTCTTATTGTTTGCTGCATTTCATTTGTGGTTGTAGTCTTTTTTGTTTGCGTCTCTATTTGTTTGCTGCATTAGCCTTTTGTTTGTGTCTCTTTTGTTTGCATCTTTTCTCTGTTGCTGCACATTTGCACCTGTCGGCCACCGTAAATTAAGCTCTTAAATACTACATAAAAAAGTATACTGAAAGTATAAGTACAACTTGAAGTTGTTATAAAAAAGTACGTTGAAGTGTACTAAGCATACTAAAAATTGTAATTTAATACAATTTAAATACTATTAAAATATACTAAGCACAAAAAAATTTGTTCCAAAATAGTACAGTTTAAGTACATAAATCATACATACTTTACTAACATACTAAAGTATGCTAAAGTATGTTAAAATTTAATATACTAAAGTATACTTTTTTTACTAGGGAAGTTTGCTTTAATTTAGGTTCTGCAGAGTACTTGTTTTAAGGCCCAAAACATTTGACCTAATTTAAGAATGGGGTCAAACCATTTATTTAGAATATTAAGGGTACATAATTATAAAAGGATTAATTTGTCAACAAGAACAGACCATTTTTTTAAGATTTAGTTTTTTAGTACTGAAGAGTGTTAGTGAAGTCAAACTAACAAATCACAATGCAAAGCAGAAATAAAACAAAAATAGTATTTGGGAACATAAAGTTTAAATATTTTTGCTGAATTCAAAATTGATCATTTTTTATTTACTGATCATTCACTGCTGTGAAGGACCTATACTAATATTTTTGGAATATTAATAAGGTGGATTTAGAGCATTTTCAACTTCACAAAATGGCAGCTTGTGCAGAGAAACAAGCTGATCTTTTGCTGTAGTTTTTTTAACATGTTATGGAAATGTCATCATCAAGGAATGAGAATCTGTTTCAATAGTAAGAGAAAGATTAATCTTTGTCTTTAAGTTTCTTTATTCGAAGGCAAAAGCGTTCGAAGACCCTTCTTACTGAGCGCAGTCAGAAGAGCCCTGATCAACACACATCACATCGTTATATAGTCACAGCAAGACAAAGACCCTCCCAAAGTGTGATGTTATCTTTACTGCCAAATAAAGGCAGTAAAATAAACCATCTCTCACCTCTTGGAGGAGATGATTTTATGGCAGGATGAAGAGCTGATAAGGATTTCAGGAGGAACTTCTAATACTTCTTTGTCAGTTCATGGGTCAGGTCAAACAGGGTACAAACTACATTCCACACATCAGTCCTTTAAGACAATTATCAAATCAAGCATTTTACCTAAGATGTCTTCAGGTCTCTTCTGCTGCGGAAACATCTAAACATCATCTGCAAACTTATTTAATGGAAAAACACATCTTACAGAAATACAAAAACAAAGCAGATATAATCAGTAAATAAATGGTAAAAAGTACCATCAGTTCCTTCAAGTTTGAAATAAGACTAAAAACGAAATTTTCTATTACAAGCACTAGTGGGAGGCTTGTGTCTTGTGTCTGTCATTGTGTCTGACAATGATAGACACAAGACACAATGACAGTGGGGCAGCCTCTGTAAGACCACTATCCAGCTTGCCACTGGACATTAGCAAGCTCACACCCAGTTGCCACTATCGCATATATTCACCATCACTACAGTCTATAGTGTGAAGTGCTTTGGGCTAAAACCATTTACCATAGAAAGAGTTTGGGTCTGTCTACCTGGGACTGCTATAGCCAACAGGAACCATGTCTACCTAGGTCATTAATCAATCAATCAATCAAATTTTATTTGTATAGCACATTTCAGCAGCAAGGCATTTCAAAGTGCTTCACATAATTGAAATAAACCTGAGTGAAGTTGGCCCCCCGCACCTTCTTCAAATCAAACAAAATTGGTGTCAAACGTTTGTGCTGGTTTGTGCAGCAAAAATTTTCGTTTGTGCCGCTATCATTTTAAAGATATAAAGAAATGTTTCTAGAGGTCATCCAAGATCAACCAGCCCCCACACCTTCTTCAAATTAGACAAAATGGGTGTCAATCAACTCGGCTACGTTTGTGCTGGTTTTGCAGCAAAAATTTTCGTTTGTGCTGCTTTGGCTTTGAAGATATTAATGAAAAGTTTCTAGAGATCATCAGAGGTCAACGCGCCCCCCACCACACACACACACACACACACACACACACACACACACCTTCTTCAAATCAGACAAAGTGGCTGCAAATAAACCTGACTATTTTTTTTGCCCCGTTGATTTGTTTGTAAATAAAACCCTGGATCTTCAGGGGTTTTTTTCCTGAGTGTTTCGCTGCATGTGGATTCAGGATATTCCGAAGACCATGACAATCTGTCTCTCTTTATAAATATTTCCCTGTTCTTCCTGACATTGTGTCGTTAGGAAACCTTCAAAACAAAAACAGAAGATTTTGGACGTATCTTATATTAGCCTTCATAGCTGGGCTGAAACAGGTGTTACGTCAATCCGCGTTTCCTCATCAGATACGGTTCCCCCGGCGTCTTCTTGCCGCTCCGCCCAGTCAATATTAGATACCGTTTACCTTATTTTACAGTGGGGGAACGGTATCTGATGGCCATATTTCACCCATCAGATGCCGTTTAATGGCATATATCTATGAAATATGGCCATCAGATACCGTTCCCCACTTTAAAACCGGGTGTCTGAAGGGTCATATTGAGCTTCAAAATTCATTGCCCTGTTTTTAATTCATATAGCAATTTTAGATAAAAATATCTATCTATCTATATCTATCCATCTATAAATAGACTATATAATAATATCTACATATATATATATATATACATATATATATATATATATATACACACATTTATTTATTGTTATTAATAGTTTCACTCAAAAACGTGAAGAAAGTATGAACTTTGTCGAAGCATGTTGTTTGAGCTTTCACGGTGTCCGTAGTTCCCTAAGCTCGCGCTTTCTCAGTGCTCATCACTAGCACGTGCGTATTTTGCCTCGTGGGCGGGGCGGACCGTATCTGATGGGGAAACCCGGATTGACGTAACAACTATATTACACCAAGCACTGTAGCTAATATTAGCTGGTGTCTCGCTGGTGGACATAAATACAGTAAAGTAATATTCTAATCACAAAATATAAAATATTGTAGCTTCTGATCACTAGAGGGTGCTATTAGTCAAACTGTACATTTGAAATACAAAAAAATTAAGAATTAAACCAAACATGTGCTTGGTATCTTCTCACCCGTTTTGAGCTCAATGTTATGATCAAGAGCAATCAACACTTATTTTTAATACTTCATAACAGTGCATCAAGGTAGATTTGTCCACTTGGATCTGTAGTAGGCAAGGCTCATAAAAGGAATGTATTTTTACATATTTTCCAAAACTGTAGCTATTTTATTACAGTATAAGACATCTCGTCTGTGCAAAAAATAACAATAATCTGGCTTCTCCTCCAACTTCTGCTATTGTAGTCTGCATATATATACATATATAAAGTAATGTATCAGCAACAGACTGGCGACCTGTCCAGGGTGACCCGCGAAAAACTAACACCAAAAGCCCTTTACACCTTCGTCAAATTAAACAGACATAATATCTGGGATGTTCTTAATTATAATCATGAAAAGAACATGACGGACACAGACAGCAGTGAGAGTGATGCTCCTTTTGAACAACACATGTCTCCCGTAGAAAACAAAGGCAATAAGATTTTAATATGGAGCTTCCATTTGAACAGTGGATGCATATGATGCCAGAGAGCGTCACATACAAAAAGGACATGTTTAAAAAAAGGGCCTACACCATTTTAAAGAGAGGCACATGGACTCATATTGTGAACCAGGGAATCTGGAACGAAATTAAAAGTGCACATTCACATTTAAAAGAGCCAAGGTGTACCCCAACCAGGTGTCATCTTTTATCAAAATAAGAGGTTTCTGTAGAGAGTGCTGGTTCGAACCAGACATGCAGTGCCCAATGGTGCTTCGGTGTGTGATGGCAAACACGGATGAATCCCTGCACACAGGGCTTTCAAAGAGACCATTGTCTAGAAAACTGTGTGCAGAAGTAAAAAAAGAACTTTGTGAAGGTAGACTGCAGCCACATGTGTGGAGAGCATCACAGGCAGAAAAACTGATGGACTTTGGAGACCCTGAGCCAAGTCATCTACCAAAATTAGCAACTTTACGAAAAGCAAAACAAGAACAACATGAATCTGAAATGACTCATAAAAACCCAATATTGTCACTACAGGCAATTAAATGTAGTTGTCCTCACAGTGGAAGTATTGGTGACATTGGATTAGACAAATTCTTCTGCCACTACTGGAGTCCTACTCAAATGATGATGTACCAGACAGAGAAACACCCTATTGTTGCTTTTGATGCAACTGGCTCAGTTGTAAAAAAGCTTGTCAGGCCGAGCGGCTTGTCTGGACATATCTTCCTGTATCAAGGAGTTTTAACAGGAAGTGACAACTCCCACATACCTGTGGTTCAAATGCTGTCAGAGAGACATGATGTCCATGGAATCACAAGATGGTTGTTAGAATGGATTCGCGCTGGAGCACCAGTCCCAAAAAAGTCAATTTCACATTTTTCTTTAGCTTTACTTGGTGCTTTGGTTAAGGCTTTCACACATCTGCCTGATTTGAAGAGCTATGTAAATGAGTGCTTCGGAGTTCTGCTTCAAAACAAATGCAGCAAACTGCCACCATGTTTCATCCGAGTGGATGTGGCGCACCTGATCAAAATGATTTCCCAGTGGGATTGTTTGAGGAAAAAACCTCATTGGGTGAAAGACTTCTATGTGCGTTCAATGGCACAGCTGGTGAAGTCGCAATCTTTGGAGGAAGCAAAGGTCCTAATACGCAGCATTGCCACTGTGCCATTTTGTCTGATTTGAAGAAGGTGGGGGGGCTGGTTGAGCTTGGATGACAAACATTGTGCCGCTATCGTATTAAAGATAGAAAGAAATGTTTCTCTCTAGAAACATTTCTTTCGCTATCGTATTAAAGATGGAAAGAAATGTTTCTCTCTAGAAACATTTCTTTCCATCTTTAATACGATAGCGGCACAAACAAAAAATTTTTGCTGCACAAACCAGCACAAACGTAGCACAAATGTTTGACACCAATTTTGTTTGATTTGAAGAAGGTGGGGGGGCCAACTTCACTCAGGTTTGAAATAAAAACAGCATGTGACATTGAATAAACAGTGAGAGAGAAAGAGATTTTAAGAAAGCATTAAAAAGGAAGCAATGAGAGAGAAATAAAAAGAAATTAAAACGTAAAGAAAAAAACATTAAAGAGATTTTTTTTTTAAAAAAGAAAAAGATTAAAAAGGTAAAAACATAAAAACATCACAGACATCAAAACCTGCACTCTAACCCTAATTTAGCCATAAACAACTCTAAACAGGTGGGTTTTAAGTTGAGATTTAAAGGCACCCAGTGTTTCAGCTGTTTCACAGTTTTCTAGAAGTTTGTTCCAAATTTGTGCTGCGTAGAAACTGAATGCTGCTTCTCCTCGTTTTGTTCTGGTTCTGGGAATGCAGAGCATAGAATAGAATAGAAGTACTTTATTCATCCCAACCGGGAAATTACTGTGCAGTAGCAGCATACACAAACACAGAGATGAAGTTACCAATAAAAATAAAAATATAAAATACTATAAAAATGTAGAATGTAAGATGTAAGGTTCAGAAAATAATAATAAATAATAATCTATATGTTAATAATATATACAATATGTACAATAGTGCTATGTGAACAATCTGTGTAATGGTGACTAACTATTGTTATATAAAGTGATGGCCTGTGGCAGAAAAGATTTCCTGTATCTGTCCTTACGACAACGGAGCTGAAGCCTCTGTGTGAGAAGCTGCTCCGCTGTCTGTCCACTGTGTGGTAGAGAGGCTGCAGCTTGTTGACCATGATAGACAACAGCTTCTTCAATGTCCTCCTCTCCACCACATTCTCCAGGGTCTCCAGTTTCAGTCCAAGTACAGAGCAGCTTTCCTGATGACCCTGTTCAGTCTGTTAGAGTCGCTGGATCTGATGCTGCTTCCCCAACACACAACAGCAAAGAAAATGGCACCGGCAACAACGCTGTGGTAGAATATCTCCAACATCTTGCTGCACACATTGAAGGATCTCAGCTTCCTCAAAAAGTAGAGTCTGCTCATTCCCTTCTTGTACACAGCATCAATGTTGGATGTCCAGTCTAGTCTGTTGCCGATCACCACTCCCAGATATTTGTAATCCACCACCTCCTCCACCACCTCCCCCTTAATCTTCAGTGGCTGTGAAAGCGTCTTCCTCCTCCTGAAGTCGATCACCATCTCTCTGGTCTTACTAATGTTGAGCCTCAGGTGATTCTGTTCAGACCACTCCACAAATCCGTCCACCAGTGTCCTGTACTCCCCCTCATCTCCATCTCTCACACACCCGACAATCGCCGAGTCATCAGAAAACTTCTGTAGATGACATGACTCAGAGTTGTACTGAAAATCATTGGTGTATAAGGTAAAGAGAAAAGGAGAGAGCACAGTTCCCTGCGGAGCTCCCACGTCACTGACCACCACACCAGACAGGACACTGCCCAGACGGACAAACTGTGGCCCGTAAGGTAGTTAGTAACCCAGGAGATCACAGAGTCACCGACACCCATCCCCCGCAGCTTCTCACCCAAAAGCAGGGGCTGGATGGTATTGAAGGCACTTGAGAAATCAAAGAATGTGATTCTCGCCGTGTCTCCTCCACCATCAAGGTGCATATGGGCTCGTTGCAGCAGGAAGATGACAGCATCATCAACTCCTAAGTGGGGCTGGTAGGCAAATTGTAAAGGGTCAAGAAATGTCATCACCTGGGGCCTCAGCTGGGCAAGGACCAGTCTCTCCATAACCTTCATCACATGGGATGTGAGAGCGACTGGTCTATAGTCCTCAGGGTTAGATGGTCTCGCCTTCTTGGGCACAGGAACTATGTGTGACGTCTTCCACAGCAACGGGACTCTCTCCAGACTCAAGCTCAGATTGTACAGATGTACCAGTACATGAGACAGCTGGCTGGCGCAGGTCCTTAAGACCCATGGTGTGATGCCGTCCGGGCCTGCCGCCTTCCCCTGATGAAGTCTTTCAAGCTGCCTCATAACCTGGCCTGCGGTCACCGTTAGCTGAGAGTTGGTGTTATTGTCTGTAGTGGAGGAAGGTGAGGAGGTGAGGGAGTGGGAGGAGGGAGGGGGTGAGCAGATGGGGGGATGTCGTGCAGGAGAAAGCTTGAAGGTGTTGAAGGTGTTTGGAGCGGCTTGAGACGGTGAGGATGTGTGGGGAGATGGAGGTGACAGGAGCAGCAGGGGGTGTTTGCCCTGTCCAAACTCCCTGCTGTCAGTGTGTCCTTCCCCTTCCACCCAGTGATGTGTTTTAAACCAATCCACACATCTCTCACACAGTTTTGCTCAAGTTTGGACTCAAGCTTCTTCCTGTAGTTGTCCCTGCATGTCCTCAGTGTCTCTTTGAGTTCACGTTGCACTCTCCTCTGCTCCTCTCTGTCTCCAGACCTGAAAGCATCTTCTTTTTGTTTAGAAGTGCCTTCAGGTCGCATGTAATCTAAGGTTTGTTATTAGGGAAGCAGCGTACGATCCGGGTACAAGTGACAGTGTCCACACAGAACCTGATGTAGTCTGTGATGCAATTGGTCATGGAATCGATGTCCTCCCCATGAGGCTCACAGAGAACCTCCCAGTCTGTTGACCCAAAGCAGTCCTGCAGTGCCTGAGCAGCCGGCGACCACCTCCTCACCATCCTGGTGTGCATGGGCTGCCTCCTCACAAGAGGGACATACCTGGGAGACAATCTGACCAAGTTGTGGTCAGACCATCCAAGGGGGGGAAGAGCTGTGGTGCTGTATGCATCCTTAGCATTGGCATACAGGAGATCCAGTGTTTTGTTACCCCTGGTGGGACAGTCCACATACTGCTGGAAGTTGTTAAAGTTTTGTCCAGTGCAGCATGGTTGAAGTCACCAGTGATGACCATAAAAGCGTCCGGGTGTTGAGTTTGGAGTTTTGCCACGATCGAGCTGATGACGTCACACGCTGCCGCTGCATCAGCTGATGGGGGAATGTAAACAGCGACCATTATAACGGACTAAACTCCCTCGGCAGATAATACGGACGTAGTCCAACAGTCAGAAGTTCAATGTCAGGGGTTCAGATCTTCTCCTTCACGTTGACATGGTCAGGATTGCACCACCTCTGACTCACATAAAGAACAATCCCGCCACCTTCTTCTTCCTACTCTAGGAGAGTCTCTGTCCCCCCAAACCAGAGAATATCCAGGAATCTCCACGTTGTTATCCGGAACGAGCGCGTATAGCCATGTTTCCGTGAAACAGAAAATGCTACACACCCTGTAGTCTTCCTGGTTCCTCACTAGCGCCGTCAGTTCGTCAGCCTTATTTGCCAAGGATCTCACGTTACCCATTATAATAGCCGGTAACGCTGGTTTATGGCGTCTCCTCCGTATCTCGTTGGGAACAACAGGCCTGACACCAGGCGACAGCTCAGGTCCACACAGCGCAATCAGCTGTTCGCGCGTGTAAACAATCCGTTACTCCTTCCAACCATGTTCTCCGTTACCATGTTATCCGTTAGGTAGAAAAAGTAACAAAAAACACGGAGAACAGCGACAAAAACACGTCCAGTCCTTCGTGGAAGAGTAACTAATTGTTGTATGGAGCAAGATGATGAATTAAAAAAAAAGAACAATAAAAAGAACACAGATTTAACCTAAACGACGAGAGCTGCATCTGCAAGCAGCCAGCTTAACCGGCGCCATTTTCAAAAAAAAAAAAAAAAACAAGCATACCAGAACCAGAAGATCTGAGGGGTCTAGACGGTTGGTACAGTAATAACAGATCTTTAATGTATTGTGGTGCTAAACCGTTCAGTGATTTATAAACTAACAATATTTTGAAGTCTATTCTTTGAGCTATAGGGAGCCAGTGTAGGGACTTTAAAACTGGTGTTATGTGCTCTATCCTCCTGGTTTTAATAAATAAATGTATAGATGGCACATTTTTATTCTCATTATTATGGCATTTAGCAAATGTAAATAATTTTGGTCATTCTAAATGACCTAATAGGTCATTCTATTAGAATGACCTAATAGGTCATTCTACTAGTACAGAATCACTATACTGCGTGCTTGGCAAGGACGCAGTATAGTGAGATTTATCCAATTATCAGTGACTTTCTCTCCTATTCTAATAGGTCATTTAGAATAGGAGAGAAGTTTGGTTTGCTTTAAGGTGTCTTTTGTTTGGTATATGTAAATTTCTGGTATATGTAAATTTCTGGTTTCAATAGTGAGTTTAAAATGAAAACATATTAATATCCAAGTTGTTTTAATGCATTTTAAGACTTTTTTAAACTTTTCAAATTACATTGCAGTCCTCAAATGCCTTCTTGAACATTTGAACAACTTGATTGAGACCCATGAAACATTTTTCTGCTTACTTCCTGTTTCTGCTGCGTGAATGTGTGAATGCTGTTTCATTTAGTTCAAGCATTGGTCTTTAAATTTTAACCTCCTGTGTTCTGTCTGTTATAGGGATGACATCAGCAGCCTCACTTGTCTCTCTTGCATGGGCTTTAGCCTCCTACCAAAAGGCTTTACGAGAGTCCCGGGACGACAAAAAGCCCATTGGCTACCTTGCAGTCATCATCCAGTTCTGCTGGCACTTCTTCACTATTGCAGCCAGGGTCATTACATTTGCCCTCTTTGCCTCTGTTTTTCAACTCTATTTTGGCATCTTCATTGTCCTGCACTGGTGCATCATGACTTTTTGGATTGTCCACTGTGAGACAGACTTCTGCATCAGCAAATGGGAGGAGATTGTGTTCGATATGGTGGTGGGCATAATATATATCTTTTCCTGGTTCAACGTCAAAGAGGGATGTACAAGGTGAAAACACTTATGAGCACACTCTTATCTTAACCTTGTGAAGACATATTTTTTTAGATAGAAGGTATTTGTAAACAGAAAAAGTTTGCTTTAATTTAGGTTCTGCAGAGTACTTGTTTTAAGGCCCAAAACATTTACCGTATTTTCCGCACTATAAGACGCACCTAAAAACCTTAAATTTCCTCAAAAGCCGACAGTGCGCCTTATAACCCGGTGCGTCTAATATATGGACCGATATTGAGCCACAACAGGTCTAGCAACTATGGTAAGCAGCTGCCGACTTCATTTTCCCCGTAGAAGAAGCGTCCAGTGCATGCTGGGATAGTTGTCAAAAAACTGGTTTCTTAATAAAGTTTGACTGACCTATCTACTCATAGACGATGTCTATGTATCTACCTATGTATGTCTATGTATCTACCTATGTATCAAACGACCTAATAATCAGGTCGTCTGCAGGTCATCTAGCATCACGTTCTCCACCAACATGCTGTGCGCGAACGGAGAAGGGTGACCATCGTCCGGCCCAGATGCCCCATTCCAGTCGCGGAAGGCTCTCCTCGCCGACCGGAATCGGACCGTTTTGTTGACATTCTAGTCTAGAAAGTAGCTTTAGACATTTATCCGTAGTGCTTCGGCTAGACTTACCAAGGGACCAGCACCTATACATTTAAAGCCGTGGGGCTCGGTGGAAGAGAGACAGAGACTGTGGCAGCAGCGTATCGGTTGGTCTGTGATAACCAGGAAGCAGTTGTGCACACCAAAACGGACATTGTTTCATTGTGAGTGAAACAATGACTATTGCCGACTGCTATATATAGGACTCGGGGACCAATTTTTTATTATTAGACATCCATATTTGTAGTGAAAAGAACAAATCATGTCCCGTTCAATACCGGACGGCTGGCAACATAACTGTGGCGTCTATTCTATGCGCCTTATAATGCGGTGCGCCTTATATATGAAAAAAGTTTTAAAATAGGCCATTTATTGAAGGTGCGCCTTATGGTGTGGAAAATACGGTAACCTAATTTAAGAATGGGGTCATAATATTTCTTTAGAAGAATAATGGTACATAATTATAAAAGGATTAATTTGTCAACAAAAACAGACAATTTTTTTAAAGATTTAGTTTTTTAGTACTGAAGAGTGTTGTTGGTGGAGTCAAACAAATCACAATGCAAATCAGAAATAAAACAAAAATAGTATTTGGGAAAATAAAGTTTAAATATTTTTGCTGAATTCAAAATTGATCATTTTTGTATAACTGATTCTCTATTTACTTCTGTGAAGGACCTATATTAACATTTTGGAATATTAATATGGTGGATTTAGAGCATTTTAAACTTCACAAAATGGCAGCTTGCGCAGAGAAAGAAGCTGATCTTTTACTGTAGTTTTTTTGAGCACTACTGGCCTTCATTTGAAAGTAATCTGACAGGAACAGGCAAAGAGAAGGGGTAAAGGCAAATGAACCTAGGACAGGAGTTGAGTTCAGGACGGTGTTCTGACCACATACCTCATTAGATTTTCCTACCATAGCACCTGTCAGTGCTATGCATCCAAAACTGCTACTATCATGTTTACAAACAGAAAACTATAGTGGGTTGTTAATATTAAATATCATCTAACATTATTTGAGTGACAGGAATGAAGTGGAAGCTTAGGAGTTATACTTAGCTTAGCATTGGAACAATTTATATACACAACGAAAACAAGAATATCACTTCCTTCATATCCTGTCCGTTTAAAAAGAACAGCTACAGATGTATGCACTAATCCTTTTTTAGAATATCCTACGTTTTAAAAAATATTTTAAATACAGAGGTGTTTGTAAGAATAAAACAGTATCAGGCAGGGGAAACAAGTTTTTATTGAAATTAAATTAAACAAATACATCTTCAAATACAGATTACCGCAACTCTTTTATGCATTAATACATTGCTTAGCAGACTTTATCAAATGAAGAGCAACAACAATGTGTTCATTAAACTGCTCTGCATTGTGCGCCTGAAATGATAATACTGCTATTACACACCTTCAGTTTCACATATCACTAACAACATGCTCTATTTAGCAAAGTCTAATAATAATAATAATAATAAAAAATAGTGTTATTAAGCTAAAATATTTTAAAGTATAAAGACAGGGTTATAAGGCCATTTATATTTATACCTGAAATACCTGAAATAAAACAGATTAAATGAAATTTTGTCTGTTTTACTCAGTAAGCACATTCTTCTTAGTAAGAAAGCAGTATGTGCTTGGCAAGGACGCAGTATAGTGAGATTTATCCAATTATCAGTGACTTTCAGTTCAGATGAATTCGACCTGAATGTTAGGTTGCATTTGTATCGGATACGTATCGGATATGGGTCACATTCGAAAAGAATCCAAGCCGTACTGTTCTGACGGTCATGAAAAGATCAGATATAGGTTCATTACGTCAAAAATATCAAAATTGGGTCACTTCAGGCTGCAGTGTGTACAAGCCACTTTTAGCTTAGCGGGGTCATTCTCTGAATTCAGTACATTTTGTGTCTCTCAAAGATTTTCATATAATGCAAACCACATTTTTTGAGAAAATCAACAAATGGAAATATCCATGTGTCTTAGTAATGTAACATGCAAATATATAAAAAAAATTATGTTTTGAAGTTTCATGGGTTGTTGAAGCATAGATGTCACCCAAATGAGTATGTCTCCACTGACCAATGTTAATTTTTCAATGAATATAAAACAAATAAAAATAGCCAGTAACTGCAAGTTCTACCAATGTAAACATTTTTAGGTATACTTTAATCTAAATAAAAGAAATATGAAAAAAATACACAAATATTTATAAAACAGCACTTTTTAATTATGTCCCTCCAGTTTTGTTCAACCCTTTAGCAACTTTTCCTTTTTTTAAATAATGGTTCAGTCTAATTTCCTTAGGACCCTGGAAGTGACATCATGTCATGATGGGTTTTAGTTTTCCAAACCCAGGAACCCAACACATCACTTAAGTCTTTTCCCGCTCACACTGTAAAGAGATTTAAGTGTTAGTATAGTTTCTTGCCTATATTTGATTATTTTTATCAATAGTTATCGTCAAGCTCAACCTTTCAACACCGTTCCACAAGCAAACGATATCTATTGTTGTTTGGGAAAAAGTAAAGAATTGTCTTTGAAACATATATTCATTTCTTGTTTTCATCATATTATATACACAGTCCAGTCACATTAATGTGACCACCACGTACTTTCCACTTCAGAGTTAAATAACCAATCACAGAAGGCAGGTGGCAGCACAGTGCAGTTGAGCGTATATAAAGGGTGTGTGTGGGCTTCGGAAAACATTTCAATCGTTGGCGTAATGCAGAAACGAAGCGATTTATCCGACGTCCAAAAGGGCATGATCATTGGCTTTCGGGCCAAGGGTGGAAGCATTTCCGAAACGGCTGAGTTTGTGAACTGTTCGCGTGCCGCCGTGGTAAAAGTGTACCGTGCATGGCAAAATGGGACTGTCCAAAATCAACGACGTGGCAAATGTGGTGCACCACGGGCCATAGATGACAGAGGCGAACGACGGTTGCGGAGATGCGTTCGGGCAGATAGACGGGCTACCGTTGAGCAACTGACCACTAAAATGAACCAAGAGGCTACCACAAGTGTCTCCCAAACCACTATTCAGCGAACATTGCTGCGTCTGGGCCTCCGAAGCGGACGCCTGGTTCGTGCACCTATGCTGACTGGTGTTCATCGACGACGAAGGCTAGAATTTGCACGCCAGTACAGCAGCTGGACGTCCACTGAGTGGCGACAGGTAGCGTTTTCAGATGAATCGCGTTTTATGCTCCATCGGACAGATGGACGTTGGCGTATAAGGCGTGAAACCTCTGAAAGGAACCACCCTGCAACCATTGCAGGAACGGTCCAAGCTGGAGGCGGGAGCATTATGGTCTGGGGAATGTTTTCCTGGCATTCTCTGGGTTCACTGATTATTGTGGAAGGCACGATGGATCAATACAAGTACGCATCTGTCCTTGCGGACCATGTCCACCCCTACATGCGCATTGTTTTTCCTCAGGATGATGGCATCTTCCAGCAGGACAATGCGAGGTGCCATACAGCTGCCAGTGTACGTGCGTGGTTCGAAGAGCACCAGGATGAGTTTACCGTCCTCCCCTGGCCAGCAAACTCACCTGACTTAAACCCAATCGAGCATCTGTGGGACCATCTCGATCGAGTTGTTCGCGCCATGGATCCTCAACCGCGTAATCTAGCGCAGCTGGCCACGGCATTAGAGTCGGCATGGCTCAACATCCCAGAGAAGACCTTCAGGGACCTAAGTGACTCTCTTCCTGCACGTCTCGTAGCAGTTCGCTCTGCGAAAGGTGGTTATTCTGGCTTTTGACAGATGGTCACATTAATGTGACTGGACTGTGTATGTTGCTCCATACCATAGCTGATGTGGGCTTATGGCAACTTTTAGTGAAAATCTTCAACCCCGTTAGAAAACCCACTCTTGGCAGGGTTCTTGTTATTGGCTGTTCTTAAGCCAGTCAGTGTTCAATTCCCTTACAGTCTGGTCAACTTTTACCCTGGGTTCAACCCTGTTACTTGATAGTCTAATATTTGCTGTAATTATAAAAAAAATAACCTTTTTGTTGGACTGTATGCAAAGATTAAAGAATGAGTCAAAAATATAAAAAAGCCTGATTTAACGTTTATTTTAAAGTGAATTTTCATGATTTCTGAAAAAGCGCTTTTACGTCAACTTTCCATATTCTACTTAGTCTATTATAATTCAGAATCAAATAATATATACTTACAATTAGTTATTTTAATCAAGGGACAGGTGATCTCAAAGGAACTGGAAGAATTAGTTTAATTGTGTTATAGAGTTATACTCAGAGGAATGAAATTGTCCTGTTACAGGGTTGAATTTAGAGCAACCTAAATAACAAAGAAATTTGTAATAATGTTTGGGATTTCTTACATAAAGTGGGGAACAATTTCTTGGAGGTGCAAAGAGTCATTCAACACATGCAGCGTTCGGAAACACTTTTGTTAAGGATATTTTTAAGTAACCTGAGACCCCAAAATGTACCAAATTCAGAGAATCAACCAGCTAGAAGGAAAACATTTAAACTGAGTAAACACACATTGCGTGATTAAAATGACTGTTCAGAGTCCTTCTAAAATACTGTTCAAACCTTTTGCTCTGTTGCCTGTTTGTATCCAAGCAGTTTGAGACTAAAGTCCTGCAGAACACAGCACAATGAAATAAACCAAAAAATATCAAAACTGTTTATCCTAAGCTAGTGTTTCTCAACAGGGGTGGTAAACAAGTCTTCTGTCCATCTGTGCGACTCATGAATCCGTCCTTCCTTGTGATAATTCACATGCGCACGTCGATGCCACATCACATACTGCTTACTCAACAGATGTCTTATAAATACATCCTACCTGTGGAAGTTTCGTTTCATGTGTTTTATTTCATTGAAATAAAACACATTATATACAGCAGCGTTCATTCAGCTGCTGTATATAATGTGTTTTAGTTTACATGACAGGCAGTTTGTAAATATATTTATAAATGGCTTTAGTTAGCTAACTGCAGTGTTGTTACTACTGTAAACAAGTCATTGTTTGGTGGTTAATCAGGACAAAATACATTTTGTGGGGTATTTTGTCCCTATACTTTAAAATATTTTTAGTTTAATTACACTTTTTTTAATTAAACCTTGCTAAATAGATCTTGGTAGCAATACTATGTGGAACTGAAGCTTTGTAATAGCTGTGTATTATTATTGTATACTAAAATTTCAGGGGCAGTTTGTGCAGTTTGGTGGACACATTGTGGCTGCGCTGCATTTGATAAAGTCTGTCATACAACATATTAATACCCAAAAAAGAGTTGCAGTGATCTGTTTGTAGATGTCTCTTTAATTTAATTAAAAACCTGTTCCTGATACTATTTTATTCTTACAAACACCTCTGTATTTAAAATATTTTTAAAAAGGTAGGATATTCTAGTAAAATGATTAGTGCATACAGCTACAGCTTTTCATTTTAAACAGGTAGGATATTTAGATGAAGGAAGTGATATTCTTGTGGTTTCATTATGTATATAAAATGTTCCAATGCTAAACTAAGCTTAACTCCTAAGCTTCCACTTCAGTCCCGTCACTCAAATAATGTTATCCAATATATTTAACATTAACACAACCTGCTATACTTTTCTGTTTGTCAATATGATGGTAGCAGTTTTGGACGCATAGCACTGATAGACATAGCTATATATCCATGCTACAGCAGGAAAATCTGACGAGGTAGTACAGAGGAAGCTTAAGAGTTATGCTTAGCTTAGCATACCTTTTAAAAAATATTTTAAATACACAGGTGTTTGTAAGAATAAAACAGTATCATACAGGGGAAACAGGGTTTTATTGGAATTAAATTAAACACAGACAAATACAGGTCAACACAACTCTCTTTTGCTCATTATTATGTTCTATGTCTGTTATCTAATGCAGCACAGCCACAATGTATCCACTGAACTGCGTAGGTCACAGTGCTCCTGAAATTTTAGGATTTGATTAATATACATAAATATTACACCACTATTACAGCTTCAATCTCACATAATATTGCTACAAACATCTATTAAGCAAGGTTTAGTAAAAAAAAAAAACAAGAGTGCAATTAAACTAGAATATTTTAAAGTGTAGGGACAAAACAGCCCACAGAACAATTCATTTTGTCCTAATTAACCACCAAACAATGACTTGTTTACAGTAGTGACGACATTGCAGTGGGCTAACTAAAGCCATTTATAAATATATTTACAAGCTGCCTGTCATGTTAACTAAAAACATGAAGTAATACAGTACCTTAATGAAAGCCAGGTATAAAATAAATTAAGTAAAACTTACCGTCGATGAACGGAAACACATGAAACAAAACTTCCACAGGTTGAATGTATTTTATAGGAAATCTGCTGCGTAAGCAGTATGTGACAAAGCATTGATGTGCGCATGTGCATTTCCATGAGGCCAGAGGAATTCATGGGCGGCACAGATAAACAGATCAGAACACCTGGATGTAGAGCAGCAACAAAATGTCAATCAAGATCAGAGAATCCGGCACTGAACAGTGAAAAGTCAAAAGCTTACAGTGAAACACATGATGGTTACACGGCGCAGCAGGTGAATGACATGATGAGTAATGATTACTAGTGGTAAGCATCAATAAAAACTATAAAATAAAACTAGCAAAAGGAAAGAAACTAAAGAGAAGATAAAACAAATCAAAGAAAACTAAATAGAAATGACTGAAGAACAAAATGCAAGAATTAACTAAGAAACTAAACTAAATGCAGAATAAACTTCTATGGCAAGACAATTTGAGCAATAATTAATACAGAGGACTGTATGGCAAGGACAGACACTATTTCCAGATAAAGACGACATAATAATCTTGAAGTGTCATGGCTTCGTTGATATCATAGCAGTGGTCCCCAACCTCTTTATTACCGCGGACCGGTCAGGACTCGGACCGGGCGAGATCGGTGGAGAGTCGGAAAATTCTGTGGACGTTCGCAGTTGATCGCAAGAAACTTTCCAAAGGCATCTGATCTGTTTCTTACTCATTTTGCTGCTTGTGGCTCCGTGTTGGCGCCCAAATTTACCGAGGATTTTCAAAATAAAAGATCCTCCAGTCTTACATAATACATAAAACGGAAATATTTAATTATTTTTTGCGCGACCTGGTACCAACTGGTCCACGGACCCGGGGGTTGGGGACCACTGATATATAGTACTTAAGGAAAATATATCTTACAGATGATAGCAGTAAGAAACTTATCACTTATTTGTTTTTAATTAGATTTTATTTTGTATATTTATTTCTTCAATATTATTTTTCATGCCAGTGTTAATGTCATGATGCTGGTAAGTGACTCCAGGACACTTTCAATTTGACTCTTTAGGACTTGATTAACAACCAGCTTTGTTCTGTGTAATTTTTTCACAGTTAAACTATTAATCTATAAATTAATAGACAGGTCTATTGAAAAATATCATCCATGTTTCTGTCTCCTATTCGTATGGCATTAAAAGGATCTGGAACTTTTGTTTTTTTTCCATTGAAAGCCTTGGTTTTTACAGTAAATGCCATGTGGGTGAAATTTTATGGATTATATGTCCCATTCTCCTGAAGGCAGCACAGAGCTGCACCACCAGAAACTGACAGAAACACTGAAGAGAAGACGAGTTATGATTAATGTAGATGCAGTTCTACCTATGTTTCAATGTTTCAGAGCACATTTTTTTGCAAATAGTTTAAAGTGGTATTGTTCTACATCTTTTAAAATTTAGTAACTTGCATATCGGAATATTGCACAGAACAGGAATATTTTTTTCCACTCTGATTGGCTGCTATTAGGCCTACCGATTTTAAGTTGAATGTCCATTGCAGTTTTCTTAGACACCTGTAAAAATCATTTCTATTCGCATGGCTTTTTTGTTCTCTGGGGAAATTATTTTTGTTAATACAGAAACAACCATAAAAATGAAAACATCAACAATAATGACATTAATATTAAAAATAAAATATTCAGTTGAAAGTAGCTTACAAATTATTTGATAGTGGGCAGTGAGGGTCCTGGATAGTGAATAGGGGCACTGACCCACTGTCCTAAGCTAACTAGCTTAGGACAGTGTTTCTCAACCTTTTTTGGATTTTAAAATATAAATAAGACACTACCTCTTTTGTACTTGACTGATGCTTGAGAATCAGGGACTTTCCAATAAAGAATGGAAGCTTGTCGCTTGGTCAGAGGGACATCTCCACTAGCGGCTTAGGTTTTTTAGACCAAAAAGGAAACAAAACAAAGATTGCATATGCCTCTAAACAAACAAGCAATAGATAAGGTATGCTTCACGCTAGTTAACTAGCAACCAAAATAATCTCACGAACAAAACAAAGTATCCAGGCGCAGAGAACCTCTTAATGTTTTGATATTTTAATAAAGCAAAGTTAGTTATATAATATTTGAGTGTAAAAACTAACATAAACTGTGGGGAGATGAACGGTGAAAGCAGTCGAATTCAGGGTGAATGAAAGAAGAGGGACTTAAATGCTGGGAGCTTGACTGGGTGAGGAGCAGATGTACGATTAGAGAAAGTCACAGTAGTGAAGAGACTAATGGCATATAGGAGCAATAAAAATACGGAACAAGCAGAACATAATCTAAAACAAATAATGAATAACTATTTATTATTAAGTAAAATAAGAATAGACTGATCTAAAGAAGGAAACAAAGGCTGATCAAAATAAGGAAAGAGAAAACCAGGAATGACAAAAGACAGGCAGAGACACAAATGATCAAAATACAAATCTTGAAAAAATCCACAACCCAAGATCCTGACAACCACCTTCAGTTACCAGTTATTTTCGTTAATTAAGCACAGGACTTGAAATGTAGACTTTAAATTAAACAGTATTTTCTTTGTTTTTAATCTTACTAATACTACAAAGTCCTCCACCTAATATACTTTTTGTTATTCTATCTCATTTGTTTGTGCAGGTATCGACTGTCAATCTATTATCTAGTGATCCTGGTGGAGAATGCCACTCTCAGTGCATTGTGGTATCTTTACAGAACACCTAAAACCACTGACGCCTTTGCAGTCCCAGCACTCTGTGTCATTTTCAGCAGTTTCCTTACTGGTCTGGTTTTCATGCTCATGTACTATGCTTTTTTCCATCCCAATGGTGCTCGCTTTGGACACTCTACTAGCTGCCAAGGGCTTGATATGGACCCAACAGCCCAGTTCTCCACACTACCTTCTGATGGTGGAACCAACTCACTGCGTTCTAACCGAGGAACCACTGGAACCTTAGAGCGTGACACTGGAAAGTATTCGGAACGGGATAGCTGTATCCCAGTGTTTCAGGTCAGACACCCAGTGCCATCCACTCCTTCATCCCGTGCTCCACGCCTAGACGAGACTGTTATCAAACTTGACCTTTGTAGGAATCAATACCCAGCCTGGGAACGTCACGTTCTTGACCGCAGTATACGGAAAGTCATCTTGGCTATGGACTGTTCCATGACTCCTCCTCGTCTGATGTACAAGGATGATGCCATGGTGCATGAGCGACTGGAATATGAAACTACGTTGTAGTTTACCTGCTGTGATAGTAGCAGTGCAGCATCATGTTGGTCTATAAAACAGCTAGAGGATTTGTGGCTATCCTTAGTCTATTTTTTCACACCCCGTATTTTTAGTCGCTTCAGGAGTATTGCAGCCTCTTCAAACTAACGGATCTAGTTGGCACTTTTATGTAGTTACTTTCCTTCACCAGATGATTTTTTCCTGATTTACAACAAGAGAATAAATTGATACTCTGTTTGAATTAAACAAACCCCTGCTGAAAACTGAAATAATGTACACCATGATATAAATGATATTCAGTCAAACACGAACAGTTCCAACATGATTCATATTTATGCAGACTTTAACCTCCTAACTGTCACCCTCAAAACACAAACACTTACATGTTGGTCAAGGGTACATGAGGACACCAGTGTCCTTATGATAGTCGATGCGTTTTTTTAAAAACAACTTTCATTTTTGAAATGTAAGGTGTAGAATGGATGATAAACACCCTGTTTTGGTAGTGCCATGAGGTTCCTAGAACTCATCTTTTAGCAGTTATTCAAGGCACAACTCCAACTTGGCAAGGATTAGTAAGTTTCTTTGTGTCTCTAAATATTAATATTTTAGGGAAATATTCACACACAAATAGTGAACTATAAGAAGGCAGCAGTCGAAGTAGCATTTATGTCCAATCATTCCTTTATTTATTTTTTTTTATTTATTTTTTTAGATGAAATGAACTAAGTCTGTCTGAATGAAGCAGAAAGGAGCAAAAGAAAAGGATCCGCAAGTTGTTTTTCTACTACATCAGTCATACAGAATCCCAGAAAAATAAAAAATGGCCACTTTGCCAGTCTGCACAGTGGAACCAATCTTTACACACCTGTGGTGGTGACCAAGGAGAATGTGTGGAATGGACAGATGGGAAGAGAACATGTAATGGACCTTACCACAGCCCGACCTTTTCATTGGCTAATGCCCATTTGACGTCACAGCGCAGCTATCAGTGGGTTACCATCTCACAAACTCAAGCTAATATACATTGTTCAGTACCGGACCGACATAAAGGTTTTTGCGTCAGGACTCTAAAACAATGGTTCTCCACTGTCAGTGGGGAATCTGTACAGGTGATGTCAGGTATCCTGATCATGTTTGTGGAACTAAAATTCACAGATTTCCAAAATCTGAAACGGAAAACCTTGCTTGGATTAAACTTTTTCACGACCGCGTTTGCAGATAGCATCGTAGAATCAAAAGAACAAAGGATTGTCTGCTGGCGTAAGTATTATTACTTTGTTTTCTTTGTGTTTAGTGAATAAAAAAAATAAAGTCAATAATAAACACATCCATTATGAAAACCTTTTAGCCAAGTACAGCATAATGGCAGCACCGATACAACTTCTACACCTTGAAGTCTGTCTGTTACAGCCTTATGTTAGCTGAACAGATCAATATGCAATGTGAACCGTATCTGACATACATTAAAGATTTTATTTCACCTGAAAAGGCTTTTTACTAAACTGTAATCATGTTAGCCACGCTAATCGTGTTAGCCACCGAGTACCGAGTGCTAACATGCTGCTCTGCACTGTTCTATCAGAGCAGACTGAGGCACATTGAACATTTGCAAACAACAAAAATCACTCATTTCAAAATCACCCTCAAAACCATGAATGTCCGACTTACCCAGCCTCGCAAGAACAATAGGCGTCAGTGATCTTGTCCACAGCTATATTTATGCTGAGGATCTGAGGATCTGCTGTTTTCCTCATCGTAGCATTTAGCTGCAACTCGCACAATGTTGGAGGCATCGTGTGGCTAAAACCCCTTGATCTCGTCCAAAAAAGATGACATGAACTTGTTAGTTCACCTGTTCACTGTCGTGACTGATATTTTGTGAAAATCCGGCAGAAATGCTAAACTAATCGACTCAGAAATACTCTGTAGTCAGTCGACGCCATGTTAACTAGGCGTGTTAAAGCTTTGGGTTGTGAGACATGAAGTCCGAGGGGCGTTTCTGGGCGGGGCTTGGTAAGGTCCATGAACAGGGGAGGAAGATGGAAAAGAAGAGAAAATGTTGGAAAACTGCTACCATCGTCAGAATAAACACAAGAATTAGTAGTTCTCAGCTGCAATACGAAACATTGTTTTATTTCAGAGAAGGTACTGTAAAAATGACCAAAGCCATGGTAAATTATTTGCCATTTATCTTGAAGTGTATTTATTTTGAAAACCAAGTCTGCGTGTGTGTGTGCACTTGCATACCTATCAAACAGGGGACATTGGCATCGTTTCACACTCACCAACAGGGGACCCTCCGGCCAAGAGGAGACATTTTTTAGGTCCCCTTTTGGACATGCCCTAAATCAAGTTAAAAACATATTTAAAAAACATCTGGAAAATTTTTTAAAACTTTTGCCAAGAGGAGACATAAGTGTATGTGTGTGCTTGCATGTGTGTGTGATTGACATAATGCAAAGAAGCTATGGTGGACTAGTTGCTGCATGCCTGAATTTGCTCTTTGCTGTCATTTAGTGATACTACGCAATTAATAATTTTGAAATTATTTTTTGTCATACTGCTTATCTATCAACTAGGGCTGTTGTAAACTAATATTTTAGTAATATTTTAGTAATCGAGTAATCTCTCGATTATTCAAGTAATCGGATAAAAAATTTTTTTTAATAAAATATTGGTAAATCTGGCATAAACCAGTGTTGCTATCGGATATCACTATCAGTCCAGTTTTTCATTTTTGAGCATCCCTAACAGTTACTTTACTGTGGTTTAGAAAACTAACTTACAAAATAATAGCTCACTTTCTATATCAAGCTGATGAAAAGTTATAGAAAGGTCTGAAATTCTATTCCATTTAATAATAAAGAGGCAGGTTCACAAATACGCTTATAAACAGGGTTAAAGAAGTTTTAAATTCTACTACTAGCTATTGAATTGATACAACATGGAGCTGTATTTCCCTCAGCCCACTGCCTGCAATGTCAACACCGCGAGATGCCATAAGACCTAAATTCTGAACATCATGGCATGGAGTGCATCCCAGTTTTCCATGTGTGGCAAATAACCATTCATTTTAGCTTTTAAACTGGTTCTATTAATCCTGTTTGTTCTGAAGATCCTGCAGCTTCCACTTCTCTTCCTAACATGGCGCCTCCTCATCCTGACTCTCATCCTGACAGGAGGAACCACAGAGTCTGTTAGGTTAAAGCTCATCTTCTGAAGTTGGGATATTTTTCCTCCAACAGATTCCAGAGGAATCAACTCAAACCAGATGTTGGACTGGATTTTATGTCTGTCATTTGTGAATGTTAGAGCCTCATTTTCAATAGTGGAACTTTAAAGGTTGAAAAAGGTTATTTTGGAGAAAGTCTTATTAACATCAATGTTTCCACTAAATAAGAGGCACAAAAAAGTTTGACAGCACTCAGACTGAGCTCAAAACGAGATGCCAGAGAGCAATAAAACTCTCTTTCATGGATCCTATCAATCCTGGGCCGGCCCAACGCATAAGCATACTAAGCAGCCGCTTAGGCCCCAGGGCCACTAAGGGGTCCCCTCAGTGGAGCTGATTTTTTTTTTTTTTAGTAATAATTTCTATGTCCTTATATCAAAAACACACAATTTCACCACGAGGTGATTTGTTTTTACAATAATATTATTGTAAAATTGATATTTGATAATGTATGCAGAAATTATTATTTTATTGATAAAAAGAAAAAAGAAATAAATTGCTCTTGGGGCCCTCTGGTAGCTGCGGTCGGTACCGCACGCTTTGCCTGTATCATGAGCTGCTGTGCAACGTGCAGAGCGCATCCAAACGTCCAAAGCTCTGGTAGACGTTAAGTAAGCAAAGCAATGTCTCAAAAAGAAAAGAAAGAGGAAGAATAAAAAAAGCCAAGATAAAAGTTTGTTTCAATGTGCTCTGGTAATGTAATGTAAAGATTAGTAAAGTTGCTAATAGAAAATTAGCTTGATAACGACCTGGTCCAGTTCAACAGCCAAACATTTAAAACAAATGTTTTGTTTTAAATGTTTACTACAGTATTAGCTTACATCTAAATTATAGCTTACCAACAAAAACAAAGTATCAGTTTTTTATACAATTTTATTTCTTTGGTTACATTAATTCAACATTTTAACAGTAAAAATATACCTTATTCAAATAATGGCCTAAGTCATTTTTGCCAAAATATAAAAATATGTTTTACGCAACAACAAACAAAAAAAAAAGAATAAATAAATAATCACTATCTGTTTTTGCCAAAAGACGATTGAAGCAATAAACAAAACAAAAAAAAATCACTTTTGGTAAGTAAAATATTAATTCAACCATAACTTTAGGAAGTTGACAAAACATAATTATAGTGTAATGCAAAAAATGAAACAATCAAGTTAAGCTGTTTGATAAATTTACAAGATTAAATTTGCAAGGCATATTAGATTGTTTATTTTTCTAGTCTGTGCCAAAAACCTCGAGGTTTAATAGAAGTCATGCGTTGTGGTGTCACTGTTTGCATTTCACACTGGTGTTATGTTCATAAAGTACATTACTGAGTGATACAAATAAGTTTGATAATAGTAACTGCATAAAAACATCTTAAGTACAAAATAAATGAGGCAATGTTTTGTGCAAAGATTAAGCAAATGTTTTGAAGTTTTTAAAGCAAGGAATGCAGAACATATTTTTTCAAACAAGTTTATGCAGTTGCAGTCTAAAAAATATTAAAACCTTTTCTTTATTATTCTAGATGACTACCGATGATCCTAACTTTCTTTGTGGGAAATGAAGAGCCCTAAGCAACATGTTATGTAAAGACATTGAAAATGAATTAAAATATTTTTATGTGAGATCTTTGATGAGTCTTGTGGGAACAGACAAACACACACGCAGCATGAATGTGTCTGTTCTGTTCACACTGAAAATGAGATCAACAATTTTGGAGCGTTGCTTCAAATGGTTATCTCAAAATATAAACATTCTAAGACTACTTTACCTTTACTAATTAAAATCTTTAAGGAATGCTTTGATTGGTGCCTTACTTTTTTTTTCCATCAAGATGCAGAAAGTGGAACCCTGCCTTGAATTTAATATAGGTATTATATTATAGATTTTATCATACAATTGAATAAAAGACTGCGATCAGCATGTTTTTGAAAAATGTGTTTCCAAATAAAAATACAGAGCTGTGTGACCTGTTGTGTGACCAATGGATTAGGACATGGCACAGCAAATATTGGGAAAAATAGCTAGAAAAAAAAGTAGTAGTTTAAAATAAATTAAAATAACAGGCATGCTTTCCTGTAATACATCAAATGAAATGTGCTTGACTGTAGGTTTTCTCTCCAGGATTTGCAACAGTGAATTTGTATTAGAAAACAATTAATCTGAATTTTTAGGCTGACTTGGTGCAGCAGGGTTTGGTTTCATTTTGAGAATTTTCTTTGACAGTCCAAGGTATTCTAGTTGACCTAATATTTACCAACTCACAGCAGGTGTCAGCTCAAGAATTTCACAACAATTTTTGCTGTTTATTAACAGAAAATCCAATCCCATAATATAGCCAGATTTAAATTCCATTCAATTATATGATTCAATTATATGAATATGATGCACTTAAATTCACTTGGTTCCATGGAGTCACTGTCTGCAGCAGCACCCTCTTCTGGACAAGTGCAGAGTCAGTGAGTTTTATTTTTATTTTGATCAGGTGTCTCACATTTCTCAAAAAGTATTAAGGAAGCAAACCCAAATTTTGACAAGCCAATATAAAAGTAGGAAGCAGTATTGGAGTTTATTGGAGGAGCTACGAGAACCAGAGAAATGTTGTATAATCTGATTTCTTTATTTTAGAATGTGGCTAATGGATCAGTGAATTCACAGTTCTTACACACTATGCGTGTTGTGTATTTGGATTTGTGTTTTTATGAGTGTCTTCGTCAATATGTGCCACTGTGATGAGTTGTTGGATTAGGTTAAATGTTTTTTTCAGCAGTTCTGTCTACAAGTCTTTTCTTCAACTGTCAATAAATCTTTATATTTTAGTGCTTTTTATTGTCATTTACTTTAAAAAGTTTATATGTCTCATGTTTTAACTATGGATCACCTTAATAACAACCTTGATATAGAAGGAAAGCATTTAGAAGTAAAAACAAACAAAACAGGGTGTTTGTCTTAGTTCATTGGTGGTGCTTGTTAAAGCAAGATTCAATATAATATTATAACATAGAAAAAATATTTAAACATCAGGCTAGTTTTCATTAAGTACTCAAACCTTTCAAAGCTAGCTGCTGTTTAACTATGCCGTATGCAGGGCAACTGTTGGAACAGCAGTTATTGATTGTTCACAAACAAATCAGTTTGTTGAGAAATCTAAAGTTTCTAAATTAAAGAAATGTGTTGTTTCTCAGCGTCCACTATTTCTCTTTAATATTTATTGTGAAAATCAGCAGGAGATATGGTTGTCCACTCTCTTGGTGAACAACACAAAGCATAGACAAAGTAGGCATTATTGAGAAGACTCTATTTAAACTTATACAGTCTTTGTTTTATACAGACATTTGTTTTAAGAGTTAGTTCAAGTTGGGTGTGGAGGGTGATCCCTTCAACTAAAGTAATTGCCTGTAAATATATGTAAGCAAACTGTAAATGCTTAAAAAAATAAAACATTCCTCTTCTTGAGTTCAGACTGTGAAAGGTGTCTTTAGATGTTTTATGCCACCATGTATTCTGTAACTATGCCGATATATTAAGGGGAAAAAAACATGTAATGTATGTGGTGACTAAATAAAGTCGTTTAGAGAAATAATTAATACATTCCCCTTGGTTGCAGGCTGTGTGAGTAAAGTCAAAAGTCCTACAACATTCAATAAAAGTATAAAAGCTCACTTTTTGATTATTCTTTTTTTGGAAAATGTTATTTGTATTTAATTAGACTTTATGTTGTTTAATAAAGTTCATTGTGGTCATTTTCTGGCCTTAACATTGCTTTTTGTTTGTTTGTTTGTACTAAGTCTGTCTTAAACTGTGAAAATTAAAGTAATTTAAATATGTTTTCATGTAGAAATGCAACACTAAGCAAGATTTTTAAATAAACTATATGTTAGGACATTTTTATTATATTTACAAATATAGCTTGAGTTATAATCACATTGAATGAACCAAACATTTGAAACCAAAGGAACTTCACTATGCCTTTCACTGTACAAGCCTTTTTACGGTATGAGTTTTGTGGTCTTGAGTTTGAAAAACATAGAGTCCAAAATTTTCCAGGCCAGGCCTATCATTCTTTCCCATGACCCGCCAAAATGGGAAGCATGCGGTGGATTGAAAATCCAAGTGCATCCATTTTCTTTTAAGTAGGTCTGTAGAGTTGCATTATCCAAGTTTGAGGGGATTTTCAGTTCCTTACATGCACTGACAAAATTAGTACCCCGATCAGAACAAATAGTTTTTACAGGTCCTCTTATAGCCAGAAACCGTCTAAATGCATTAATAAAACTAGATGTATCGAGTGATTCTATCACCTCGATGTGAACTGCCCTGATGCTCAGGCATGTAAAAATGACAGCCCACTGTTTGTTTTGGTTCACACTTCCTCTGATACGTCGGTAAGACACAAACCATGGGCCGAATACATCTAAGCCAACATTGGCCCAAGAAAATGGAGGGTCTGTTGCAAGACGGTTTGGAGGGAGGTTTGACATTTTTTGTGTGCTCAGGGGAGCCCAAAGTCTTTTGCAGGTTACACAATTGTAAATGATTGTGCTCACCTTTCTTTTGCCACCCACTATCCACCATCCTGCAGTACGTATAGCTCCTTTTGTAAACAAGTGACCTTAATGATGAACTTGACTGTGATAGTGTTTTATGAGAAGAACTGCAACATGGAGGTGGCCTGGAACTAGAAGTGGGTTCTTTTCACCGTGAGTCAGGTGTGAGTCAGCGATATGACCACTTTCATGAGGAGTCCATTTTCATCCAGGTAAGGGTCTAAGTTCTTAAGAGGACTGGTTTTGGGTAAGTTCTCATGCCTTTGTACACACTTGATCTCTTCAGAGTACACATCCTGTTGTACTGCTCAAATCACAACATTCTGAGCTTGTTTAAACTCGTCCACAGTGAGTCCTATCTCACAGTAATGCCAACCACAGCAGTGATTGTTTGTGTTTTGTGGTGATTTGAAGTTGTGGATGACATGGAATAGTCTTGAAAGAGCATGGGTAAGTGATCTCCAGGTAGAAAACTTACTGAATCTTTCAGAACCAAGTTGGCTGGTTGAAGTTGTAGTTTGGAGAGTAGTTACATGAGGTCTAACATCTGAGTCCATGTTAGGGTCCACAAGATCGTAGGAGTTATTTGGGAGCTCTTGGAGTTGGAGTAAGAAGCTCGGGCCAGTGAACCAGTTAGACAAAGGCAACTGGTATGTAGGAACAGAACAAGTGGCATGATCCGCTGGGTTCTGACTGCTAGCTACATAATGCCTCTGGCTTGGTTGAGAAGATTTGCGGATCCTAGTTATACGGTTACTGCCATAGACATAAAATCTCCTAGTTTCATTGTAGACATAACCTAAGACTACTTTACTGTCTGTGTAGAATGAAGTGCAGTCTAGTTTGAGGTCAAGTTCATCTGTAATTAGATCTGCAAGCTGTACTGCCAATACTGCAGCGCTAAGCTCTAGTCTTGGTATTGTGTGATCTGGGCGTGGTGCAAGCTTCGCCTTGCCCATAATAAACCCTACTTCACAGTTTTTCTTTGCATCTGTCACTCTTAGATAAGCCACTGCTGCTTTGCTTTAGTAGAGGCGTCTGAAAAAACACACAATTCTTTTTTTGTGGCTGTTGAGGGAGAAATGTTTGTATATGTTCTAGGAATAATCAGGTTAGATAGTTCTTTAAGTGAGTCCTTCCAGAGAGACCAGGACTCTTCTTTTTCTGGAGGTAATGGAGCATCCCAGTCTCCATTTTCAACTGTGAGTTCACGTAGAATAGACTTTCCTTCTATAGTGATTGGCGCTACAAAACCTAAAGGATCATAAAGGCTGATAACACACCTCTTCTTGTGAAAGGCTTTTTCTCATCTGGTACTTGAAAGGTGAAGCAGCCTCTACCCAGGTCCCAAAGGAGGCCCAGGCTGCGTTGCATGTGGACTGAATCGGCTTCAAAATCCAGGTTTTTTAGATCTTTAGCATGATCTTGTGTAGGGAATGCCTCTAACACTTCCTTTCTATTGGCTGCTATTTTATGCAGTCTGAGATTTGACTTTGCAAGTGTGTCACGGGTTCTTTGGAGCAGGGACACAGCCATTTCAATGGTGGGAAGAGATTTGAGTCCGTCGTCGACGTAGAAGTCCCGTGTGACAAACTGTATCACCTCTGGATCACTGTCCAAATCACTGTGTAAAACGGACTGATGCAAGCCATATATTGCCACTGCTGGTGATGGGCTATTTCCAAAGACATGGACTCTCATCCTATAATCCACAATATCTTTGGAAATGTCATTGTCGCGGAACCACAGAAAGCGCAAGTAGTCCCTGTCTTGCTCATGAACTTTGAAACAGTAAAACATCTGTTCAATGTCTGCTGTAAAGGCTACAGCTTCTTTTCTGAAGCGCATTAAAACACCTAGCAGAGAGTTGTTAAGATGAAATGAAATTTTATTCGAACATGATACAAGTATAACAAGAAGTGCATAAAAAAAGAAGAAAGATACAGTTTTTGTCTCAGTTAACATATCATGGTCGAAATGAGGTAGGAAGAAGTGAGAACTTATTAACTCCTACCCCCTAAGCACATGAAAACTTTACAGTCCTACAATCAAAGACAAAAAAAATAAAAATAAAAAATCAAAGTCAAAGTGGCAGTCAACAGTTACTAATATTTACATATACATTTTCCCTTATTATGCTGGTTTGTCTTTCCAAATCCTTACACCAAATTGTTATCTTCAATACACACATTATTGCTTTCTCTCACCCATGTCTATATCTGTTGAAAATGACCTCCTTGTATTTTATTTTGAATTGTATTAAACTATTGCTTTGTTTCAAATATTCATTTAACTTGTTCCATAACTTTACACCTTTAATTGAAATACAGAAGCTTTTTCTTGTTGTTCGCAAACTGCTGATCTTTAAGTTTGAGAGACCCCTTAAGTTATAGCCCCCTTCTCTTTCAGAAAACATGCTCTGTATGTGCTCAGGTAGCAACTTTTTAGATACTTTGAACATAAATGGAGCCATTTTAAATTCTACAAGCTTGTCAAATTTGAGAATTCTGGATTTTATGAAGAGTGGGTTTGTGTGCTCATATTAACCAACATTATGGATAATTCTAATGGCTCATTTCTGTAGGATGGTTACCGGATGTAAAGAGCTCTTGTAAGTAACTCCCCACACTTCACAGCAATATGATAGATATGGTAAAATCAGAGAGTTATATAGAATATGAAGTGATTCAGCATTCAGTACATGTCTAGCTCTAGCCAGGATATGCTTCTACTGAGTTTACTCTGTAAATGTTCTAGATTGCAATGCTGGAAAGAAACAATGCTAACATTGTTTCTTTCCAGCGACAGCGCTCTAATGTGTTGTTTTAAGAGTATTTTATGTTAATTAGATGCGAGCGAGGTTGTCGGGTGCGTAGTTGGCAATCTAGATATGTCTGACTGCAGCGTGTCACTTCGGTCCTTGTGCTTAGCACTTTCTACTTTATTATCGTCAACTTCTTTCTGTGTAAATTGCAGGCTGGTTTTAATGTCCTGTCGTTCTCGTGTCATTGCGTCCATTCTGGTGTTAGTAATGTCCACAATGATTTTAACAAAACCTTTAAAATTGTCCTGTTGTTGTTGGAGTAACTCCATATACATTTTCTTTTGCTGGCTCAGCAGCTCTTTGACTTGTGTGAGTGATACTAGGCCTCATCTTGTCTCCCGTCGGTCTTGGATCCTTTTGGAGGCATTATTTCATTATTTCGCTTGTTTTTGCCGGTCGCTTCCTTAAGGCTCCTGCTCAGCAGTTGGAGGCCACCGCGCTGTGGCTCTGTGAACAGACACTCTGGGCCAGACGCCTTGTCAAGCACAACCGATCTCTCACAGTTCAGCTGCCGTTGATGGAAACGGTGCTTACGGACAAGGCAGAGTTTTACCTCTGCCTGCTGTCAATCCAACGTGTCGCTTTCCAGTGGTTGTTTTCTCGGTTAGCTGCCGGACGTTGGCCTCGGCCCGGTTAGCAGCCGCGATGTTAGCAAGCTAGTTGCTTGTCGAAGAATCAGCATCTGATCCGCAGCAAAGGCGCGTCCAGCCCCCGGAAGGCGCGTCCAGCCCCCGGAAGGCGTCCTCCTTGTCCTTGCACGATGTTTTCTGACCCGACTGTCCACAAACGTCGTCGCTGTGTAGCGTCCCGTCAGTAGCCAAGATGGCGCTCCCTTTCTATCCACAGCAGAAGAGTCCAGATAATTCCTCTCGGTCCACTTTATTTTTGCTTGTTTAGTGAAGAATGGCCGCTGACCACCGTAAAAGAACAAATCTCATCCAAAACAACAAGGTATGAAGGTGATATCAGCTTAACTTAGAAACTCTCCGGGATTACGATCCGCCATCTTGAACCCGATCCGCCATCTTGATCAGGTCCTGTTAACAACACATCACTCAGTGATACGCCCTCGTATTTGGCGCTGCTGTCAAAGACGACCCTGATCTGTTAGTGTTTACGGGGTGGTAAACACCAAATAGTGGCAGATACCAACATTCCCTCCATCTTTTAGTGGAGGGGAAATTTCTGCATGTTTGTTTTTGAATACTTTGTCCATGAAAGTCACAAAGTGTTCCTTCATTTCCTCATTTTTTTTAAAGTTATGAACAAGTGACAATAGATCACAGGCCTCAGGGCCTGTGGTCTATTATTAGGGAGCTTTTGGCGTGGCAGTTTGAATGGTAGAGGTGCTGTCCAGCTGTTGTCATTGTCTTTTGTTAGTCCTTCTTTCATTATCTTTAAGAAGACTTTGTCGTGAATGGAAGGTGAGATGTAATTGTCACGCCTGGTTTGTTTGAACACATTACATCCTAAGTGGTCTGGTTCACAAGCGCTGTCCACAAACTGGGTGCTGAAGTTGAATGAGACTTGAATCTCACAATGATTTTAATCTCTTTTATATTGAAAACATTGGGGCACGGCTCAAACACTGTGGGGCAATCCTTCTCAGTGGCATTTGTGAACAGAGTCTTTACTGCAAGGGTCTTGTGGACATCACCTACACACACGTTCCCTACTATGACCCATCCTAGGTCCAATTTTTGTGCATAGGGTGCGTTGTTAGGTCCACTTATCTGTGTATGGACTTTGTGAACTCTAATAATGTCCCGTCCAAGGAGAATTAAGATGGGGGCTTTAGAGTCCTGTTCCGGGATGAGGTCTAAAGCTACTGACTTCAGATCAGTGACGTGCGGTGAGGTTTATTGCTGGTGAGGCACTGACTCATGACTTAGACACCATCCATGTTATTGGACTTAAGGAAATTTCGCGCATGCGTACAACGCTGGGGGCAAAAAGACTAATCATTTACATGTCATCCATAGCCGCGTTAACTCAGTGAAACTTAGAAATGTAGGTATTAATTTCGTGCTATGATCCACAGCAAAGTGATCTGTATTCGCCAAGCTACGCAGACGCGTTGCCATAGCAATTGACAACAATGCCGCTTCATGTTTTAGGATTTAACAACAAAAACATTCAAGAATTTTGCACACAGAACAGAACATTTAGTTTGGTGTTGTAGTACTTTTAGGCTTAATTATTTATTAATAAATAATCCTGTGGTAGATTAGCTACCGCTTCTAAATCATTTAAACATTAACTGTAGCCCACAAAACGCACATTTAATTAAAAAAACTAAACTAAAATATCTGTTGAGGAAATATAATCATGGTTTAGTGTTTTGTTGAACTCAATTATAGAACCATTTCTAGTGCTTTAGTTTAGTGAATCTTTTACTAATATAATCATTTTTAGTGTTTGAGTTAGCTCTATCGTTTACTTAAAGTCACTGAAGTCGTAAAACCACAGGAGACAAGCAATCTTATCTGTGTGAAAATCATTTAAAAACAGGCCCACATTTGGTCTCAGGAAATGAGGAATCTCCAGTGGACATCTGGTGGGGTAAACTATTGACCTGCAGTTCACCTTAAGACAATTTGGTCTAAAACAATACATGCGGTTTGTTAAGTTGTAAAAGTCAGCAGGATTTTTAGAGTTCTGGTTAACTTCAAATAACATCAAGGAAGTAAAAGTCTCTTTGATGTCTCACCAGATTGTAGGGAAGTGCCGTTTTCAGGGGTGCTCGGAGGCGGCTTCTAATTGGTTGAGAGGTGTTGCCCCCTATTTGAATAGAACACACCTACTAGCACAAAACCTCTTGCGCAGGGAAAAATAAGGCAGAAATATAGCCGATTTTCACTGCTTGTGAGTTTGGTTGTATTTCTCCAAGACGTCTTGTATGGGTGTATGTCCGTATTCTACGTAGCTCAGGTAACTAAATGTAACTCTGCATGTTTTTCATCTGTTCTGCTCTGTGTGTCTGATTCTTTCTTCTGATTGGATTAAATTCTGAACTTCTGTGACGCCAACACGCTGCATAGGCCTCCTTGTGTCTCGCGAGAGTTCTCAGACCGCGGGAAGGACCTGGGACAGGACAGGAAGGAGGAACGGAACTCAAATTGCAGTTTTTACAGTTTTATTTAATATTCCTGGATTTACATATCTTATTGCCGTCTTACTTTCACTTATCCATGAAGTCGATGCACCGCTAATTCTGCACAAAATATCCGTTTATCCAAAGTCAAGTTTATCCTCGGCATGTCTTTTCTACTCCGTTTGTGAATCATCAAACTGTCTTGAAGTAAAACTTTCAGCTCCGTGTTGGTCTTCCTTTAGTTATTATCTCCTGTTTCAATTGAAAATTCACTTTAGAAAACTGTTTAAGTGTAGAAATCTATCCTTTCATGTTGACAAATATCGCTGTACTGTACTTATTTACTGTGTGGTTAGCTCCATGGCTAGCTCACTGTGTCTTACTCTGCGGTTGTGCAGTCACAATATCTGTGAACATGAGCGCCCCCTGCCATGAGGCAAGAGAACTGCCTGGAGTCTGTTCTCTGTCGTTTCTGATCGCTCCTCTACGGAAGCGCATTGCTATCAGGCAGGAAAAAAAAAATTCGAGCGCTATCACGTTATAACGTGATACGTATCTTGTTAAAACGTGATACTATCTTGTTATAACGTGATACGTATCTTGCTAAAACGTGATACTATCTTGTTATAACGTGATACGTATCTTGTTAAAACGTGATACTATCTTGTTATAACGTGATACGTATCTTGTTAAAACGTGATACTATCTTGTTATAACGTGATACGTATCTTGTTAAAACGTGATAAATATGGCCACATACCAGAGCAGGTTTAAATGACTTTATTAGTATTTTTGTTTTCTCATCTTGGATCATCTTCTCAACTTGGAGGTGTTTGTTGTTTTGTGGCCGATGCTTTTGTTTTGAAAGGGCTTTAGAGGCCAGGGTTGCTGGGTGACTGACACAACACTGCAGACAGCAACTGACAATTAACTGTTTGGACATTGTGCAGAGATAAAGCGCATGGGTCGCAGTGAAAAGGAAATAATTAAGGACCAGTCAAATTAAGGTGCAGACAATCAGTTAGCGCTCGGTTGATGAGGGAACAAGCTCTTAAGGTGTATTCATGTACAAAGGAGCTCTTGTTAAGACTCGGTGCATCTTCTTTCACCCAAAGTGCTATACAGTGACTTCAGTAAAAATCCCAGTAATGAAGCTCTTTTCATTACAAGGTCATTTAGTGTGATTAGAATTGTCTTGGTTATTGCCTTTCTTATTTTCAGTCCATTGTGTTTCTAGTTAGGTTTATTCTTTGGTTATTATTGTACGTTTGAGTCCATGCCTATGGAGAGCCATTTCAGCCAAAATTAAATAAATAAATAAATGGGTGAAATAGAAAATGAGGGAAATAAATAAAAAAACTTAAATGAATAATTTAGCTTTTTAATTAACCCAATTTTTCATTTATTTATTTTTCATATTATCAATTTCTCTTTTCATTAATCTATTTTTTTATTTAACAATTTTCAATTTCCTTTTTCCATTAACCTGATTTTTATTTCCCAGTTTCATTAATCAATTTCTCATATATCCCTTCTTTATTTACCCATTTTTCTTTGATCTATTTTCCATTTAACATGTATTTGAAAAATTGTTAATTTTCCCATTTCCCAATTTCCCTTATTCATTTAGTATTTCCTTATTTTCTCATTTAATACATTCTATTTTTCCCCTTAAAACTTGGAAAAAGGGGGAAAAGAATAAATGCAAATGAAGAGAGGCACGTCATCGAGCTACAACTTCCCCAATTGTACTTTCCTTCAAGAAAGATGGCGACCTACTAACAGGTTATCAATAAGCTGAAGCTCATTAACTTCATTAGAAAATAGTGTTTTTACTCCTGACTTTATTTTTCGTGTTGCCGCTCAGACAGAACGTGTTTCAGCTCGCGGCTCTCATGGACTCAGAGCTTCACCATCGGGGGTTTTATAGTTTGGACCAAGCGGCCGCTGAAGTTGGCTTACGATTGAAGGTTCGGGACGGTACCAGCTGTGATCCAAGTATAAGGAGCAGACTTTACTGTACATCGTAAGTGAACTGCAATATCCAGAGGCAGCTCTATGGAACATTGAGCTGAAAGAATGAGAATGGCAAGCCTTGAAGAACTGCATCGGAGGCCATCTTTCAGACATGCACTGCTGTCCGTCCAGGATCCTCCAGTTGCCCAGACGTTGTACGGTAAGCTACTGCTGATGTTTGTTTTCCAACTACAGTCATATTTAATTACTAGAGGCTCAATTACGATCGTGGAAGGTTTTGAGTTGATCTCTGCAGTAGGTGACAAACTGAACGCCTCCAGGATGTTGAGACCAGCACGTCCTCTGATCCAATACATCGTAAGGATAAAATCAACAAAATGTGTTCATATTACTGGCCCAACAAAATTAATAATCTCAGTAATTATTGTTTAAACAAGGTGTGTGCATTTTTGTGCATTTCGGTACCATTACAAAAATAGAAAGAGACTCAAAGACCCTGATGAGCAGAGCAATAAATATGAAGTCTGAAAACCTAATATCTTAACGGACTGAATCCTTTGTAACTAATCTCTGCTGGGTTTGTGGGGCGCAGGCGGTTGCCAAGGCAACAGGTTGATTAAATGACATTAAAAAGTTAGGAGAGGTTTAGAGTTGATCGAAATTGTTTTACCTTTGTAAACAGAAACATGAATACAGTGACCTTTAGTGAGGGTACAGAATGGAGAATGGATAAAAGCTGAACTCCTGCTACAATCTTTGCCTCTCTTGGTTACATCCCTGAATTGTGCCAACTGTGGCCCACATGCACATGTCTATGCATATAAAGTAAATATGACTAAGTAGTTCTTTGTGGATGTATAACATGGCCACTTTAGTTTCCCTGTTTTTGGTCAACATATGTGCCTCAACATTTGGTTAGAGGTGGACCCACAATTTATACTCCAGCAATAACAGTAGCACTTCAACATGTAATTACTCAAAGTAAAAAGCAGCTGAATAAGAAATTACACAAGAGACATCCATTTTTCACTTCTTTCGCTGAGATAAAGCATTTTTGGCTTCTAAACTTAAAACATATTGAAACTTAAAAATTAGACCTAACTCCAGTTAAAAACAACCAGATATAATGCATCTCAGCATTTTGGAGCTGTCCAACATCTAATAAGGCTGAAAATTGAATGTACAGCTGAGAATGAGCAGACATCCATTTTTCACTTCTTTTGCTTAGATAAAGCTTTTTTGGCTTCTAAACTTCAAACATATTGAAACTTGAAATTAGACCTGATTCCAGTTCAATCTGGAAAGACTCAGACGGACAAAGGGGAAACAATTTAAAGATTTAATGACAGGAATAAACTACTGTTCTTTGGCGCTCGGACCCTGGCAGTTAATTTGAGCTGAGATTTGATGTGAACTCGATGAACATCCCGATAACTGATTTGAGATATTCTTCCCAAAATAAAGGTCTGAGGCCGGGGCCGAGGCCCGAGGAAAGTTGAGACCTAGCACTTCTGTGCTGACCTGAGGATGCAGGGAGAAAAGAACAGTACAGGTTGTAGGCCCGAGGAGTGCGGATGACTAGGAGGTGTCGATGATCATAAGGGAATTCTTATTGTAAAACTTTGAAAACTATGCAATTTCGATTCTTCCTTTGTTCTTGGGTCCCGGTTTCTTGTCCGCGGTCTGATAACTCTCGCGAGACACAGAAGAGACGTAAGCAGCGTGTTGGCGTCACAGAAGTTCAGAATTTAATCCAATCAGAAGAAAGTATCACACAAGACAGAAAGTTAAAGGAAAACACAGTCACCGATTAGTCACCTGATATAACAAAAACAGATAGAGGAAAAGACGAAGACGTCGGAGACGTCCTCGGAGAAACAGTCAGCCCATGGTGCTAAGAATTGACTATTTTCCGCCTTATTTTCCCTGCGCAAGAGGTTTTGTGCTAGTAGGTGTGTTCTATTCAAATAGGGGGCAACACCTCTCGACCAATTAGAAGCCGCCTCCGAGCACCCCTGAAAACGGCACTTCCCTACAATCTGGCGAGACATCAAAGAGACTTTTACCTCCTTGATGTTATTTGAAGTTAACCAGAACTCTAAAAATCCTGCTGACTTTTACAACTTACAAATGCCTCAGGAGACTTAGCTGTATCCAAACAAATAGATAACAAACCGCATATATTATTTTAGACCACATTGTCTTACAGGTTGAACTGCCGGTCAACATTTCAAAGACGACCATAAATTCAGGTTTTTATTACACCAATTTATGCAATGTCCTGACTCAGGCAGGGTGAGAAGATTTCCTGTCGCCTTCCTTAAGCACAAACCTCCTGTGGTTTTACGATCTCAGTGACACAAAAACTCCTGACTTTAGAGCTAACTCAAACACTAAAAAATGATTATAGTAGTAAAAGATTCACTAAACTAAAGCACTAGAAATGGTTCTATAATTGAGTTCAACAAAACACTAAACCATGATTATATTTCAACAATCCCTCTTTTGAGGTCTGCCTTTTACAGACCTCACAAAATAAATTGATTAGTGTTTTAACCAAGGAATCAAAAAATTTAGAATGACCAAACATTGATATACTCCTTTAACAGTCCCCCTTTTTAACTAAAAGCCCTGTCTAAGCAGGACAGCACTGGTCTACAGCCCATCATCTGCAGCACCTTGGAAAAACAACTAATAGGGAGGTGGATTAGGTAAGCTACTGCCACCCGGACCAGTTACTTGTATCTCAAATTAAACTCTGTATTCTACCTAGAGATGATAGAATGATCCTGAGCGAAAGTTTAATACTCACCTGTAGAACCTAAAGAATTCATAAGCTTTCCAATCCAAATGTCAAATACCCATTAACCTTTTTTTAAATATGAAGATCTTATAACTCAATCATTTCAGGGGAATCAAACCACATTACAATCCTCATCCTTCCAACATATACAACCAACAGACTCAAAGCTGTGGAGGGAAAATCAGAACACACAAAAAGCAATTACAACTGGTTTCAATGTTTTTTTTTTTACACAGAATTATAATAGAATCTTAAGAGTCCATATTAGGTCTTCTTTGCTAGTCTGCAAAAATGAGATCTTCATCAAAAATGTGACCAAAATACGTGCATAAAGAACCGAAAGTTCAGAAAAAGTCCGCAAGATCAACGATAAAAAAAAACGCAAAAGTGGGGTCGATGTGTGATCCTCTTGAGGCTTGATCCATCGTGTACCCTCATCGGGTATTTACAGCTCAGGTTTCACACCTGAGTAACCGTTGCTCACTGAGAATTGGATTATTATGCCAATTAAACAGTGAGGTTAAAGAGAAATTTCAATCTCCTCTTCTCTCAATAAATTGAGACCAAAACAGGATTATTATGCCTGTTCGGATCTCTGAAGACCTCAAACTCAGAAAGCAAAAGTGGTCTCAGCAGGAATTCCTGCTGCACTTATTACTGGAACCATCGATCCTCCTTGGTCTGGGGAACTGCGTGTCGAAGCTCCTTCGTCCGTAGAGTGAAGCTGCAGGTCCTCCTGATCTCTCAGCCTGGTCTGGTGAAGTGAAGTTCAGCCCCCGTCCTTCTGATGACTTTAATTTGGACCCAGATGATTCCTGGAACTGGTCCGGTGACGTCTGGTATTCTGCAAACTCCGGTCCCAAACCTAGGACTTCTCAAAAACATCATTATGAAATAAATGTGCCGGTTCACCTGTCCCTTCTGAAGTCCATGCGCAGGTGTCGGAAACATCCTTCTCGTGTCAAACTCGTATGAAGAGAACCCTGTTAATTTGTTAATGGACAACACATAAAAATATCGACCCATAGCAAAACGTTTTATCTAATTTGAATTTAGACTGTGCACAGTTTATAGCCAATTTTCAACTTTTCTTAAATTTTATCCAGAATTATCCGTATAACGAATAATCAAATTAGACCCAATATCCCGCATATAAAACGCTTCGAATCCATCAATAAATCTACAGTCGCTGTGAAATAAAAAATTGATTAGGAACAATTGGTTGTACAAATCTTCAAACATATCTTCATTATGGTCTCTGTGTTCCTTAATTCTCCTTGAAGTAAAATGACTTCCTTGGCAAGTCATAGATGAAAACGTAGTAAGAGGAACCAACCATAAACGATCCTAATTATTTTGTCGTTTCAAATCATATATTATTCTTATTATCAAATTTTATTTAGATAGTTTATTTCAATTTATCAGGCATGTAGAGATTTTGTATTTAACTTTTATTTTATTATTCTTATGCCTTCATTTCAGATTATAATTTCATTCCTTAAGTTAACTCTCTTTAGAAACAGTTCCATAATTGTTCCTTTTAAATATCCAATTTAGACCACTTTAATTTTAATCCTAATTTTTCATTTTAAATCCTCAAAGGATGATCAGCTTGTCTTGCAAGAATATGTTAACCGTGTCATTAAATAAAAATGATTCATCCAAATTTCAACCCTTTTAATATTTGATTCAGTTTTTTCTTTTTTTAAATATTTATTTATCTTATTTAATAATGAATTATCCTTTTTATTTCTATCAATATATTTTCAATTTACTGGGGAGAAGCTTGATACAACTATATTCTGTAAACATTTATTTTAGGCCTTCCTGCATGCCTTATTTAATCATGCATGTTAATTATTTCTTATTCCCTCTTTATTCTATAACAGAACAAATGTTCTGTCATAGAATACCATAAAAATGCCATATAAATTAAATAGAGAAATCAGTCACTGCTAACCCATGTCCCATGTTCCAGGTGGATGCAAATTCATATTTGAGTCAAAATTTAGAAAGTAAGAAGGAACGTGGTGCTTGTAGCTCATTGTGTACTCAGTCCACTTCAGTATGTTCAAATGCAAATGTCAAATGCAGTCGAACTCCCGATCTCACTAAAATACTGCAACTGAGGAACAACCAAATGACATTTAAATCATATACCGCCGTAGGTAAAATGCGGCACCAATGTAAGTCAGTTATGGCTAAAAATAGGAAATCTGAATTATTCCCCTGCACCACGCTCGTCAGTCTGAAATTAAAATAAGTTGAGACAAACGAAGTGAATCACTGAGGCAAAAAATGCTTGTTCGAAAAATGCAGAGAGTCACAAACACCAGTCTTGCAATCATAAATCTTTTGAGACATCCTGTTCGTTGTCACACCCCTACCATAGCCAAAAGGTCAGAATGTCAAGCGAGAGGAATGTGAGGCAATAAACCCAGTAAATATAGTATGCCCTGTGGCAAAGTAAGTCAGCTAAAATAAAAAATAAAAACTAAAAATAAACATCGCACTTAATACAAGATAAATTTGGAAAAATAATGAAATTTCACCAACTCAAACCGACAACTGGCAGTGGTTTGCATCTCAGAGGCCAAAACACGCTGAAGGAGGAGTCAGAGGACTAAAGTCACATGCGACAGGTGGAGAATCCAGTATCACCCAGCAACCAGACAAACAGGACATCCACCGAGCTATAGCGTGAACTGTGCAGAGTCCATGTGACTCAGAAACGGTACAGGGTATGCATGTCCCGTCTTTGAACTGAGGTAAGCTGTGAATGACAGCAGTGGTCCCGAGGGAAGAGACACAGCAAAAGTCACAGAACCACGGAGGATCCCCTCTCCTCCTTATCCATTCCCAGCAGAATGTCTTTTGATCCATGAAGTGTGACCTCCTGCCAGCACGCTTGAGATAACAGTCAGAGTGTAATCCATCCCTGGGTCCTGTCGTGACCCAAATAACAGGAAATAGCAGTAAACGCCACCGACCTCAGTCTTTGAAGATGTCGTCACTTCCACTGAACAGTCCATTTCAGAGGCACAGTTTGTAATCGCAGCGGAGCGGAGAGCCGAGACATCGGCTGAAAGCAACAGCAGACACCTGAAGCCAGATGCCAAGCGACACCATCATCTCACACCTCCAAACATGGTTCCAGCCTCAAGAACCTACCCCCACAGCACTTCAACCTCCAAGAGCAGAACTGCCAGTGTAAAACAAACCAAGTTAACAAAAAATAAAACAAAAGGCTATACCAACGTTCCTTACTGCAAAATGTCAAATTAATGTCAGAGCCATCTGACATTCCCCTGGCTTCACACCCCACCTTTGTTTTTTCTTTGTTTTGATCTATGCAAAATAGCACCTCGAAAGCATTCACTTCGCCTGTGCCAAAAAATCAGCAGTGACATAGAAATCTGCTATATTCCAAATGTGTGTAAACATGACAGATGCTTAACTGTCATCCGGCGTCATTACCTCAATTTGTAGTCCACTTATAAGCAGACATCATATGTTAGTGAATCATAAAGGCAAGATAAAATCTCCTTACATAATTAAATCCATAATCCACTATTTTGGAATGAAGGTCAAAAGTTTTGATTAAAAGATTCACAATCAACTGCCCCCAAATCTCACCAATTTAAGTAAGGCCTATTTTAGCCTACTCCCCCATCTATTTAATAAAAACATAAATTCATTAAAAAACAATCATAGGTGGAAAACCAAAAATAGAAGAATCGTGCTCCTCTCAACATGTCCAAATCAGTAACCCATGTGTTACACAGACCAACCATTAAAACAATTAAGTTAGTGTGTTAGTCAGTAGTTAGTACATTATAAATAGAACAAACAGAATGCAGGTAGAACCCAAAAACATAAAAACATATGGAATATCTCACAGCAACTAAAAGAGTCTCATGGTCACCTGTAATTTGTTTGTCACACATGAAATAAAAACATTTTGTTCTACATAAAGTTAGAACTCCCCAATTTGTACCGATTCCAACTTCCAAACCTATTTTCCCAGATTAGAAACCAAAATCCATCCTGTTCAAAGTTTTCAACACAATTTTATAACACCATGCCTGAGAAGAAAAAAATTATCAGAAATGAAATGAACATATTTCCACACAAAATGCATCGTCGTGTGCGTAGAATCACCTAAGAGAAAAAATATGGATTAGTCCATACGTCCCGAGTTATCTATATGAAAAGTAGGAAAGAAAAACGATTAAAGCAGTAAATGATTAGAACCTGTTGGAATTAAAATACCTTATGACAGGAACAACGATTTCCAGAATTATCATGTCAATTTCATATATCATGCAGGTGTGTATCGCAAAAAACCTTATATTTAATATTGTCTGTGTGTCTAACCAAAATCCTAATTAAATGACCAAATTAAAAACTGAAGTCTCCAACGGGGTGCCGGCTGTAATGTCATTTTAACATCCTCCCAGACTCACTGCACTTTCGTGTCACACACTGCTCCATTCCATAATTACATATAAGATCGTCTGCAGACAGACTTAGTACATTATCACTGTGTAGCACTCCAATGTGCTGTGTCTCTTGCGTCTGGGGCAGAACTGCGTGCACAGACAGTTCAGCCACAGAAACAGTAAGACAAAAATGCAAATCGCAATGAAATAGAGTCAATCAGCCAATTATCCTCAGTATATAGCAGGAGCCTAATTCCTACCATACCTAAGCATACAGAGAAAGTGTAAAATGTTCGTCACAGCCGGGTAATTCAAACACACAGCGCTGAGACACGCAACCATCTAAATGGTTCGAAACAACAAAAATATAAAAATAAAAATCAACTGAACAAAAATCCATATACCCGGAGACTGGCCGCTCAGATCGTCACACCATAAACTACACATTCACTGAACTTCAGAATAAAAATGCGCGGCCATAATCCATGCATACAGTGAAAGTGCGCGTACACATTTATAGCGTCGCAGTCCTGCATTTTCCAACAGAAGCTGCGAATCGTCTGCCGTCACTCCAACGGCTCCCCCACACACACACACAGCTTGATACACACGCACTGACACACACACAGCTACACACGGACACACAACAAGACACAGAACGGCCGATAAGACGCACAAAGACACATAATAAAAAGACAATAAAACACAAATCATACACTCACACAGAGAAAACTACACGCTAAGTCAGGTAACAAAAAGGACAAACAGATAGTATAGCAAAATAGGAGCCGGCTATTATACAATGCGAACAAAACCTTCCGCAGACTTATTTAACTATTTCATTACTCATCACTTCCAGTCTGCTACGAGCCGGTCAAGCTCAAATGGAGAAAGCGCATTTCAATCGACCCGAACACCGACTGTTTGCCGGTAACGAGGAGGGCCGCGCCACCGTCATTAACCCATCCGAATTAGAATTTCGCCGCAACGGATCCCAGATCCGTCCGAGCGCAGTTCCCAGAACTGAAGCCAAATGACCTTAAATGGTAAGTCCACTTTTGGAACGAGCAATTTTTCCTCAGTCGATTCAGACTGATTAAAAACACACCAACTATGCCAAATTATTGTTTTCTGGAGACGGTTAAATTCCAAGGTCACAACTACCTAGCTTCAAAAGCAGAGTGTGCAGCTCTGCTGAGCGTGCCAAAGCTCCCCGCTTGCTCCGTGTGTTCAACAATTAACCATTAAATCAAATATGCTCAATTTCGGTTGAAGATTCCGTACGCATTGTACACAGAAAGTAATTCTGAACACCTGGAACGCCACTCACAAGATGGCGCACACAAGATGGCGCTTACTACAAACCGAAAGCAAAAAATGAATTAACTCACCGTTCACAATTAAACACCGCAACGAATCCTCAGCGTCCCCACAGAGGGTTCCAGACCGCGCAACCGGATGAGCCTCCAATTTGTCGATGATCATAAGGGAATTCTTATTGTAAAACTTTGAAAACTATGCAATTTCGATTCTTCCTTTGTTCTTGGGTCCCGGTTTCTTGTCCGCGGTCTGATAACTCTCGCGAGACACAGAAGAGACGTAAGCAGCGTGTTGGCGTCACAGAAGTTCAGAATTTAATCCAATCAGAAGAAAGTATCACACAAGACAGAAAGTTAAAGGAAAACACAGTCACCGATTAGTCACCTGATATAACAAAAACAGATAGAGGAAAAGACGAAGACGTCGGAGACGTCCTCGGAGAAACAGTCAGCCCATGGTGCTAAGAATTGACTATTTTCCGCCTTATTTTCCCTGCGCAAGAGGTTTTGTGCTAGTAGGTGTGTTCTATTCAAATAGGGGGCAACACCTCTCGACCAATTAGAAGCCGCCTCCGAGCACCCCTGAAAACGGCACTTCCCTACAATCTGGCGAGACATCAAAGAGACTTTTACCTCCTTGATGTTATTTGAAGTTAACCAGAACTCTAAAAATCCTGCTGACTTTTACAACTTACAAATGCCTCAGGAGACTTAGCTGTATCCAAACAAATAGATAACAAACCGCATATATTATTTTAGACCACATTGTCTTACAGGTTGAACTGCCGGTCAACATTTCAAAGACGACCATAAATTCAGGTTTTTATTACACCAATTTATGCAATGTCCTGACTCAGGCAGGGTGAGAAGATTTCCTGTCGCCTTCCTTAAGCACAAACCTCCTGTGGTTTTACGATCTCAGTGACACAAAAACTCCTGACTTTAGAGCTAACTCAAACACTAAAAAATGATTATAGTAGTAAAAGATTCACTAAACTAAAGCACTAGAAATGGTTCTATAATTGAGTTCAACAAAACACTAAACCATGATTATATTTCAACAGAGGCGAGAGGCTGGTGGGTGGATTCAAATTTGATTGATAGAGGGGTTTTGAGATATCCCTCCGAAGAATAAAGGCCTGTTAAGCGAAAGGGCTGAAATGATATCAGGCAAGAGTGAAGGACAGTTGAAGGCGCAGAGCCAGGCAGGAGATAGGATCAATTAGGGACACAAAAAGAGCTGGAGAAAGGTTGGAGGATAGGGCCCGTAGTAAGGGAACCACGTTGAAAAGTATGAGAGGAAAAGAAAACAACTGAGACAAGGACCAACAATGAGAGATAGACTAGGATATGGGCCAGCTGCAAGAGGTGAGAAATTGGCTTGGACATGGGCCGGCTGCAGGGGTGACAGACAGTCTGGGACATGGGCCGGCTGCAGGGGCTGAGCAACGCCGGGACATGGGGCAGCTGCAGGGGCTTTGCGACACGCTGGGACATGGGCCGGCTTCAGGGGCTGAGCAACGTTGGCTCTAAATTCCATCTATTTCAGCTGAGCTGCATGATGTGGGCAGCAACACACACCAATGGAGAACCTGGAGGTTATGGTATTGATGGCCCCAAATAAACCCAGACATTTTATTTTGGGTGAAAGACAAAATGCCAAAAGCGTCAAGTAGCTAAGATTAAAGTCTTAAGTGATGTTACAAGGATCTGCAACCTCTCAATCTGAATACACACAGATGTGTGTACTAATATCGTCACATAAACTTTATTGGAACAATAAAGTTGTGGAACACTCCACTCTGAGCTGCTAAGGGGGATACCCCATAATCTGCCCTCTGATAACAGATGCTGTGTCCACCTGGTTAGCATGTTGTTTGGAGTTTGCAGGTTTGGCATTTGCTCATGCTGTGACATAAATCACTGGAAAATCAATAAATGTAATCAAATTTTAATTAATACTTATCTGCGATTTTGTTAATGTTCCTTTATTATTTCTTTTGATTTTTATTAACCTGCATAAAGTTCATGATATGTTGAGTTTGCAAGCACTGTTTATAACTATTTAGTGTACATGGCTCTGAGAAGTATTGAATATGACAGAATGCCAGTAAAGATCTGGAAATATGTGATAATTTCTAATGATTCCATACAGCCTATCTTGTACAACCTGATTTTACAAAAGAAACAGGACATTGAAAAATAATTTAGTCTATTTACACACAGATATCCTATTGTACTATAAAATGTACATTATCTACAGTAAGTAATTCAGTCAATCACCACGGTAAGTACTGGGTTTAGTGGTTCTCCTTCCTCTTATATCTAAAGTCCACATCATATGTAGGTTGGAGAATTCCCAGACCGGCACGGGACTGGTCTAAAGGAGGAACTCTGATAGCAGGGTCTAATAATTCCATGTCAAAGTAGGACAGCATCAGAGTTAGAAACTGCTTGATCTCATACACAGCAAAAAATCTTCCAGGGCATTTTGTGACTCCCGAGCCAAAGGGCATGTAGAAGTAACGCAGCCGCCGCCCATTGCGGTAGAATGTGGTCTTCTCTTGACCTTTCTCATCCAGGAAACGGTCAAACTTGTACTCCTGCAAGAAGGAAGAGAATGAGAAATGAAAAGCAATAGAAAGCAATGTTTCACTTTGTAGATTCAATTCAGTTTCACTGTATAGTGCCAATTAATAACACATCATCTCGAAGCACTTTAGAAAAAAAGGCAATTCAATTAAAGTCAGACATTCATTCCAATTAATCATATTTATAAAACAAAGTAGTAGTTTATTATTCAAATTAATTTTAAAAAGTGTTCTAAGGAAGTCCAGCAGATTAGGACAATGTGGCATCTTACATAAGGATCTTCATAGATTTCTGGATCATAATGCACCATGGGTGGATACAGGGCTATGACATCATCTTTCCTAATGCGGTAAGCTTCTTGGTTGTCAAGGTGAAGCAGGAAGTCCTCTTTGGCAACCCGAATATTCAAAGAGGCACTGGAAAGCCGCATGGCTTCTTTCATGATGCTGTCTAAGATTGAAAAAAAAATCAGTATTTACAATACAAATTTTATTAACTTATTGAAAAAGTAAAATATTCCAACCTTTAATTTCCTGTGTTACATATATTTTATACTCATTTTGTAGAAATAAAGCATACATCTTACCCAAAACAGGCATGTTGTCTAACTGGTCTCTGCTCAGGTTTACCATGTTTGGTTCATCAGGGTCCATTGTCAAACCTGAATCCCTCAGAACTTTCCGGACTTCTTTTTGAGCTGCTTTCATAGCATCTGGACTCCTGGGCACAAGTATGAAGTCATTTCAGTTGCATTTCTTTATCTTTTGTTGCCTATATTTTATAACATTTTTTGATTTTCCAATAAAGATGAAATAAAGCCTTCAATATATTGTCATCAAGAGTAGAGTTTCCAAATGGGTTTTAATTATTTAAAACCTATTTTAAAATAAGTTTCTATAGAACATTTTCTATATCACATTTCAAAAGCCCCTAGCATTACTATATATTAAAACAGAAATACATAAAAAAAATGCATACATACAAAACATACACATATAAGGTAAAAAATGTAGCCAGTACAGTAAACATTGTAATACCATAATAACGTTCCACTTGTATAAGTTAATATTATTTTATTACTGGATTGTTATTGTGTTACTATTGTAGCATAATATAATAATTTGAAATTAAATGGGTCATGTGACCAATGATCACTTGTGTCAATTTGATTTGTAGCCCATTCCTTTAGGTGAAATAACTGTACCTCACTCTAAATAATTAAATAAAGACTACCAAAATTATACATCCACATACATAAACATTTTTCCAGTATATTAAAGATTTTGTACAAGACACTGTTCTCAAATGTGTTTTAAGCATTTTTAAGAGAATGTGCTGCATAGTACCGCTGGTGTCCTTAAATGCCTATGAGGATTATGCCATCTACTTTGCCAGGTTTCAGTGAGCAAACAGCATATAAACATAAGTAACATGATTCAATAAGTCTTATTTCCAAGAAACAAAGAGTTATTTTGTACTATTAGATTATTGGCTGGACATGATGTATTTTCAAAGGGTTGTTATGCCATTTGCATAACAAACAATTCTATTGCATTATTTGCCAAATATAATTTAATTATTGGCTCAAACACCTTATTACATTAAGGCCTATACATACTTCATTCAATGTGCGAAAATTGTCACTGACGAGGACAGGTGACAAAAATTGCATCACTTTATTTGCAGAGAGGTGTCCACCTGCTGAACTCAGCATGCTCATGCCACCCTGAATGATTGCCCAGGTCACCCATATCAGAAACCACCACTAATTATGTTGTTGGGAAAAATTAAGTTATTGGTTAAAGAAACAATTAACATTTTAACATTTAATGGCCTATTGAGAAGGGAGGCTTTATTAATTGTTATAAATATGGAAGCTAGTATACAGCAATGGTCTGTTAAAAATTTCTAACAATTTTCCACACAGTCTTCCAGCACAGCTCACCAGAAGCTGGTGCTCAGGACAGTAGGCTTATTGTTTTAACTTCCAAATCAAATATCTGTAATACAGCAAGACATAGTGTTGACCATATGACCACTGTGGTAATAAGGAAATGTTGCCCTAAAGCAAAGTTTCTCAAGTCCGGTCTCAATTCCTGATTCAAATGATTGCATGACCTCATCTCCATGCCATAAGTGCTACTGAAGAATGTTAATTACCCACTTATTCAAGTAGGTGTGTGACAGAAGGGAAACACCTAAAACATGCAGGCAGTGGTCTCTGTTGACTGGAACTGAGAAACACTAGAGAACAATTTTCTTACCTAATCATATAAAATAGACTCCAGAATGTAGCAGGCAGTGTGTTAGCCTGTGAAGCCCAAAGCAAGGCAACATGGGTTCTAGCTTTGCTCACATCATTAAATGTAGATAAGGAGTCATTCAGTATCATCCTCATGGAGATCAAGTCAGACATGTTGTGCCTCTTGGACAGGTTTTCTGCATGCATCGTCTTTGCTAGGTTCTGTAAAATAAATTAATTAAATAACATATAAAAGTTACATTGAAATGAATTAGAAAGGTGTTATGACTTAATATTTTTGCATCCCGACATTATCTTGAATACTATGCACTGACCTCTCTGGCACTGTAGGCACTCTTGAAAACATGGATGGGCAGGCCAGCTACAAGAGCAGGAAATATTTTGTCAAACTCCTTGAAGTTCTCCAAAGTGTTGAGGACCAACGCTTTCTGTGCAGCCTGTCTGATGCAACATTTGTCTTCTCCAAGCTCCTTACCAAACAGAGTCAGGTAGCCAGCTTCAAACATTACCTAGTTAATGCCAAAACAGAAAGGACTGTATCAGGACTGCCTAAAATACATTCCCTTTTAGCAGTAATCATATTCCTGAAACACAAACTGCCAGACATCTGAAAACACTTTCTTTAACTATGGAATCCACTGATTCAAGTCTTCTCATTCTATAGTGCTGTTCCTCACCTTGTAGCAGAAGGCAAAGATCCCGTCCACCTGCCACTGATCTTCACTTGGACTCAGTCTGTCTGACTTAAGCATGACATCTTGCAAGTGGCCCATCATAGTTTCTATCAGGGAGGGCAGAGCTTCCCCCTGCAGCGTCTTCAGAAAGGTTTGGTGAAGGTTTTCTGTGGTGTAGCCATGACGAGGGTCAAAGCTGTCATGACCAAATGCCTAGAGATGGGAGGTTATGGAATATTATTAAAGTTCTTGTAGCTTAAGATATTTTCTTCTCAATATGTTAGATTAACACCAGTGTTTACCTTAACTGATGTAGCAAAATGAAATTTTGTCCAATCAAGGTGTCTTCCTTGTCTGATGACTGAGTGGTAGGAGAAGGGGTCACATAGGAAGTGGATGTATTGGCCTGCTATCTTGCAGGTGAAAATATGACCATACATCTTCTGCCGGCTGCGAAGAAACTGAAGAGGGTTTGCCCCAAATTGCAAAGCACAGCCCAGGTAGGGAATAAAACCATTTTCAATGACAGGCTCACCAGGTTGCCTGCAGAAATCACCAAAATAGCAACAACATTTATAAAATTCCCCACTTTAACGTGGTTGACTGTTTTGTTCTTGAATGACTTTGATAATCACTCGCTACAAAATCTACAATGTTGTAAATATGGTAAATTTGTGCTAAATAAAACAGTTATACTTGTGAAGTCCCACATATTTTCAGATATAGTAAGAAATATTTTATGTATTGCATACATACTTAAGGTATGAATCCACCTTAATTGCAAGAAAAAAAATACACTAAAAGCTGTTTGATTCTAATTTTTCTGCTGAGGCAGATGATTTTTAAACTTACTGAACCCTTATCTATCTTAACTATTTTTTAAACAAACATCCTCCTAACAACTGAGAGCAAAACAGAACAAAACATTGTTTCTTGCTCAATAGCAGCTACAGTGACTCATCACTTCATAGCAATAATCACTGTGACACATTTAATACCAAAGTCATTTTTAGCCCAGCCAGCCATTTGCATATTCAGATTGCTATAGCAAAAAGCTGCATTTATTCTCTGAAAGTAAACGGTCATTCACTAAAAATGAATGACCGTTGCAAGTAGTTAATCGATAGAGTTTGCAATAACAGTTTCTGCAAATCAAGAAGAGATGCTGTATCTCAATGACACCTTACAGGCTAAACAAAAGTTTTATTACAATAATTGTTACTCTCAACACATTTTTAAATTATAAAGTTCTTTAGGAATTACAGAAAAAGGTTAAAAACAGAAATTTCATGAAAAAGGACAAAATAAAACAAAATCCAAGTATTTACTTTCAGTCCAGTCTTACCTGCGTCTTATGCCCAGAGCAAGCCACAAAAGGCAACAAAATCCAACTACTACTCCCCAGATCAAAGCAATACTTATCATCATTGTGATGTTACAATGGTGACGACGATATCAACAATTAAGATAAGAACAAGATCCGAATCTGAAAGTGACTTATTTGTTAGTACTGCCCCATACAGATCAATCGAACTATATTTATTAAAGTTGAAAGTCCCATAGGAATTCTCATAGAAGTTCTCTGTTCTAATGCAGAAATACTTAGGATCAATTGTTGCTGCCATTCACTGGAAAAGAAAGTGCATGTGTCTGTTGTGATGAAACGGGCAGCAAGTGACAGGTTTTATATTCCTCCTCCTTATGGGAGGGATCACTGGAAAGGTGAGCTTATAGTTGCATGTTGCTCGACATAAAGTAATATGTATGATTTGCTTCAGGCATATTTCAAAAGTACATTAAGTAAAAAGTCATTTCTTGTCTGCAATAGGATTTTTCAAAGATGATTCTTTGATAATTTAATCTTTTAATGGCTTTTGTATTATTTTTTAAAAAAACTTTCAGGCTTGATAATAAAAAAAGTTGTAATTTTTTAAAATATCAAGGGATATTGTGAAAACATGATACCCAGGCTGTTAATCTCTCAGGGATCTCTCTAGGAACTGGAATTCCATGCATGTGCAAGAGTGATGGCCTTGACCAGAGTCCATGGACAGTGTTACTGAAAGACTGTTTTCTGATATGGCATCAGGGTTAGTAAATAGATTCAAGGTCTCACGTTTGTTTCGGTTGCATTTGAACCGTTAGAACTGGTTTGGGTGGAAAATGAAACTGGTTTATCAAGAAAGATCACATCTAAAAACAACAAACACCATAAAAATAATAACGAAAATTATGTAAAGTTTGAGAGAGAGTTATATGGTTACCCTTATAACAAAATTTAATCGATAGTGATTTATGACCCTAATCATTAATTGCCCCCCACCCCCACACCTGTTAATCTAAAAATACATAAGTGCATATATAAGCATTCCTTTCACACCTGTTAATAACTAAAAATAAACATTCCCATCTTTGGTAAACTTTTTCCCACCACCTCTTTGAATTAGCTAATAGAAACAGAGACAGGTATCAGCAATAAAACATTTCTCTCTGGAAGGTACAATTTAAACCCAGCACAGGACATCTGTTTGGAAAAGATTTAACTTTAAATCTTTTAAATCTTTGGAAAAGATTTAACTTTAAATCTTTTAAATCTTTGGAAAAGATTTAACTTTAAATCTTTTCCAAACAGATGTCCTGTGCTGGGTTTAAATTGTACTTACAACACATTCACAAAGGGGAGTGTCAATGGCCCTGCTGCTCAGTGTGGGTACTTTTAGGGAATTAAAGTGCAACAGATTTTAAGTGGCGTTTGTGATTTCCTTCATTCCATCAACAACAACAAAAAACCCCTGAATCTATAAGAACTAAACTTGAAATGTTCCTCATTTGTACATGTACTTCTTAAGAATATGTGACTGGCAATAAACAGGCCAATGTGAGACAAACTGTCTTCCTGAGGCACAGCGTGGAGGGGAGGGGAGCGACCCCTACCCTGCTCACCACAGCTACTGTCCCTGTCCACGGTTACGCATGGACAGATACCTCTGAAGGAAAACAATAGTTTAACTGTTTTACTGCATTATTTATGGTAGCACGACTAGTCAGTGCTGACTATGAGTTTGTAATTTGCTTCATACATTCTGAAAACAGTCGCTTAAATTTTAAACTCAGATTTTTTTCTGTAACACTTGCTGTAACAAATGTTCCTCCTCATTTATAAATGTATTTCTTAAGAATATGTGACAGGGACTAAACTGGCCTATGCAAGGCTACTCAAATTTAACTTTTAGCTTTCTGCATTTAAAGTGAAAGACAACCCCCAACATCGATCCCTTTCCAGAATTTGTCCTTGCAACATTGTGAATGCAACGTTGGTTCAGTCTTTTTCCTTTTATTGAATCAACACTGATCTTCTCAGTGCTTCATGCTTCTCCAAAACAGTAAAGGTTGGTTTAGATACATTTGAAACTTACAGATTTTTTTTTCTATAACACTAGCGTGTGATACATTTCAGTAAAAATTCCTCATCTGTACATTTATTTCTTTATTTCTTATTTCTTATGTGACAGGGACTAAACAGGCCTAGGTCAGACTACTCAGATATATCTTTCAGCTTTCCCTGAAGTTGAAAGTTTTTGGGGGGTTTTCAGTGCACAACCACACTCCAAGAGTTGCTCCAACATGGTAAATTGTTTCCATTACTAAAACGTATAAACCATAAGTCTGTATAATTTACTAAAATATTTTGTTCCCCCTCCTAACTTTGGCAAATAAAGAGCAAATATTATCAAAAGAGAGGAATTAACACAGTAAAACAATGGTCCTCAACCTTTTTATTACCGCGGACCGGTCAAGACTTGGAAAATTTTGCTGCGGCCCAGGAGGGGGGCGGGGTGTGTGTGGTGTTCTTGCCAATTCCTGAATATACCAAATTTGGGTTGTCTTGGCCCAAAAATAAAATTATTGCAGCATGTGGGGTTTTCCCTGACTGGGAACGAGAATATGAGCTGTTGAATGTGAAAAGTAGCCAATCAGAAAACGCGGTGACGTAAGAACAGACGGGAATCCCAAACAGCTGACATATTGCGCAACTGAGTCGGTGTTTATCAGAGATGCTATGTGGAAATGTTTATTATTATATGTAAAGGTCATTATTATACATGTTTATGTTTATTCAGTTAAAAATGTTGACTATGAAAAAACATATTCACCTCCAAATCATAGTGCAGCAAATAGAGCGGCTGCTCCCTTAGTCTTTCATCCACCGCCTTTTCTTTTTGTTATGTCTTTTATCTCTTAAAATGACTCCACAAACTATCACTATTGCTTCTACATCGTCATCCGTGTTTGGTTATTCTAAATTCCCGCTATGTTGGGGGTTTTACTGGATTTTCTTCTGGAATTGCAACGTTATACTGATACGAACACAAAAATGTTCGTTTTGTGTTCGTGCCACAAAACAAACATTTTACTTTTGTGAAAATTTTAACTCAGGATAATGACTAACGGAGCCCTGAGCTTGTTTCTCTGCAACAAGAAGGTTCCATCTGGGAGTGATGAGAGACGATGACACCTGAAGTGTTGTTTATATCCACAGCCTGCTTGGTGGTGTGGTGAAGCAGTTTGAAGCTTCATTGCCTCATTAAGAGCTGGTCGCCGTATTTTACGCAGAGCGGCTTGTAATGTGGGACTCACCAACCGGTCTGGGATAAATCCATTCTCCTGTCTCTCTGGGCCTTTTCCCTTTGCAAAGAAACTTTCAGACACATCTGATCTGTTTCTTACTCATTTTGCTGATTGTGGGCTCAGCATTGGCGCGCAAGTAACCGAGAGAATCAAAATAAAAGATCTTCTACACTCAAATAATACACAAAAAGGAAATATTAAATTATTTCTTGCGCGGCTCGGTACCAATTGGTCCATGGACTGGTACCGGTCCATGGACTGGAGGTTGGGGACCACTGTGGTAAAAGACTTGCTGGTAAATTAATTTGTTTCCATTTTACGTAGGGGGAACAAATTATTTCAGGCGACTGAAAGAGCTAAAATATTTTGTTCCCCCTCCAACTTTGGCAAATAAAGAGCAAATGTTATCAAAATCACAGGCTTTGCTGTTGATGATGAGAGGAATGAACACAGTTAAAGACTTGCAGGCACATGAATTTTTACATTTTTTAGAGGGGGAGCAGATTATTTCAGGCACCCATTCTCTCCTCTTCTCCCCCACAACTTTGGGAAATAACAAGTAACTGTTTCCAAATTCTCAAAAATTATGTGTGATAACATATTAGATATTTCCTTAATCCAGTAATCTTTCATATTTTACATTAGAATGGGATTTACCAAAAAGTCTGATCTTTTCAGGAAGTCTTTATTTTGGTGCCATGCTGTCAGCCAGCTTCCATCCTCTTGTATCAGAATTGAAAAATTATAAATGAACACTACGTGCTGTGTTTGTTGACTGACTTTTATTTCTCAGGCTTAAGAGACAAAAGTTGGAAAAAGATTGATTCTCTTCGCGTTTAAAATAACACAAGACCTTGTTTATTGATATATATTTTTATTTTGATAGCTGCCAATTAAACTGAAAGTTACAACATTGACATGATTATGAGTAGTTTTAACCGAGAAATCGATCAGAAGCGCCGTAAAAATGGTCAGATCCGCCGGATCCACCTCTCTGTGCACTCCCGACAGAGGGGAACAGATTTTCATATGGGAACAGAATTTTGCACAAGACTGACCCTGCACCCAGATGCCCGCCCGTGCCACAGGGCCTGGATAGCATAAATTATATTGTCGCTCAGATGACAATAGTGCGCTGACTAGTGACAAATAACTAATGTGAAACAGATAAGTGCGGTGACCATGATGACCCGTTAAAGACGGGCTGCATTGATCTCTGCAGTTGAGTGCACATGCGTCTGCTATTTATACAAAAAAAATTGGATTCTAACATATGCCTTACGGCTCGGACACAGCAGCTGGTCACCTGCTGACGCACAGGTACAGGCTGGTGGCGATGAAAGACCTTGAAGTCTGGAAGTTGGCCATCTGGAAGTTGGGAAGCAGGCCCCATAGAGAAGATCTGGAGGTCAGCTGTGCAGCTGGTGGGACACACAGAGAGGATCTAGAGGTCAGCCATGTGGCCGGTGGAGAACCATGAAGAGAATCTGGAGGTTGGCCTTTCAGCTGGCTTGAAAATCCTGTTGGTCAGGAGGCTGAAGGCCAAGGAGCTTGAGGATGGCAGGATTGCAACTTGGAAGAGGAACTTGAGGAATTCTGAAGCTTGTTGTACTCTGCAGACTAGAGATCTAAGTACCAGAGGGGCAGGTAGCAGGTTAGGTGTTAACCCTCTCATAGAAAGAAGTAAGTTGGAGGAGGCTGATACTTCACAGGGAGAGTGTGTTAGCCTCTCAGTGGTAGGAAGCTAGAAGGGGAGGGGAGGGAGTGCCTTACACAACAACAGGGCCAGAGACCAAGCGTTGGGGTTCACTGTAGGTCGAGGTCACCAAGGAGCGCTGACTTGGAGAGGACCGAGTGCCGGAGGTCAAGGCCACCAAGGGAAGCTGAGCAGATGACTCTGCCCTTCTAGCTGAGACTATGCTTCCTCCCTACCTGAAGACTCTTATTGATTGCTATTCCTGTTTTGTAATTTTTTTATCTTACAGACTTCTCTACAGATGGTTTTAATATTTAGATGCTGCCTGCTGCAATTTTGCAAAATAAATTTATTGTAATAAATTATTGTAAACTTTAACCAGAGATTGGTTACCTATTTTTCTGTCCCTACTTTAACTAGGTGGTGTTTCTAGCTCATTTTACCCAATGTCTACTAAAATTAATAATACATTACAGTGTTCAATATTTGTTCATACTTAACATTTTTCTCCATTCAAAAAAAGGGAAGAGAAATTGTGTCTAATTTATAATGACACTGGTGCATTTTTGCACCATCAAATAGACAATTTGACTCTTAAAGGTTTGCCAAACAGGCCATGCAACACTACTGCAGAAAATCTAAAATAGAATGTCTTGGAAATAAGAAAGAAGAGACTTTCATTTGGCTAGTCAAAGTCCAGCCATGTTTTGTGATAGAGATGGACCCATATGTGGGAAACAAGATAACAGGTCAATAGCAGAATTTAACCCTCCCACAGTCCCAGGAGAGGTGTAGTGGACCCCTGACGAGTTTTCATGCCCCATCCTCGAAGAGTCGGATTGACCCCACACGTGCTGGCCCCAACCCCAGCGATGCCATGGCATCTGCCTTGCTCTTCCCGAGGATTAAGATATGCCTCTGAGAGGGTTAATAAAAATCTGATTATTTACAAAACATCTAGAGGAAGGAGTAAAAAACACAAGAATGATGATGGCGAAAAGAGCGCGCAGCAACAGTGTTTGTTCATGATTAGGGCTCACATTTTTGAGGACTTTGAATGATACTGTTAATAGATGACTAGCTTAAGTCAGCACAACTCATTCCGACACATTTTAACCCTTGTGTCCAGAAATGGGGTCCAACCGACCCCACACACGTAAAACTTGTGTCATTTTCCACAGTCCTCTATGTTTGCCTCAGTCCTTGCAATCCTGTTGGTCAGGAGGCTGAAGGCATTCAGCCTCCTGACCAACATTTACAATGTTTTTCGTTTTGTGTCGGGGTGAGAGAGGGGTGGGACAAACATTGTCAAATGACCTGCTTTATTCCTCAGTCCGAGTTCTCAGTGTTTTATGAAATCTGTCCCATTGCTATAGTCTGTTCTCTAAAGGGGGGGGGGGATTCTGGAAGCAAAATTACATCATCCCCCTCTGCAATAAAGCTGCCATGGTTGAAGGCTGTAATAAATTAGTCAATTTCAGCATCTGTGCTTGTCACACTCCTGGTCATTCTAACACTCTTGCTGATGCTCTGTCTCACTTCCAATTTCAGATCTTCTGTTGCCCTTTACTCAGGCTTTTATTCAGTCTGCCAGCTATTTTATTGATTCGAAGCTCACTAATTCAATGCTCAAAGCTTTAGCATTTTGTATCATTTCTCAGTTTCCCATTGTCATCTTCATCAGACCAGCCAGCTGGGGGTTTTACCAGCTTCTTTTATCGGGAAGTGAATCATTGGAAGTCAAAATTGGAAATAAAAGAAGAAAGCGCCCATTAAAACGGAATTAGGTTTTATAGAGAATTGAAATTTGAGAATGTTGTTGATCAGTCCTAATAATTCTGGGATCATTATAAGAATTTGAGGTATAGATATTAGGATCCAGTAGATGGCCGTAGTGCAACAATAATGGATGCAAGCTGTCGTTGACATCTAAAGAAGAAAGCGCCCATTTTCATTTAGCACATGCTAAATGACACGAAGGATCAGCACTTTTACTGTTACACTTACCGTTCGGACTACATCCACTTGAGAAATGTAGCACCTGTGCTTCTTCGCCTTCGGGTAGAGGGGGCGCCGATTTATGTGTTCGCATCCACCTAAATAATATGTAAATGCGAGGCTGCTGATGATACCGTGGTGTAGCTCATCCCTGAAGGAGATGAGACCCATACAGAGATCTGCGTGACGCTGACACCCCACCCAGTCAAAAAATCCAGCAATAGTCTGAATGGTTTGTGCTCCGTTTGTGCAGGTTTGTGCAGTTTTGGTTTCTGAGATATTAAAAATTATTTTTTAGGTCATCCAGAGTTCACTATCCCCCCATATTGCTCCAAAACAAACCAAAGTGGGAGTAGCGGCGTTTAGCTCAAGGTTGATCCGATTTATGAAGCTAATGTCGGCCAGCGGTTCCCCACAACTACCGGCCGCAGCGCCCGAAGGTTCACTTAGAGACTGTCAACAAATTACCAAACCAAACACTCCTGTCAAATAAATGTTAATAAATGACTTGAATTGTAACCGATTAACTAATTGTCAGTGCTAATTCATGCTTTTACATGAGACAAAATAGCATCTATTACATTTTAAAGTCATATACATTATTTTCAATAATTTTAATATTAAATAATATAGTATTTTCTTCAATAGCTTCCAGGTCATGTGAAGTATTGACTCAAAAAAACTTTGAAATAATTATACTAGTCTGTACAGATGAGGCACAGCCGTTTGTTTTCCATTTTAATCCTTTTGTATTTTTTAGCAATTTTCTTTGTTAATATTTAGTATTTTTCTTCAATAGCTTCCAAGACATGTGTCCTATTGATTCAAAACCACTTTAAAATTGTTTTACAAATCATTAGATATGAGGCACACTCATTTATATTCAATTTGAGTCCTTTTTATAGTTTGTAGGTATTTTTATATTAGCTTCTAGGTCAATCAATCCAATTTTATCTGTACAGCACATTTCAGCAGCAAGACATTTACTGCTTTACATAATAAAAACACAAAAACAGAGTCATGCAACATAGAATAAACAAAACATTACATAAGAGCTACCATTAAATTTGTAAATGATTATGTTTCAAATACAACTCTTAACAGTCGGGTTTTTAGTCAGGATTTAGAGGACGTCAGTGTTTCAGCTGTTTTACAGTTTTCTGGAAGTTTGTTTCAAATTTGTGGTGCATGGAAGCTGAATGCTGCTTCTCCTTGTTTGGTTCTGGTTCTGGATGCAGAGCAGAACCAGAAGACTTGAGGGGTCTGGAATAGTTGATACAACAGCAGATCTTTCATGTATTGTGGTGCTAAACCACTCAGTGATTTATAAACCAACAACAGTTTTTTTTCTATTCTATCCTCTGAGTTACAGGGAACCAATGTAGGGACTTTAAAACTGGTGTTATGTCTCTATGTTCCTGGTTTTAGTGAGAACACAGGCAGGAGTTCTCAATAAACTGTGACCCAATTATTCGAAATCAGTGTAAAATTGTTTGAGTAGACTGAAGAGATGAGGTACGCTCATTTTTTATTCATTTTGACCCATTTTATTATTTCTTATGCAATTTTATATTTAAAAAATATATTTCCCATTTTCTCTTCACCTCTCCATAGGCTGCCACCTTCGTGATCGTGATGAAAGTGTTTGAGTGTTGAAGTGACTCTAGGAGTTATGCTGTCAGGGGCTTCATACCCAATGCTAGAGGTGATACACCAGACAAAGAGCAGCCCAAAGACCCTTTATTAAGAGCACAATCAATGGATACAGTGTCCCCTCACCTGGACGCAGGTCAACAGGGCACCACCCTGGAGCTGGGCCTGGAGTTGGGGCTCCGTGGCAAGCATCTGGTGCTTGCCAAAACACATGGAGTCTGGCCATGGTCAGCCCAAAGTGGGTTCACCTTCCCATGAGCTGACTACCTGTGGGAGGGGCCAAAAGGGTTGGGTGCAATGTGGGATGTTAGAAGGCCGAGGGAGGGGACCTTGGCCATCTGACCCTGGGCGATGGACGTTTTATCACAGGGCATGGAAAGTCACTTCTCTGGTGGGAGCCTGAGCTGGTTGAGAGGTTTTTGTGGTATTCTCATTTAGTGACATAATTATATTAGTTGTGTTATCACCCCCATGCCACTACTAGAAGCAGTCACAGACAATAGTTGCAAAAGTATTCATACCCCTTGAACTTTTCCATATTTTGTCACGTTACAACGACAAACACATATTGATATATGTGTCATTGGAATTTTACGTGCAAGACCAATAAAAAGTGGCCGGCCCTTTGAAATTAACAATGGGAGTCAGCTTATGGAGTGAAATAGTCTTAAAATACCGTGCGTGTGTGTGTACTACTGGATTTGTAATCGGTGTAAGCATCTTTGTGTGTAACTTTGTAACTGCACAAATTTGTGGTCAAATGCATACACAAATATGAAGAAATTACGAATACAAAATAAAAGTACACACACACACAATTGCAATTTCTACAAACGTTAAATTTCTATACACAATTTATTTTTACTTCAACTTCACAAATCTGATAATTCTGAATTCCAATTTTCTCCTATGCCTACAAATGTGAAATAAGTATTCACAAGTCGCCTGATACACACAGACAAAGCTGTATTTACGCACAGATCAAGTTACGGATGCACGAGGATTTTTGAAACTCATTTCACGCTTCAGGACAGCCTCAGACTGCTTCCCCTTCCTGAGCCGCCGGATGGTGGACCAGAATCGCCTCGAAGCCGTGCATAAATCTTTCTCCATAGCCTCTCCATACTCCTCCCACGCCCGAGTTTTTGCTTTTGCGACCACCCGAGCCGCATGCTGCTTCACCCGCTGGTACCCATCAGCTGCTTCTGGAGTCTCACAGGTCAAAAAGGCCCTATAGGACTCCTTCTTCAGCTTGACAGCATCCCTCACCGAAGGTGTCCACCAACGGGTTCGAGGGTTACCACCGCAACAGGCACCAACAACCTTGTGGCCGCAGCTCCGATAAGCCGCCTATACCACAGTGCACCCTTGGTATGGGCGGACAGGTGGTGAGCCCATTGGAAGGGGGACCCACGTCTCCTCTTCAGGCTGAGCCCGGCTGGGCCCGGCCACCAGATGCTCGCCATCATGCCCCACCTCCAGGACTGACTTCAGAGTGGGACCCCGGTCGCGTCCGGGCGAGGGAACACCAGATCCAAAGTTTGTCGCCATCATTAGGGGTCTTTGGGCTGCGCTTTGTCTGGTTCCTCACCTAGGACCTGTCTGCCTTGGGTGACAGGTCCTAGGATCATTGGGTAACTCAAACCCCTCCACGACGATAAGGTGGCAGCCCAAGGAGAAGATCTGGTGTTTACTGTGTAAAACAGGTTAGGTCAACCAGCCACCTCTGGTTGTGTTAATCTGGTCTGCCCCATCAAAGAGTAACATAGTGTGAATTTCTCTCCTTAAATGACATTCACTATTCACATTCACTAGAGTAGCATGACATACATGCTACTCTAATGTATTTAAATAAACATGTTTTACATTTCATAAAAAAATATATATAGCAGTTTTATTTTTTAGCAATTACTGAAGGCTGCTGCTTAGTGGACTGGACACCAGTGTGACAGTAACTGCCTGGTCATATACTGTAGTGGAACATTGGATCTCTGTAGGTGACATTCCCAGTCCATGCTCTGCTGGTCCACAGAGGATGGCAGCACATCAGCTGGCTCCTCAACCAGTCACCAAGGTACCAAACAGCATCAACCTTACAAGCATCACCACATGTCAGTCACACAGACATGTGTGGACAGACCTGAAGCTTGAAGCAGCTTCAGGTCAGCAGCCTTAAAGTCGGTCATTCTGGTAACAAGTTTAAGCTGTACATGTTTTTCTAGGTTCATCTTGACTCTGTGGCACGGTTCAGATCATCCAACCGTCAGTGACAACACCCAACCTGCACAGGTCTACTACGATATCTATGAACATACGCTGACACCGTTTAAAGAGGCCGCAAGTAAAGAATAATGCTCAATGTTCAGGCCGTACTTGTAATGTAGATGGAATAATCCAATAATGGAAAACTTGACAAATTAATTTGTTTGCATGGGGAAAATCTTATTTTTTGGTTGAGCATTGTTTTCAGAGATTGTGAGAGTGTGACAACTAAAAAAAAGGAATAAATGATGAAGCCTAACTTAGACTTGGGATTCTTAAAAAACCTTCTTTTTAAACATAAATATGTCAAGAAATTCTGACTGGGTTTGGGAACGCTAATGTTATCTGCTGCACTGACATATTGTTTTGTACAGGCAGAAATTATAGTTGTTTGCATCATATACCAGCTAGATATGAAAAAAAAGCTTGAGGAAAACTGATGTCTTCATTGAAGAGTTTTTGGAATGTGTTGAATGTGTCTCCAGGAAATCGCAGTGGTGTTCAGAGGTTTTATTCTAGAGGAAACTTGATGGACTTTCTTTATCCAGTTCACAACTGGAACAGCAGCTTCCTCACTGATGTCACCCAGCATAGCAGTCTGGGAGTTCGCTGGTTCTCAGTCACTGATGCGGCCTTCCTGCTGGCATGGCTCTCAGGTGAAGGTCCTGCTGAATTAACACTTCCAATAATTTGTTGGAATGCTCCAAATTTTTTTTTCTACGCAGCACCCGTCACAATCTTCCTCTTGTATCTCTGACATCCCCTAATGCTACACTTTTATCAGACCCTGAAAAAAAAATCAATTCTACAGCAGAATAAAATCCCAGAAGAATTTTCTGTCTAGCTTTACCCTTTGTAGTATGGAAAACCTTTTTCTTTTAAGTCTTTTATTACCTTTCCACATTGTTCACTTAACTCATATCCTCCAGGGACAACCTATCCATTATTGTTCCAGTATTTTAGCTGTTGTAAACCTTGTCCTTAATTGATTTCTGGTTCATCTCACATGTAAACCCAAGCCTTGGGCTGGAGGCATTTCTGGTTCCATCCTGGTTCAGATCTGTCAGTCTGACTCACACTGAGATTAGGAATGAAGTCTTGTATCAGTCCAGAACCTCAGTCCGCTGAAATACTGCTGACCCTGGCATGGACTTACTTGACCTTAATGTAAAACTTCAGTGACTATATACTCACTACGAATGCTTTTCATAATTCCAATATGTAGACAAATTTCTCCTCATTCAGTTGGCAAAAACGCCCTGCTCACTCAAAGCTGGAGTGAAATTTGTTCACAATCTGCACATCACAGCAAAGTCCAGTCAGAAATGCTGACTGAGATCTAAAGAAGCTGAGCACTGATGCACGGAACCTGCTGAATCTCATTTCTGGACTGTGTCTGCGTGTCTCTAGATGAGGATGGTGGAATGCTGGTTCTTCATGTAGTTTCTGACAGAAATCAGCCTGGAGTTTCTGTGCTGGGAGATTCTGGGACCAGCTCTGAGCCCTTCACACTTCAGTTAAATAAGTGGAGATGAGCCAACCTTTTATTCCATATCACTTTACAACTCACTGTCCACTGACCAAGAGAGGTGCGAAGCTGTCCACCGACCACTACTTAAGTGGTCGGGTGAAGAGAGGTGTCCACTGAGAATGTCCACTGTCCACTGTGGACATTCTCAGTGGACACCTCTCTTCACCCGAGTGTCCAAGACATACGGCCGCAGATCTGATGAGACAATAACAAAATCAATCATCGAACTGCAGCCTAGGGTGTCCTGGTGCCAAGTGCACATATGGACACCTTTATGCTTGGTCCATCACAAACACCGAAAGGGTGTTTGTGATGGACAAACCGTGATGAGCACAGAAGTCCAACAACAGAACACCACTCGAGTTCAGATCGGGGGGGGCGTTCCTCCCCACCATGCCCCTCCAGGTCTCACCATCATTCCCCATGTGAGCGTTGAAGTACCCCAGTAGAACAAGGGAGAGTGGAGAGTACCTCCCCGCCCCCAGGAGGGGCACTCTCCAGTACCCCGTCTAAGGACTCAAAGAAGGGTGGGTAATCTGAACTGCTGTAAGCACAGACAATAGTCAGGACTTGTCCCCCAACCCATAGGCGGAGGGAGGCTACCCTCTCGTTCACCGGGGTAAACCCCAACGTACAGGTGCCAAGATGGGGGGCAACAAGTATACCCACTCCTGCCTGGCGCCTCTCACCTTGGGCAACTCCAGAGTGGAAGTACGTCCAGCCCCTTTCAAGGAGAACCAGAGCCTTACGTCGAGGTGAGGCCGACTATTTCTAGCCGGAACCTCTCAGCCTCGCACACTAGCTCCAGTTCCTTCCCCACCAGAGAGGTGACGTTCCATGTCCCAAGAGCTTCTGCAGCCGAGGATCAGACAGCCACGGTCCCCTCCCTCGGCTGCCACCTGTAACACATTGCACCTGACTCATTTGGCCCCTCCGACAGGTGGTGAACCCATTGGAAGGGGGACCCATGTCTCCTCTTTGGGCTGAGCCCGGCCGAGCTCCATGGGTAAAAGCCTGGCCACCAGGCGCTCGCCATTGTGCCCCACCTCCAGGCCTGGCTCCAGAGTGGGGCCCCGGTGACCCACGTCCGGGCGAGGGAACACCAGATCCAAAGTTCGTCTCCATCATAAAGGGAACCGGGGAGGGAGGGAGGGAGGGAGCCGAGGCCCGTCACACACACACCGGAGTGAGGCGGCGGCGGCGGGCCCCGACCGGCCCCCCTTCCTCCGAGCCGGGACTTAGTCTGCGCACCGACCTACCGGCCAAGTTTGCACCAGGGGCACGAGGCTCCAGGCCCTGCGTCCTGGGGGACGCAGGGCCTGGAGCCTCTCGCAAACCTCTCTGTTCGCATGCAAATTCGAACCTCTCTGTTCGAATTTGCATGCGAACAGAGAGGTTTGCGAGTGGAGAGTTAATCCATGCAGAGAGAAGTATTGCATGTGAGGAGAAAATCTGAACGTGAGCACAAAGATTTGAGAGAGCACAGAGAATATTTCAAAGAGAGCAGAAGTTTTGAGTGCAAGCATTACAAGTTTTGGGAACAAAGAGATTAAATTCTGTTTTCAAACTGAAAATGTGTGCTCTTGACCTATGGCAGTAAAATTCCCCCATAGCCAGACAGACTGTGAATTAATTTTGTGTAACTGCTGGATTCAAATGGGACGTCAAATAAAAGTCAAAACAACGCATATGTTTGTACTGAGAGCACAATCGCTGTTGTGTACTGCAGGAAAGACACTTGCTACTAGCAATCATGGCACACCACAAAATGTAAACTATTCTTCTGATTACATAGAGTTAGATTCCACCAATATTTCGTCATGGTAAATTCTAAGAAACAGATGTTATTTAGAGAACTGTCTGTAAATCTGACACAAGTCAAACAAGTTACCCAATCTATGGTGTGTTTAGAAAAAATCTTCTGAAGGACATTTCTTTCACAATACTTGGTCCCTGCTAGTAATGAGCTCATGGGATTCATCATAGATACTCACACTGCACATTTTCTTGTAGAATGACATGGAACTTTTTATTTAATAATAAACATTTGGTTGCACTTTTGCTCTAGAGGAATTATATCAGTTGCCAGTATACTTAATCCAAGGTGCAAAGTCAGCTTACTAATGATTTGAAATTGGGCTGCTTAAATTGCTGATAGAAAGCAACAGACACTATCCTTGACAACTGTAACCATGTCAAGGTCAAGGTTAAGGACAACAAATATCTTTTCTATTAGTTGTCAGCTTTTTATCTGGTAATCATATAGCTTCGAGACCTTTGCACAGCTGACAGTGAGAACAGTTGACTGCACGGTTTAAATTGCTTAGAAAATATATTTAACAAATGGGTTTCAAAGTTTAGCTTTTGTTTTTATAAAATGTGTGGCATTTATGGTGCCTTCACGAGTCAAGACACATGTCACAGTTAACTTCCAACAGTTAACTGTTGGAATGGCCAACAGTTAACTAAGATGAGAATGAAGTGCAGATTTATTGCTTTTTTGACTAAAAATCTTTTTCAGATTCAATCCTATTGCTGTGCATTGTATTGCTTAGCGTGTGTTTGGTGTGTAAAACGGCTGCCTCCTACAGACCTATTTCCTCCATAATTTCTGTCATGTGTCTTTGTCCAAGCAGCCTAGGAAATTTTCTGTTGTCTGGTATAAATGCTATTTGAAATACTACAACATTTCTACCTTCCATATCTTAATTGACATTTTTGGCCAATTGAAAAGACATCTATTGCCTGTAGCAAAATAATACAGTAAATTGCCAAAAGTATTTGCTTGCCTGCCTTGTCTCATATATGAGCTTAAGTGACAACCCATTCCTAATCCTTAGTGTGCAATATGACCACTGCATCTGACGCTTTGCATTTCACTCAAAGATTAAACTCACAGTATCAGACTGTTGCTATGGTAACAAAACAATCTAGCTATAAAGATTGTTCTTTGAACTTTTACCAAGTAAACTTGCCAGTTCCTGAACATCTTAAATTTAAATGTTAAACAATTTCAGATCTTTTAATTTATGTATGCTGAAACAATTAAATCAAATTTAGAAGCATTGATAGTCTTAATAAATGTTACGTGTATATATCTGTGGTCTGTGATAAAGTGTTAGCATTTATGGGCTGCTGACTTAATTTAGATTAAACAAATTAAACAGTTTTGATTTGTTATTTTTAAGACTCTATAGTAAGTTTCTATAGTTTAAATCGCATTTCACAAGTGATGTTTTCCCGTAACACATTAATTATCCAGTAATATTTTTACATTTCCTGTCGACTTAACATCTTTTAATACAAAGCCCCGACCACCAGGCTTCACACTGGAGAAATCGAAGAACACGATCCTCGCAGTGCTGCCTGCTTTGTCCAGATGGCGGTAGGTTTGTTGAAGCAGGTTTATGATGGGATCATCAACTCCAACTCCACGACGATAAGCAAACTGTTTCAGGAGACCTTTCCTGCCGACAGCCATCACCATCTTCAAAAGTTCTTATCAATTTGTAGAAGCTTGATGAGCTGTAACATTTGGTTTCCCTTTGGGATTAATAAAGTATTTTTGAATTTGAAATAAACCCACAACAGTGGTTCAGCAGCATAAGATTGCGCTGCAAAGCCTCTTGCCCAGAACTCTTTAATGCACCGCAGTCAGTTCTCAGATATCCCTTATACAGCCATGGCAGACTGGTTGTATAAGGCTGGAGGATGCTGTTAACAATTACTTCCTGGTATGTTTATGCTCCAACTTTATCTTTATTCGTTTTTATATATTTTATTTTTGTGTAAGTTTAAGTACTTCGATTATTTTGCAGGTGTTGCACCAGAGTTTCCCTGCTGTGGTACAATAAAGAATATTTCTATTATATGATATTCTGATCTTCTAAAATAGCTAGATGTAATTTCTCATAATTAAACAGTTAAACAGCACATTAATATGAACAAGAAACTTGAAGGAAACAAGCATGCTATAAAAAATAGCTCAACTCTCTCTAGCCTCAGAAAAATAATAATTTTTGTTCAATCGCACAGATATGAGTCACAGCACATGGCATGGAAGGCCTCAAAGTGGAGCTCAAAACTCTCCCACCACCAGGAGTTAGCGATCTGCTGCAGATCTATAGCCGAGTCTGGAGAAGTTATCACTACGAAATGGAGCAAAGCGAGGCTGGGTAGCGTAGAGTAGAGCTGAGCTGCCTAAGTAGAGCTAATGGAAATGGGCATAACTCTGTCTTCCTTTCAGATACTGCTGTACCAGTCCCAGTATGGAGTCTTCTGATTTGCACATTTTCTCCTTTGTACATGTAGCATGTGACAGCTGACTCTACTGTCACACAGACCTGAACGGTAACTGTTTGTTTTGTTTATCCTTAACATTAATTTAGACATTAATTAGTGAATAGTTTAGATTTTTATTTTTGAAAATTATTTTCATTAGCTTGACTTTTTAGTTATCTATTTGAAGCTATTTGAACTATTTGAAACTCACTTAGCTGTGTGTTGTCCCATTTAAAAGTGACAATTGCATCAGTGTTGAACAGTTTGAAACTGAGTGATGTTAAAGTTAATGGGAAAAGTGTGAAGGCTTTAATTGACACTGGAAGTGTTCAGACTCTTGTTGAAAGAAAGCTAGTTCCAACTATATAATTTGCACATCTGACACCATCCCTATCCGATGTGTGCATGGTGATGAAAGGCCATACCCCACAGCGGATATTTATATTTAAGTGCAAGGACAACTATACCTACCGAATATTGGTGTTGCAGAAAATCTCCCTTTTCCAGTAGTATTGAGTAGCAATTTACCCGTTTGTTTGACTTGCTACACAAACCACAGAGCTGCAATGTAGTGACTCATTCTCAAGCAAAACAGCCAGAAGAGTCTCCTCCAATTCTGAGTGTGCTGCCTTTTTATGATGCAGAGTTGGATGTGCAGCCTGGAAAATCTAGAAAATCATGTCGACAAAAGAGACAGGAAAGGTTTATGCATACACCTGTTACATCTACAGAAGGGGTTCTGGATCTGCCACAGGGTTTTAAGGTGCCTTTAAATATGGCTCAATCTAGCATGATTGAGCCATATCTGGCTGCTCTTTTTCTGAAAGCCAAAGAACCTCAGAAAGGTGACCATAGAGATGGTGCTGAAGAGTTTGTTCTACAGAAAAATATTCTTTGCCACCAACAGGGGGCATTTAAGCAACATCTCTCTTGGCATTTAAGGATGCAAGAGAGATGGTGCTTATTTTGGGCCACTCAGTTCCGTGGGCTGGCCACCTAGGGAGCCACAAGACCCTGGCTCGTATCAAGCGCCATTTCTACTGGCCTGGATTGCGGACTGATGTTGCCTAGTTCTGTAGGACCTGTCCTCAGTGCCAATTAACCGCCAACAAGTTTCCTTCCAGAGCATCACTGCAGCCTCTTCCCCTAATTGAGACACCTTTTGAGCGCTTGGGTGTCCAATGTCCATCATTGTGGGTCCACTTGAAAGAAGCAAATCTGGACACCGATATATGCTGGTGATAACAGACTATGCAACCAAGTACCCAGAAGTGTTCCCATTAAAGACAATTAAAGCAAGAGTTGTGGCTTTCTCCTTGGTGCAACTTTTTTCAAGGGTTGGATTTCCCTGTGAAATTGTGACAGATCAAGGCACTAACTTCATGTCTACAGGTATATCAGCTGCTGGGGATTAAGGGTGTTAGAACTACCCCTTATCATCCACAGACAGACGGGCTCATGGAGAGATTCAACCAAACACTCAAGCAGATTCTCCGTAAGTTTGTGGATGAAACTGGCTCCGATTGGGATCAATGATTGCCTTATCTCCTCTTTGCCTACAGAGAAGTACCACAGGCCTCCACCGGGTTCTCCTTTTGAACTTTTGGTCATGAGGTGAAAGGACCTCTGGCACTATTAAAGGAGACCTGGGCTGGAGAAGAGGGGAGGGCCAAATAATCCACCAGCCAAATAATCCACCACAGTGAAGCCACACTCCTAGATGTGAAGTCCACACAGCCGCTCTCTGCTGAAATCCAGCAGCCCCCCAGCTGGTGGACCAGACACTGAAGCCATGAACCAAAATCCAAAATCTGAGTGATCCCAGGAGAACAAAACTCCAATCAACCCCTGAAGACCTTACGCAAGTCCAGACAGACCACTCCTCTGCCCAGCCTCAAACCCCAAAACGGGGTGTGGAAAATCTCCAGGCTTTTCCTGTCTTCATCTGCTCAAAGGTGGTGTGGAAAATGCAACAGCATGTTTTTAGAGAGTTTATAGGAACATGGGAGATTAGCTGGACCCTCCCCCCACATCCTTCCCCCTCTGCCAGACCCCTCCATGTCTACCAATCACATTGGGAAATGGGAGCAGGCAAGTGAGACTGTTTGAATAGAACCCCCTCTGAATGCTGTTAACCCATAGCCCTACATGTGCGTGTCATGAAGATGTTGTAAGTGATAATGTCTGTTGTACAATTAAATTTGGTCTCAGTCTGCTATAAGACCACAAAAAGAGAAAAAAGTCCCCACACCCCAGTGATGCACTTAAATAGAAGGCTCCACATTAGTATTGGTGTGCTGCTGGAGCAGCTAGCGGGAGAGGTCTGATTTAGACACTCCTTAATGATGAGAACATGAGTATAACTAGCAGTATTTAAATACAAAGTAAATTTTACAAAATAAACTTCCTAATTTGTTTGAAATTGTATCTCTGCTGAACGCATTAAATAAAATTTTGTCGCATTTTCATTCTCAATAAATTAATGCTACAGTTTTAGGTCTATGTTACAATTCAACCATTAACAGGGGCCCATGAATATCTGGAGGGGCCTACCGGCAGAGACTGACTTTTCTTTGCCTTGATATTGCTCAGTCTTACAATTTTAGATCTCTGAGGTGCTAACATAAAAAATTATGTAGTTAAAAAATCTGAGCTTTTCTGATCTTTATAGCAGTCTGCAGTCAAGTTGCTATGGAGGTTAAACAGACATTATTAAGGTTTATTTAGTAAATTTGCTAATTTACCAAAATTAGCTTATTTCATAATATACTTAATAACCAGCGAAGTATGGCCTATGGTCTGTTTAACAGCTACAGTCTCAGATCAACACAGCCCTCCAGCTCTGACAGCAGCTGGACCCATAGGCAACATAGGCATAAACATAGGCAAGATTTGCTTTGCATTGCCCCACATAATGACAATGATAGAGTATGGTCCGATTAATATGAGTTGTGCAATGTTTGAAGATTTTGTTCAATGTGCCTCTTTTTAACTTTGAGCTCCTGCCCCTCCAAACGTCTCTGCACGGCCCTGGTGAGAAACGCAGATATCCGAGACAGTCTCAGAGGCTATTGCTTTTCCACATCAGGAAGAGCTTGGGCATCTGTTTATAATACCTCCTGAACGCCTCCTTTGGAGGTGTTTCAGGCATGTCCCACTGAAAGGAGGTGCAGAAGAAGACCCAGGACATGATGGAGCGATTATATTTCTTGACTAGCTTAGTAACAGCATGGGATTCCCCTGGAAGAGCTGACCTATGTGGCTGTGGACCAGGAAGTCTGGACCTCTCTGCTTAGGCTGCTACTTTCGCAGCCCAACCTCAGAGTAAGTGGATGGATCAATGGATGGATGGACAGACGGACAAATTGTTTAATAAAAAGGATCCATTTGGAATGTGAGTATTTGACTTGGAATTTGTAATATTTGATTGGATTGATTGTTTTATAAACAGCCTTGTGACTAAGTGTACTGTGAATTAGCATTGGATAAATAAATTGAATTGATTTGAATCAAAAAAGTGAACCTGTTTCTCTTTGAAAAACATTGTACTACTCATCTTGATTTAAAGTAATTTCAACTAGACCCATACTCACACTTTTACTTACTAAGTGCAGTGGCAAACATTTAAGCATACAGTTCTAAATGAATAAATGATAAATTATTAAGCTACAATTCCAGTCAACAATATCAGACTTGATCTACCAGCAAAAACTACTGATTGTGTGTTTAGGGAGAGTTTTTGTAAGACATCTCAAAAGTACAGATGATGGAGTATAGTCCAATCTTGGGACAAACTAGGTTTGTCAAAGAAATGTATTAGATATGTCCAGAAATATTAAAACTTATGTGTTAATAAATCTCTGTCTTCTTCATAGTGAACCTTGCTGCTATGACTTTTTTGCTACCTCACATGATGTTATAAACAACAAGCCAGATGTCCTGAATAGACAAGAATTTCTGCTATTTGATGTGTACATCTATTTTCTCTCACAGATAATTTTGCAAAGAGGAACAAATAAAGTCAGATTCTTCTGATTTGATTAGCTACCGTATTTTAAAAAATCAATATATGTCTTTAAGCCCTCACACGCTAACATATGGGAAAGTTGTAAACATTTATATCAGTGCAAAGAACTCTAACAATGATGTGTCAATTTCTGTGGAGATTGCTGTGTTACAAGGTCAAACAAACTGAAGATCATTATCCTATCTTTGGTGTTTGCAACTGTCAAGGCTAAACCTGGTGATAATAGGAATTCAATAAACACTTTAGCACCTTGACCTCATAAAACCTGGCAAAACATTTTTCTCTCTTACACTGCAGTTTTATGTTGGCAATAGCTAATTTTCCTAATTTACCAGCAGATTCAGGTAGTTGGTTTGTTTCTGGGTGACTGCTGAGTCACACATGTGCACAGGCATGTGAATATGCACGTGTTTGCATAGCTACAAGAAGCCTGGTGCAGCTACAACCAAACAGTGACCTTGAAGAATAATGAAATTAATTTACTTACTATAAATTATTATTCATGAATTGAAATAAATGTCATAACATAAAATTGCTCTCAATCAGTATTATAATAAAGGTACAGATAGATCAAATTTAAACTATCCAGGCATAATTGAGCAACCATAACAGGAAACAAAAAAGTTACTTCAATTGAAAATAATCCTAGGGTTTAAACATATGAATTTAGGACTGGGATTAATTTTTGAAGAGTTGCAGAGATTTTTAATATAATTCTTCCACCAATTTGCACATACAATACAAACATTACAGACAAACGGAGGTTATTTGATTAAGGGCAAATAGATAAAATTTAAAGGGAAAACTATGGTGCCACAATAAAAACAATAAATCTTATTAACTGCTTATTAACTTATTAAAAGGGTCAAGACAAATTTGGGTTGTCTTGACCCTTTTATCGCAGCCTGTGGGGTTTCCCTGACTGGGAACGAGAATACGAGCTGATGAATGTGAAAAGTAGCCAATCAGAATGCGCGGTGACGTAAGAACAGACGGGAATCCCAAACAGCTGAGATATCGTGCAACTGAGTCCGGTGTTTATCAGAGATGCTATGTGGAAATGTTTATTATTATATGTAAAGGTCATTATGTTTATGTTTATTCAGTTAAAAATGTTAACTATGAAAAAACATATTCACCTCCAAATCATAGTGCAGCAAATAGAGCAGCTGCTCCCTTAGTCTTTCATCCACCGCCTTTTCTTTTTGTTATGTCTTTTATCTCTTAAAATGATTCCACAAACTATCACTATTGCTTCTACATCGTTAGCCGTGTTTGGTTATTCTAAATTCCTGCTATGTTGGGGGTTTTACTGGATTTTCTTCTGGAATCGCGATGTTATAGATGCGCCACAAAAACGAACATTTTACTTTTGCGAAAATTTTAACTCAGGATAATGACTAACGGAGCCCTGAGCTTGTTTCTCTGCAACAAGAAGGTTCCATCTGGGAGTGATGAGAGACGATGACACCTGAAGTGTTGTTTATATCCTCAGCCTGCTTGTGTGGTGAAGCAGTTTGAAGCTTCATTGCCTCATTAAGAGCTGGTCGCTGTATTTTACGCAGAGCGGCTTGTAATGTGGGACTCACCAACCGGTCTGGGATAAATCCATCCTCCTGTCTCTCTGGGCCTTTTCCCTTTGCAAAGAAACTTTCCAAAGACATCTGATCTGTTTCTTACTCATTTTGCTGATTGTGGGCTCAGCATTGGCGCGCAAGTAACCGAGAGAATCAAAATAAAAGATCTTCTACACTCAAATAATACACTAAACGGAAATATTTAATTATTTCTTGCGCGGCCCGGTATCAATTGGTCCACGGACCGGGGGTTGGGGACCACTGATCTAGTGGAGTAAATTGCATCTGTGTAACTCAATTATCGCAGCTAACATAAAGCATGACTTGATGAAACATCTTCTCTATGAGAATTTTTGATGACATATTGATGACATATTTTGATAAATATTTAGAGTTTTTTCCTTATTATTTATAACCAACTGTAGCCGTTAAACTTTATATTTACAAATGTTTCTTTTTTGTAGTATTATTTGAATTGTTTACGACTCAGTGACAGAACCTTTCTGTTCCATTCTTGTTTCTAACCGGCAATATAAACTCTGCTGCGTGAGTTTCCGGTTACTTTTCGCTCGCGGACATGGCTGCACTCTTCGTACAAAAAGGGTCACTGCTAGTTAAATCAATCTGATTAAAGAGTCAGTCCGTTAGGGCAACGACTTCATGCAGAAATGAGTACATTGGCGCGGAAAAGGTTCTACGATAAGCTGCCTGTGTGGATAGTGGAGGACCACCACCATGTAAGGATGTTTGTCTTCGGTCAGTGACTACAGAACCAACATGAAACAGGTCGAATAGTGCCAGATGTGACAGCGACAAGTAGCTGGACTGTTGAAATATAAACCTTTAAGACGCATCTTTATTCTTTACTGACCGCTATCCGAAAGAAATTGAATAAGATTCTCTCATGAATAATGTCAAACTGAATGAAAACTAAGATATTCAGTCCTGAAGAGGATAACAAAAACATTAAAAAAAAAAAACCAAGACATTAGTTGAGGCTAATTTACAGATTACACATTTAAATAATTACTTCAATAATGTCTGGAGAATAATACAAATGGACTTTACTGTCGCTCCGTGAGGAAATTGAACTCCATCAGAATCAAGTGACGGGGATATGGAAGCGTACATGTAGACATAATGGTAAAAATCAGAGGGAGACTGTAAGAAAGAAAGTAAATCCCACCAATACAACAAGCACAGGGTTTTTATTTAAATATATGGGTTATCTGTACAATTAGCAAATGGTGACAGATTAGTGTAATATATATTTTTTGTTGTAATAAATGTTATATAGTAAAATATTGTGTGTAAATTCTATATATTGTTGCAGGTGGTCCATCACATCTATCGAGCCATTGCATCAAGACATCTTCCACTCAACAACATCAGACTGGTTCATTTAGACTCCCATCCTGACCTTCTTATCCCTGTCAACATGCCTGCTGACACAGTATTTGAAAAGGAGAAACTCCTCAGGTAAGAGCAGCTGAATAATACATTGTTGTTTTCACAGTTGGGAGAAATAAATTTAAAATCTGTTGGTACATTTCAGTGCAAGAAGAAGTAGTAGAAGAAAAATACACAGATTCCTTAAAGAATCCTTTTATGAAACGGGACAGAAGGCAACAAAACTACTGCAACAAAAATAAAAAATAAAATAAAAATAATAATTATGCAGTTTGTTCAATAACTGACCCAGATACAGGAATATTAGGAAATAGTTTAGAACATGTTGACAAATCTTTTCAAACATACTATAAAACATTATTTGCAAAACTGAAACAAAGATTTTAAAGTATTTCTTGATTGATTAGATTAATTAACAATTGGACAATGACAGATTAAAAGTTTAACAAAGCCCCGTATAAAACAGACTTGATGCTACGGTAAAAAAATAACAAAACACCCTGTACAGACTGAGTAGTATAAGGCTTTTGAAGAATTGTCTTCATATTACGAAAGTCATTAAAATGGACTATAGTAAAAATTACAATATCTCCATCATTGTCTGAAGCATTTATAAGACTTATGCCCGAAAAAGGCAATAATAAAACATTATGCAACTCATATAGACCTGTATCATTCGTGAACCAAGATTACAAATAATATACCTCTGTCATGTCCAATAGGCTGACGGCAGTTTTCTCAGAGCTCATTGATGAGAACCAAGCTGGTTTTGTCAGTTACCAACAAACTCAGGACAATGTAAGACAGTGGTGCCCAAAGTCGGTCATTGAGGGCTGGCATCCTGCATGTTTTAATTCTCTCCCTGGTGGTAGTAACAACCATTTTAATATTCTTCTTATGCCTCTAATGAGCCATCATTTGATCCAGGTGAGTTAAACCAGGGAGAGAACTAGAACATGCAGGATGCCAGCCCTCAATGACCGACTTTGGGCACCACTGATGTAAGACGTTCCCTTCATTTGATTGAAAACAGGGCAAGATCGCTGCACCCATGTGAAGTTTAGCCCAGGTAGAGCAAACCTCTGACATACAAACAAAAATGGTGAAGGTGGTGATGATCACAGAGCTACCCGAGACATTTGATGAGACCTTTTTGCCTGTTCAGCCAGCATTAAGACATAGAAGACAAGACAAACTCAAAACTCATAATACTTGCACTCAAACTTTCACATATTCTCTGTATTCTCTCAAACATTTCTCCTCACGCTCAAAATTCTCTCTGCTCAGATAAAGACTCCGCTAGCAAACCTCTCTGCTCGCTTGCAAATCCTTTCCTCCTCTTGCTCTTAAAAAAGTACCATTGCCTGACAACCTCTCAGCCATTAAAATTAAATTGTTATACTGGGTGTGTTTGTTTCCTTCTAGTAGGTGTACCTGTGTGGCTGCTATTGATTGTAGCAACCTGCTACAATACCTACAGGTTTCTGCTCTGTTACAACTTAGAGATAAAGATTTTGCCCATGCAGTCTGCGATCAGTAACTTTGTGTTGACTTACATGACTTACAGTAAGTGTGTTCTCTTCCTCACTGTCTGCCAGAGGTGCGCTACTGAGCAATTACTAACAACTTTCTGATCTCGGGCAGGAGTTTGTTCACCCAACCAAAAAAACTTTTTTTTGCATGCAGTCGAACAGATGCACACATTTTGATTTGGCACATGTAAAAAAATGAACATGTGCCTTATTTGTTTGACTATCGTAGAACAAGTTTATGTTTTAACTAAGTGTAGACTTAAGAGGTGTCAAGATGTTTTAAAAAGTTTTGACACTTTTCACGTATGTGACAGTTTGTTAAACCTCAAGACCTGATCCCTGAAAAAAACTGGCACCAGACAAATAAGAAACAGAATCATCACACCAGGGACGAATGTCATTTAACTGAGTTTTAGACTGGTACATTTGTTTTTAGGAAACTTTAAAAGGAATCAGGCCTGTTCAAAGGGTTGTGTTTTTTCTCCTACTTTCATTTTGCGGAACCTGCTCAAATATATGGACACTTGATAAGAGTTGCATTTTTCTTTTGTCTTTTAGTGAGCTGAGTATAGAAAACTGGATAATGCCTTTGGTGTATGCTGGTCATCTAAGCTACATGGTGTGGCTGCATCCTTACTGGTGTCAACAGATCAGTGAAGGAGAGCACACATTCAATGTTGGCAGAGACTCATCTACTACAACCATCAGGTAAGAAACATGGATAATAAATGGTTATTTTGTTGAAAGGAATGAGTAGGTAAGTGTAAAAATTACACTTGCAATATCTGCATAGAGTATCTACAATAGGACAGCAATGTTTTGAGGCTTGTAGAAGAATTTTTTTTTAGCTTCAAGTTGTGTACTTTACCTTTTTAAGTTGTGCATCTTTAAGCTGTGTATCTTTCTGTTATATAAAGGCATCACTCACCTGGTCTTATTTCACAACTAATACTTAGTTTTTTTTCCCTTTGTAAACTTGAAATGATCCATTTTGTTATGAAATTTGAAAATAGAACTTTTAGTTTTATTTACTTTGCTTTCAAAACAAACATTTTAATTTATTGTTTTTTAAAAACTGAAATTTGTCTTTTTTTGTGGCTCAAGACAAATTTTATTTTGTGGGAGCGGGGCAAAAGTGACTCTTTGAATTTAAAAGATTGCTGACCTCTCTTGTCAGATTTACCATCCCAAAGTGTCCCAGGATCAAAGGGATGTTGAGTTGCAGACAAATGACTGGAAAGCATGTTGGCAAGGGACCATTTGAGCCTTACATGCTTTACATTTGATTTAATTCTGGTTATTAACAAAACTGACAACTTATCATCTCAAGGCACTTTATGAAAAAGGTAGTTCAAACCATTAACATATCCATTCCAATTAATTCTACTTATAAACCAATAAAGTCATGTTCAGTTTATTATCACTGGTCAAATTTTTAATATAAGGAAACCCAGCAAATCGCATCGAGTCATTGACTTGCAGAATTCAGTCCTTCTGGATGGACATGTAGCAACAGAAGACAACCGCTTGCTTTGTGTCATTGACTATACAGCAATCCCTCATGCAGAACATGCATGCAGGAAAAAACCTCCAACATCTCCAACACCTCACTGGGTCTTTAAGAATACAGAGCATACACACAAAAGAAACAGAAGCACTGATCCAGGAGTACTTTCAGTGTTAGAGAAAAGTAAAAACATCTGGATGTAGCTTCTTCAGCATCTTCATTTCAGAGAGAAACACAGCTTAACAAATAAGCTCAAAGCGGGTCTTAAGGGTTATAGGATGAAAGACAGCATGCATTGTTAGTTGCGACAAAATCTCTGCCGATAATTATGTCTAGGAAAGAGACGGGGTTAAACATCGAAAGACAGAGCCAAAAAAATAATCTATATCAAGTTGTTGGGAACAGTAGTTGAGCCGATGACCCCTCCAGGACGTTGTCACAGCTAAACAGAACACCAGATTTTGTGCAGTTTTTACAGTAAAAATTTGAGATCCTCTATTCTCAGTTTCGCTAGTAAAAAACAGAAAGAACAGAAGGTTAAATGTTACGTTATCTCTGTCCTGTTATTATTTTCCAGGTTGACCAGTACAGAGAACTACTTCCTCAGTGATGGTCTGTATGTTTGTGACGAGCTGCTGGAGAACTCAAAAAGTCTCAGACTGAACATAGTCAAAGTAAATCCTGTCAAAACATCAACTGGGCCACTTCCAGGTACCTTCAAGAAGTGATTACATCTTTTAAGTTTGAACTAGCTTTATTTGAGCTAAATTTATTTTCATAGGAAAAATTAGGTGGTTGTGAGCTCTATTTTCCCAAAATACTTTAATTGGCATCAACACCTTAACTGTAATCCAACAAACACTTAAATTCAAGTCAGTCAATCCTTAAGGACAGCGGTGTTGTCATGTTTCCATTAAATTGCATCTGAACTGTTTTTGGAGTAACAAGTAAGGGGTTAAAAAGCATAAACTTTGATCAGCTAATTTATGTAGGAGCCATTTATACTCTGTTTGAATGTTTCATTGGTATTTTGACATTTTTCTTACATTCATTCAGATTGAAAGTTCTCCATACCATCAGCACAATCTCCAGCTTCCTGCAGAGATTTTCTATCACATGGAAGATGTGACAATCTTTAGTTGACAAACAAAACGTATAATCACCAACTAGTATTGACGTTCATAAATTCGCATAAGTTCGCATAAATTAAAGTTACAGTGGAGGTTCACATTCTGTCAATCTGATTCTGCAACAATTGTTCAGCTAGGCCAATGGACACAGTGTGATACATTCACTACTTTTACTTTAAACATTTTTTTCAGTAAGTTAACTGTCTTGTACAGTAAGGAAATCTTTGTTTTCTAGATTGTTAATCATTTACAAGTAAAAGTTACCTATATGGACTGGGATATGAAATTACATGTCAACAGTGGATATAAGGAGCAGGTCTAAAAAGTACATAGTGCCCTGCTGAGAAGCCAAAGTGATGTTTTTTACCTTATGTAAAAAGAAAAAAACATGATAAACCATTTTTAAATGTTTTATGCTTTCAATGTGATATCAATCCCATACAATTCAACTGCAAAGTAAACAAATATGTTCATGAGAAATATATAAAATACTCTCATGGTGTTTCATGGGGTGAATTAGGCTGCATTCACACTGCAGGCTTAAGTGACCCAATTCCGATATTTTTTTTTTTTTGACGTAATGTGACCGGTATCTGATCTTTTCATGACAGTCTGAACAGAACAGAATTCTTTTTGAATGTGACCAGAATGTGAAGTTACTTGCATATCCAATATGTTTCCGATTCAAATGATTCAAACCTAACATTCAGGTCGCATTCATCTGAACATCACTGATACTCAACGACAACCATGACGGACTACAATGAGGATTAAGTTGTTAATATGCTGCTCTGGTTGGACAACAACTTCAAATATGTAAGCTAAGCTCCACGTTAGCCTCCATGTTTACTTCCGCAAACATTGAGCACTTCTTTTTATGGCGGTTGGCAGAACACTGAGAATTCTGACGCTATTGCGCCCTCTACTGCGCATGCGGGACACTTTCAGGTCGTTTGCCCGTTCAGATTGCAGAACACATACAGGTCGCATATATGCGGCAGTGTGAAGGACCCCTGCAAAAAAATCAGATTTGACAAAAAAAAAAAAAAAAAAAAAAAAAAAAAAAAATCGGATTTGGGTCACTTCAAATCCGTGACCCAAATCACGGTCACGTGTGAACGCAGCCTAAGATAACTTGCCATGCTTCAACTTGGGAACTTTTACCCACACCACCTGTCACAAATCTGTAAGAATATGACATGGTTTGTCTACAGTTTTTTTTCTAGTGTCGTAAGCATTTAAAAACAGATGTGTTTTGGAATTTGACTTGCTCTTTACAAAATAATGAAATGAATTAGGGTAGGTTATTTTCTGGTGAAAACATTGTTTGTTGGTTGGATTTATGCTTGCACTTGCTAGGTTGTGCTTAATGAACTGAAGACCTTTTTCATAGTCAGGTTTAGGGTTAGGACTTTGGTATTTTGAATTGTTTTTAAAGTCATTCAACTAAAGCAAACCCTTAGTTCTATGTCGAAAGGTAATCCTAGACCCCACATTTTCCTACTTAATGTTTTTATTTGCGTGTATGTTCTGTGGTATATTTCAAGCTGTTCTTTCAGTGTTGAATGACTTCTTTTTACAGTGACTCCCATCTGATACTTTGGAAACTCAAAGCTAACTATGCTTTGAATGGAAGACTGAAGGCTAACACTGTTAAAGGGTGTCCACCTATGTATTTGTCTATACGTTTTAAAAGCCACATTTGTTAGAAACACATTTCAAAAAAAAAATTTTATGTTTTGTCCTTTTTCGAGCTTATTCATTGTCGTCAATTTTAGTTTTGTTAATTTTTACAACCAATAACTTTCTGTCAAAGCAAATAAATGTTTGAAAATAGATGTTATATTTTTTTATTTAATATGTAACTGTTCAAATAATTTAACTTCTTATAATTTTCTTTGATGTTTTCTTGTTCATCTGACTCTGGGTTTCAGGGCATGACACAGAGAGGGATTCTGTGGCACATTTATCCAAAAAAGCTCGAACAGATCTGAGAGGGGATGGGGAACCTTCATCTGTAACAACTCCTACACTGCTGCCAACAGAGGACAGCAACTTACAGAGAAAGCTGAGCAGCAATTGCACAGACTTTGGAGATGAAGATAAAGATGAAGGATCAACTAGTTATGTTGTTAGGAGATTGGCTACATTTCTCAGTGAAACGGATCCATACATCCTAGATATTGATTTGGATTTCTTCTCCTGTAAAAACCCTTTTAAAGAAATATACACGCAGGTATCTCATCTATATTTGAATGTTGTTCTTCCACCAAGTTGATCTGTGTTTCCAAATGTGTCTGACCTTGAAAGTAATACTTTCGTAAAAAAAAAAAAATAAGGGTTGACTTCTGCAACACATGCAGATAAACAAAAAAATGATTAATACCCCAGGCAGACTGACATTTAGTTTGTTTCCCATTTGACCAAGAAGTTAGATTCTGGTTGGAAATGACAGGCCTCTTCCAAAAGACAATAAGACAATGTACAAGGGTTTTGATTGTGGAAAATAACAATTTCAACAGTCATTGATAAATGGACAAAATTACAATGTCTTTAAATGCTGTTCATACCTTTATCAATTATCAGAGGAACCATTATTTATCTCATCGGTCATGATGTGATAAATATGCGTCATGTATTTATTACATGATGTAATAAATACATGGAGTAAAAGAAAATTCTCTATAAATCCAAGCTTGTACATTGAGTACATGGATGGGGGATGGGGGGGTCGCCACTAGGTGGTTCACCCAGGGCCATCTCTGAGTGTCTATGCTATTCTTATACATGTACATAATGATGATCTTACTGTAGTATGGAATCAAAGGTATCATTTTAGACTAACCTGATAACTGTAATTCTTTTCCAGGAAGAGTATTCCATCCTTAAGAAGCTCTACTACTTCAGAGAACCAAGGATGGGTGCTGATCAGGTTAGAATAGACTAACTCATGTCAGTTACAGAAAATGTGAGAAACTTAGTAACAGGAAAATTTATCTGTTTATATTAAACTGTAGGATAAGAAGTAATACATGTAATATTGCTCTGGAAAATACTCTTTATAGGTATATGTTTGAGTAAAATGAATATTGTTGGTCAAAATAAAAAAGATGCAGTGCTTTCAGACCTCAAATATTGCAAATAAAACAAGTTCATATTCATTTAGAAACAGCAATGCTAGTATACTCATGTTATATATATATATATATATATATATATATATATATATATATATATATATAAACAGCATAACAGCAGGGTGCAAGATGCTGGCAGGGAAAGCGTACATGGAACGACATAACCAGGTGGCGGGCATAGTGTACAGGAACATCTGTGCAGAATATGGACTGGAAGCCCCGAGATCGAAGTGGGAAACACCCCCAAAGGTGGTGGAGAATGACCGAGCTAAGATCCTGTGGGACTTCCAGATCCAGACAGACAAGATGGTAATGGCGAACCAACCGGACATTGTGGTGGTGGATAAAGAACAGAGGAAAGCCGTTGTGGTGGATGTAGCTATACCAAGTGACTACAACATCAGGAAAAAGGAGCATGAGAAACTGGAGAAATACCAGGGCCTCAGGGAGGAACTGGAAAAGAACTGGAAGGTGAAGACCACAGTGGTGCCTGTGGTCATCGGGGCCCTCGGGGCAGTCACCCCCAAACTGGAGCAGTGGCTAAAACAGATCCCAGGAACAACATCAGACATCTCAGTCCAGAAATGTGCAGTACTAGGCACAGCCAAGATACTGCGCAGAACCATCAAGCTCCCAGGCCTCTGGTAGAGGACCCGAGCTCAGAGGATGAAAGAGACCACCCGCAGAGGGTGAGAAGGGAATTTTTTTTTTTTATATATATATATATTCAGTCAGTCTGAAAAAAAATATATAAATAAATATATATATATAAATTCCCTTCTCACCCTCCACGGGTGGTCTCTTTCATCCTCTGAGCTCGGGTCCTCTACAAGAGGCCTGGGAGCTTGAGGGTTCTGCGCAGTATCGTGGCTGTGCCTAGTACTGCACATTTCTGGACTGAGATATCTGATGTTCCTGGGATCTGTTTTAACCACTGCTCCAGTTTGGGGGTTTCTGCCCCGAGGGCCCCGATGACCACAGGCACCACTGTGGTCTTCACCTTCCAGGTCTTTTCCAGTTCCTCTCTGAGGTCCTGGTATTTCTCCAGTTTCTCATGCTCCTTTTTCTTGATGTTGTAGTCACTTGGTATAGCTACATCCACCACAACAGCTTTCCTCTGTTCTTTATCCACACCACAATGTCCAGTTGGTTCGCCATTACCATCTTGTCTGTCTGGATCTGGAAGTCCCACAGGATCTTAGCTCGGTCATTCTCCACCACCTTTGGGGGTTTTCAATCTCGGGGCTTCCAGTCCATATTCTGCACAGATGTTCCTGTACACTATGTCCGCCACCTGGTTATGTCGTTCCATGTACGCTTTCCCTGCCAGCATCTTGCACCCTGCTGTTATGTGCTGGACTGTCTCAGGGGCCTCCTTGCACAATCTACCCCTTGGGTCTTGTCTGATGTGGTAGATCTGAGCCTCTATTGCTCTGGTGTTTAGGGCCTGTTCCTGTGCAGCCAGGATGAGCCTCTGTGCTGTCCTTAAGTCCAGCTTTGTCCAGCCATTGGTAGGATTTCCTGATATCAGCCTCTTCAGTTATTTGTCGGTGGTACATCCCATGTAGAGGCTTGTCCTCCCATGATGGAACCTCTCGCACCTCATCCTCTGTTCCCCATTGCCTGAGACATTCGCTGAGCATATCGTTTGTTGAGGCTTTGACCTTGATGTATTTATAGATCTTGGATGTTTCATCCTGGACAGTGGCTCTCACACTCATTAGTCCTCTGCCTCCTTCCTTACGGCTTGTGTACAATCTCAGGGTGCTGGATTTGGGGTGGAACCCTCCATGCATGGTTAGTAACTTCCGAGTCTTAACATCCGTGGCCTTTATCTCTTCCATTGGCCAGCTAATTATTCCGGCAGGGTATCTGATTACTGGTAAGGCATAGCTGTTTATTGCACGGATCTTGTTCTTGCCATTGAGCTGGCTTCTCAGGACTTGCCTTATTCGTTGGAGGCATTTGGCTGTGGCTCCTTTCCTTGTGACCTCATCAAGGTTGCCATTTGCTTGTGGTATTCCCAGGTACTTGTAACTGTCCTCAATGTCTGCTATTGCTCCTTCTGGGAGTGAGACCCCTTCTGTGCGGATGACCTTCTCTCTTTGTAACCATCCAAACCACACTTCTCTAGTCCGAATGACATCCCAATGTCAGTGCTGTATATCCTGGTGGTGTGGATTAGTGAGTTGATGTCTCGCTCGCTCTTAGCGTACTGCTTGATGTCATCCATGTAGAGTGGCCTCGTTCTTGAGTCTGTATCCGTAGCCAGTCTTGTTGAGGATTTGGCTGAGGGGGTTCAGGCCTATGCAGAACAGCAGTGGGGACAGAGCATCTCCTTGGTATATGCCACATTTGATGGACACTTGTGCAAGTGGTTTGCAGTTGGCTTCAAGGGTGGTTTTCCACAGCCCCATCGAGTTTGCAATGAAGGCTCTTAGAGTCCTATTGACGTTGTACATCTCTAAGCATTCAATTATCCAAGTGTGTGGCATTGAGTCATAGGCTTTCTTGTAATCTATCCAAGTGGTGCACAGGTTGGTGTGTCGAGTTTTGCAGTCTCGGGCGACTGTGTGGTCTACCAGGAGTTGGTGTTTGGCTCCTCTGCCCTTCTGTGCCGTACTCATGTATTTATCCATGTGACCACTTATCTTAGCCGCTATGATGCCTGATATGAGCTTCCATGTTGTAGAGAGACAAGTTATTGGCCGATAGTTGGATGGGACTGAACCCTTTGAGGGATCCTTCTGCATCAGGATTGTGCGACCTTCAGTTAACCATTCAGGGTGAGTCCCATTTTGTAGCAGCTGGTTCATTTGAGCTGCCAGTCGCTCATGGAGGGCAGTGAGCGTCTTCAGCCAGTAAGCATAGATCATGTCAGGTCCTGGTGCTGTCCAGTTTTTCATACCCGAGACTCTTTCTTGGACATTTGCCACAGTGATGGTTACCGGGGCTTGTTCAGGGAGATTGCTGTGGTCCTCTCGTAGAGAGGTTAGCCATTTTGCATTGCTGTTGTGGGACGCCTCCCTTTCCCACATGCCTTTCCAGTATTGTTCAGTCTCCAGCCTTGGTGGGTCTGCTCTGTTGTTAGTGCCCTGCCATTGAGAGTACACTTTAGCTGGTTGGGTGTGGAAGAGCCGGTTAATCCTCCTGGCTTCATTCTCTCTTGTGTATCTCTTCAGGCGGCTGGCCAAGGCTTGGAGCCTTTGTTTGGCAGTTTCGAGTGCTTCAGGTATGGGCATCTGGCTGTACTTTTTGGGTACTGGTTGCACCCCTTTGGAGCTCTGACAGTTGGCTCACTTCCCTCCTTGTTATCTTGATCTTAGCCTCTAACCGTCTTTTCCATGGTGGGTATTGGGTCTCATGATTGCTCTTATAGCCAAGCATCTCAAGGATCACTGATGCTGAGTTGTATATCAGCTCATTGGTTTCTGTTATGGTGTTGGTAGGGTAGTGGTACTTCACTCAGCCATTGAGTGAAGTACCACTCAACGGTGGTACTTCATCGCTGATCATCCCTCAGGGGATCGGTATCGGCAGAAAAAAACCTATATATATATATAAATATATATATATTAGGGATGTGCCGATCAGGTTTTTTTCTGCCGATACCGATACCGATCCCCTGAGGGATGATCGGCGATACCGATCCCCGATACGATCACATAATTATGATTTATTTATTTTTTATCATAAACACTACCGTTACATTATGTGAAAAAAGGAACCATGAATTCACCTTAATTTAGACAAAAACGTTTTTAATAACTTTTTCCAAGAAGAAAACTAAACAAAACAGGCATTGTGCAAATTGTACTGCTATCAATAATACTATCTTTAACAGACTGATAACATATGAAGGTTGTGAAGAGGCTAAATAATGCAAAGAGCCAAAATAAAACCTCTCAACATTGCCAAAAAATTCAAGTATAAAACTTAACATTCAAAGGAAAATACAGGATCCATTGCGAAAACAACTCAGAGTTACTGAATGAAAACTTCCTGTTAGCATGGCGGCTAGCTGGTTACTGCTAGTTCTGATTGGCTGTTTCTGACTGAGAGGAGTAACAGGGAAGGAGATCGATTATTTTTTAAAGATTATCTGTCACATGTTAGGACAGAGAAAGTTTTAATACGTATGTAAAATGTATTTTTTTAAGTTAGATGCTGCAGCTTTAAACATCTTCGGTGTGAGAGTCACTACCGGGTGGAGCAGAAGCGGCATCGTGTCAAATATTACTAAATATTAAATATTACTACCTGTAGCGGAGCAGCGGTTCAACAGCAGAACCAGCGTCTTACATCGCAGCTCCAAGACTTAAATCATTTCACAGGTTATTTGTTTAGCTTTCTGACCGTCATGCTAATCCGGGTGAGTGTTTGTGGTTACACCTAATCTTTTTTTACATAATTCCAAAAGGTATATTTGGTGCAAAAACAACACTGCTCATCACCAAAAGAACATCATACCTGCAGTGAAGCATGGTGGTGGCAGAATCATGCTCGGGGGCGCTGTTTTTCATGAGTTGGACCTGGGGCCTCAATCCGAGTGGAGGGCGTTATATACAGTTCCAAGTACTGTAGTGTTGGCCCAAATCCTTTGGCCTTCTGTCAGTAAGCTAAAGATGAAGGGGAACTTAATTTTTCAACAGGATGATGACCCAAAACACACATCTAACAACAAAAGGATGTCTATACCAGAATGAGGTGGAAGCTTTGGAATGGCCAAGTCAGAATCAAGACCTGAATCCCATTGAACATCTGTGGGCTCACCTGAAGAGGGCTGTGCACAGGAGATGCCCTCGCAATCTGTCAGATTTGGAGCGATTTTGCAAAAATAGAGTGGGCAAATATTGCCACATCAAGATGTGCCACTTTGACAGGCTCCAACCCAAAAGACTGAGTGTTGTAAAAGCCAAAGGTGGTGCAACAAAGTATTAGTTTAAGGTTGTGCATATTTATGCAACCAGGTTATTTTACATTTTCTATTTTGTATTTCACCCATTTAAAGGTTTCGGTTGGTTCTTCAATTGCATTATACGGATTATAGGTCACATTAAAGGTGGAAAAAGTTGTGAAATTATTTGTATTGTTGTCATTTTTTACATCATGAAAACCTGGCATTTGAACATTTGTATAGACTTTTTATAACTTTTATAACCATTGAATCAATATCTCTCTCTATCTCAGTAAGGACCATTTCATAACAAATACAATGTTGCATGGACTGACTGCTCCTTATGTGGCCCAGGGAGAAGTGCTATTTTTGGTTTGGGGGTTAGATTTAGGACTAAGGTTTTAATTAGGTTTAGGTTAGGGTTAGGCATGTACAGGCAATAGTAAGGATCAGGGTTAAGCTTCAGTGAATGGAAGTCAATGCAAAGTCTCAGTGAAGATAGAAAAACTCACTGTGTGCGTGCGTGTGTGTGTCTGAAGGCAGAGCTGGAGGAGTGTGTAGATCACCGTATTCATCAGTTAGAGGACCTGGAAGCAGCATTCGCTGATCTGCTGGAAGATGATGGAGAACAGACGGTTACACGATGGGCATCGAAACCAGGGTACAGTTCCTCTGCTTTTATGTCATTAGAAAATGACATATATGAAATGAAAATAAGTGAATGACGACAACTTCGTACAATTTATTATGCATGTCAAATGTTAACTTTTTTGTCCACACATTTGTCATCCTCACCCTGATAGGTAGGTAAAACAAGTTAGTTTGTACAGTACCAATCTCACACTGGATAACTTCATATTTGTATCTGTGTGTTGGACTAAGAGACCAAAATCTGTGGCTGCATGTCGCATGCTGGCAGCTGCTGCTGCATTATTGATGTCATCTTTACACTTCAGTTCACAACTGTAAAAAAATCATCTCTACTGCCTTGAAACAGTCAGTGTGTCACTTTACTCATTTCTTTTTAGCATGTCTTCATTAGACCAACTGGTTTCCAGTTTGAAGGCAAGAAATCCTTCACCTGACTATGAAATGGTAAGCATCAAAATGTGGTAAGAATTCTTCTGTTTTCCTAAAGCTGCTGTTTACCACCTTGCCATCCAGGTTGCCATTCATATACAAATTGATTTACATGAGTCTAAACATGAAGAAATGCCGCCATGTACTTAAAGTCTGTAAAGTGGTTCAATGGTTTGTATATTATGCCTGTATTCATATGAAGTATATACATTGTGCTGCTGTGAGAGAATATGGCATATTACCTTTCAGGTCATGTCATTCTGTTTTTATGATTCTGTCATACTAATATCATGAATATCTCTGATGCTCTGTAGACAGCATGTGTTGACCCCAAAGTAGTCAAATAATTAATTGCTGAATTATTTCAGAAAATGGGTCAAACCAGCGTAAAGTACCTTAAACCAGAGGCCTCAATGCTGTGATTTAAAATATCAGATTTTAATGAAAATGAAAAGTGCTGCACAATGTTGCTTATTGTCGAGGGGTTTGGGAAGTCATTTATTACATTTATAAAGCCAGATTAAAACCAAGTAAAGACATCTTTATGAAGAAATCTTTAGATGTTGAAAGTTTCTACACTTTTGACTTAACAGAGGGTGTGCTGGATGGTTGGCCATTAGAGGGCCCCCAAGAGTAGTTTATTTTTTCTTCTTGACCATATAAAGAACGATTTCATGATCAAATATATATTATTGCTTGAACTGCCTTGTTGCTGAAAAAGTGCTATATAAATAAAACAATTTCCTCTTAAAAAAATTACAACTTTATAAATGAAATTGTGTGTTTTTGTTAATATAAACACATCATTTCTAAAATAATAAAAAAATCTTCTCTACTTAGAGGGGTCCCCTGGTGGCCCCAGGATCCTAAGCAGCCACTTACTTTGCTTATGCCCTGGGGTGGTCCTGACCATTGAATACATCGTTCTGCAGGATTATTGAGGATTTGTTTATTTGTTCAGACTGACTCCAACATGTAAGGTTGGTTAGATGAGTCTTCTACTGTTGACATCTTAAATAAACTTGGAAATAAAAAGTTTCTCTGCTGGTGGATAACTGTATCGCTGCTATCAAACTACAAAAATTGCCAAGCAGGGTGAAGTGGAGCACTCTACAACCTGGAGCGGTACGGAGCCTGAAATGTCTCATTCAAATTAAGAAAAAAACAAGTTGCTAAAAAATGAGCCTCAAAACAGGAGTAATCCAGGATCTGTGGAGCCTCAATAAGGAGGCATTGAATTCTAATTTATGTATATCATGAGCTAGTGATTTGCATGTGAAAAGAAAGGATTTAAAAGCTTCAAGGTGTCACTGGTACAATGAAACCCATTACATGATTTAAAAAGATGAACTACTGTCTAAAAATTGACAGACATGAACAATCAGGATAACAGTCTGAATCTGTGTTAAAACATTTTACTTTCTGCTGTTTTCCTCTTAAGCTTTAAATCTGTTTTTAATCGCATTTTTTTGCCTACTTTGACCAATTACTGCATGACTCAGGTTCACCAAGCAGGCCTGACCTGTGACTCAGATGAACTGCCGCACCACATCAGTACCGAGGAGGAGATCGATGGACTGATTTCTGCTGTGCAACTTGTCCTGAAAGCTCTTCCCACACCGACTCTGGTGACTATGTCAAGGTAAAGATTAACACTCTGTCCACAAGATCTGATTGGAGAGAAAATGAAAGAGTGAATGTAAATCTTTGTCTTGTGTTGACAGGTCTAGTCTAGATGAATACTGCCCAGCTGAGCAGGTGGATTCAGTTCAAAGTAGAGTTCTGGATGTACTAGGGGCATTGTATGGTGACCTTGATGTGCATAAAGACTACAAAAGCAGCAATAAAGATGCTAAGGACTGCCAGCCAAGCACATCTTAAACTGACACACAAACAATTTATCTTGAACTCAAATTTTACTCAAATTGAAAAAAAGAGTTACTGTGAATTGTCTGTTTCAAACTTTTTGTACTTTTCCCAGTTTTGGTCATTTTGTCCCCAAGACTGGGGAATAAAAATTGCTGTCTTTTAAGTGACGTTTTGTACCCTCTTCAGATTTAAAGAAACGTGACTGTATGAGCCCAATAAATAAAATTGATTTGACCAGGAATCATAATTTCCCATTTGAGAAATGTAGCACGTGTGGCCCTTCGCCTTCGCATACCTTCCTTCGGGGGGCGCCAATTTATGTGTTCGCACCCACCTGAATAATATGTAGTTGTGACCCTGTCATCTACCATGACATACTAGACTAGGGGTCCCCAAACGTTTTCCTGTGAGGGTCACGTAACATTTCCTTCTCTGGTGGGGGGCCGGAGTCAGTTTGTAACAGAAAATGACGATTGCAGGAGTGCCTAAATGTAAAAAAATATTGTTTTCCAGAAAGCACAATCAAATAACCCTTTCTGGGTTCTTCACAGAACAAAAGTCAGGAAATAAATAACACTATTAATGAAATTTAAAAAAAAAAAAAAAACAAATAACCCTTTCTAGGTTCTTCACAGAAAAAATCCAGGAAATAAATAAAAACACTATTTATGAAATAAATACCATATTTTCCGGACTATAAGCCACACCCCCAAAGTTTCTCTAAAAAACCAGTAAACATACTGGCCGCAGATATCTCTGCCACTCTAGGTTTCCCACAATGATGCAGCAGCAGAGGGGAGCGGATACAGTGGCGGAGCCAGAAGGAGGGGCCGGGGGGCAGTGCCCCCCCTGTCATCTGATTTCCTCAGTGGCCCCCCTGATGATTGACATGTAACAGCACCAGGTCATTCCTGTACATTATTTGGAATCATTCTAAGCCAACCTAATATCTAAAGAAGAACAATAATAAATATATGAAAAGAAACTGTATAAAACTTTATACAAGTCCATGTGATGACATAAATAAATAGATTTATATCCAGGCTCCTTTATACTTTTACTCATAAAAACTCCTGGATGTTTCAGTTGTGCTGCGTGGTGGTGCAACTCAAAGGCTAAAGCACTTCATACCTGGTGGTGATGGTAAAACACCAATAAGTTATTTCCTAATCCTCCGCAAAAAAAAGAAAAAAAATCGAAGAGGGGCAGACAATGTTCGTAGTTTCAACACATTCTCACTCCCAACTCGTCACATATTGACACTTGGGCAGGTATCCTCAGCGTCACATATTGACACGGAGGAAACCACCTTCGCGTCAATATGTGACGAGAAGGTTTCTCTCATTGAATGCTCTACGGCTCCCTAAGCGTCCGATACTGACGATCTGGGAACGAATAAGATGACGAGTCTATTCTATTTTTTAAAAACCTTTATTTACAATTTATGTGCTAGTTTGAACAGGATATTGAGAATATTTACTACAAATACATACCTTTATTATATTTATTATAAACAGGGCAATGTATTTTAATGCTCAAAATTACCCATCAGATACCGTTCACTTTGTTTTACAGTGGGGGAACGGTATCTGATGGCCATAAATCACCCATCAGATACTGTTCCCCCACTGTAAAACAAGGGGAATGGTATCTGATGTGCGAAGTATGGCCATTTGTGAAGCATTTGTGAAGTCCGGATTTGACTCCAAGGAGTATCATCGTGAACTAACAATAACTTAAAACAGTGGTCCCAACCCCCGGTCCGCTGACCGGTACCGGTCCGTGGACCAATTGGTACCGGGCCGCGCGATAAATAATTAAATATTTCCGTTTTATGTATGCAAGTCTGGAGGATCTTTTATTTTGAAAATCCTTTAACCGGATACTCTCGGTAAATTTGCGCGCCAACACTGAGCCACAAGCAGCAAAATGAGTAACAGATCAGATGCCTTTGGAAAGTCTTACGGATCAAGTGTGAATGCCCCCCAAACCCCTCCACAGAATTTTCCGACTCTCCACCGATCTCGCGAGCGCGCAGCACTATAAAAGAAGATGGAATCTACTGTAACGCTCTTTTATATGCGCAGGTCTGACTGCAAGGTTTAGTGTTAACCACTTTGTAGAATCAGAACCAGGTACGGCATGGAGTCATGATTTGGGTGGATAATTGATGCAACTGATGCCAAAAAGGTTTGTTTTGCTATTTATTGCAGTGACAATAATGACAGTAATAATAATAATGATAGCAACAACTAAACAAAATAGATTGTTCAAAAGAAACAAAGAAAGAAAATAAACAAATGAACCAATCAAAGAAATAATACTCAATGATACTTCAAATGTAGTTCCAAAGTAGTCCAAAAGCAAAGGGAGAACAGTCTTTTTCCTTTAAATACTCCCTTGGAGTTTAGTTTATGTCCTGAATGGAAAGTGTCAGTTCGTTTTCCTACCACCAGGTGGTGCGTGTAGCTCGACATCCTCCTCATCACGTGAGTCGATGAAGGGGAAACAAAAAAAAAAAACAACCTGACCTAAAAGACCAGAAAACATACATTAAGTTCATATATAAATGTTATATTTATATAAGCTAAATGGGGAAAAACAATTAAATACATACTGCTATGTATTGACAACCATTTCATAAAAATGGGGGAAAAATGTCCTTTTAAAAAGTAAAGTGCACTTCATAATTCAAGTTCAAATATGCTCAATTAAAGTAATTAGCAGTCGCTACAAACAACAACTAATAATCAATCAAATCAATCAACTTAATGTGATTGATCAAAGTAGTAGCTACAAACAAAATCAGATTAGGTACCAGACTTCATTTCTGTACCAACATGGAATACAACAAAGAAATCATGAAAAATAATCAAATCTAAAGTTGAAAGCGAAGCCTTTAAATATTAAAGGTGTGGTCTTTAATTTGGCTTCAACAGTGTGACTTATTAATTAAGTAATTAGTCAGCGGACTGATCTGATGCGGGCAACTGATTGTCGAGTTGGTAGCTAATGCTAACTGGCGGAGCGCTGCGGCAATAAAACGCCAAACTACTGTATATACACGAATGATATTTACTCACGGTCGAGTAACGGATTGTCTGAGGAGGTGGATTCAATGTTAACTTGTTCATCCGATGGTTTACCAGGCGTCAACAAAGCCCAACATGGTGAATAATGCAGCGGATATTTAGCGGCGCTATTATTGCAGATACGTCAAGTTCAGATGGTGTTTAACTCACCACAGATTCTCGAGTTTTTGTGATGGATTTGTTCAGCGATGAGTCGAGTTGGAGATTTCAGATTGTTTTATTAACAACTGACGCCACAACCAACAGTGAGCAGCAACATAGTGGAAACCCGGAAATACACATGAGGATCCCAGAGCTTAAAGGGGCGATTTAAAGGGAAGGTGGGTTACACTGCGCTTAAAAGAGGAAAAGGAGGAGACATTAGACAGAAAGTCGCGAATCTCATTAAGCAGATTATGCCACACTGGAAAGAGAAGATGGACATTATTCTTGACACTGTGCACCGTCTCGACCCGAACAACACCAACCGCCCACGGCAGATCATTGTGCAGTTTACAGGTCGGATCTTCAGGGATGAACTCTGGGGGTCCACTAAACAACAGCCCATCTGCAGGGAGCTCAACATCCGTTTCTCTGAGGACCTCAGCAAAGACCGTGAAGCACGACTGGCTGTGTGGCCCAAAGTAGAGCAATACAGAAAGCTGGGATAAAGGCTCAAAGGTCAAAGGTCCATATGCCTTTATCAATGGACAACGAGTTACTACTTATAGGGGCAGATAGTCTTCATGATCATTTCTGACTTCAGATAATTTTGATAGTTCAGGAGTTTTTTGCTACCTAAAGCTCAGTTTCCTCTCAGGTGTAAAACCCATTCAATACTGTTCAGTTTTACTTTATTTTATTAACCTTTTATGTTTAACTTGAAAAGTGAACTTTCTCTTATTTCTGTTAATGCAAGGGGCCTAAGAGATTTGACTAAAAGGAAAAGTTTATTTTTATTTTGTAAAGGGAAAAATGCAAATATATTCCTACAGGAAACTCATTTGAAACATGAAGATAACATCTTTTGGTCTAAACAATGGGGAGATGAAGCTCATTTTTGTCATGGCTCTTCAAAATCAGCAGGGGTCGCTATTCTTTTAAAAAATTTCCAGGGTCAAATTATCTCAAATAAAATGGATGAAAATGGTCACTGGTTATCTCTCACTACCTGTTTAGATAACTTAATACTTATTTTATTAAACATATATGGTTACAATAATCTAAACCAAAACAAATTATTGCTAGAAGAAATAGCCTTAAATCTAGACCTGTGGAAATCTGTGGAAACCTGTGTGCTTGATTGTCCATTCCCTGAATGTTCACTGGCACAGTTTCCTGTGCCAGTGAACATTCAGGGAATGGACATTGAAATCATGAGGACCTACAAGTACCTGGGTGTTCACCTTAACAACAAGCTGGACTGGACTGACCACACAGCTGCCCTCTACAAGAAAGGACTGAGCAGACTGCATCTCCTGAGGAGACTCGGGTCCTTTGGTGTGCGGGGGGCTCTTCTCAGTACCTTTTTTGATGCTGTGGTGGCATCAGCCATTTTCTACGGAGTGGTCTGTTGGGACAGCAGCATCTCCACTGCTGGCAGGAAGAGACTCGACTGAACAAGATCCTCAGGAAATCCAGCTCTGTCTTGGGGTGTCCTGTTGACCCAGTGGAGGTGGTGGCAGACAGGAGGATGAGGACTAAGCTTCAGCGCATGCTGGAGTATCCGTCCCATCCCATGCACCTCCCTGACAGCACTGAGCAGCTCCTTCAGTGCCCAGCTGCGGCACCCTATGTGCGTGAAGGAAAGATACCGCAGGTCTTTCCTTCCAGCCGCCGTCAGACTGCACAACACCCGCTGCTCTCAGTAGTTCACCACTCTCCACTACAAGCAATAAACCTGGAATTTATTTATATTTCAAACAATACTGTTTCAGTATTTCTATGTTCACTTAATTTCACTGTGTATACATATATAGATTTTTATATTGGTTCTGCTCTGTCCTTTAAACTGCTGTCACAATGTAAATTTCCCTACTGCGGGATTAATAAAGGAATATCATATATATATATATATATATATACTGTATATATATATTGTAAATTGATTTGTAGTTACCTTACAAATTATCTTATCTTATATATATATAAGATATATATATATATATATATATATATAAGATAATATATATATATATCTTATATATATATATATATATAAGATAAGATAATTTGTAAGGTAGTTTAGGCACAAGGGTCAGAAGGTGCACAGAAAATCAATACCAGCCACCGCTTCAGTTTCTTCCATTTACTTTTTATTCAGTCTTTTCTTGGACTTCTCTCTTGAGCATCCAAAAGCTCACTGCTTTCATACAAAATTGGCACCACACCTGTGCTTGATTGGACACAGGCACAAAGGAACAGGTCAAACAAACATTTAAACAGAGAAACACCAAAACTACAAATCAATTTACAAACTCCTACATAATGAAGTTATCTGCAAAATAAATCACATAATATAAGATAACTCAAAAGGTTACTTTAAAGGAAAACAAACAAAGCAATACACAAAAGAAAAACCCTCTAATTGGTAGAACCCAGCAAGGTAATTACTGACATCATCCAGCCAATTAATCAGGAAGTACAGGGTCGGCCCCTCCCATACTCCTGCCGTGCTGCAGATCTACAAGGACAAACAATGGTGAGTACAAAGAAAAACAAATACCTTAATAAATATACCTTGAAACAAAATCAACCCATAATCCAGAAATAACTTTAATCTAAGCATACATAGATGGATCCTGCAACATAATGCTAACACAAACAAACCCGGGATAGTAAATGAAGCAAAATTGCAATGTTTAAATTAGTCATTATAACCATCCATCCATCCATCAATTTTCCTACACCCTTGTCCCTTAATGGGGTCGGGAGGTGCTGGTGCCTATCTCCAGCTGGCGTTCCGGGCGAGAGGCGGGGTTCACTCTGGACAGGTCGCCAGTCTGTCGCAGGGCAACACAGAGACACACAGGACAAACAACCATGCACACACACACTCACACCTAGGGGCAATTTAGACAGACCAATTAACCTGACAGTCATGTTTTTGGACTGTGGGAGAAAACCGGAGTACCCGGAGAGAACCCACCATGCACAGGGAGAACATGCAAACTCCATGCAGAAAGGCCGGGGCCGGGAATCGAACCCAGAACCTTCTTGCTGCAAGGCAACAGCTCAGTCATTATAACCAATTATAGAAAGTAAGTGAATGAGAAAGAATAAGGGACAAGTGGTGAACATAGACTGAACCACTATGTCACATTCCTCCTATGAAGTCATTTAGTCTTCATAGGAACAGGAAAGGTAATCTGCCACAACATTCTTCTTTCCAGCTTTATACTGAATCTTGAAACGATAAGGTTGCAATGACAGGTACCATCTGGTAATTTTTGCATTGGTCTCTCTCATTCTGTTTATCCATTGTAAAGCTTGATGATCCGTCTAAAGCACAAATTCACCACCCAGCAGATAATACTTTAGAGTGTCAAGGGCCCATTTTATTGCCAAAGCTTCTTTTCCTATTGTCGAGTACCTAATTTCTCTGGGGAAGAGCTTTCGACTTATGTACTGCACTGGTTACAACAGTCAAATTGAGCTATCAGTGTGGGTCCTTAGGCAAGACCCTTGGAGCTATGTAGCCTACCTCATACCATGACAGACAATAATAAGCACGACATGCCGGCTCAGACGTCGCCCAGCCAAACAAGGTCTGCGTCAGGTGCTGGGGAACCAGAGCACCTAGATGAAAAAATGGGCTACTGGAACAAGACGGAAATGGGCGAGAGGTGAAAACATGGATCTGTTGGAATGCTACTACTCAAGTAACCCTAGTCAGAGAGGCTACATGCAAAGACTGTGGGGGGAATGGTTAGTTCAACATCCCCAGTCAACACTAACTGCCAAACAACTAATAGCTCAGTGCTCCAACATCCGCAAACGGCAACTGCTGTCACAACTTGAGATTGACGAGGTACAACACAAATGCTTCGGCAAGGGGGAGGAGCCAGAACGCCAGGTTAGAGGGGAGTTAACTACAACTACCCGCCCAGAGACTGGGTATGTAACCCCAGTAATGAACGAACTATCAAAGCTGAATGAGGCAGCAACTGACCTGAGTTGGTGTTTGGCTCCTCTGCTTTTTTTGCCAATGCCCTTCTGTGCTGTGCTTATGTATTTATCCATGTGACCACTTATCTTAGCTGCTATGATGCCTGATATGAGCTTCCATGTTGTAGAGAGACAAGTTATTGGCCGATAGTAGGATGGGATTGAACCAGTGGCGGAACAAGTCGGCGTCGGGCCGGGTGCGGGGCAAAGTTCCGGGCCCCCTGACCAATCACCAGGCCCTCTGACCAATCACCGGGCCCCTCACGTGCAGCAGCTGGAAATCGTTGAGCGGGGGGGTGCGGACGGACAACTACTGACATTGATACACCTTTCTCAACAGGCGGGGACGCACTTTCTCACTTTCTCGGTCTATAGTCCGACATTCGAGCGACTTGAATCCATTCCTCCCACCCTGGCTCCTACAGACCCGGGCCCCCACCGGCCTGATTCGGGGGGGCAACCGCCCCCCTAGCTCCTCCTATAGCTCCGCCCCTGGACTGAACCCTTCGAGGGATCCTTCTGTATCAAGATTGTGCGCCCTTCAGTTAACCATTCAGATTGAGTCCCATTTTGTAGCAGCTGGTTCATTTGAGCTGCCAGTCGCTCATGGAGGGCAGTGAGCTTCTTCAGCCAGTAGGCATGGATCATGTCAGGTCCTGGTGCTGTCCAGTTTTTCATACCCAAGACTCTTTCTTGGACACCTGCCACAGTGATGGATACCGAGGCTTGTTCAGGGAGGTTGCTGTGGTCCTCTCGTAGAGAGGTCAGCCACTTTGCATTGCTGTTGTGGGTCGCCTCCCTTTCCCATATGCCTTTCCAGTATTGTTCAGTCTCCAGCCTTGGTGGGTCTGCTCTGTTGTTAGTGCCCTGCCATTGAGAGTACATGTTAGCTGGTTGGGTGTGGAAGAGCCGGTTAATCCTCCTGGCTTCATTCTCTCTTGTGTATCTCTTCAGGTGGCTGGCAAAGGCTTGGAGCCTTTGTTTGGCAGTTTCGAGTGCTTCAGGTATGGGCATCTGGCTGTACTTCTTGGGTACTGATCTTTTCATTGCACCCCTTTGGAGCTCTGACAGTTGGCTCACTTCCCTCCTTGTTATCTTGATCTTAGCCTCTAACCGTCTTTTCCATGGTGGGTATTGGGTCTCATGATTGCTCTTATAGCCAAGCATCTCAAGGATCACTGATGCTGAGTTGTATATCAGTTCATTGGTTTCTGTTATGGTGTTGGTAGGGATCATTCTCAATGCTGCATTCTGGAGGTGTGCCGATCGATCGGTCACCGATCATAATCGGCCGATTTCCTTGAAATCGGTGATGATCGGGATCGGCGATCATTGGCTCTGTTACCGATACCGATCGATACCGATACCTGCATCTCATTTCCCAGCCTGTCTGTCCAGCTGGTCTCGTCTTTCCTTCACTCTGCGCAAATGCGCAGCAGAAAATCCTAAGCGATGTGTAACTATAACGCACTGAGTGAATAAGGACGTTTGCGTGTTGCGGCGGAAAATAGAAGCAGGTCAAAATGCATCAACACAACGAAGCTAATAGACATAAAAACAATGACGGAGTTTGAATACATCGAGGCTCACTGCAGTAAAAAAGACATGGAGGATCAGACAGCAGGTAAAGCAGCACAGCTACAAACACTCACCCGGATTAGCATGACGGTCAGAAAGCTAAACTAATAACCTTGAAAATGATTTAAGTCTTGGAGCTGCGATGTAAGACGCTGGTTCTGCTGTTGAACCGCTGCTCCGCTACAAGTAGTAATATTTAATATTTAGTAATATTTGACACGGAGCCGCTTCTGCTCCACCCGGTAGTGACTCTCACACCGAAGATGTTTAAAGCTGCAGCATCTAACTTAAAAAAATACATTTTACATACGTATTAAAGCTTTCGCTGTCCTAACATGTGACAGATAATCTTTAAAAAAAATAATCGATCTCCTCCCTGTTACTCCGCTCAGTCAGAAACAGCCAATCAGAACTAGCAGTAACCAGCTAGCCGCCATGCAAACAGGAAGTTTTCATTCAGTAACTCTGGATTGTTTTCGCAATGGATCCTGTTTTTGCCTTTGAATGTTAAGTTTTATACGTGAATATTTTGGCAATGTTGAGAGGTTTTATTTTGGCTCTTTGCATTATTTAGCCTCTTCAGAGCCTCTTCAGAGTCTGTTAAAGATAGTATTATTGATAGCAGTACAATTTGCACAATGCCTGTTTTGTTTAGTTTTCTTCTTGGAAAAGTTATTAAAAACAAGTTTTTGTCTAAATTAAGGTGAATTCATGGTTTCTTTTTCCACATAATGTAACAGTAGTGTCTATGATAAAAAATAAATAAATAATAATTATGTGATTGGTATCGGTATCGGCAGAAAAAAACCTGATCGGCACATCCCTACTGCATTCATATCTTCAATTAGACTTTCTGATGGTGCTTCACTCAGCCATTGTAATTGATGTCGGGGTTGTCTGGTGTTCATTACGGCCATGATTCTCTCTCTCCTGGTAGACCACACAGTCGCCCGAGACTGCAAAACTCGACACACCAACCTGTGCACCGCCTGGATTGAAAGCCTATGACTCAATGCCACATTCTTGGATCAATGAATGCTTAAGAGATGTACAACATCAATAGGACTCTAAGCAGTGTTGTGTTCAAGACCACTTAACCCGAGACCAAGACAAGACCAAGACTTTTAGGGTCTGAGACCAAGTCAAGACCAAGACCGAGGGAAGTCGAGACCGAGTCAAGACCAAGACCGGCGTCAAGTCAAGACCCGTGCAGAAGATTCGTACTGCTCCTGAGTGTCGCATCACTATATTGCAGACTTTTAGACACAGCTTGTCTCATATGTGCAACAAGTCAGTCAAACCTCCGCACAATAATTCAGCGCAGTGAGTGACAACTTTTTTTCATCACAATGCTTATGCGTCTCTATACAAATAGCTTTGCTAACGTCACTTTAACGGAGCTTAACCTTCTTGGAGCTACTTTTCTATATGACGAAAAAGGTTAGTCGTTGTTCCACCGTCTGTGAAAGCGAAGCGCTGCTGACTTAGCTGTGGCTGTCGGGTTTCTTATGATTTATGCAGCTTTATTCTATTACTGACTATTAAACAGATCTTGTGCCGCTCATAGGAAACCACTGCGCATGTCTGAGAGTGCCGCGTGCGAGTGAAAGGTGTGTGTGGGGGGGGGCGGAAAAACATAAACACATAATTGGCAAGTCATGTTATTGGTTGTGTTTTTATCGGTGCGTTTTGCCTCCACTGAAAACAAAGATGCTAACAAATGAACTGGACAGTCTGCTGCATGTTTAGTGATATTTTCACAGTCGCGGTCTCGACCGGTCTTGAAATAAAATGCCGAGTCCTCAGCACCCGAGACCGAGACAAGACCGAGACCATCAAGAAACGGTCTCGAGACCGGACTCGAGACCAAGACCGGATCCGAGTACCACAACACTGACTCTAAGAGCCTTCATTGCAAACTCGATGGGGCTGTGGAAAACCACCCTGGAAGCCAACTGCAAACCACTTGCACAAGTGTCCATCAAATGTGGCATATACCAAGGAGATGCTCTGTCCCCACTGCTGTTCTGCATAGGCCTGAACCCCCTCAGCCAAATCATCAGCAAGACTGGCTACGGATACCGACTGAAGAATGGGGCCACAATCAGTCACCTCCTCTACATGGATGACATCAAGCTGTACGCTAAGAGCGAGCGAGACATCGACTCACTAATCCACACCACCAGGATATACAGCACTGACATTGGGATGTCATTCGGACTAGAGAAGTGTGGTCGGATGGTTACAAAGAGAGGGAAGGTTGTCTGCACAGAAGGGGTTTCACTCCCAGAAGGAACAATAGCAGACATAGAGCACAGTTACAAGTACCTGGGAATACCACAAACAAATGGCAACCTCGATGAGGTCACAAGGAAAGGAGCCACAGCCAAATACCTCCAACAAATAAGGCAAGTCCTGAGAAGCCAGCTCAATGGCAAGAACAAGATCCGTGCAATAAACAGCTATGCCTTACCAGTAATCAGATATCCTGCCGGAATAATTAGCTGGAAAATGGAGGAGATAAAGGCCACGGATGTTAAGACTCAGAAGCTACTAACCATGCATGGAGGGTTCCACCCCAAATCCAGCACCTTGAGACTATACACGAGCCGTAAGGAAGGAGGCAGAGGACTAGTGAGTGTGAGAGCCACTGTCCAGGATGAAATATCCAAGATCCATAAATACATCAAGGACAAAGCCTCAACGGACGATATGCTCAGCGAATGTCTCAGGCAATGGGGAACAGAGGATGAGGGGCTAGAGGTTCCATCAGGGGAGAACAAGCCCCTACATGGGATGTACCACCGACAAATAACTGACGTGGCTGATATCAGGAAATCCTACCAATGGCTGGACAAAGCTGGACTCAAGGACAGCACAGAGGCTCATCCTGGCTGCACAGGAACAGGCCCTAAACACCAGAGCAATAGAGGCTCAGATCTACCACACCAGACAAGACCCAAGGTGTAGGTTGTGCAAGGAGGCCCCTGAGACAGTCCAGCACATAACAGCAGGGTGCAAGATGCTGGCAGGGAAAGCGTACATGGAACGACATAACCAGGTGGCGGGCATAGTGTACAGGAACATCTGTGCAGAATATGGACTGGAAGCCCCGAGATCGAAGTGGGAAACACCCCCAAAGGTGGTGGAGAATGACCGAGCTAAGATCCTGTGGGACTTCCAGATCCAGACAGACAAGATGGTAATGGCGAACCAACCGGACATTGTGGTGGTGGATAAAGAACAGAGGAAAGCCGTTGTGGTGGATGTAGCAATACCAAGTGACTACAACATCAGGAAAAAGGAGCATGAGAAACTGGAGAAATACCAGGACCTCAGAGAGGAACTGGAAAAGAACTGGAAGGTGAAGACCACAGTGGTGCCTGTGGTCATCAGGGCCCTCGGGGCAGAAACCCCCAAACTGGAGCAGTGGTTAAAACAGGAACAACATCAGACATCTGCGTCCAGAAATGTGCAGTACTGCTCCCAGGCCTCTGGTAGAGGACCCGACCACCCGCGGAGGGTGAGATGGCAATTTTTTAGGCACACACACTTATATATATATATATATATATATATATACCTGTGTCATAGTGCCCACAAAAACCCTTGGGTCTATTCAACTCGAAACTAACTTCATTGCAGTCGGTAACACCAGGATAAAGTTTGTTTTGGTCTATGGCCTGCAAAGATGGCACTGAGCGACTGGATGCACTCTGCACATTGCACACCAGCTCATGTTACCAGCGAAGCTTGCGTGACCTACTGCAGCAACCAGAGGGTCCCCAAGAGCAATTTTTTCCCCTTTTGTCCATAAAATAATGATTTCTACATTATCAAATATATTACTCTGAAAACAAATCACTTCATGATGAAATTGTGTGTTTTTGTTATTATAATGACAAAGAAATCGTTACTAAAAAAAAAAATCAGCTCTACTGAGGGGGTCCCTTGGTGTCACTGGGGGCCTAGGCAGCTGCTTAGTTTGCTCATGCCTCGGGCCAGCCCTGGTAATAAGTGTGTTCATGAAATAACATACTACTTTAATTAAAATTTCTAATAAAAATACAAGTAAATTGGAAATAAGGGAATTGTTTGAAAGATCATCTGTGGATCTCATCTGTAGGTTTTAGCAGTAATTTTTATTTATTTATTTATTTATTTATTTTTGAAGAACGGGTATTTTTATAGTAAATGAAACATGTCCTTCTCTGACTTCGCATTCCACTGCTGTTCTGGTCCACAGTTTGGCTTCATCTCGTTTAGACTATTGTAATTCTCTACTTTTTGGTCTACCACAGAAAACTCTGTATAAAATTACAATTGGTTCAAAATTCAGCTGCTCGTATCATTACACAGACCCTTAATTCATCATATCACACCTATTTTAAAACAGCTCCATTGGCTTCTAATCACATAGCGCATTAACTATAAAATACCTTCATATCTCTCGGACCTCCTTCACATTGCCACTCCCATCCATTCCCTCCAATCCTCTTCTTCTGTCCATCTCACCGTCCCCCTGCTCGTCTTGTCACCATGGGAACAGAGCATTCAGCCGCTCTGCTCCCAAACTCTGGAACTCACTCCCACCTGATCTCCGTAACATTGAGTCTTTGCAATATTTTAAGTCCAAACTCAAAACCCATTTGTTTCAACTAGCATATAGCTTTTAATTATCTTTGTACTGTTCTATAAATATTGTGTTTTTATTTTTTTTTTGTTTTTATTGCTGGTATGTATTTTATAATGTACTTGTTTTTATGTCAAGGTGACCTTGGGTGTCCAGAAAGGCGCCTACAAATAAAATGTATTATTATCATTATGTGATCCATACTCCAATCCGGAAGGTGGCGGTAATGCCCTTTAAGATGTTTGCCAACCGCCATAAAAATAGAAGAAGAAAAACAAGGCGGAAGTGTTGCGATGAGGAAGTAGTTTTGGACATCAGAAACTGTTTGGTCCTCTTTTGGCCAGAAAGAGTCTTTTTTCCTTCTCTAACATTATATTTCGCTGCTGTCTCTGTTTCATCCAGAATGTCTAAGAACACCGTTTCTGACCGCTTCAGGAAAGTAGATGTAGATGAATACGACGAAAACAAGTTTGTGGACGAAGAGGACGGCGGTGAGAACCAAGGAGGTCCAGACGAAGCAGAAGTGGATTCTCTCCTTAGACAATATCCTTTGAGGTAATTTAGCGGGGTTAACTGGTTAACTGGGTTAACTGGTTAACTGGTTAACTGGGTCCCGTAGGAAGAAGCTTCGGTGTCCGTCAGTATGTAAGTGTTGAGTTTGGCTCAGTGCGGCGGTGTTTCCGGCTGCAGGAACAACAGGGTGTGACCCCGGAAACTTCTACCACATTCTTTTACTTATTTTCTCAGCATGTTGTCCGGTTGTTTCCGTTTGGTTTAACATTCTCTGTGAAGTTGATAGATCCACTTAGTTCCAGAAAATAAGCAAGATTAACCTGTTCCTGCTCGGAATATAACTAGCTTTCAATTACAAACAAACCCTTCAGATATTTTAGTCATTTTAGAAGTGACAAAATTATCCAGGTGAATTAAACACTTCTCATTCTGAGCTGATTGAACTATGTTTACTTCAGCTTCATGACTTTCAAGAATGTGTGAGATGATCTTTACCATATAAGGTGATCATCCTGCCTGCTGTGTTCCTCTCATGCTGGTATATTACTTGTCTCTGTGATTCTTGACTAATTCCTTGCAAAGGGAACATGACTGGATCTCTCCATGCTGTACTGAAGAATCCTCCAATCAATACCAAGAACCAGAATGCTAAGGTATGAACATCTCGCTCCCCTTCACAAGAGAACACAAGCACAGTGGCACTGGTTATTTCTTTGCTCTGCAGGATGAAGACGCATAAGAAGAATTTAACAAACTGGACTCATTTAGCACCTGCTCATAAATCAGAGGTGGCATCTGATTTATGTGCATTCTGTTGTTACCAGAGCATTGATGTATTACAGTCATCCAGCTGACAATTGTGGAGCTCATAAATTTCAAAAGACTCTGAGCTTGATTCTTGTTCAAACAGAACATCTATGGATGACCTTAATGCTAAGTGGAACGTTGAGGAAAATCAGTGCTCTGTGCCATCTGTTTCTGTTTTTAGACATTTATGAGTGAAAAAACATTATTCTTATGTCCTGGCCTGGAATGATACTCATGCATGTAAGTTTTAACCAAAACATGACATTAATTTTTCTTTTTCTTTTTCCTTTTTTACATTTTTAATTGAACCGCACCCTCATTTGTAGTTGAATTTGGAATTTCAACTCCAAATGACCTTTAGTGTAAATATTTCAACCTAAGTAGTTTTCACCGCCTGTGAGCTCAAACTCCAACATGGCTGCTGTGCATATCGAACTTGATAGACGCTGTAAAAACACAGCCGTCTTTAACTGTCATGTAATCTTTTTTTCTGCCTGGCTGGTAATGCCCGCCTACCCCTCTCTCTGTCTGTGTGGCAGGACCGAGCGGAGTTGCTGGTGGTCAAAGTTCTTAGCAGTTTTAAGAGTAGTGACATAGAAAAAGCTGTGGGGTCACTGGACAAAGCAGGAGTAGACCTGCTGATGAAATACATCTACAGAGGCTTTGAGAAACCATCTGACAACAGCAGCGCTGTCCTGCTGCAGTGGCATGAAAAGGTAAGGTGTGTGTGTGTATATCTCAACACAGTTTAGTATGGAAACTCTTAGATTCATTACACAGAAGTCTATGGTATTCTGGAAGCCCAGGTTCATTTCATACAGTGCTTTGCCCCCTTGAACTTTTGCCTCTTCAGGCTTCAAATATAAAGATCTAAAATTTTTATTATTTTTTGAAAAATCAACAATTGGGACATAATTGTGAGATGGAACGAAATTTATTGGATATTCAAATCTTTTGTATCAAGAAAAAACTGCAAAGTGGGTCGTGCAACATTATTTGGCACCCTTGCATTAATACTTTGTATTTAATACTATTTGCTGCGATAACAGCCAAAGTCATTTGGGGTATGTCTATAAGTTTTGCACATTGAGAGACTGAAATTCTTGCCCATTCTTCCTTGCAAAACAGGTGGAGCTCAGTGAGGTTGGATGGAGAGTGCTTGTTAACAGCAGTTTTCAGCTCTTTCCACAGATTCCCGATTAGATTCAGGTCTGGACTTTGACTTGAACATTCTAACACCTGGATTTGTTTATTCGTGAGCCATTCAAAATGCATATGTTTGGGATTATTGTCTTGTTGGAAAGTAAATCTCCATCCCAGCCTCAGGTTTTTTGCAGACTCCAACAGGTTTTCTTCCATAATGGTTCTGTATTTGGCTCCATCCATCTTCCCATCAATTTTAACAATTTTTCCTGTCTCTGCTGAAGAAAAGCAGGCCCAAACCATGATGCTGCCACCACCATGTTTGACAATGCGGATTATGAGCTGTGTTGCTTTTGTGCCAAATATATTTTTGCATTGTGGCCAAAATGTTCGATTTTAGTTTCATCTTACCAGAGCACCTTTTTCCACATGTTTGGTGTGTCTTCCAGGTGGCTTGTGGCAAACGTTAAACAAGATTTTTTCATGGATATCTTTGAAAAAAGGCTTTCTTCTTGCCACTCATTTAGGCCAGATTTGTGCAGTGCATCACTGATGGTTGTCCTATGGACAGACTCTCCCACCTCAGCTGTAGATCTTTGCAGTTCATCCAGAGTGATCATAGGCCTCTTGGCTGGATCTCTGATCAGGAAATTAGTCAAGTGGGCTGAATAATATTGCACTTTGCTCTTTTTTATTTAAGTTTAAAATATTCAATAAATTTCATTCCACCTCACGATTGTGTCCCACTTGTTGATTCTTCACAAAATAATAAAAGTTTGGTAACCACTGGGTTACAGTAAGACAGCACCAAGCAAATCCTACAATAGAAATAAGTTAGTCCATGTAAACCATTTCAAATATCCTATATTGGGAAAATGATCAAAAGTGGAAACAAGAACAGAATTTACCTTTATTCTCAGTGATAACATCAAAATTATCCCACACAGGAAAAGACTTCCTCTAACTTGGTTTATCCATGCCGTTATTCAAAACTCAATGCAAAGCAAAGGAGAAAAAGTATCTCCATCAACAAAACCCACAACCGGGTATACATTTTCTCCCTCATAAATATAATTTGGCATATTCAAAACCAACCGAAACAAGAACTGTATCAGTCACGTGGTTTTCCTCAAAGTGGGGAATGCACCAACACAGCGTGCTGGTTTCTGTCGTCTGGGTTAGGGTTCCTAGGAGGAGGGTGGGAATGGGCTTAAATGCCATCAAATCAATTTGCACTTGTCTTAAAAGCTGTACATGGTAGTTTCAACATCACAAGCCCACGTTCATTGGTGAGTCGCTATTGTGGCCTCATTCAAGACACCAACACAATATCTGATCCCATGTCCGCAAAGTTTTTTTTAATTTTATTTTTTTTACATTTTCTAAACCACTAAGAAATACCAAGAAATGTCAGTGTGCCTATAAATCAGCCCCGATTCCCAGATTTCACTGAACCATTTTGTAGAGGAATGTAAATTTCACCAGTACTGTAAATTAAACTAATTTAACTACAGGCAATTGTGTGTTTACCGAATACAGAATCAAACATGTACTCCAAACCTGTATTCAATGTAGGTTTGGACTCTCAAATGGGTTTGGGTTTTTAGGAAACTTGGAATTAAATATTGTTGTTCCAGTGAAAACCGCTTAAAACCTTTTGGTTATTTGTGCCTATGGCAGAATGCTGACCCAGTTCTGTTTTCCTTTCAACCGTTTCCTCAGGCCCTAGCAGTGGGTGGCGTTGGCTCCATCGTCCGAGTCCTGACTGCAAGGAAGACTGTCTGATGATCCCCATAATCTGCAGTATTTGTCCAAGTCATCAGGGCTGGTGTCCTTTTAAGAAACTGGAGCTGTGTCTTTCTGATGCATGACTTTGTTTTTTTCTGTTTTCACTCCTCTGGGATTCAGAAGGTGCTGGCACCTCAAACTGAAGTCACTTATTTTTACTGCCAGCAGTACAGAATTCCACTTTTCTTCTTAAACACAAAACGGCACCTTGCTGTCATCTGCTCAGCTACATCACTGAACCATTCTAACTCAACCTCAGCTATCCCTTTCCTTAACTCTACTCTTTTATGGGTCTGACTCATTAAGATGAGAGGAATGGAGAAGGTGGATGGATTATCATTGACACCTTTCCCCTGCCTTTTGCCCAGCGCATGCTGGTACTGAACTTCATTGTATCTCAAATTAGAATGTTTCAGGTAAACTTTGAACAACTTTCAGTCTTTTTTTTTTCTACTTCTGTCTTCACAAAAACCACATCCATGTGGCACTATTGTGTGAATGCTTTTTATATCTGGAATAAAGTAAATAAAGAGCTAAACTTGAATACTGATTGGTCATTTATCATTTATTAATGCCAATGACTTATAGGGTGGAGCTTTGAGTTTTGACACAAATGAGAAAAGAAATACCTTTTTTTTCAGTGAATCTGTCACAAGTTGTGCAGAAGATGACATTTGTCATCCTGCGTTTTATGTTGGAAAGTTTCTAATTGGCCCTGAGCAGCAAAAGCACTACTGAGGCCTATTGGCATAGGACTTGTAGGATCTTATACTTTTCTGCCCAAAAATACACATTATGGGGCCTATTCAAAAATTCACCAAACTTCACTCAAAATGAAACATTTTTAATGGACTCGAACGTAGGCATGACTGAACTGCTCTACAGTGCCCCATAACATGAGGTAGGCTAAACTGTTCATCCTAGAGATATGACACTAGGTTTATTGGTAGACCCTCTTATCCCCCCCAAATCAAGAAGCAAGGTCTCTAGGAATTACGTCCTAAAATAGGAGGCAGCCATTTTGGGACATTTTGCCATTTACACACCTCAAACTTCAACAATCTCCCCATCACTATGCAGTTAAGGGATGGAGATTAAAATCTTGAATTCTGGAGCTTAACAAACAAATCACCATAACTTGCACACAGGAAGACTGAACTGTAAAAAACTTGGCATGAGTTATCCATGTTGGATGACGGAAGACACTTTGATATGCTGAGATCAAAGCCTGCCCCATCAGAGCAGGAAGTCACTTATTTGTTTTGATATCAATATTTTTTTGTTAAATAGGTAAATAAAGGTTTATTTGTGCTTTAAAGCACAAAGAATTTGTACCTGCAGTGATGCTAGTACATTCAGGTCAATTGGTGACATTACTTTAGTTCCACATCAATTCAACAGGAAGTCACGTTTTGGTGAAGGGAATCTTTGATTCATACAGATTTAAACCTGTCTGATGACATACAACATGATGCTGAATCCTACTCAACACAGACTAGTGCCTGCAGCATGTGGGCGTGGCAGAAGGCCAAATTCTAGTCCCTTGCATACAGTTGGTTTAATTTGGAAGATGCATGTGCTATTTAGAGCCAAACTGGATATGCATAATCTTTAACTTCAAAGGATTTCAATATCAGAATTTGACCCCAGAATGCTGGAGAAGAGTGTATGATTTAATTCAATTAAAAAATACTTAATCTTTTCTTAAAGGGAAATTAAATGTTGTAGTTCATTAATTCAGATTCTTCAAAGTGTTACTGAAAATGATGGCTGTTGACATAAAAGTTCTCTAGAAGACTCTAAGTCATGCTACAAGAGACATGCTGAAAAAGCTCTGACCCAATATACTGTTTTCCTCAAGACAGTCTCATGAAAAAGGTGGTCATGATAGTCCCTAACTTTCTTAATTTTATGAAGAATTAGACATGCCCCCTCACGATTATTAGGTGACTCTTAATATGATCTAAGAGTTGCATCATATCCACTAACTCCCAATAACCACACATGACTGAAGCCTAAAGGAAGTCCTCACCAGTCATCTCACCAGAAAGTGAACATAATTCCATTTCATAACTCATCCCACTCCAGCACACAATGGTGTGGAAGCTGCTTTAATGTCTTCAACCATCTAATTCTACACAAAACACACCTTTCTCCTTGATGTCTACAGTCTACTACTGTTTTCCATTACCACATTGTTTTTCTGTAGTTTAATTTATTCAAAACTGATAATTTTCAAGCGTTATCCCATCCTCAGACTAATCAGAAATATTTCATTCAAATTTAAAGTTATTTAAAATTGTTTTTAATCCACTATCTAGTCAGATCATTACTAGTTTTAAATTACAGTATTTAAAACTAAATTGTTATTAAACAATCTAAAAATATTAAGATTTCCCAGTCGCTATAGATGCTTCCATAGAGGTGGATGACAGTTGTCCATGGCAGAGGAATGGAAGGACCCAGTTCCATTCTTCTGCCATTCATTTAGAAAAATCTATGGCAGAAATTACGCCAAGCTCTAAAATATACAAAGCCATCTTAACTTGGAATGTAGTTAAGATGGCTTTAAGCTTTAATCAGAAAATGAGTCAACATGTGGAAGATCTCAGATTTATATCCATCTACCAGTCCCTGCCTTCTCTTAGACAGTAAGCATTAAGTTTTATGTTAAACGTACAAGTGAGATTTTATTGTCCAACCAGAAAATAACCAGTACAGATGCACACACACAGACACACACTGGTACCAAATCTAACAAGAATGAAACACATTTTCTCTTTCATATAGGACAACAGACAGTTTTCATGAGGGCAGTTACCCTCACGGGTTCACAGTTGGCACAATAATGGATGAAAACATCTCCACAGTAAGAATCCACTTCCAAGTAGTTTTTCCAGCAGAGAAAAAAAATCTTCCATTTTAGTCTTCAGTCTGAAAGCTCAAAAACAGAATATTACATATTTTCTGTAATATCTTCTGTAATGTTCCTGATATCTGTTCTGATATTAGAAACTCCCAGCTGCAACACACTGTGTGCTATAACAGACCAGCACTCAAATATCAGGGGAGATATCCCAATATTTGTGAAAAGGAAGTCACCCAGATACATTTTTTTGCAGGAAACAGGCTATGTTGGTTTAAAAATTCTACAGTGAAGGGAACTGTTGGGTTATGTACAAAATCCAGGTGTCCTTTAAGGTGAAAGGTATAGCAAAGAGGGCTTCATTTATCCAAGACTACCAACTCAAAATTAAAGTTCTATGCTCATACATGTTACCTAAAAAAAGTTTTCCTAGATTGACAAGTCAAAATTAGTAATAAAAATACAATCTAGCAACATCTTGCTGCTTTATTTATGAAACTGCATTGTTTTAAGTGTATAACTGACTTGAAATGTATGTGCCTTCTTTGTGCTCAGATCATTTTTGCATCAGCGCTGAGATTCTTCAAAAGTACCTTTCAATGAGCTGAAAAAGTGTTTCCCCAAAACTGCAGAGCTCCTCAGCTGATGGTTCTGGAAGGAACAGGGTCTATTTGCCATTTCACCAATTTGTTCCTTCACTTCTATTTTGTGGACCTGGACCATGCATTATAGTAATCAATGAATTACAACAAGTGTGTAAGAGTTGAACATCATTGAAATGTTCAACTCTCAACTTGCCACACATTTTGAAAACATTGTGGTGCACCCTGTTGCAATTGATTGTGGCTTAGATTCCTATTTGAACCAGCCGAATCTTATTTATTGAAGTCATAACAAGATTTCCTTCTTTGAGCAAATAAAGAAATAACTTTAGATTGTTCTTCTCTACTTAAACAAGTCCCTGTGTCCCTTGCTTTCGGACAAACTAGAAGTCTCCTAAATTCTGTTTTTCGAGGAGTTCTGTTCAAATCCTTTATTTCACACAGAATGTTGCTCTGTGTGTCGCTGCTGAATAAACAACAAAAGTTGTGAAAATTTCTGTGGAAAATGAATACTGTAGTGGTCTAACAAAAACACTCCCCAAACCATCCCACCCCTTGAATAATACACACAGCTTCCTCTCTCTGTTACAAAACATTTATAAAAAGGATGAGCCGCCACAAATTTTAAGACAGTTTGTTTCTATGGCAACAGATCAGGACAACAGAAAGGAAGATACTCAAACAAAACAAGTCAGTCTTTCCAGATGACAAATATCAAGACCTCATACATTTGGAATTTGTCATACTTTACCATAACATGCGACAAAAGAGGCAAACCAAAATCAATGGAGCTCCAAATCATTGCTTCAGCAGACTTTGAACATTTTATGTGGAAACCATGTCATTTAAATTTCCCTCTAGAAAAGTCAAACTCAAGCAAAAATCAAATCCTAAATTTCACATACCAATTATTAAAATTAACTTGTTTTCATGGGTTCTAACTAATCCCATTTCAGACAAATTTTTACTCTGAACATTTTAATCATAAAAATGTTAAGGGAAAATCCACTGAGAATGTTTCTCCCTAAGAATCTTTTGAAATTTAGACCAAATGTCAAGCAAGTCTTTAAGATTCAAGCACATATATTCAGAATTCATTTTCCAAAGAAAAAAAAATACAGACACTGCAGAAGTAATGTTTGTACTAATTTTCAAAGTACAGACATTAAATACAGCTAACATGCATCTTGCATGCACATATACAGTTTGGAAACAGAGGATTTGGATAATTGAGCAAAATTTGTGTCTTCACAAATTCAGCAGTTTTTTCTTCATTTCCCAGGCATGAATCTTAACAGCAGTTTCATAAGGAAATATACTCTACCTTCTGGACAAATATGTTTATAGACATGAAAAGATTACCAACATTGCCGTGTGTGTCACTGAAAACAAAGTTCACAATATAAGGGGGAAAGATTTGGAGTATTTTTTTCCCTTTAACATTCAAATCTCCCAATTCAGCCAATGCATGAAGCCCATTTTTGGAAAAGCTCTACACTTGCTGTTTGAGGTGTGATCTGCTGTACTGATCTGCTGCTGTCTAACAGGAGACAAAGATTCACGAAATATAAAACAACAATGTTTTTTTCTATTCATAGGAGTCCATTTGAAGGTTTCACCAAACCCCATTGTCTCTGTCAGGCACACATTCTTCTGCTTGTGATTGTGTGCAGCTGTTTTCATGTCCATCTGTTCACCTCCAACAACTGGGTATGTTTATGCAAAAGTAGATGGAGTTATGCATGTTTACTTGTGTTCTTTAGTGGGGGCAAAGTAGAGCTCCATGGGTTTGTTGACCTTCCAGTACTTTTCACTGACCAGCTCCAGGGAGAAGGAACCATTCAGAACCTATGAACAGAGTTGAACAGTTAAACAGACGTATATGATTCACCAGCTCTACCACCCGAGACACCGAACAATACTACATGTCCATTCATGTTGCCTTGAGGTTGTGGGCTTCAACCTCTTTCCATAGGTTGAAGAAAGATTGAAGAAATCAATCAACGGGTTAGATTTCTAACCCACTGATTGATTAGAAATCTAATCAATGGTGTTATGACCAGCATCGTAAAGTTGATTATAAATAGTGAGTCTGCAGGTGCCCGTCCCTGATTGGTTCTAAGAAGATGTCCCATTGGCTGCTTTCCGGATGTGACGGACATAAAAGCTGCTGACGCGGACTTCCTGTGTTCCATCCTCGACTCATCTCCACCGACCACACCCCTTTCCTTTGTTCACCTGTGTTAGAGTTCTGGAGTTCTGGAGTGAGCTGCCGTTTATGTTTCCTCAGTTTCTCATGTTTTTCTTAATTTAGGAAGGTAAGTTTTTTTTTTGTCCTTTGGTTTATTTACTTTCGATTAGGTAAGTTTCTGTTACTATTTAGGTAGTTTCCTTTTGTCTGTTGTTTTTGGTGATAGCTCACTCTGAAGCCAAGTACTCCATTTGTAACACCTTTATCAAAAATACATCTTTTTAAAATAAACCATAATTATCAACTGTTCAACTTTGTGTGTTGGTTGTTGAGATCTGAGGAGGATGGATCCTTCATGTTGCGACCTGGCCCCCCCTAGACTGGTCGCAACAATGGGTTGATTAGATTTCAACCCATTGTTAGATTGAAATCTAACCCGATCTAATCAAACCTATGATTTAAATTTGATTAGATAGAAGAACCATAGGTGTCTTCAACCTATGGGTTGAAAAAGACCAGGACCAGTCTGCAACAAGGACTGGTGCTTCATAGACACACTGAGCAAAATTTTGATGGTTTTCCTTTAGCCAGATCACTTTTCACGAAAATTGTACTCTCTTATTACTTTTATTGAAGGGGTGGATTTGGTAAGATCACAGGCTTCACTGGATACAAAGGAATAAGACCAGGACTGACCTGATGCAAGATCAGTTGAAAAATCCTACCATAGAATGGGAGGTTGAGATTGACCATTTTTGACCATTTTTGTGGTTGACCAAAAATGTCTGTGTTGTGGTCAATAAAGATCACAACACAAACATGCATGTTCTTTTAAAGGGAGCATGCATTTCTGTGTTGTGGTCTTTATACAAAATATTGTTGTGTGCCATGTATGTCCAACCTAAACCTATAATTCTGTGTGAGGATCTTTCAACTGATCAGGACAACCAAAGAACATTAATATATAGCAATATTTAGAATGTGCTCTTAAGAGGTTTTAAACTGTTTTGTTAGTGATGATCCTGAGCATAAGAGTACTCACAGTAAACTGGTTTCCAGCAGTAGGTATGTAGATGGTGTATTGTTTCTCTGATGCTGCTTCAACATTAACAGGACTGGCCTCAGCATTTCTTCTCAGTTCCTCCAGAGCCAGCCGGACTGCCAGGTATTTAGACAGGTGATCTACAGTGGCGTTACCAGAGGTCTTAATGTAGCGAGGAACAAACTCCACACTGTAAAGACACAGTCACATCACAATTACCAATCAGATGTAAATGTGTGCTTGTCACCAACTTCAGAAGCTTCTGTTTTGTGGTGAACACACCTGTTATGACCATCGTCCTTCTCCATCAGGGTGGGGTGTGGCCTGAACACCAGTTCTATTTCACTAGCTCCTCCATCAATCACAGAGTCTCCTCCCCCGTTCTCAGCAGCATTGTCCATGTCCAAACCACTGTCATCACTAGTCTTGGTGCGTTTAATGCTCGGTCCGGCCTCCTTGGAAACCAGTACACAAAACACAACATGTGATTGGAGAACATATTGCAACCATTATACCACAACATATGCCATACATTTAATTCATACGCATTTATTGCTGTACACCAGGACATACCTGATTACTGTGGACAGACGCATTGCTACAGTGGGAGGAGTCTCCGTTGTCCTCAGCTCCGCTACCGTTTTCCACTGTGTGTCTCTTGCCACGCTGTAGCCTGACAACGAGAAAAAGACCTAGTACCCACCATGTAGCATCTCTGCAATTTTTGTCTCAGGGATTGTGTTTACCTGGTCATTGCCTGTATCTTCAGTCCCTCTTCTATGCTGTGGGACAAAGCCTGCTGATTGTTGTGTTTGCTAATGCGAGCCAAAACTCTCTCCTGATGGGCTTCATATTCATCTCGGCTGGGATAAATCTTACCTAAAATTAAACAAGAACCTGTTTAATGTGCTAGACTTAGGTGTAGCAACTGTGGAGTTTCGTGCAGCTACTCAGCTGAACTAACAAATTTCTTCAATGTTCCAGGTGTAAATATACACTACAATTCTAACAAGAGTTTGACATTGTGGCAGATAATTTAAGGTTTTAGAATGTTATTTTTTTTCTCATAAAGTCAGGATTTTAAATAGAAGTTTTAATGGTCATTAATTAAGCTGCTGCACCTTGGGTATAGAGAAACAATTAGTTTACTTCCAACTTTTTAAAGTACATGAACCTTTGAAGGGTTGATTTACTGAGATTTACTGCAAGTTTACAGAACCTGCACTGTGCATTCAACTTGCAGAATTTGAGAAAAACAAAGTTTTCCCATTTGAATCAATAATAGATGTATATCCATCCATCCATCCATCCATTTTCTTCCGCTTATCCGGGGTCGGGTCGCGGGGGCAGCAGCTTCAGAAGGGAGGCCCAGACTTCCCTCTCCCCAGCCACGTCTTCCAGCTCCTCCGGGGGAACCCCAAGGCGTTCCCAGGCCAGCCGAGAGACATAGTCCTCCAGCGTGTCCTGGGTCTTCCTCGGGGCCTCCTCCCGGTGGGACGTGCCCGGAACACCTCACCAGAGAGGCGTCCAGGAGGCATCCTGACCAGATGCCCGAGCCTCAACTGGCTCCTCTCGACGTGGAGGAGCAGCAGCTCTACTTTGAGTCTCTCCCGGATGACCGAGCTTCTCACCCTATCTCTAAGGGAGAGCCCGGCCACCCTGCGGAGGAAACCCATTTCGGCCGCTTGTATCCGTGATCTCGTTTTCTCGGTCATGACCCAAAGCTCATGACCATAGATGAGGGTGGGAACGTAGATCGACCAGTAAATCGAGAGCTTCGCTTTTTGACTCAGCTTCTCTTTACCACGACGGACCGGTACAGCGCCGCTTCACGGCAGACGCCGCCCCAATCCGCCTGTCGATCTCCCGCTCCCTTCTTCCCTCATTCGTGAACAAGATCCCCAGATACTTAAACTCCTCCACTTGAGGCAGGACGACCCCCCTGACCCGGAGAAGGCACTCTACCCTTTTCCGGCTCAAGACCATGGCCTCGGACTTGGAGGTACTGAGCCTCATCCCGGCCGCTTCACACTCGGCCGCGAACCGTTTCAGCGAGAGCCGCAGATCATGATCTGATGAAGCCATCAGGACCACATCATCTGCAAAAAGCAGTGATGCGATCCTAAGGCCACCAAAACGGATCCCCTCAACACCTCGGCTGCGCCTAGAAATTCTGTCCATGAAAGTAATGAACAGAATCGGTGACAAAGGGCAGCCTTGCGGAGTCCAACTCTCACCGGAAACGAGCCCGACTTACTGCCGGCAATGCGGACCAGACTCTGACACCGGTCATACAGGGACCTGACAGCCTGTATCAAAGGGCCTGGTACCCCATACTCCCGGAGAACCCCCCAAAGCCCCCCGAGGGACACGGTCGAACGCCTTCTCCAAGTCCACAAAACACATGGAGACTGGTTGGGCGAACTCCCATGCACCCTCCAGGACCCTGCTGAAGGTGTAGAGCTGGTCCAGTGTTCCACGACCAGGACGAAAACCACACTGCTCTTCCTGAATCCGAGGTTAGACTATCCGACGGACCCTCCTCTCCAGAACCCCTGAATAGACCTTACCAGGGAGGCTTAAGAGTGTGACCCCTCTGTAATTGGAGCACACCCTCCAGTCCCCATTTTTAAACACGGGGACCACCACCCCGGTCTGCCAATCCAGAGGAACTGCCCCCGATGTCCATGCGATATTGCAGAGTCACGTGAGCCTACCCAACCCTGCAACATCCAGGGCCTTAAGGAACTCCGGGCGGATCTCATCCACCCCCGGGGCCCTGCCGCCGAGGAGCTTTTTAACCACCTCGGAGACCTCGTCCCCAGAGATTGGAGAGCCCGACCCAGAGTCCACAGGCTCAGCTTCCTCAGCAGAAGGCATGTTGGTGGGATTGAGGAGGTCTTCGAAATATTCCGCCCACCGACCCACAATGTCCCGAGTCGAGGTCAGCAGCACACCATCCCCACTATAAACAGTGTTGGTGCTGCACTGCTTCCCCCTCCTGAGACGCCGGATGGCGGACCAGAATCGCCTCGAAGCCGTACGGAAGTCTTTCTCCATGGCCTCTCCAAACTTCTCCCACGCCCGAGTTTTTGCGTCAGCGACCACCCGAGCCGCATGCCGCTTCGCCCGCCGGTACCCATCAGCTGCTTCTGGAGTCCCACAGGCCAAAAAGGCCCCATAGGACTCCTTCTTCAGCTTGACAGCATCCCTCACCGAAGGTGTCCACCAACGGGTTCGGTGGTTGCCGCCGCGACAGGCACCAACGACCTTGCGGCCACAGCTCCGATAAGCCGCTTCGGCGATGGAGGCACGGAACATGGTCCACTCAGACTCAATGTCCCCTACCTCCCTCGGAACGTGTTTGAAGTTCTGCCGGAGATGTGAGTTAAAGCTCCGTCTCACAGGGGACTCCGCCAGACGTCCCCAGCAGACCCTCATTACACGTTTGGGCCTGCCAGGTCTGACTGGCTTCCTCCCCCACCACTGGAGCCAACTCACCACCAGGTAGTGGTCAGTGGACAGCTCCGCCCCTCTCTTCACCCGAGTGTCCAAGACATACGGCCGCAGATCCGATGAAACGACGACAAAATCAATCATCGAACTGCAGCCTAGGGTGTCCTGGTGCCAAGTGCACGTATGAACACGCTTATGCTTGAACATGGTGTTCGTGATCGACAAACCTTGACGAGCACAGAAGTCCAACAACAGAACACCACTCGAGTTCAGATCGGGGGGGCCGTTCCTCCCAACCACGCCCCTCCAGGTCTCACTGTCATTGCCCACGTGAGCGTTGAAGTCCCCCAGCAGAACAAGGGAGTCCCCCGGAGGGGCACTCTCCAGTACCCCCTCTAAGGACTCCAAGAAGGGTGGGTAATCTGAACTGTTGTTCGGCCCGTAAGCACAGACAACAGTCAGAACCTGTCCCCCCACCCGTAGGCGGAGGGAGGCTACCCTCTCGTTCACCGGGGTAAACCCCAACGGACAGGGAAAACAGTATGCCCACTCCTGCCCGGCGCCTCTCGCCGTGGGCAACTCTAGAGTGGAAGTACGTCCAGCCCCTCTATATCACAGGCATAATAAATCAATCCATTAAATACAAAATAAATATAAAAGGACAGACTGTTTAGAAAGAAAAAAAAATCTAAAAGGAATGTCAGAAAATAAATGTTTAAATCATTTTATAAACACCTTTAGTTCTACTCGATTAAGATGTGTTATTCAAATAGAACTAAAGACACAAAGTTGTTTTTCTGTGTGGTTACTTACTAATCAGAGCATCAAAATTGGGGTCGGGACGAAGTGATCTCTTAGAAACAAGCTTCTTACGGCAGGTAGGGCACTCCTTATTCCTGCAAGACCATAACAGCCATTAACAAGAAATAAATGTAAAAGAAAACCAACAGTTCAGTGATCGCTTCACATCAGAAGTTGGTCGGACCCAGACGGAGTGGCAATTATCAATCATAGCAATTATTGATAATAATTATGTAATTTATCACATAAATTACACAATTACATAGCAATTATTGATAATTGCTATGTAATTGTGTAATTTATGTGATCACACCCCACATAAAAGATTGATTGATCATTGTGAACAATCAATCAAGTTTATTTGCAAAGCACATTTCAACAACTAGGCAGGTCAAAGCTCTTTATATCATAATCACACAAAAATACAAAGTCATATAAGTCAACAATTGAGAAAATGTGTAAGCATTACATTTTGCCAAGTGCCATCATTACACATCAAAATATTGATTGTTTCTTTTATTATGGTTCAAGAGCAACTCTAAATAGTATAGATTTGAATTATCCCGAGATAGGAATCCTGTTTCAGCTGTTTTGTTAAAAATAAAACGAAACAAAAAAACACAGTCAACTCCTGACACATTTAAAGGAGGTGAGAAGCACCCAGGTGCATATCAGACCTTTGAAATTTATATGCACTTTCATATCAGCACAAACAGACCTGCTGTGCTAGGCCTATCACACCACACATGCTTTAAGACGTTTTTCCACTGGCACATCGCGTGCCAACCAGTTAATATGCAGTTCTGTTCTACCCCAGGTAGTGAGCTTTTCTGATATCTGTTCCTCACTATTGTGGGTGGGACATGAGCAGCAGCACCTATTGTTCAACTGTCATGATGTTTGCAGCAACACTCAGCAACAGAGAGCATCGAGGTTCTAGTTCTGTTGGACTAAAATAACTTATAGAAATTCATTGCTGACTCAAACATAATGATAAAGACTCAGATCAGCTGATATCATATTATTATTACTAATATTATGTAGTTCTGGTGTTTCACACTGTCAACAAAACTGCAGCTCCATCAGAAAGCTGATAACCGCTGATAACACCATCTCTCTCTTCTGTATTTCAGAGCGATGAGTTGCTAGCAGTGCTGCTAATTCAATGTCATTCTGCTGCAAAAGTTACTATGTGTTCCTGGTACTGCTCCTGATTAAACTCTTAATTAAACTCCTTGGTCTTCAGCAGCTCTCTGATAGCAGACAGCATGTTCGAGGCTAAACATTAAATCCTAATAGAGATATCAGTGATGTAAATAGAATATACTTAATTGATCCAAGGGGAAATTGCTTATTAGTTGACAAGCTATTTCATCCAAGGTGTTAGATATAAAGAATACCAAAATAAACATAAGAGATAGTTTTTATATATATATATATATATACATATATATATATATATATATATATATATATATGTGTGTGTGTGTGTGTGTGTGTATATATTAGGGATGTGCCGATCAGGTTTTTTTCTGCCGATACTGATACCGATCACCCGAGGGCCGATCGCCGATTCCGATCCCGATACCAATCACATAATTATTATTTATTTATTTTTTATCATAAACACTACTGTTACATTAAGTGGAAAAAGGAACCATGAATTCACCTTAACTTAGACAAAAACTTGTTTTAATAACTTTTCCAAGAAGAAAACTAAACAAAACAGGCATTGTGCAAATTGTACTGCTATCAATAATACTATCTTTAACAGACTGATAACATATGAAGGCTCTGAAGAGGCTAAATGCAAAGAGCCAAAATAAAACCTCTCAACATTGCCAAAATATTCACGTATAAAACTTAACATTCAAAGGCAAATACAGAATCCATTGCGAAAACAATCCAGAGTTACTGAATGAAAACTTCCTGTTAGCATGGCGGATAGCTGGTTACTGCTACAATGTACAATGTATTTTTTTAAGTTAGATGCTGCAGATTTAAACATCTTCGGTGTGAGAGTCATACCAGGTGGAGCAGAAGCGGCATCGTGTCAAATATTACTAAATATTAAATATTACTACCTGTAGCGGAGCAGCGGTTCAACAGCAAAACCAGCGTCTTACATCGCAGCTCCAAGACTTAAATCATTTTCCAGGTTATTAGTTTAGCTTTCTGACCGTCATGCTAATCCGGGTGAGTGTTTGTAGCTGTGCTGCTTTACCTGCTGTCTGATCCTCCATGTCTTTTTTACTGCACTGAGCCTCGATGTAGCCAAACTCCGTCATTGTTTTTATGTCTATTAGCTTCGTTGTGTTGATGCATTTTGACCTGCTTCTATTTTCCGCCGCAACACGCAAACGTCCTCATTCACTCAGTGCGTTATAGTTACACATCGCTTAGGATTTTCTGCTGCTCGTTTGCGCAGAGTGAAGGAAAGACGAGACCAGCTGGACAGACAGGCTGGGAAATGAGATGCAGGTATCTGTATCGATCGGTATTGATCGGTATTGGTAATAGAGCCAATGATCGCCGATCCCAATCATCACTGATTTCACAGAAATCGGCCGATTATGATCGGTGACCGATATATCGGCACACCTCTAATGTATATATATATATATATATATATATATATATATATATATATATATATATATGTGTGTGTGTGTGTGTGTATGAGTATATATATATATATATATATATATATATATATATATATATGTATATACAGTATATATATATATATGAGTGATGTAAGTGATTTAATATGACTGAATGTAAATAAGTACATAAATAAGCATGCACATGCAGATATGTTCATCTATAAATAATCTTTAAATTAGTGCAGAGAAAATTAGATTTAAGTTACTCAGAGCTGGGCATTGTAAAGTCTAATGGCTGCAGGCAGAAATTATTTCCTGTGTCACTCTGTGGTACACTTTAGTAAAATGACTCCCTGGCTGAAGGTACTCCTGTATCCGGCCAGCACAACATGAAATGGATGAGACTCATTGCCCAAGATGACCTATACCTTCGACAGGATCTTTCTAGCTCAGGGGTGGGCAATCCTGGTACTCGAGGGCTGGTGTAGTGCAACTCTTAGACGTCTCCCTGGTCCAACACACTTGAATCCAATAGCAGAATCACTTCCTAAGTGAAGTCAAGTTCTCCAGAGTCCTGCTAACGACCTCATTATTGACTAAGGTGTGTTGAAGTAGAGACATCTAAAAGTTGCAGGAGACCGGCCCTCGAGGCGTGGAGTTGCCCACCCCCTGGTCTAGCTCCACTCCAACAACATTGCTGGCATTCCGGATCAGTTTATTCAAAATGCTAGTGTTCTCCACCTTTAGCCTGCTGTCCTGGCACCAGAGGTCGCACGGAATATGTTTCGTGTTTGACCAGTTATTTTTTTAAACGACAGGAAGACTTGAAACCCGTTGGTCATTTGGCAGGTTATAATTCACACCCTTGTCTGGAGCTCATGCACAGACATTATAGACTTTACACAGAGTTCATCACAGAGGCAACTAAAATAATAACAAAATTCTTTCTGAATATCGTCTCATGGACACTGAATTAAATGGGTCTTTCTGACCGGGAGCTGGCAGCGTGTTGAAGAGATATGGACCGGAGGCTTTGGAGCGTCTGGTTAGGAAGCATATTTCAAACCTTAGCTTGAAATGGTGCCTTTGATTCCAGTCTCCATTTGTTGACCAGAGAAAACTAAAGAGAATGCAGTGTTGTGTTAATCCATTTGTAGTCTAAACAGAGGAGCCCGCAATTTATCTTGAGGAAATAAACGTGCATAAGTTAATTAGACCATGTGCCGTCCGCTGCACAACCAATGTGGAAGCGGCTCTGCCGCTGTGAAGAATTAAACTTAACTTACCCTGCGGTTTTAACAAAAGGAGCTGGAAGACACTACCCTGCAGCGCCCAGAAGGAAAGCGGCGCTCAGAAGCGCGGCTGTCCGTTTCAGGGAAGCGAAATCCGACAAAAAAAATCCTTGTAAAAGCGCAAGTCCGGACTGAGCCCGGTAAGAAAAAAAAAAAGTTAAATTGATCAGTTTGGATCCGACAGCTTCAACTGACCGATGAACTAGCACAGATTTCTCTGTAGATGCGAACCAGGAAAAATTTGTGGCGCTGTGCGTGCTGGTAATTTAAGTGGAGTTGTTTAATATAATTTACTATAAGTTATTGGGGTCACATTCAGTGTTTTTTTGTCAAGGAGAAAAAGTTAGACGTGTTTATGTGTGATGGGATCTGGATTCATGGTTCAACTAGGTGAATATTAACTAAACTGCATAAAAATGCGCTAAATAGCCCTTGTTAATATTATTATAATTTGACGGGTAAAAACTAGAACATGATCGATTTTTTTTATGCTGGCAAAAAAAAAAAGAAAAAAAAGAACAAAAAAGTCTAGCGCAACCTCTGCTTGGCACACCACAGCATAGAGGAGGGCACTAGCCACAGATTCATAGCAAAGTCTGGCAGACGTTGAAAGACACCTCAGAAAGTAGAGGTGACTTTGTCCCTTCCTCTATGGGGTGTCAGTGTTCTCGACCCAGTCCAGTTTATTGTCAATGTGGAGTCCCAGATATTTATGATTCTCCACAATGTCCACACTGACCCCCCGGATGGTAACGGGCGTCACTGGTGTCCTGATCCTCCTCCTCAGATCCACCACCACCTTGGCCTTTCTCAAAGTCAGATGCAAGTGGTTCAGCCCACACCATGTATCAGAGTTGCCTACAGCAACCCTGTACGTAACCTCATTGCCCTCACTGACACAACCAACCACAGCTGAATCATCTGAGAATGCCTGTAGATGACAGGTCTCAGTGAAATAGGGCTGTGGTGTTACAATAATCTCACAATACGATACGATTCACAATACTCTGCTCACAATACAATATATATTGCAATATTCAGCAAACGATACAATTCAATACACTTTTGCGATTTTCAGAAAGATTTTAGAGGGACAGAGTGATTTTGGTAACATTTTGTGACTGCTACAGAGTTTGATTGAATTAATTTAACTGAAAACTGATTAAAAGCACCAACTACACAATACCTGGCTCTGGTTGGACACAGACTTAAAGTCGACAGCTGGACAAAATGTATCAAAGAAGTGGTGAGAAAACATGTTTCTTTTAATTGAAACAGTACAAACTGTAGCTTACATGCAATTTGTAAAGTAAATAAAGTGCACCAAGTACCCTGTTCTGAATAGTTTGATACCTTTTTAACCATGATACTTAACATCTGAAGGAATCACTCTAAGTGCTTGGTAAGTAAACAGTAATATGACTTCTCCAAAACAGTCTATAATTCATGTAATGAAGAACATTTAACTTAAAATGCTCCCATCTTAGCAGAGCAGCTTAAGGCCGGTAGTTAGACCCTGACTAATAAGTGAACTCTAAACATAAAGTCTACTCTGCAGACCAAGTGAGCTACATTCTCCTCAGACTTTTGTTTAGAATCTGAACGACGTGCTCTGGGAGAAGAGCAGTTCTATGCGCAGTGATGATATCTCCAGTGGTGGAGAAGACTTTCTCTGAGGATACACTGGTGCAAAAAATGCAGAGGTACCTTTTAGCAAGATGTGACAGGAGCTGCTGTCGTCCTTCTTTTTGAAGCCAAAGTGCGCCCACACATCTGCTTTAAAGCAAGAGAGTGCTGGAACGATATTTGCCGCCATTACACTGCCCGCACTTCTTCTGTGTAAATCAAGTATCTCAAGGCGGGTAACTTGGCAGAAATGCTCTACAGCGACACTAGTGGCTGGATGACCTAATCACTCTCCCGCAGAAGCAAGCAGTGAGTGAGCAGGGTGACGGTTAGATGTTATGATACTTGTGGATGAATACTGATTTTTTTTTAAGGAAGAAAATATTGATTTATATCACAAAATCAATATTACTAAACAGCCCTAGTGCAATAGCTAAAGTTGGCTGAGGAAGGGAGAAAGGACAGCCGCTTGTGGAGCCCCTGTGTTGTGACAACACTGACGCACGAACTGTGATCTGCCAGATGGTCCACAATCCAGGATACAAGGGGTGGATCCACCTGCATTGCCGCCAGTTTCTCATTTAGTAGAGCAGGATGGATGGAGTTGAATGCACTGGAGAAGTCACAAAACATAATTCTCACAGTGCTCGCCTGTTGGTCCAGGTGAGTGCATACTCAGTTCAGCAGGAAGACGATGGCATTCTCAATTCCACGTCTAGGCTGGTAGGCAAACTGCAAGTGTGGTTGGAACATTCCGGGTGGTTTTGAACTCCTTTGTTACCCATTGCTTGTTATTTGGTTAATAATAATCTCAGGAGGGATGATGGAGTCAACACAGAAGTTCATGTAGTGTGTTATCCACTCAGTGAACTCAGCGATATTCTCCTTGTTCGGCTCACAAATTAGCCAGTCAGTGACCTCAAAACATCTCTGTAGTGTCTCAGTGACCTCCTTTGGCCTCACTGTCCTCATGTCTGCAGGCCAGCCTCAGTCCTTGTTGCGTACCTCTGATGACTGAGGTACCAGGTTATGATCAGATCGGCAGTGCGGAGGGAGGGGAGAGGAACTGTATGCATCTTTTACAGTAGCATACAGCAATTCTATAGTTCTCTCCTCTCTGGTGGAACAGCTCACATATTGGATGAAGTTGGACAGGGTTTTGTCCTTGGTGACATGACTAAAATCACCCGAGACAACCATGAATGCTGTCAGATGTCCAGTCTATAACCGAGATACAGCGGAGTGAATGATGTCACAGGCCACCATAGGGTTAGCAGAGGGAGGAATGTAAACAGTCACCACGACAACATGGGAAGATGGGCAAGTGAAGCAGCCGAAGACCAACCACCGACAGTTTAATGCCCAAGCAAAAGATTCACTCCTTGATCGTTATATAAACAGGATTGTACCAATGGTTGTTTACTAAAACGGCAAGCCTCCCTCTTTTCCTTGTACCGTTCTTGGTGCAATCCCTGTCACCTGAACAGTCCAGTGGCCCTGGATGGAGACACTGACATCAGGAATGTCCAGTTGCAACCATGTCTCCGTAAAACAAATTAAGCTACATTCCTGGTACTCCCTCTGGCTCCTGGCCAGCAGTGTTAATTCATCCATCTTGTTAGCCATCGAGCTAACATTGCCTATGGTAAGACAGGGGAGAAATTGCTTATAACTCCCCTTTTGCATAAATCTCTTGTTGTTTATTCCTTATTGCTCTCCTCCACAGTTTGTTTCCTCCCCACATTTTCTTCACCCAGTGTTGCAGAGGAAGAAAAAGTGTTGTTCTCTGATCAAAGTTCGGATCTCTTTGGGAATTTCTGTGGATCTGGACACCATGCCAGCCAGTTTCAACGCAATCAGCTAACCCCTGGTGTAAACAACGCCCCCAGGTTGTTGAGTTCAGCAGAGTAAAGAGAATATCTCTACAGCAAAGATAAAGATTAAGATTATCTCAGTCAACATTGTTGAAGTTGAGCTTCTAAGTGCAAAATTAATTAATGTTGTAAAATAATCAATCTAAAAAATAAAAAGCAAAAAGACAAGCAGGAGTAACCACAACAGTGTGCATACATGTTGGCACATGCGTACAAAATCAAGAGCCAATCAATGAATCCGGTCAGCTGTCAATCATATCACTTCAGTACTGTACCCTGCTCTGCCCTGCTAATACTACCTTTGAAGTAGGTACGAAAATCTGAGAAAAGCTGGGCAGAACAGTGCAGGATTTGCTAATGGAAAATGAATCTGGTCGGGGTGTTACCTTAAAAGTTAGTATGACAGTTACAGAAAAAGACTGAAAGTAGGTCTGACTTATTGGGAATGGTAGCCAAGTGACAGGCATTTCTCCCTATAAATAACATGGAGGTGATGTTTGTGAACGTCAAAGAAAAAAGATGGGCCTACATCAGTATTAAAGAACAAGCAGGATTTTCAGATAAGAACTGCTGTATCTACATTTCAACAGTAGAAATGTAGATACAGTAGTATAAACCAGGACATGAACACAACCGGTTTAAAAAAGAAAAAAAAAAAAAACTTACCCAGATCTCAAAGCTGTGATGATACAATCAGCACAGAAGCGGTGCAGACATTCTTTGGTTGTCATCGTGTTTTTCAACATGTCCAGACAGATAGGACACATAAGTTCACTGTGCAAGGATCTGGGTGACACAGCTATCTCCAGTCCGTCTGTTATTGCCTCCTGAGACAAACATCCAAAGGCAGGTTAGAGCATACTAATGTTCTCTGAGTGCATGCATTCTCTCAAGATACAACATCCTCCTTTCATTGGTCAAAAAACAGGAATGTTACTTTAACTGGTCCCTTTAAAGTGATCTGTAGATTTGTGTGTGCTTTGTATTTGATACATTGTCAGAGCCATTTTTCTAACAGACTACATTGTGAGGACGGCCTGCTCATTATGTTGCCAAAAGGCTACAAAAATAAGTAGTTTTGCTTGTGTTAGGTTTAGGACATAGGAGTTTTTGTGTGTGTGTGATTGCATAGTTTATTCTGTATCTATGATGGCCTGGCAACCTGTCCAGGTCTACCCTGCCTTTCACCCACTAACTTAGCGTTTCTCAACCGGAGCGGTACTGCCCCCAGGGGGGCGTTCAGAGGACTGCAGGGTGCGCTGGTGGAAATATTTACAAAAGGGGGATGGGGAGAGTAGATGAAATTCTTTTGGGGGGCGTTTGGTTGAAGGTAAACTTTACACCTTAAATCAGGGGTCCCCAAACTACGGCCCGCGGGCCAGATCCGGCCCGCCTCCACATTTGGTCCGGCCCCCTGAACAATACCAGAGAGCATTCAGATTTTTTTTCAAATATTGTATTTTCCAGTTTATATTTGGATTTTTCTTTCTGGATTTTTCTTCTTTAGCAGGAAGTATGTCCTGTAAACTGTGGGTGTTTTGTTTTGCATGGCACATTGCTGCCATCTGTTGGACTTTTAGGGAACCGCTTGATTTTTATGTTATTTAATCAGTATGGTTGTTTGATAGCGGTAGAGCAGATGAACACGCGTGTCTGTTATGAACGCCGCATTCCAGTTCGTGTTCTTCGAAGCAATGCCTGTATGTAGCAGCTTATACTTCAAAACGAGCCTTTATGTATGATAAAATAAGTAACTTGTTTATTGAATTAGTTTTGGAAATACCTGCGACCGATTTGATTATGTGTGACGTTATTGCTGACCTGCAGGCTGCTCAGATTTCTCAGGTTGTTACTAGCATTGCATTCTGAAGTAGCTGTTGTATCAGTTGTACTTCTAATGCATGTATCTGAATGTAAAACACTTTTGTAAGCTGCTCTGAGCTCATCCTGAGTTGTTTGTGTTTTGACAGTTTCACTCCATTCTACATGGAAATAATGGAAGAACTAATTAATCCTGACTCGTGTGAAAGGAGTTTGGCTGATGGTTAGTTTTAGTACAAGACACCATAGCAAGACCATTGCAAAGTGAATCATTGGAAGTCAAAATTGGAAATAAAAAAAGAAGAAAGCGCCCACTAAAATGGAATGTTGTTGATCAGTTAAATTGCATTGAGGGAAAATGCTATTTAACAGTTTTTTAATACTGGGATCATTATGAGAATTTGAGATATAGATATTAGGATCCCATAGATGGCAGTAGTGCAACAATAATGGATGCAAGCTGCTGTTGAAATTTAAAGAAGAAAGTGCCTATTTTCATTTAGCACATGCTAGTAGCAGACACGAAGGACCAGCACTTTTACTGTTAGTTACCGTTCGGAAACTACCGTAATAACTTCTGTTAAATCTAATCTTTGCAATTTTTTCTTTTTCAATGTAATAAATGTGATATTCAATTGACCTGTTATGACTAAAATTTTGGGTGTTCGCCCCCCTCTGCTGCTGCTGCATTGCTGTGGAAAACCTGAAGCAGCAGAGATATCTGTGGCTTATATGTGTATGTTTACTGGTTTAAAAAAAATGTTGGGGTTGTGGTTTATAGTCCGGTGCGGCTCATAGTTAGGAAAATACGGACTATAATCCTTCCTGGATTTTTTCTGTCAAGAACCCAGAGAGGGTTATTTAGTTATTATTTATTTCATTAATGGTGTTATTATTTATTTCCTGACTTATTCTGTGAAGAACCCAGAGAATGTTATTTGATTGTGCTTTCTGGAAAACAATATATTTTTACATTTAGGCACTCCTGCAATCGTCACACTTTTTCTGTTACAAACTGACTCCGGCCCCCACCAGAGAAGGAAAAGGTTATGTGGCCCTCAGAGGAAAAAGTTTGGGGACCACTGCGTTAAATGAACAATACCAGTTTAGACTTTGAGCTACTTGCTAAAACTCTACTGTGCAACATTAAAACATGCTGCAACTGTTTCAATGGCAGATCTTCTTCTCTTCAGTGTTTTTGTCTGCTACTTGCCGCAACTCCGCACTCCTACCAACAGTAGCTTCACTGCATCAGTTCAGCTGATGACGTTGCGGTGATTCACTTGTCCCCGGGCCGATATATTGTCAAATATTTTATGTTTTATTGAGGATTTTTATAAATATGTTTTGGCAGTGCTGTGATAATGTCAAAGCAGCAACTTATATTAAAGAGTGTTTTATTGGCCGTCCGGATGCTGCCTGCTTCCATGGAAGGACAACGGAATATCGCTCTTATAAACATGCAATTACTAAAATCACAATACTCTCACCGTGTATCCCTCAGAAAAATGAACCAATTCAAATAAAGAAATCCCTCTATTTCTATTGGGTGATACCACGGTAGAGAGCATTTACTTTATAAAGTTATGAAACGGTAGTAACACAGCACTTTTGAATTTTAATCATCAGAATACTGGTTTATATCAGTCTGCTTTTCTCCATCGATATGCTTCCAGATTGCTCTGCACTGGACTGGGGTAAAAAAAAAGAGACATGTACGTTGAGAAAAACTCTGAAACAGGAAGACCGTGACATAGAACGGAGCAATAAACTAGATGTGAATCAGGATCAGAGAATTCGGCACTGAACAGTGAAAAGTCAACATGAGTATCAAATCTGGTTAAACACATGATGATTAAGAGGCGCAGCAGGTGAATAGTAAAGATTACTGGTGGAATATTCCACCAGTATTACAAGTGTCAATAACAATAACATAAACCTGACAACAGGAAAGAAACTAAAAAGGGCATAATTAAACCAAGAGAAGATAATACTAATCAAAGAAAACTAAATGGAAATGAATGAAGAACAAAATGCAAGAATAAACTAAGAAACTAAAGTAAATACAGAGGAATAAACTGGTATGGTAAGACCTTTTTGAGCAATAATTAATACAAGAACAGACTGTTTTCAGATAAAAGGTTTGTTGAAACCACATCCAGTACTAAGAATATATTTTACAGAAGATAACAGTAAGGACCTTACGACTTATTCATGTTTTTAAATAGAATTTAACTATTTATTTCTTCTGTATTATCTGTATTATTTTTCATGCAAGTGTTAATGCCATGAGGCTGATAACTCCATGACACTTTTAACTCATTAGGATTTGACTAATAATTTGACAAATAAGAACCAGCATTGTTCTTTGTAATTTCTGTCCATTAAAAGTATTAGTCTATAAATCAATAGATAGGTAAAGATATAATCCGTGTTTTTGTCTCATAATTGCGAGGCTTGAAAAGGATCTGGAACTTTTCCCACTGAAAGCACTGGTTTGCACAGTAAATGCCATGTAGGTGAAATTTTATGGATGATACTCTGATGTCGATTTCTCCTGAAAGCAGCACAGAGCTGCACCACCAGAAACTCACAGAAACATTGAAGAGAAGAGTTCTGATTGACATAGTTGCAGTTCTATCCATGTTTTAATGTTGCAGAGCACTGTGTTTTGCAAATAGTTCAAAGTTAAAACTGGCATTGTTGTACATCTTTTATCTGGTCATTTTGTGCAATTTCAAGACAGGATGTACCAAAATTTGAGGCCGAATTAGCTACGATTAATTGGAATGACGTTTCCAGCCAGAATCAGATAATTGATTGCTGCAATACATGTATTCTTAATGTTTGTAATACTATGAATACGTTTCTTAAAACCCATATGAAAGGACGAAGAAAAACACAGCTACCTTGGGTATCGGATGACATCCGACTGTTAATGAAAAAGAGAGACTATGCTTTAAAAATTTATTTTTTTACAAATAAAAGGACCACAGATTGGCTGCTTTTTAAAAGTTTGAGGAACAGAGTAGTTAAAGAAATGTACAAATCTAAAGCTAAATATTACACAAATGTCTTATCAGAAACTGGAGGGAATGGTAAGACGATCTGGAAACAACTAAACAGTTTACTGAATCCCAAGGCACACACTAAACATAAATATGAACTTCCAATAGCAGGAAAAACCATAACTGATCCTGCTAAGATAGCAACAATGTTTAATGATTATTTCCTCTCTTCAGTTAAAGACTTGGCATCAAAGTTTCTGATGACACCATTGTTTATATATTGGACAAAAGCGGTACCGTTGTCAGTGAAAAACTTCAGAACAGTCTGCAGAGATTATCAACATGGCTAAAGGATTCTTACTTGACTCTCAATACAAAGAAAACAAAGTGCATTTGCTTTTCAATTAAGAAAACATCATTACAGTCCTTGAATATTCAGATCAATGGGGACCCAATTGAACGAGTATCACAAGATAAATATTTAGTAATAATTCTGGATGTTCAGTTAAATTTTAGGAGCCAATTGATAAAATCTGCAAAACTGTTAGATTGAATATAAATTGTTTTAAAATTATTAGACATTGTTTGATACTTCACTGTGCAGAGATGTTTTTGAACTCACTGATCCTCTCACATTTTACCTGTCTGGTCTCAGACTAATCAAACTATACTCAAACCATTAGCAAGTCTCTATAATCGGGCCTTAAAAGTTTTATATCAAAAGCCAATTAGATTCCATCGCTGACACATTTTGGTTAAATGTGGCATTTTGGATTTTACAAATTTTCTAAATTATGTTTTAAAATGGATTTTTAAGTGTTTAAATGGACTTGTACCAACACCATTAAGCAATTACATAGAGAGACTGCAGGGCAATAGCAGATCTACCAGAGCAGTTTTAGATGGAAATTGTAAGGTCCCCTTTTGAAGTGCTGTCTGTGAGAGCATCTGCAGCTTGCAACTCACTTCCTGTTCATTTAACCTGCAACCAGTTTTAGTACGTTCAAAAATCAAACAAAACTCTGGTTATGTCAAAAACAGACCTGTACCCATTTATGATGTTTTACATCTTTCTGTTTGTATACACTATGTTGTGCTATTTTAAATGATTATCACTTCAATGTTTAGACTTATTTTAAAAAAAATCTCAACTAGGGACAAGTGCTGCGAATTAGCTATTGCATCATGATGCAAACATGGCACTGCCGTTTTATTCAGTTTGTCTATGTTGATGCGTGTCTGTCCCTATCAAATAAACCTTATAATAATATTTAACAACTAACATAAGAAAATGGCTCAGAGCAAGAATGTTTTTTCCCACTCTGGCTACTGATAGGCCTACAAATTTTAAGCTGAATGTTGCATTTTTCGTAGATGCCTATAAAAGTAATTTCTATTCACATGGCTTTTTTGTTCTCTGGGAAATTATTTTTGATGATATAGAAACAACCATAAAAATCAAAACAATAGCGATAGTAATATTAATAATAAAATAATATTAAGTGCAAAGTAGCCTACATCTTCTTTGATGGGGGGCAGTGAGGGACATTGATTATGGATGGGGGGGAGCTGACCCAAAAAAGGTTGAGAAACACTGCATTAACTGCTGGAGATGGGCACCAATGTCCATAACTGTCCGGACTAACAATAAGAAAATGACACATTAAATGGTGCATAAGCCAAAAATCCTTCTACAAGCAATAAAAGTCATGTCAAATATTACAGATATGCAACATATAACTCTCCTTTTAAAATGGCACATAACAGTTTCTTAAGTCTTCAGGGATCATCACCGTTTTTATTAAGACGTGGTTGTGAAGACATTAGACCCACCAATTACCAGGTGTCCCATTAATAAAGCTCAAAAAATGGGAACGGAAATCTGCATACGCCACTTTCCATGTAAAGGTTCTGATTAATAAAAAACACAAACTTGATGTGAAAATGTGTGGTCCATTATGCCAACCTAACATATGCATGACATACAAGCTTGTTTCGGAAATGGGACAAAAATGGCGACAGATTGCAAGGTCGGGAATTGAAGCCTCACTACATCATGATTCCTTCAGATCTTTAACTATAGAACTTTAACCATAGATCTACTTTATTATAAGCATTTAAAAATACAGTGTGGTGAGTCACAGCTTTAAATGAGGACCTTCAAATAAACAAAAAAGGTCTGTAAGGCAGCCTCAGCCTAAATCCTAAACTATCACAATCCTCTCCCTGATGATCACCACTATCACCATAGTTCCATAGTTTTATTTTATATCACTGATTAAGCATAAATTCTGACAATATGTGAAGCATTCAAAGTGATTCTACAAAACATCTAAATACCATTGTGACACCCGTGTGTAAAGCATCAGTACTGATGGAAGAACCAGGAGGGACCTTTTCAGGAATCATCAAGCTCTTCTGGCTCATAATGACTGGCTAGTAAGCCTATTTAGATTCCCTAAAGCTTTGCTCTTGGATATCTGTGCTGAACTGGACCCAGTATTGAAGAGATCGACCCACCACAATCATGTCATTCCTGTACAATTACAGGTGGTGTGGGTTCCTGGCAATCGGCTCCCACCTGCACAAATTAGCAGGATGGTATGTGTCTGACTTAGGCATATGCGGTATGAATTTATGGCAATATGATAACCTTACGACAAAAATATCATGGTTTTGTGGTATCACAGTATTGTCAATACAGCTCTAAAATGTGTTACTTTGTATTTTCATAGTGTGCATAGTCACTTTGCTCCTTAATAGTCCTTTATAAGCAAAGTCTAGAATATGCCACCGACCTTAACTGGGATGGCATAAGACTGCAGTGCTGTTTGGGGAGATAATTTCCTTTTGCATTTATGATACGTTTAAAAAAAAAAAAACAAACCCCGACAGATATATGCAAAGTGATCTTGGTGAGAGTTTACCTGTGGTGTTCTCTGTAGTTCATAGAGACTTAGTTCCCAAGTCTTGCTGAGGGACTGGACCCCATTCGTCTGCACTGTCTGAGTCATGGCTGCAACACTGAAATACAAAAACAAATGCACACTAAAAGGACTAAAATAGAGGTGACTAAACCAACTTCTGGAAATCTGTTTTATCTTATAGGAGCATATTACTCTGATGCCTCATCCCAGGAAAATTAGACCTTCCCATGAGAAAACTGCTCTCCAGATTCTCAGTTAACTTTTTCAGCCACCTAATTTTTGAGAAAATGAATGAATGACAGAATGAATGAATGGCTTGTAATGCAACGTTGCACAATCATGATGGCAGTAGCATGATCATCTGAAGCTGGTGTGGAGAAGACAAGCCAGGTTTGGTTTTCTCAAAGAATGCAAAAGAATAAAATAGCCCAGACTGGATTCAAAACACAAGCGTGTCAGACCTTCCTCATTGATATTATGTGGTTTTTGAGGTTTTCAGAGATGGCATATGACCCCATCTCTAAACAGAGTAGAAATCAATAATATGTTGAGGAGGAACTGTAGATTCTACCTGAAAATAGTCTTCAGCACTGAGAGACATCATACATGGGTTAATGACTGGGTCACATACAGGAGCACCACCAGGAAACTTGGGCCCCGTGACAAAAAATTTAATTGAGCCCCCTGCTGTTACAATTTCTTGAGTCTATTTGACCCATAAAAAGCAGTACAATTTTAAAGGCATGTAACTGCCTTGTTTTCTGGTCATGACAGTTTTTTATGAGACAGATAATCTGTGAAAAGATTAATCTCCTCCAGCTTCCTCTCTGACCTACTATTGACAGCTATAGATTGTAATTTATAGCACTAAAACCCACCTCCTGCCTATGATTGGTTGTTTCTAGAGAGTACTGGTAGAAAGCAAATGAATTAAATTATCCTCACATAATCCCTCAACATATTGACAGTCTTAACAAATATGTACTTTTTGTTAATAAAAGTTGCATACTGCAGCTTTAATTTCACTTATGAGGGGGTGGGTCAGAAGGGATGTGGCAACATATCTGTAATTTAAATGCAAGCTAAGGCAGGACTATCTGAACTGACAAGAGGCTGTTTATGATTATAATTTTTAGGGATGTGCCGATCAGGTCTTTTTCTGCCGATACCGATCACCCCTGAAGGCCGATCGCCAATACCGATCACATAATTATTATTTATTTTTTATCCTAAACACTACCCTTACATTATGTGGAAAAAAGAACCATGAATTCCCCTTAATTTAGACAAAAACTTGTTTTTAATAATTTTTTCCAAGAAGAAAACTAAACAAAACAGGCATTGTGCAAATTGAACTTCTATCAATAATACTATCTTTAACAGACTGAGAACATATGAAGGTTCTGAAGAGGCTAAATAATGCAAAGAGCCAAAATAAAACCTCTCCACATTGCCAAAAAGTTTAAGTATAAAACTTAACATTCAAAGGCAAATACAGGATCCATTACAATAAACAATCCAGAGTTACTGAATGAAAACTTCAGAACAAACTTTCCCTTTGTTCTTTAAATGCTAGTGAAATGGAGGCAAACAGCCTGTAGCTAAGGTAACTATCCTAAATTACTATATTCTCACATAGTCTACTCACCTCTCGGGAGAAAACTGGGTTACAAATTGACGCTCTTGTTTTTTTCTCTCTCCCCTTTGAAAACCTGACTTTATATTTTTTCTTAGCAGCTTCTACTGACTGCTGCTGAACAAAGTCACCATCAAGTCTGCCAAGCAGTCAGCCTCATGCACTAACTGCTGAATGTGTTAAGGGCTGAGAAACAACTTGACCATCGTTAACAGTATGAGCATTTGTAACAGCAGGGTTTCTCCCAGAGTATTTTAAGCATGGCAGGCCACCAGGTTTTACTTGGGCCCCCACCAGGCTATGGATTGCTTGAGATTTTTTAAATGTTTGCATTGTTTTAAGACATTATAGTCGGTATTCAAGCAATAATCTTTCAATAACACATAATTATGATGTGATATTTTCAAATTTCCTGTCAACTTTAAAGCACTGGGAAAAGGCAGAGAGGCAGTGTACATATTTTCACAGATTTTCTGTCTCATAACATACTGTTATGGATAAAATGTCTTTCCTCTGTTACTTTTATCCGTTTACATGCACATTGCTCCATTCTTACATAACCATATCATAATACTAGAGAAGGTCACACTTAAAAATGAAACTGATTAACAAAATGAAACCGATTAACACTACCCTTTAGAGAGGGCAGAGAATGACTTCTCATAAAAGCAGAACCCACTCTACAATTTTTGCTTCGCTTGCTGTCACTTTTAAGGTGTGCTGAATGGAGCCCAGCACTGGTCAGTGAATGTCACTCTGTATCTGTTCCATTTGTATGACTTGTAACATTGGATCATTTTCCGCATTAAAGCCTGTTTTACACTTAATCAAATCTCATTATTTCTCAGGGTAATGATACTAGGGGTTTTGGTTGGTCCGAAACTGGTAAACAAACCTAGGTGGTGCACAGAGGGGAAAAATGGATGCACTACAACATATTAAATACCCATTGTGACACAAATGTTTGATAATGATACAATTGATCCAGGTTATTTATTGTAATTCAATTGGTGAAAATTAAGGGACATTTCTGAAATATCTAAGAGTTTTTCAAAGTTGAAACTGTTGTCAGTTGTGAGAGAGTGGAGTGTTAGGGTTGTTTTCACAGGGTGCCAAACTTGCTACGGCTAAATGCTCCCCATCAAAATTTTGTTAAAAATTTATGAACTTAGAAAATAAATGACATAAGATCCACTAAAAGTAGCTATTTCATGTAATGTAGGTGAATAAAATCTGTGCAGACTAATGGCGATGTGAGACGACACACGTGACAGACTGAATAAAGTCTTGATAATAGTTTTCAACACCCCACGAATCTGACAGATTTCTAAGTTAGACAAAAGGAGAGATATAAACGATGCTTTCTGTCTCATTTTATCTGTCTATGTCAACAATTGAAATCCATTGAGCTCTAATCGCTGGTTGAAATATTTGGATATGCAGACATCGGCCTTTCGATATCTTAATCCAAAAAACAACAGAAATCCAGTTTATTGGCACATTCATTCAGATTTTTTTAATGATAGTCCAAGCGCACAAATTTCAGGAGAGGCTATAGAGTTCGGCTAAAGCTAACTAGCACCAGGCTCCAGATGATGCTGTGGCTGTTCTTCGGAACGTTATAACTGAATGGGGACAAAACAAGCCTGAGATGGAACAAGGCGCAAATTTGCTGTTTTAACTTAGTTTAAAGAGCGCAAGAAGATGCACCTTGAACTGCAGTCCTTGGTGTAAGGAAGAAGTCGTGGGTGTAATGTGTCGCTGTGACAGAAAGAAAACAACAGAGAAAAGAGGCTCCTGATGTTACCCCGGATCTGCACTGCGGGTTCCTAACGTCATTTTAGAATTTTATACAGATAAGAACTCGTCCCAGAAGAGTGGTTCATCTAAGAATTCGGATACTAACGAAAAATTGCTCCAAGCTGTATAAAATATTATCGTTCATGTACTTACATGTTCAGTTGTAAGCACGGCCTGAATTAGCCAAGCGCCTTTAGGTGAAAGCAATATGGCTGAAAGGCTACAAGCGATGCAATCTGGGAAATGAAGGCAATGAATATCCACCTATGACAGCTGAAGATATTTCCGAAGTAGTATCAGTTTAAAAAATTTTTTACACACACACTATTTTATATACATAGACACACAGGTCCTTCTCAAAAAAATAGCATATTGTGATAAAATTCATTATTTTCCATAATGTAATGATAAAAATTAAACTGTCATATTTTAGATTCATTGCACACCAACTGAAATATTTCAGGTCTTTTATTGTTTTAATACTTTTATTTTATTTTAATAATTTTGGCATACAGCTCATGAAAACCCAAAATTCCTATCTCAAAAAATTAGTATATCATGAAAAGGTTCTCTGAACAAGCAATTAACCTAATCATCTGAATCAGCAAAGTAACTCTAAACACCCGCAAAAGATTCCTGAGGCTTTTAAAACTCCCAGCCTGGTTCATTACTCAAAACCGCAATCATGGGTCAGACTGCTGACCTGACTGCTGTCCAGAAGGTCATCATTGACACCCTCAAACAAGAGGGTGAGACACAGAAAGAAATTTCTCAACAAATAGTTTGTTCCCAGAGTGCTGTATCAAGGCACCTCAGTAGGAAGTCTGTGGGAAGGAAAAAGTATGGCAGAAAACGCTGCACAACAAGAAGAGGTGACCGGACCCTGAGGAAGACTTTTCTTTGTGTCGAAGTGTCATTTTGTCAGTGTTGTCCCATGAAAAGATATTCTTAAATATCTATAGAAATGTGAGGGGTGTACTCACTTTTGTGATGCACTGGATGGATGGTGCCCCAAGTGCCCTTTTGCTCTTTGCTTCACCTTAACCACCACAGCTGACAGGACATGATGGAGGTGAGCATCCAGCAGAAAGATGTGCAGCCGTCATACAGGGAAGGTTTAAGGTGACATGGGGCCTTAGGCAGAATCTGACTGAGGGTGCCCTTCCTTCTAAGACCATCATCATCACTAATAGTGTTTAAATATAGGTTTAGAGGGGGCAAGGTTAATTGGCAGAGCTTAAAATAAATCACTGATTATTGGCTGATTTTTGCGATGATGCATTTGTGAACAAAACTATCTCAAACACAAATATTACAGATAACACAATATTGTAGTCATGGTAACATAATCAATCTATCAAGATGTTTCTTTGCACATTTACAAAGTAAACTTCCTTATTAAATCCTAAATGTACAATCAATTTTTTTTTTTTTAATTTTCTCAGCTAAACGTGTAAAATTTAATAGCATCGTCATTCTCAATAAATGAATGCTGATGTTTGGCCCCCCCCCAAAATGTCGGGAGGGGCATACCAGCACCTTTGGAGTGTTCTTCGCCTTGATATCGCTCAGTCTTCCCAATACTCCCACTTTACAACCTTATTCTGCTGTTGTGAATAAAAACCCTTGTTCTGTCAGTATAAAATCTTAGAGGATTAAATCGTTAATATCATAATTTAACTCATCCCCTGTTATAAGACCAAATTTTACTATGTTAAAACATAAAGATGAAATAGATTTTTTGTACAATATTCACTTTTGAAAATATTTCTAAAAACATTAATGATGCTGCAGCTGAAAGAAGGTGTGTTCTCAAAATCTCAGTCACAAAACCTACAGGAATTGATAGTTATTTTTTTTGCAGAAAGTCATTACATGGAAAACTTCCTACATAATTATGAAATTAATATCTTATTTTTGTGACAGGAAGAGAGATCTATTTGGTTTTTATTTTCTTTAGAAGATCATCTTAAGAAAATGTTTTCAAACAAATGTTCACACAAATTTTTGTTTGTTTCAAACAAAAAATAACTTTTAGCAACATAAAAGAGGTTTTGTTTTTTTTAGAAAGAGCTAAAATACTTTAGCTAAAATTTGTATAAATTTGTCAAATCACAGACTGTTAAATTCTGTTAGTACATTTTAATATTGCTATGTTGGAAATATGGCAATGTTCACAGAGCAACATGTGTCTGTCTCCATAAAACAGAGAGAGAGAGAGAGAAATCAATTTTCAAAAGTATTTAAATAATTTTTGTTTAACTCTACTGAGCATGTGCGATTACATCAAATTTTGTCCTGTATTCAACAAGTCATAACAAAGCACATTTGAACAGCCAAATATCTCCAGCAATGACTTTGGACAGCAAAAATACCTATAATGTACATTTAAAATAAGTTTTTGTTGTACATTTTAGCAGCTCAAATGCCTGAATAGGGGCGTACTGTCCCATTGGTATTGGGACCAGGAATTGATTTCTCATAGTTTCTAACATCAAAAAATTATGTAGAGTTAAACCTTATAAGTGCTTTTGATCTTTAGAGCAGTCTGCAGTCAAGTTGCTCTGAAGGTTAAACAGTCAGATATTATTAGGGTTTATTGAGTAAATTTGCAAATTTACTAAAATTTGCATATTTCATAACATATTTCATAACCAGAGAGCTTCTTTCCTATAGTCTATTTAAAAACTACAGTCTAAGATCAATGGACCATACCAAGCTCCGCCCAAAAACGGCCCTCGAAAGTCCCACGTCACTACATGTCTCACAAACAAAGCCTCGCAGAGCTTAGTTTCTATGTGTAAACATGGCATCTTTCATTTCGACTGACTCTCTGCAGAGTATTTCTAAGTCGATTAGTTTAGCATTTCTGTCGAATTTTCAAAAAATATCAGTCACTACAATGGACAGGGGAACCAACAAGTTCATGTCATCTTTTTTGGACGACATCAAGGTGTTTGAGCCACACGATGCCTCCAACATTGTGCGCGTCACAGCTAAATGCTACCGTTCGATGAGGAAAACAGCAGATCCTCACACCTTCAGCATAAATGTAACTGTGGACAAGATCACTGATGCCTATTGTTCTTGCAAGGCTGGGTAAGTCGGGCATTCATGGTTTTGAGGATTACTTTTGAAACCAGTGATTTCTGTTGGCAAAATGTTCGAATGTGCCTAGGCCTGATACACGGTACTCAGTGCTAGCGTGGCTAAAACGATTACACTTCAGTAAAAAGCCTTTTCAGGTAAAATAAAATCTTTAATGTATGTCAGATATGGTACACATTGCATATTCATCTGTTCAGCTAACGTAAGACTGTGTAACAGACAGGCTTCAAGGCGTAGAAGTTGTATCGGTACGGCCATTATGCTGTACTTAGCTAAAAGGTTTTCATAATGGATGTGTTTATTATTGACTTTCTTTTTTTCATTCACTAAACACAAAGAAAGCAAAGCAATAATACTTACACCAGCAGACAATCCTTTGTTCTTATTGATCCTATGACGGTTGAGCAGCAAATGCGGTCGTGCACAAGCTTTGATCCAAGCAAGGCATTCCGTTTCAGATTTTGGAAATCTGTGAATTTTAGTTCCACAGATACGATCAGGATACCTGACATCGTCAGTACAGATACCCCACTGATGGTGAGGAACCATTCTTTTTGTGAGTCCTGATGCAAAAACTTTATGCCGGTACATTCCAATTAAATATTGGATTTTTGATTAATATGGGTTGTTGTTGTACAATGTTTTAAGATCTTGTTCAATGTCCTCCTTTGTAACTTTGAACCCCTGTCCCTCCAAAGGTCTCTGCACAACCCTGGTCTTTAGCATAACATCACTTCTTTTTTAAATGTTTTGTCATTTTTTGAAGAAAGCGATCAGAATTTCTTCTGTGTTCACCCCACAGTTATAGTACAAACCATATATGGAGAACTAAGTTCTTGACGTGTCTGTCAATTGTTCTAAACCAGGCCTCTTGACTAGCGAGATATCTGAAACCAGGCTTCAAGGCATGTACTGAGTAAAAAGGTGGGATGTCAGATGAAGTCCTGCGTTGACGTTTTGTGTTGTCTTGATGAAAATCACGTGACTGGCGACAAACGCTGCCTCACATTGCATGGGTCACTTGACTGCTTCAGTTTGCTTGTCGGTTTTTAAAAAAAAAAGCGTGGCGAACATGCTGCGTCATGGGTTATTGCAGGGGTGCCCAGGGCAATTCCAGGCCTTGAGGACTGCTGTCCTGAAACCTTTAGATGTTTCTCTACTTCAACACACCTGAGTCAAATAATGACTCTGAAGAACTTGACTGCACTTAAGAGGTGATTCAGCTATTTAACTGAAGTTATTTTACAAGAATTGCAGGACACCGGCGAGGACCTGGATTGCACACCTCTGGGTTATTGGATTTGGTCGCGCATCGGAGGATAGTATTTGTCTTTGGCAGTAGCTGAAATAAAATTAATATTGACCAACATATTTGATGTGTATTAATGATTTTGATGGCACTCATCAAAACATAATGTTTGATACTGTTTTTCTCAATTGTTGATTATGGTGTATTTTATGACATTATATTTTTGTGTTTTTTATCATGTTTTTATAACTTTGTTGCTGAAATGTTCTACACAAATAAGCTTGATTGAGATGGAGCAGGCAAGAAGAAAATCTCTGACATCTGGGAATACTTTGAGATTATAATACACAAGATTCTTAAAAATAATTAATCCCATCACCTCCAAAACTCTCACCTTCTGGAAATTTCCACTATTATTTTGATCAGCAAAGATATATCAGTCTTGCACAGCAGAAACAGTCTTAAACTGTTGGGAGAGTAAAATCCTGTTCAGGTGAGTAAAATTGTAAGGGATCAGATCAGAGAGGAAACTAGAAATCCAAGAAAAAGATAAGTTTTGAAGAATTTAAGTTTTTCAGGAGGCAAATCAACACTTAAAGAAAACTGACTGCCCCAACAAGCATCACACTCCCAATACGCTAAAACAAATGTATCTATTGTCAAATCTGTCTGACATGAATGAAAACAGTCACCGAGAGTCAACATACACCAGGATTAGTTCGACTACAAATAATTTTAATAACTAAACATGATTGCAGTTAAATAGAATTTACTTCACAATATTGCATTTACTAATTTTTTTGAAGAATGTCTATCTGAGTGTCAAGGCTGCCACAGTTTCAGCAGCAGATGTCACTAGTAGTCCATGGACCAGAGGCCAAAATTTGACATTTTTGTCACTTTCAGTGTGGCTAAGTCTCTCAATATTTTTTGAAAAGATGCATGTCTCTAGTTAATATTTTGGTATGATAGCCCTTCCAAAATGGTAGTTGAGTCATAGTTATCATCTCATGAAGTAAACAACCCCTTTGGAAAAATTCTGTTTTTTGAGACTGGTGTATCTCTGGTTTAGGGTCATGTTCTGGGGATTTGTCAAAGGTCTATAATGCAATATTTGGTATCAGCTTAAAGGGGACACTCTTGGCTTTCATTGAAGCCATGTTTTGAGTTTCTCTGACCAACACAGAGGTGTGTTAAACCAAAGGTCGTTAAACCAAAATTATTACACATTTTTCCACACCTTTTGATCAAACTAGATGCATTTTTTTCATCCCAGTGGTATCCAGGGACATCAGGGACACAAGAGTTAATGACTATAATACTCAAGAGACTCTAAGGAATCAGACAATGTATGATATGCCTACACTGTCTGCCTATGGGAGGCGATTATGAGCTGTAATTTAAAGTTATACACTTGGGCTATAACCTTAACTGTTGTACTGTATATGTTGGGTGTTTAGTGGGGGTTTGTTTAGCGTGTCACTCGTGTCTAGTTTGTTAGATATTTAAAAGCTAATCAGTAATAGTAGAAATGTACACTTTAGGATGCTGTATTGGCCTATTTATCAGATTTTGTGAGCTTTTCCATCATGGGCTACACAATAGTAGCCCATGATGGCCACATAGAGACATAGCAGAATGAGGGAGGAGCACAACCCTCATTAAATGACTAATTCTGAGGTAAAAGTAAAAAAAGTTATTATTTTCAGATGCTTAGGCTACTATTGACAGCATAATTAAGATTATTGTATTACATTTCTGCCAACAGCTAACTTTATGCCAGTGGTTCTTAATCATTTTTGAGGTACCGAACCCATCAGATTCATATGCGCATTCACTGAACCCTTCTGTAGTGATACGTAAATAAAATGATTTTTTTCCAAATTCACCCCAAGATCACTAAGTCTTCTTAAAAGGTAGAGTCTCTGAGAAAATATAGTCAGTGTTTTCAGCAAAGCTGAGCTGACTGTCCAGGAACGACCCAAGGTATTTAAAATTTGCCATAGTTTCAACAGGTTGGCCATCGAGAGAAACTGGAACCACTTTAAGATCTTGTTTAGGCCATTTAATTAGCTTTACATTCTTAAGAGAATGAAAAATTAACAATAAATAATAAAGACTATTCTGATTTAGTAATGTAATTATATTAGTTGTGTTACAACCCCCACGCCACTAGAGGTAGTAGCAGGCCCGAAAAGATGTGACTAAGAAGCAGATTTAGAAGTACACCGAAAGCTGCATAAAGTTTCAGGTGACCAGCAGCATTGAACAGCCTTTGTTATTAATTTTCTACCACATTTCTTTTAACCCAGCTGTACCTGAGAGGAAGGTAACAACTGCAATACTCAACAGACTAAGGTAGTTGTCTCAAATTGCACTCCTCAAGGGCCAGAGTCCTGCAACTTTTAGATGTGTCCCTTGTTATACACACCTAAATTAATTGGCTAAACTACCTTACCAGCATGCAGTCTTATGTTTCAAAGCAGTCTTGGTGCAACATTAGAGCTTGCACATTTCTGAGCCCTTCAGCCTGTTTGCACATTGGGTAGCTTGCATGCTACCCAACTGTTTCTGGTGCTGGAGGTCCTCACATACAGTCTAATAGATGGAAAAATTCATAGGAAGTTGGTAGGCTATTAGACTATTAGATGTGAGGACATAAACCTCTACCAGCTGGCTGGCTATATAGATAGGCAGACCATAGTCAGACAGAAAGACAAAGAACTTTGTCATCATATGCTGACATTAAAATGTATTGCCTTGAGTAATAGAATTGGCAATAAAAAAGTGAAAAATTGCTCAAAGTATAAAAGTTTATAGTCAAATAAATATTTAAAAGAAAAAATATGTAAATTTATAACTCTAGGTCAATGAATTTGTATGTCCAGTCAGTTCAGTTTTTAATATATAAAAACTCCCTTAGGATCTTCAGCATGACTGTCTCCTGCTCTCTACATAAAGCTACATTACATAAAGTATGTAATGTTTATTAAAAAAAATTTCTTAATTAAAATGATCACTATGTCCTGAAAATATAAGATGGATAATCTGTGAAAAGAATTAGCACTTCTGCCTTCTCCCTGTGGACCTGATGTCATCTGAACAAAAATTTTGCTCTGTCAGACACAACCAATCAGAGCGGGGAGAGGGTCTTAGCGCTGTCAATCATTCTCATATCTTCAACTTTGACGACCATCTTCTTTTCTGGACAAGACATCCCCCTTTCCATCACAGTTACAAATCTTGGAGTTGGAATGATTCTCATCTTACATTTGAAAACCACATTAAGCATCTATTTAAAACCTGTTTCTTTCATCTTCGAATTCATTACGAATTTTGGAGATATTAATCTCCAAAATTCGTTCATCTCTCTCTTTCACTGATGCCGAGACTCTCGTCCATGCCTTTGTCTCCTCCAGGCTCGACTACTGCAACTCTCTGTTCATTGGACTCCATAAAAAACATCTTCAGAAGCTTCAATATATTCAAAACAGCGCAGCCAGGATTCTATTGAGGGCCCGTAAATCTGACCATATCCCACCTATCCTGCATGATCTTCACTGGCTTCCTGTCACCTACAGAATTCAGTACAAAATCGCTCTCATTACCCATCAATGTATAAACAGAACTTCACCGGATTATCTGAAGGACCTTCTCATTCCACTTTCATCCACCAGATCTCTACGATCGCAAGACTGCAACTTCCTCCACCTTCCTTGATCCAGATTAAGGACCATGGGAGATCGGGCATTCGCTGTGGCTGCCCCCGGTCTCTGAAACTCTCTCCCGGATTATTTGAGAGCTCCGCAACCACTGGTTGACTTTAAAAGAGGCTTAAAGACTTTTTTATTCAAGCAAGCCTATTCTGCCTCCACATGATTTTTATGTTGTTGATTTTATATACGATTTTAGTTGCACTGTGTAGCACTTTGAGATTTTTTCTAATGAAAAGTGCGGTACAAATTAAATTGATTATTATTATTATTATCATATAGGCGCTGCTCTACCCCGGTTTTCCTGGAACATTAAGTTGCTGTTCAACCATAAGCATATTTAGAAGCATGAACATGAGTTGATTGACAGTGCTAAGATCCTCCTCCTGACTGGGTGTTTTTGACTGGTTGTTCTCTTAGCGCTGTCAACCTAATGTTTGTGCTTCTAAATATGGTAATGATGGAGAAGCAACTTCATGTTCCAGGAAAACTGGAGTAGAGCGGTGACTTTGTCTGTTGCTGTACAGTTGGAGTACCTACAGTAAGTCAGTAACAGAATCTGGTTATCAGCTTCTTGGACAGACGACACCGCCTGAGGGTTCTCAGAAAAAATGAGGCTCTGCTGGGCTTTTTTAAAAGAGGTATTTAGTTTTAAAGGTCCAGTTGAAATCCTTTGAGATGTAGACTCCCAGAAATTTGAAACTTCTGACCCTTTCTACTTGCTCACCATCTATGCTCATCCCTGGATGGATTGTCCTCTTTGTCCTGAAGTTGAGGATTATTTCCTTTGTCTTCTTGGTATTCAAGGTAAGGGATTTTTCCCTTCACCATTGGTTTGCCATGTTATTAGCCTTTGAACCTCTTCTGTATGTCATCTGCATTTTTGAATAAGACGATATTTTTCTGGGTGGCTTTGCAGTCATGGGTAAATTAGAAGTAAAGGACAGGGCTGAGGACACAGCCTTGGGGCATACCTGTACTGAGTGTGACTGCGGAGAAGGTAAGGGAATTGATTTGGACATGCTGGAGTTTGTTGGTTTAAAAATCCCTGATCCACCAACACAGTCCTGCTCCTAGTACTAGGGACTCTAGCCTCTCCACCAACTTGTCAGGAGTTGATGGAGTTAAAAGCTGAGCTGTAATCCACATCCAGCATCCTTATGTAGGTATAAAGTAATATCAGTATGCTTATTATAATAAGTCTAGCCATCACCTTTTAGACTTTGAACAACTTTCATTCCACCAATGATCCATAAAGACTATTATTCAGCAACTGATTCTTCAAACTCTCTTGCAAGAGGAAACTTGCTAGAGTTATTATGAACATGAGAAAAGGCCATGGATCTAGTGGATGACCAAAGACTTCTTAAATCTGAAGATCTCTTTTTTGTTAAACTATTATGATATGCTCAAAAATATTTCAATCTGCTTTTTTTCCTTTTGTTAGATAGCTAAAACAGTGGCGTAAAACAGTGTTACCCTACTATTTTTGAAGCTTAGGAATGTTTTTATGTTATGGAATGTGGTTGTTGGTAAGTATTTTTCTAAATGACCTGTTCCTAACTTTTTATAAGCTTCCTCTCCAGCATGAGGAGCTTACAGCAAATCACTGATTATGTTTAGTGATACAATGAATCCAGTGGAAAGACTGACTATGTTTGATTGATGCTGACTTAGAGGGTTTACCCAGCTTTTCTCCATAAGTTCTACAAAGGAATATCTGCCCATCTCTATCCCAAGCTTCTGTAGGCCATAATGTCTCACACTTTCTGTGGGCTCGTTGTCTGTCATGTTCCTAAAGGTGCTTTTCCACCAGCCTGCCTCTAACTGGTTTGGCCTCGGTCTGCCTCGGCCAGATTCATTTTCCTTTAGCAGATCCAGCGCGGCTCTGGCTGGCTGTTCTTAGATTTCCATATCTACTTCAAGGGTAGTTCTAGTCAGACCGATCAGGGTAGGGACCAAAGCGATTTCATATATCGCAAAATAATCAGCTGATCAAAGCCTTTATCATTTGGGCCAGCAATGAAGTTCTATAAAACATGAAATATCTTTGAGTCCATCTGAACCATAACCTTGAGGTTCTCCATGGCTGAAGTGTCACTGCAAACCTCAGCGGAGAATTGATCAATTGCTGTGCTAAAGGCCCTCCCACAATAGTGAGGAACAGAGCGGGTAATGGAAAAACTAACTACCGGGGTAGAACCGAACCACGCACTAACTGGTTAGTGTGCGACTTGCCAGTAAGAAAAGCATCTTAAGTTACCTTAGATACTGAAGTCTGTTTTCTGATTTGAGATAGTATCTGGTAGTGGTTCTGGCTTTTAAAATGAAACCTTTGGTTCCTGCACGTGTTTTAGTATTCTTATTTACAAACACCCACTTGATTATTTCCAAATGGATTGATGATACTCAAATGGTGAAAAACCTAATTTACTGTTAATAGCTATGTGTCATCTGAAAAAATAAATACAAAAAGTCAACAGTATTTCAAAGTCTGTACCTGTAAAGCAGCACTAAACTTTGCTCTAGATAAGTAGAAATTGAAAGTACAGGGTAAGGCTATTCAGCTAAATCATGTAGCTATCAGAGGGTAGGAACAGCATCCAAACAAAGGCAGTTCAATGCTGCAATATGTACATCTTAGGAAAAAAAATGCTGTTATATATTTGTTGAAACTGTAACCATGTTGTCACAGTATGCTGAGACAAATAATCTATCAAGAAAAATCAAGCCTTCTTGCAGTGCTAAATTGAAACAACCAATCAGAGCCAGGAAGAGGGTCTCAGGACAACATAGTGATAGTTTTAATAAATACATAGATTTTTAAATAAAAGTTCTATTTCATCCCTACTGACCGCCAGAGGCGGTGCTTAAGGCACTGAATGATCATTCTTACGCATGCACAGGTCGAAAATCTTGTACCAACATGGTCACATGTGACCCCCGGTGACACCGGTAAGTCTATATAGTCACGTGACAATGACAGCTCAGTCTCTTCATCTTCTCGCATGCAGGTTGAATAGGTGGTAAGAATTTGATTGTTGCTTGTCGCTGGTAGCCTCGAGACCACGGTTGGAGCTACAAGGATTTTCTCGCCCTTCAGAGGCTGCGCAAGCTCTTCATTGTTACAACTTTGTTCTTCGATTGGTAAGTTGTTTTCTCTTTAATCAACGGGAGTATCCGCGCATCCGCTTCCCGCGTCGATTTTTCTGTTGCTGGTGGTACGGCGAAGGCCGACTCCAACCGGTTTGTTAATTAGCTGTATCGGCTTGTATTTGTGTCAGCCACGTTCGGATTGCCTTTTGTTGATAGTATTGCAGCCGTTTTCGGAATTGCTTTTTCTTTTTATTGTGCAGCCGTGTTTGACTCGCCTATACTTTGTTTAATTGCAGCCGTTTTCGGGCTTGCTTTTTGTTAATGTTGTGCAGAGGTCTCAATGTGTTTTTGAAGACTATCCCGTTCCACATGTTGAGCATCAGGGATGTGCTTCAGACAATCTCCCCAGGCAACTGGTTCACCTTGGTCAACTTGAAAGACGCCTACTTTCATGTTCCGATTGAATCACACCATTGGCAGTTTCTCCGCTTTGCATTTCAGGGCAAGAATTTTCAGTTCAGAGTTCTTCCATTCGGCCTCTCTCTGTCACATCAACGCCTTGGAGTTGGAGGCTGTGCAGCGGGTGTTGCGACACTTCCTCTCGGGCCTGCGTGGGAGACATGTCCTAGTGCGGTCGGACAATACTTCGGTGGTTTTTCATATCAACCATCAGGGGGGGACACAGTCGATGACATTGCTGAGGCTGACCCAGAAGCTCTTGATCTGGGCAGCCCCTCTTTTTGCCAGTCTAAGGGCGACCCACATTCCAGGGGTGCAGAATGTTCCGGCCGATATTCAGTCTCGGGGACACCCACCACTGGGGGAGTGGAGGCTCCACCCGGAGGTAGTTGGGGTCATTTGGGAGAAATACGGCATAGCAGCTGTGGACCTGTTTGCGTCCTGAGAGACAACACATTGCCCACTTTGGTTTGGTAGACAGTGCCAGTCCTCTGGGTCAGGATGCACTGGCACATGACTGGCCAAAGGTGCTGCTCTATGCTTTTCCGCCGCTTCCCCTGATAGGCCCAACTCTCCTGAAAGTCCTTCAGGAGGGGCATCAGGTCCTACTAGTGGCCCCCTTGTGGCCGGGGAGAACCTGGTTTCCACTGCTGCACAGGCTCTGTTGCAGCTCTCCAATGCCTCTTCCCCACAGGAAGGACCTTCTATCACAGCTGTGGGGTCGGATCCTGCATCCCAATCGCCTCCAGCTCTGGGTTTGGCCGCTACGAGGTCCGGCATCTCCTTCTCAGAGTATGACGGAGATGTTGGGCTTTTAATTACCAACGCCAGAGCCCCTTCGACACGACTGGTGTACACTCATAAGTGGAAAGTTTTTAGCAGTTGGTGTCATGCTACACATGAGGATCCTGTACACTGTTCTATTTCAGTTATTTTAACCTTCCTTCAAGCATTGCTTTCTCAGGGTCGGTCTCCGTCCACTCTGAAAGTTGATGTGGCTGCCATCTCTTGTTGGCATGTGGTGGTGAATGGAGAGACAATAGGCTGTAATAAAGACGTTTCTTTGTTTCTGAGGGGTGCCCGGCACTTGCACCCTCCCTTACGCCGTGTCGTACCTGTGTGGGTGGCTAGTTTTTACAGGCTAAACCTGGCCGCCTTTCACCCACTGGAGGGCATCCTGTCCCAGCGTTCGTCATCCCAGTGAGGTGGACATGTTTTGGGATTGTTTCCTTTTTGGGCGTGATTCCTCAGGACTCTGTTGGTAATAGTCATCCAGTGCTTTATAAGCACCGCCTCTGGCGGTCAGTAGGGAGGAAATAGAACGAAAGTTACGACTGCAACTACGGTTCTATGAGTCCAGGATGACTGCCAGAGCGTTCGGTCCCTCGGAATCATCATGTTTCGCGAGAAGATTAAGGGACTGAGCAGTCATTGTCACGTGACTATATAGACTTACCGGTGTCACCGAGGGTCACACGTGACCATGTTGGTATAATATTCTCGACCTGTGCATGCGCAAGAGTGATCATTCAGTACTTTAAGCACCGCCTCTGGCGCTCATCCAGGATTCATAGAACCGTAGATATAATTGTAACTTTCGTTACATGCTGAACCTAAATGGTTACATCTTACCGATTTTATTTTTTAACAAACTCATTTGTGGGCCTGATTGAAATCTGGTACCGATATGCCTAAGGTTATCATCTGTTGGCAGAAATGTAATACAATAAACTGAATTATGCTGTCAATAGTAGCCTAAGCATCTGAAAATAATATATATTTTTTTCTTTTACCTCAGAATTAGTCATTTAATGAGGGTTGTTTTCCTCCCTCATTCTGCTATGTCTCTATGTGGCCATCATGGGCTACTTTTGTGTAGCCCATGATGGAAAAGCTCACAAAATGTGATAAATAGGCCGATACACCATCCTAAAGTGTACCTTTCTACTATTACTGATGAACTTTTATATAACTAACAAACTAGACATGAGTGACACGCTAAACAAACCTCCACTAAACCCCCAACATATACACCAGTTAAGATTATAGCACAAGTCTATAACTTCAAATTACAGCTCATAATCGCCTCCCATAGGCAGACAGTGTAGGCATATCATACATTGTCTGATTCCTTAGAGTCTCTTGAGTATTTTAGTCATTAACTCTTGTGTCCCTGATGTCCCTGGATACCACTGGGATGAAAAAAATGCATCTAGTTTGGTCAAATGGTGTGGAAAATGTGTGATAATTTTGGTTTAACGACCTCTAATGACCTCTGTGTTGGTCAGAGAAACTCAAAACATGGCTTCAATGAAAGCCAAGAGTGTCCCCTTTAAGATGATACCAAATATTGCATTATAGACCTTTGACAAATCCCCATAACATGACCCTAAGCCAGAGATACACCAGTCTCAAAAAACAGAATTTTTCCAAAGGGGTTGTTTACTTCATGAGATGATAACTATGACTCGGTTACCATTTTGGAAGAGCTATCATACCAAAATATTAACTAGAGACATATATATTTTCAAAAAATATTGATAGACTTTGCCACCCTGAAATGGACAAAAAAATGATCTGGTCCATGGACTATAGTGAGGAATGAATGAACCACTGAGTAATGAACCTTTGGGCAAGTCAATGGGCTGTGAAGCTTCATTGCTTCATGAGGCTTCATTTAGCCATCACTACCTCATTGACCTTTGCCTTCACTTTCAACAGCTCAGATATTTAAAAAAGCCAACTGTAATTATAAATACACACATTTTAGTCTTGTAACAGTTTATTCAACATGTTTCTATCTAGTTTACAGTTAACAACACTGACCATCCGGATGTATGCAACAGCAGTATCTATAGCATCCAGCAGTTCTCCATAGAAACCCTTGAATATTGTCTAAGATTACATGTGGTTTAAATATGTCACTGTTAGAGGAAAGTTAGATGCACTGCACGACTTCATGAAATTGATACTGTATGTGGTCACACAACAGGAGAGGAGTGTGTAAATGTTCTGAAATGTTACCATAACGGTTTAGCCTTTTATAACGTCTCAGTGTGGAAGAACATGGAGATAACATTAGCTCAACTCACCATTGGGACATTCAACAATAGAATCACAGTTTTCATAAAACATGAAGGCTGAAAACAGATAGTAGATATATATTTTTTATACTACTCAGTCTATGTTTTAATTTAACTTAATTTGTTAAAATTATTTTCCTAAAATACACAAGAAATTAGACAAAAAGTACAGCTTCCATCACCAGGTTAGAAAACATAAGATAACAACTCCAGGTCCTTTATTAGCAGATGGTACCCAGTTCCACAGTATTAAGTTAGCAGAGCTATCTTGTGCTTTAAGATCATAAACACCTGACCTGATCTGATGGAGGTCTCAGGTCCGTATCTTCATGATCCAATTAAAAATCCTGAACATATAGCAAAAGTAAGAATTCAGGAGAAAACAACATTCACTGAAGCTAGGAACACTAGGAACACTGTTCCTTTTTAGGAACAAGCCTTAAAGGTCCTAAAAAGGAACAGCTAGGTACAGCTAAGAGCACTAAGAATGCTGTTCATTTGAGGAACATGTACAGTTCCTAAAAATGAAGCAAACTTGTTCCTAGATGTTGGGTCCTGAGTCCTCATTAAATTAAGCCTTTACTACAGTAATAATCAGCTGGTCTAGTGTGTGTTGGTCTGAACTGTACGTGTACAACAACACAGCCCAGGTGCTTTCCAGTGTTTTCTCTGTCTAAATTTTTATTACAGTGACAACCAATGAAAACCTTTTTAAATTTTGAGATCAACTGGGTCAAAATGGCATTTTGTTGATTCCTTAAACAGGGCCAGGGAGAGAGAAAAAAGACTTTAACCTTAAAATGCTTTGATACAATAACCTGGTTACCTTGCAATACTTTTATTCTGGAAAACTTGTCTGACGATGTCATTGTTCCTTGGATTCTTTAGGCATACTACAAGTAAGTTTTGTGATGACAGAAAATGAATCAGAGGAAGGGAGTGGCTCACAGCTTCATGGGATTTCTACAGATCATGGAGCACCTCCAGCACAGTAGCCAGAGACCAGGCCTGGGTCTCACAGCTGAAGGGGCAATGCTGGCCATTTTCATTGGTCAGCTCTGGTAAGCCTTTCCATAGAGACCTGAGGCAGCACAGGATGAGACAATTTATAATGAAAGTCACATACAATATGATGAAGGTTGAATGGTATGGTACTAGAATAAAAACCTGAAGATGGAAATTGAAAACCTTACCTCTCCAAGTGGGTGTAATGTTGTGATAGGACATTTTTCACTAGGATGACGGTCTTGGAGTAGGTCTCCTCCCCTAACTTCTTGGCAAAGTAGAGCTTAGCACGGAGAAAATAGCCAACAGGCCACAGCCACTCCTGTTAAAAAAAGATCCAGTTCTAAGTGCTGCTACTGTTGGATTGTTTGTCTGCCATCTCCTTAAATGCCCTCCATCTGCCTTTAAATACTTCATGTTAAATAAATGAAAAAAGAAACACTCTATAGCGAAAAAATGAGCAACATTTTCAATTCAAAAACCCTTCCTGCTGCTAAACTATTGGATAAATTGACAAATGAGCTCAACAACAAAGATATGTTGTTTTTAATGTTATCTAGGTTATTCAACCATCAGATTGGCACAAAGTGTGTTTATACCCATTCAGCTATCTTTATAACAACACATGTACCATATTTTCTGCACTATGAGATGCACCTTCAATAAATGGCATATTTTAAAACTTTTTCATATATAAGGCGCATAGAATAGACACTACAATAGAGGCTAGAGTTACGTTATGCATCCACTAGATGGAGCTGCACTAAACAGAATGTCAACAAAACAGTCCGATTCCAGTCGGCGAGGAGAGCCTTCCGCGACTGGGTCGGGGCATGGCCGGACGATGATCACCCTTCTCCGTTCGCGCACAGCATGTTCGTGGAGAACGTGGTGCTAAATGACCTGCAGACGACGTTTGAAGGCAAGGTATCCCTTAGAGCAGTGTTTCTCAACCTTTTTCGGCCCAGCGCACCCCTAGCCTTTATCCAGGTCCCTCACCGCCCTCCACCAAAGAATTTGCAGGCTACTTTGCACTGACCTTTATTTTATTATTAATATTACTATCACTATTGTAGATGTTTTGATTTTTATGCTTGTTTCTGTATTTATCATCAAAAATAATTTCCCAGAGAACAAAAAAGTCATGGGAATAGAAATTAGTTTCACAGGCGTCTACAAAAAATGCAATGAACATTCAAGTTAAAATTGGTAGGCCTAACCGCAGCCAATCAGAGTGGAAAAAATATTCTTATTCTGTGTCATTTTTTAGTTGTTAAATGTTGCACAAAATCACCAGATAAAAGATGTACAGAAATGCCAGCTTAAACTTTGATCTATTTGCAAAACAACTGAGCTCTGCAACATTAAAACATGGATAGAACTGTAACTACATTAATCATAGCTCTTCTTCTCTTCAGTGTTTCTGTTGGTTTCTGGTGGTGCAGCTCTGTGCTGCCTTCAGGAGAATGGGACATCGTCGCTCCGTTTTATGTCCCGCTTCTACTGTTTCAGAGTTTTGCGTAATGTGCTTTTTTTCTTTTTTTTTTTTAAGTCCCTAAGGTGCAGGGCGGTCGGGAAGAGTATCGATGGGGAGAAGGCAGATTGACATAAACTTTTTAAAACAACGGAAACAATTTCTGCATTCTGATTATTGGAATTTAAAAGTGCTGTGTTGTTCTATCACCCCCGTTTCATGCCGGACCACTTACAGCACCAATGTTAATGCTATAAAATGAACGCTGTCTATCGTGATATCACCCATGGAGGGATTTCTTTATTTAAATGGGTTCATTTTTCAGAGGGATACACAGTGATTTTGATGCACCAAAAAGCTAACATAAGCTAGCAAACACTAAATAGAAGAAGAGCTGACATCTATACAGTTGGAGCAAAGCATGATTTAATGTTACACAATACAGTTTTACCACGTTGCTCAAAGTCTAAACTGGCATTGTTGTGCATTTAAGGTGTAAAGTTTACCTTCGACCAAACGCCCCCCAAAGGCATCCCAGCGCCCCCCTTTTGTAAAAATGTCTGCCAGCGCCCCCTGTCCCTTGTGGGACGGTACTGCCCACGTTGAGAACTGCTATTCTAGACGGTCAGTAGGTAGACAGGTCAGTCAAACTTTCTTAAACCAGCATTCTGACAACTATCCCAGCATGCACCGTGTGCTGCTGCTTCTTCTACGGGGCAAAATGAAGTCAGCAACAGCTTACTGTAATTGCTAGACCTGTTGGGGCTCAATATTGGTCCATATATAAAGCGCAATGGATTATAAGGCGCACTGTTGGCTTTTGAGGAAATTGAAGGTTTTTAGTTGCGCCTTATAGTGCAGAAAATACGGTAAGTATCGGCTGATCACAGATCTCCCAAAATTGATAAATCGGCTGGCTGATAAATTGGTGGACCCCTAAATACAATTGTTCTGCCTAGAACCTTTGTATTTTTTGTGTAAATGCAACTAATTGCAGTAACATTTTCAACATGTTAAAATCAATATTATTTATTAATAAAAATGAACGCGTTAAAATCCCGGTCTTAGACATTATATCAATTTGCTTGGTTAACAGTTTTTGTTGGTATCACAAAAAAATAACTAAAACATGAATTGGACCCAGGCTGCACAGTGGCGCAGTTGGTAGCACTGTTGCCTTGCAGCAAGAAGATTCTGGGTTTGATTCCCGGCCCGGGATCTTTCTGCATGGAGTTTGCATGTTCTCTCTGTGTATGCGTGGGTTCTCTCCGGTACTACCAAAGTCCCAAAAACATGACTGTTACGTTAACTGGTTCTCTAAATTGTCCATAGGTGTGTGTGTCTGTGCGTGTGTGCGCATGTGTGAATGGTTGTTTGTCCTGTCTGTCTCTGTGTTGCCCTGTGACAGACTGGCATGCAAGATGTTCCCCGCCTCTCGCCCGGAACGTTAGCTGGAGATAGGCACCAGCAACCCTCCCGACCCTACTAAGGGTCAAGAGCAATGTTCTCTCTAATTTTTCATGCGTCTGGGCGTATACACAAGCTCCGTGAGAACACTGAGGACCACTGTGAGCAACATCAGGTGTGCACACTATGACCCACCTAATGTATTATAACAGATTTATAACACTGTGTTATAAATCTAGGATCATAGCAAGTTACGTGGCTTATTAAAAGAATCAGATTACAGCAGCAACTTCCATTAGTTTGCTTTTAATATAATTGATTTGCCCACTTGAAATGAAAAAACAAAAATATTGCTGATCATGATATGCATAGTATATGTAAGAGTCCTGCTTTTGGCCATGGTGAGAAATGAAACATTACACCTTTCAGACATAACTTTTTGTCCACATTAAAACATTCACATTCTGCACATTGGGAAGGTAACTTTAACATTAAATGCACCTTTCTCAACAGGCGAAGGCGCACTTTCTTCGTCTATAATCAGACATTTAAGCGGATGCAGGTAATGTTAGCTAAAAGGTGACTAGCTAATAACAATACAGCACGTTAAGCTTGTTAACAAGTAGCCTGTAGGCTATTAATATTATGCTCAGCGACGTAGATTAACCGTCGATGCCCTTCCCTGTTAACTCGTGTGGAGCCGGTGTAACACCTGGACTGCGTCTCAACTCAAATCTGCAGGTACCACAACACATATGGGCAAAGGCACGAATAGTATGCGATGATTGGCTGCGTAGCATAAGTGAACCTATCGTTGTGAGTCACAGGCTGGAGACCTGTGACTCACCCTAGTTAGATTGTATGATATTAGTCCATAGTCAAAACTGATGTCCGCGCTCAATGTCCAGTTTACCTTGGATCTAATTTTATGTGCTGCATAGATTTTATTGTGCACTGAGAATGTGCGATCAGTGTGCGATTGCGCAAGCGCGCAGCTTAGAGTAATATTCTTCTCAAGTAACATTCTTCGTTTGTGAGAAAACTAATCATTGTTATTTCTAAATTAGATTCTGCAAAATGAACTGAAAGAAATAAGGCAATTTTGTTTCTTTCTGAGTGTCAAGGCTGCCACAGTTTCAACAGCAGATAGTATTGAAACTTTCCATTTGAGTTCTTGTAATGAACTTTTCAATGTGTATGCACTAACACTGCAACAGAGGGTTCGCTTACTTACAGGTCCTTGGTGGTAGTTAAAGCCCTTGGCCAGGTTGTAGTTGTCGTTGTCCAGTGCATTATCGTAAACACCACAGTAGACCATGTCACTATGGAAACACAGACACTGTCAAACACCATGCCCAATACCATGTTCCAAATTATTATGGCAAGTGATATTTTCTCAGATTTTCTTAAATGCTCAATGCAAATGATGGTCAGTATAATTTTCAAGTCATGAACTATTATAGTACAGTATAAATCAAATTTTACTGAACAAAGTTCCCAATGAGAACTTTTTTTCAGAAATAAAAAAACTCAAAATGCACTGTTCCAAATTATTATTGTAACCCAAGGGTGAATGTTGAGTCCCATTTCCTGGTTCGCTACTATTTATCCCTTTTGCCGAGAAGGTCCTCGCTGCAGCAAACAGAAAGGGGCGGGACGGACCACTGTCAGTCTCATACCTTATATGGAAATGGGACCATTACACTCCGGAAGTGAAGGGGGCGCTATTTCCTGTATTATCCGCACCCTCCCGTTTTTATTTTCTTTTTAAATATGTGATACATCTTCACCTTTAGGAAGGAGTTTCACTCTCTGCATGTATTTGAACTTCAATATTTTATTTACTTAAGGGAAGCTCGCAGTTTTTTTAACAAATTCTAACTTTCGGTGAACTTCTAAATCTGCTTAGTCGCATCTTTTCGAGCCTGCTACTGCCTCTAGTGGCCTGGCGGTGGTAACACAACCAATATAATCACGTTACTAAACCAGAATACCACAACGTCTTTATTAATTTCGGCATTACTGGCACCGTAAAAGATAAATTATCTCATAAAACACCATATTTTTTCACTTTTTTAAGGATGTAGAGCTAATTAAATGACAAACAATATTTTTATACATTATAAATAATATCTACTGTATATCTCCATCAAATATAGGAGGAAGAAAAGAAATAGAGACATGAAAAACAACATGATCAACTATAATAAAAAATACCATTTGCAATATATACGTAAGAAATTTAATTCAGCAAAAGTCAATAACAAACAAATTATGAATAACAACCCAAGTTGTTAAACAGATACAAGCAAAAAAAAAAATCACATTTTTGTTTTCACGGGGCCATGTACGTTATTCTGAGATACCATTTATGGTAGAGTCTTATATTTAGGAAAAAATAAGATAAAACTATTTATAAACGATAAAACAATAAATCATATTGATAGAATCACATTATCAACAATTTGTGAATAGAGCAAAACACTTACACATTTACCACAGCACGCTATAGGTAAAGGTTATTTAGTTTGGTTAAGAATAATTATTGCACCATCAATAAATAACTTCTAATAGATGTTCTTAGTTGCTAAAGGAACACTTTAACATCTTCATGAGCTCAGAGGGTCAGCTCATGTGACAAAACCAGCTGAGGAGATGAAAAGTTAAAACTTGAGTTAAAATGTTGTTTCAACTTGAGTTAAGTTAAAATTCTAGTTAGAATGTTTTATCATAACACAACCTCAAGTTGGGTAACCCCAGAAGACCTTTTAAGAAGGTCTTCTTAAAAGATAGAGTCTCTGAGAACAGTTCTTAAAGATATAGTCAGTGTTTTCAGCAAAGTTGAGCTGACTGTGGAGGAACGACGCAAGGAATTTGAGGCAGCAGTAAACCCCGAAAAGATGTGAAAAATGAGCCGATTTAGAAGTACACCGAAAACTACAGAATTTGTTAAAAAACTGTGAGCTGCGCTTAAGTAAATAAAAGATTGAAGTTCAAATACATTCTGAGAGAGAAACTCCTTCCTAAAGGTGAAGATATATCACATATTTAAAAAGAAAATAAAAACGGGAGACCGCGGATAATACAGGAAATAGCGTCCCCTTCACTTCCGGATTGCAAAGGTCCATTTCCAAATAAGGTGGGAGGCTGACAGTGGTCCGTCCCACCCCTTTCTGTTTGCTGCAGCGAGGTGGACTTGCCTTTGCCTTCCAAAATCTCACAATAGTTTGATGTACATAACTGCAATTCTCGCGTGATTTACTAAGCAGCCAATCATTGTTGAGCATCTGAGTCACATGTACCACAGTCGGCTCATTTGTTGGGTATATTAGCTGGAGTGAAAAGCATGGCGATTAGAACAAGTTTGGGAGAGCAGAGCTGCAGGTCGGTTCAGCGTAACATTCTGTTTTTCTCTAATCTTGTGTGATGCTGATAAAATTGTACTAACTTTAGGAAGTCTCCGGTCGTGAGCTGAGGGATACGAGAAACAAAACAGATTGTATGCATGCCTTTGAACTGCGGTATTGGTGAGTCATTCTATGAAGACTTGGCGTTATCAATCCGGATGCTCTATTGCGACTCTGAACAAACAAATTGGAGAACAATGAGATGCCTTAAATATTTATTAAAATATTTGCCTAGCTTGATGTTTTTCTACATTGTGATTTTGTATGGAGCATATTTATTGACTTTTTATGAATAAGATTTAGACAGAAATTTTGTATTTGGAAATGTATTGCTTAGAAAACGATCATTAGGATTATTCATAGTGCAATGAGTGCCAATTGTTGTTTTTTGTGTGCACACTGGAATGTTTTGATTATATATATATATTTGAGACTGGTCCTGCTTTATTGTACAGGCCAGGTTGGATGGCGAGCTGAAAATTCAGGGTTAAGAGTCTAAAAGGATTTCACCTGTGGTGTCAACAGATTTGGTTTCCCCACCAGGCTGGTGGGAGACGTCCTTCCTGCAGCCCATGAACAAAACTGTTCCCACTCTGATCTGACTTGTCAGCCTAATGAACATATGAACTGTAGCAAGTGCTCTAAACAACTCACCTGGAAAACACACCGAACCACCCTAGTTCAGGGGCGGGTTTATGAACTGAATGGTGTGGCTTGTTACTGGAACTTTGGAACTGATTTGATTTCTTTTGATTTGTTAATTTAATTGTTTTTTTTGTGCACAATTCTTGCATCCATTGAACTTGTGAGTTTGTGGATAGTTTCTGCTTTAATTTCTTTGCAGGATGACAGAATACCTTCCCAGGACTGCTGTTTTGATGTGAACTGCATCCCGCCCTTAGATCTTCTGCTTGAGGAAACTCCAAAGGTTCTCAATAGGGTTGAGGTCAGAGGAGGATGGTGAACACATCATGAGTTTCTCCCCTATTTTCCCCATAAAAGGGGCACCGGAATTCCTTGCAGCATTCCTGTGTCATGCTGCAAGGAACGACCCAGCGGTATTCCTTGTAGCATGAGATGGTGCATTGTCATGCATGAATATGATTTTGCTACTGAAGGTATGGCTCTTCTTTTTGAACCATGAAAGAAAGTGATCAGTCAGAAAGTCCATATACTTTGCCGAGGTCATTTTCACACCTTCGGGGACTCTGAAGGAGCCGACCAGCTCTCTCCCCATGATTTCGGCAAAAAAACATGACTCCACCACCTCCTTGTTGACGTCACAGCCTTGTTGGAATGTGGTGGCCATCCATCACCAATACACTACTGCATCCATCTGGTTGCACAGCAGTCATCAGTGAACAACTCTGTTTGAAAATTAATCTTCATGTACGGCTGGGTCCACTGCAACCATTTCTGCTTATGAGCACTGGTTAGGGGTGGCTAAATAGTAGGTTCATGCACCGCAAGCCTCTGGAGGATCCTCCACCTTGAGGTTCAAGAGGCACCAGCAGCTGCAAATAACTGTTTGCTGCTTTGTAAGGGCATTTAACAGCTGCTCTCTTATTCCAATGAATTTGTCTAACAGAAACCTTCCTCATTAAGCCTTTATCTGCACAAACCCATCTTTGTTCTGAATCAGCCACAAATCTCTTCACAGCATAACGCTTCAGTTTTCGTTAAATATCTAATGTTTTCATACCTTGTCATATGGCACTACACTATCTGATGATTTTCATCAGCAGAGAGATCTTTTCTCTTTAAAATATTGCTTGAAACCTGTGGACTGCTTAATAATGTGGAACATCCTTTTTAAGTAGATTTCCTTTAATTTAACTCACCAGACTAACTAATCAACCCAGCTCTCTGAAATTATTGTGATTCAAAGAGCCCTGACACACAATTCCATCTATAAATTTACTAGCACAACAAAAAATGTAATCTTTATGACACTTAAATCCAATTTACATAATAATTGTCGAACACAGTGTAGAGTCAGACAAAAAAAATAGTAATTTTTATGCCAGCTTCCATAATTTAATCTAAAAATTAACATTAATCCAGTGGTTATACAATTAAATGAATGTTTGCGGTCTTTGAGTAGAAAAGGAAGCCTTACTCTGGGTCAAGAGTTTTCATTCCCAGTGGTCCCAGGAGTTTCTTCTCAGCTATTTCCAAAGACTTCCATGCTCTTTCCGGCGTGAACAGCTCTGGAGCCTGTCACACAAACACAGTGGTTCTTCACTGGCTGATTAGATACTTTTGACAAACCACAAAGCTGAAGATGAATGCTGCTTTTTGCATACCACCACCATTGCGATGGTAAAGTTGGGTCTCAGCTGGTAGTCACACCAGGGACTGGAAGCTCCATAACTATCTTTATAAATTCCCTTTTTATGCACCAAATCAGGGTGCTTCTCATTGGGGTCCTGTGAGTCCCCAGAGACCCAGAATTCAACTTCAAAAGACTCCTGAAGCTGCTTGTTCCACTCAGTGTACAAGATGAACACATCCGCTCCTGTGACAGAACAAAGAATTTAACCTGGGTGAATAGTAGGAACAAGCAGAGCATTTGATATGTGGAAACATTATTTTCTTACCATCTCTGTGCACCTTAACGCCATCATAGGGGAACAGTTCTTTAGACTGCAGCTCCACAAGCCAACGAACTGCTGATTTACTCAGACCAACTATCTCCACCGCTGCGCCGTCTCTGCAAAAACAATAAAACACACCAAGTCAACAAGGGAGCAAGTATCCTGGTTTTTATTCTTGAGTACAATTACGAATAAATACAAAGCTGTTTGTTTTATGCTTCAGTCTATCCAATAAGCTTACAACTGGCTGTTAAACTGATTATTTTAAAAAATCCACCAATATTTTCAAATAACGAAGGAAGATACATTTACTGTATTCTAAAACAAATGTTTTACAGTCAAGAAATGTCATATTTGATAATTGTATTGTAAATTGTATTGCTTTATGAAAAATGTATTGCTACATGGTCTTGGTTATGAATTAGTTTATGAATTGAACCTCAAATTTTCTAAAACAAGTGAAGGTCACTAGATAAACACCGTGGATGGATTAGTATAAAATAGGTTCCCTCACTGTTGGTTCAATGTAAGCAACAACAAAGAGAGAGGACAGGAGAACCTGGAAAAATAAATGCATAATAGTGAATAGGTTTTCATTGTGTTTTTACTTAAAAATTAAAAAATCTACATAATGATAGGCTTGTATTTCTAATAGCGTGTTGTTTAGTACTTTATGATAAAGTCTAAGCAGGAAATGGAGTCTGCAAATTAGCTTATAGTTCCCACAACTCTGAACAAGAAGTGATCCACGCCATCAGTAGGCAAGCACATGAGCAATGCATAGCAGAAATATGGCTTCAAGAATAACAAAAAGAAAATATATGGACATTCTTGACCAATGCGCAAGAGAAAGATTCAAGGCTTCAAAGACTTTTATTGTAATTACCAGCTCATTACATTTGCTTGTTTGTGGTACAAAATTCAGACTCAGGTTCCTGATCCCAGATGTGGGTGCAAATAAATATAAAATAAATTTAAATAAATAAATAAAAAGTAAGATATAGCTGAATTAAGTGCAGCTTGAGTTCAGTTCAGTCTGATGACCGAAGGCAAGAAACTGTTTCTCAGTCTGATGGTCTTGCTCTGGATGCTCCTAAGCCTGAGGGAAGGGTCTGGAACAGTTGTAACAAATCCTCGTATAAACAAGAAATGCACATGCTCAAGAGAGTTCTTTGACTTGTTTTTTATACAAATTTAGAAATAAGTTTGACTGCAGCTTTCCATAATCAACGCTAGAAAAACGATTTGATTGAAATAAAAAGAAAGATGGGACACGTCAACTTACTGATGTGGCTAAGAGTTGCCTGCTACATTTAATAACCAATCATCTGTTTCCTGGAATGGCATTATAACCGTCACTTTAATTTTCTACACATAAACAACTCCACCCCAAATCAAAACCCCAGTCTATGCATCAACCAAAAGGAGATATTTCATCAATAATAATAATCCTTCGAAAAGTCCATAATTAGTACATCAAAAATAGAATTCCGTTCGCACAAAAAAATCAACGTTGGGGCCCAACAAATATATCAGTCTTTGTGCGCACAATAAAAAACAATGGGGAAAAAAAGCATGGAAGGGTCTCACCGGGATGGCGTTTGTGTACCCGGGTGGTTTCCTTTGTCAGGCCTGGAGCGCGAGCGCATCAGGTCCGGTCCTCGCGCCGTGCGGCTTTATCTTGCCTCCAGAAGACTTGATCCCTCCAGTAGTTCATCAGGCAACGCTTTTCCTCCAACAATTAGGTATCTCCGGGCTAATCTCTCGAGCTCCCCGGTCCGCCGCTCGGCGTCCTTTCCCCACGTGCTGCCACACCCACTTCTATCTAACTCATTGTCCCTTGTTCCTTTTATAAGTTCCGGTAAAGTTGTGACCCAGATATCTTTTACTCCGTGGATTTTTACAAATAAAATACATACATGCAAGACATCCTTGTGTACATATCAATACAGAAAAAATTATGAGTATTTCATTAACCCATGCTTATTCTCGAAGGTTACTTTTATTTTTTCCCAGGATACTTTATTTCATTGTGATGTCACACAGTGTGTAGGATGGGTGGAGTCCATCATGGTATGAAGCGTCCTCCTGCATGATGATAGTCAGAAGTTTGAGGTGGTGGGAAGGTTGCTCACCACAGTCCTCTGTGCAGCCTTAACCACCCTCTGCAATGCCATCCTCTCAACAGCAGTGCAGCTGCCATGCCACACGGTGCTTGCAGGTGCAGACAACGCTCTCCACCGCCACAGAAGCTCCTCAGGTCTGAGTTCCAAAGTCCAGTTTTCCACAGCTCTTCTGGACTTCTGACCTGTGGAGCACTTGGGGACCCGGAGAATAATGACAGTCTTTAAGAAGGTGGGGACAGAAGCCAGTATCGAACCTACACCTCCAGCAGCTGATGTACACAGTCCCTCATTATCCACCTTGTGACGTTGCCAGGGCCAGCAGTCTTACGAGGGTTAATTTCCTGGAGGGTCTTCCTCAAATCTGCTGTGGTCATACAGAGGGGCATGTCACCAGGTGGTGGTATTAGTCTGGTACTGAGGGGGGTGTTAGATTCCTCAAAGCGGGACAGAACTTATTTAGTGCATCTGGCAATGAGGGGTCCCTTGCTAACATGCTGGGAAAACTGGGCAGCATCCGTCAGTTTCATGCAATTAAAGTCTCCTGCAACAACGTAAAACGCCTCTGAGTGCTTTATCTGCGGTGAGCTAATGGTGTCATACAGCTTCTTCCATGCCTCATTGGTATAAGCACCCAGTGGGATTAGGCCTGTCGTGATAAATTTTGCTGGACAATTAATTGTCTAAAAAATTATTGCGATAAATAATAATATTGTTTCAAGACCTTTTGACACCGATTTAATGGATATGACTAATAATACATGTGATTTTCTGCCATAGATAGAAACACTTAATTTTCAAAAGAACACATAACACTGGAACTGATCAACTAAATCAGTTCCAGTCTTAATGGATTCTCAGTCTCCATTATCAAAAAACGTACTTGAATTAAAACTAAACAACATAAAGTCATAGTGGAAATAAATATTGCATTCAACCAAAAGAGTGCAGATTATGAAGTCTGTATACTAGTGTGGCTGACTCTAGCCACATGCATCACAGGTAGATTCTAGTAAAGCATTGATTAATGCCTGATTTTAAAAATAAAAAAATGAAATAATAAAAAAATAATAGCTACAAGTCCAGCTAACTGGACTTGTAGCTATTATTTTGTGCCCAGGTGGCTGGACACCGATCAAACCGTTATACCTAGGATTTCTGTCGGCTAATGTGTCTCAGGATTTGAAAATCGGCTAACAACTCGAGTAGTGTACACTGGACTAAGGAAATAGGAAGGGAGGGTCAGTGGAGAGCAGCGGAGTTGAGCCTATTTTCATTTAGTGTCTTCAACAGAAAGAAAAAAAGGCATGAAGAGACGATAAAGCTGATAATTAAAATGAGGTCGGTAGGTTTAATTTATCGTGTGATTAATTGATTTATCGTTTATTGCACGACAGGCCAAAGTGGGATGTAAACAATTTGTGATGAGTATTGCAAGTAAACTCCCATGGCAGATAGTACAACTGACATTTCATATTAAGTTCTATCGCCTCAGAGCAGCAGCCTTTTCCACAGTTCGTACACCAACCTTCATACAGAGTCCTCCTCCGTGTATACTGTGGTAGTGACTTGCTTGGAATTACTGAAGACGGTTGATCTGGAAAGCTGAGTCGGTGTGTTGTTGGTAAGCCAAGTTTCCATTAGGGTTAATTATAAGAGACAAACTATAACTCGTCTACTCTACATAATAGGAAGACAAATTTAAAAATAACAATGACAGAGAGACTGTCTGGACTGGAATGAGAGAGATCACAGGACTGAAGAGGAACCTAATGGCCCTCTTAGGGGAGGATCTCAGATGGGCAAATGAGTTGAACCAGTTTTTTAACTGGTTTGACTCCCCCAGTCCCTTGTGGCAGTCCCTTTTCCCACACATTGTCTGCTTGTAGTTTTATGATTACTGCTAACCAGGTGAAAAAAGAGCTGGAGAATCTTCACCCTGGGAAATCCCCTGGTCCAGACAACATCAGCCTAAAGGTTCCAAAGACATGTTCTGGTCAATTAAGTGGAGTCCTGCAGTACCTCTTTAATTTGAGCCTGAAGCTCCATAGAGTACCAGACCCAGAAAACATTGTGCTTGGTCCCAGAACCAAAAAGATACTTCCAAAAACACTGAACGACTACATACCCATAGCTCTGACCTTAAGAAGGTTATGGAGAGGCTGGTTCTGGTACATCTAAGGTCACAGGTGGAAGCAGTAAAAGACCCTCTCCAGTTTGCATACACAGTGGTATATACCTGCTGCAGAGGGCCTATTCCTTCCTTGACAGACCTGACACCATTGTCCACATATTTTTCTTTGCCTTTCTATCAGCCTTCAACACCATTCAGTACACAAGATTACTATGCAAGAAGCTGGCTAAAATGGACCTGATACCCAGACCTCAATATGTGAGATTACAGAGATGGAAGTCAGACCATCTAATATGTAACATTGGAGCAGGGAACTGTGGCGTCTCCCTTTTATTCACCACCTACACTGTGGACTTTAAGTACTGTTCCAAATTGTACCATCTGAAAAAGTGCTTAGATGACACAGCTATCGTGGGGTGTGTGGAAGGGGACAGGAGGTGGAGCACAGGACATTGGTGGACAATTTTGTGACGTGGTGCGAAGGGAACCTACTCCTGCTTAATGTAAACAAGACCAAGGAAATGGTTGTCAGTTTCTGCAGTAAGAAATCACATTTGCTCCCAATCTCCATCTACGCAGGCTCAATCTTACAACCTTGGTATTACCTTAGATTGGAAGCTACAGTAGAGTACTGATGTGCTCAACAAAAAGGCCATGAACAGACCATTTCTTTACTAGGGGTGTAGCGATACAATAATTTCACAATACGATACAATATTCTGGTCACGATACGATATGTATCATGATATTTGTTGAGCGATACAAAGATTTTGTAAGAAAGAGTTTAGAAGGACAGAATGATTTTAGTGACATTTTGTGTTCCATAGACTTGAATTTAGTTAACTGAAAACTGATTAAAAGCACCAACTACACAATACTTCAGGGTTTCCCCCAGTATGTTACAGGCCTGGCGGCCCGCCATGCTTTTCTAGAGCCACCGCCAGGCTAAGCCTTTCTTGTTTTTTTTTGTTTTTTTAGGAAAATAAAATGGAAAAAAAATATTTTTTTAAGTTTGATTGCAAATGTCTTGGTTACTCTGAGCGTTTCACTATCGCGCTTTCAGTGGTGTTTTGAGTGAGGGGTGAGAATGATGTATATTTGTGAACAAAACATTATGCATCGTGTTCATCTCAACACGCTGCCCAGTGTTTGGCCCTGTCTTTCCTGTAAAGTTTATGTATGTGTTCCCGGTTGGCCGGTGCGTTAGTGGTTAACGACCCATCGTGCAGGTTCAACCAGGTGAGGAGCTTTTGTGCTCTCAGTGATTCACGCTGATTTTTTAAAATTATTATTACTTGTAGTTTGCTTCCACTTACACAATGCATCAAACCGTATCAAATGCTTTGTCCACTTAGAGTTAGTGTGTGCGGCCACGTGGAGATCTGAGAAATTCGTCCCATAAACTCGACCAACCAAAATAGTTTCTGTATCCTCTTGTTAAAAACTCAGACACGAAATCAAAGAGCTACTTAAGCCACATTAGCAGCATTGAATTAAATCTCCCGTTTGCTGATCATCTCTGCGCAGTGCAGCGGGTTTAACTCATAATACAGGGCCGGTCCAAGGGTGTATGAGGCCTTGAGCAGAATTTGATTTAGGGGCCCCTTTTGTTGCTAAAAACATCAGCAACTCTAACAGCTTCTGTGTAAGATTTAGTGAAATCTAGGACAGGGGGAGTAGTTTAACTGGCCAGCTTAAAAACCAATAAGTTTACAGTTTACTAATTTGTATTTGTGAACAAACAGACTTCAAACGCAAAGATTAAACTCACAGCATCAGATTATTGTTGTGGCAACAAACTAATCTAGGAATATTGTTCTTTGAACTTTTACAGAGTAAACTTGGCAGCTCCTTAAAATCTATAAATGTTAAATTATTTAAAATCTTTTAATTTATATATGCTGAAACCATTATGTCAAATTTAGCAGCAATGATAATCTCAATAAACAAATGCTACATTTATATATCTGTGGTCTGTGTTAAAATATTAGCATTTAATATAATTTAATATAGCTCCATGAATCCTGGGGGGCTTGATGGAGCCGCTGACTTAATTTGGATTTAACAGAAGTGGAAATAATTGATATTTATTTTTATTGTATTTTTTTGATTAGTTGTTTTTAAGACTAGTTGTGGGTTTATATAGCAGTTTAGTGACAATGTTTTCTCATAGTATATAATTACCCAGTGATATTTTTAGTTTTCTTGTCTACTTAACATCTTTTAATACAAAAACACGGTGGACCACCGGATTTAGCCAGTTTTCTGGGGGAAACCCTGCACCTGACTGATTGGACAGTCTAACAGTCTGCAGCTGGATAAAATGAATCAAAGATGCAGTGAGAGAATTCGTTTCTGTCATTTAATTCATGTGGATTTGACATAAAACTCAAAAGTTTAAATGGTAATCCAGGAGCAGAGTGGGGAGATTATCAGCCTCTGTAGACTCTCAATATGCAAATGAGAGCTTACACTTATGTTTTTTCTTTTGGACACTGTGGCTGCATTTTTACTCCAAAATGCAGCCACAAATGCAGTCTTTTGGACTATGGGGAAACAGGCTTTTCTGCCTTGGCTCCCGGAGTTAGCCGTGGCTATAAGCTGCTTTCTTTTTTAACTGCTAAAGTAGTGGCTCCATCTCACCCCGTAGTGATCGACTCCCTGCAGCTCTGCTATTCCCCTGCTTGGATCTTTGAGTAGCTGCCTCTCAGACTTATACTCTTTGTCTGTTGCTAATAAGAATGATTGATCAGCCATTGTCATCATGGAAATCCTCACTGCGCCAAGGATTCCGGCTGGGGGTTTTTCCTCTTCGTCTTCCTGCGCTGTACGCCCGCTTCGGATGTTATCAACCCATGTTCATTCTTCAGGTAATCCTTTATATACAGAACAGAAACCGCTAAGCTAAAAACTAATTACTTAGTGAATGCTACCAGTCGAAATTTGCATTAATTTCGCGATCTCACTGCTTTTGCAGCAGCTCCGTTCGTGCCACTTCTCCTTTCCGCTTCTCCGTTCCACTTCTCTTTCACGGCTACTTGCGCAACTTTACTTCGTTTCTCAGCAACAAAATACAGCCCATCGTTATTTATTGAAGATTTTACATTTACAAAAACACAGGAATCTAATGTTTTGTTTCGTTTTGTATATTTGGAAGCTCCTTCCATCTCACATAATTGGAAAAGCCGGGAAATGAGGCGCTTTTGACATTTCTGACATTGAGAAAAATATGGTTTATTAATTTTAGCATAACTCCAGTTATACTTGGCCTATTAGCACAATTTAAAAACTGGTGTGTCGTTTATATTGTGCACTTTAAGCTCAAGTTGAAAGTGAGACTGAGGGAGGCGGAGTCTTGCTGCTACGCTGTAACAAACTAGACGTTAAAAAGAGCTATAGGCTATGGACACTATGGTTTAATGGATCGATAATCGCGGATGAACAATCGATACTTTCCTAGGGCGGAAAATATCGATATATCACAGAATCAATTTATTTACGCAGCCCTATTTTTTACGGAAGCTCAGGTCCTTTAACATCTGCAGTAGGATGCTCTTCATGTTCTATCAGTCATCAGTGGCAAGTTCCATCTTCATATTCACCTCCAAATCATAGCAATGAAGGTGAAAAATAAACAGACTCAACAAACTAATAAGAAAGGTTGAGTCAGTTATGGGGATCAAGCTGTCTCCACTGGAAGAGGTGATGAGAGATAGAATGGTGAAGAAGATCAGAGCTGTCAAGGATAATGGCTTTCATCCCCTCTACAGCATGGTGGACAGCCTAAGGAGCACACATAGCCAAAGATTATTACAGCCCAGATGTTCTAAAGAATGCTACAGCAAGTCTTTTCTGCCCAAGGCTATCAGACTTTATAGTACAAACAGTCTCTAGAGCTGTGCATTTTAAGTGTTGAATATATATTTAGTAATGCACTGAGCAATATGTGTGTGTCCTTAGGACTATTATGGCCAGTGATGGCGTAGTTACTTTGAAAAAGTAACTAATCAAATTACTGACTACTCCTTGAAAAAGTAACTTAGATTACTGATTACTTTATTGGGAAAGTAACCAAGTTACATAAAAAGTAACTTTTTTAGCAGCTGTTAACAACACCTGTGAAAATTACATTGATCTTTGCCAATACTTAATTGCTAGTTATTTTATAATAGTAACATCAATAATGTGTCTCGACTTATATGGTTGAACTGAAGTCATTTGTGCATGTTTTTGTGTGTTCCAGTATTGCCTGGAAAACTATAAATAGGATTTAGCTCTCCCACCCCTCAACCCCACAAAATGCGCATCTCCCTCTTCCCTCCATTGTTTATGTTTCTGTCGCTGCTGATATTGTCGCATAGAAATGGCGGTTACTCCCCAAGATGACAAAAGAGAATGGTAACACACAGTAACGTAAAGTGATTTTGATAAGTAAATGTAGTCTGACTACTGAGTTTGATAAAGCAACGCGTTAGATTACTCCTTACTGAAAAAAGTGGTCCGATGTCAGTAACGTGTTTCTTGTCTTGTATACGACAGACTGGCGACCTGTCCAGGGTGTACGCCACCTTTTGCCCTAAATGTTTGCTGGAGATAGGCACCAGCACCCCTCTTGACCCCACTATGGACAAGGGTGTAAAGAAAATGAATGGATGGATGGATGGTTGGATGGATGGAGTACAATGCTAGGACAAAATTTCGATCCTTAGGGGATCAATAAAGCAGTGTTATTATTGTTATTATTCTTACATGGTGTCAAAAGTGACTCAGACAGCTACATCACCTTGCGAAAAGTAGTAAAAGTATGGCGAAGTTTAACCTGCCGGAGAACTTTTCCTTTGAAAAGCTGACAAAATAAACTGATTGGAAACAGAGGTTTGAACACTACAGAATAGCCACAAAACTGGATAAAGATGACGGACCAGTGCATTTGAGCTGCCTGATTTATGCTATGGGCAATGAAGCAGAGAAGATTTGTTACTCATTAACATTTCACTTCGCTCAAGAGGAGAACCGTGATGATTTTCCTATTGTTATGGGAAAGTTTAATAAATATTACTTCACCTGGAGAAATATAATCCATGATAGAGTCAGTTTTCAGGAGAAAAGAGAGGAGAACATCTAAGACCTTATTGTTGTCAGGACTTGGGATAAAGAACTCTCCCACCAGCAGCAATTGATGGCGAGTCTGTCTTTGGCTCAAATGATATAGACCAGTGGTCCCCAAACTAAGATCCGCAGGCCGGGTCCGGCCCGCCTCCACATTTGGTCTGGCCCCCTGAGTTTTTTTCATTTACCATATTTTCCAGACTTTAAGCCGTTTATATGTGGATTTTTCTTCAACCACCCGGGGGCTCTTTAGCAGGAAGTGAATCATTGGAAGTCTCGGTTACTTGCGCGCCAATAATGAGCCCACAAGCAGCAAAATGAGTAAGAAACATACATGTCTTTGGAAAGTTTCTTTTTCAAAGGAGAAAAGGCCCAGAGAAGAGACAGGAGAATGGATTTATCTCGGACCAGTAGGTGAGTCCCACATTACAAGCCCACTCTGCATAACATGCGGCGACCGATTCCAGTCATGAACATCCCGATTCCAGAGGATAATCCAGTAAAACCCCCCAACATAGCGGGAATTTAGAATAACCAAACACGGATGACGATATAGTAGTAATAATAGTGATAGTTTGTGGAGTCATTCTAGGAGATAAAAGACGTAACAAAAAGAAAAGGCGGTGGATGAAAGACGACGGGAGCAGCCGCTCTGTTTGCTGCACTATGATTTGGAGGTGAATATGTTATTTCATAGCTAACATTTTTAGCTGAATAAACATAACAATGACCTTTAGATTTAATAATAAACATTTCCACATATCATCTCCGATATCAACCAGACTCTCAGTTGTGCGATATGTCAGCTGTTTGGGATTCCCCTCTGTTCTTACGTCACCGCGCTTTTTGATTGGCTACCTGTCACATTCAGCAGGTTGTATGTTCCCAGTCAGGGAAAACCCCACAGGCTCTGATAAAAGGGCCAAGACAACCCAAATAGGGCATATTCAGTTTAGTGGGAACACCAACATGCAGAAGCCTGATCTGACTGGTCATTCCCTCTCCTCCTCTCCAACCCTGGGGCCGCAACAAAATTTCCAAGTCTTGACCGGTCCGCGGTAACAAAACAGTTGGGGACCCCTGGTTTAGCACATGCTAGTAGCAGACACAAACGATCAGCACTTTTACTGTTACAGTTACCGTTCGGAAACTACCGTAATCAGTTCTGTTAAATCTAAACTTGGCAACTTTTTCTTTTTCAACCGTAATAAATGTGCTATTCAATTGATCTGTTGTGACTCAAATGTTGGCTGTCCGCCCCCCTCTGCTGCTGTTGCATCGTTGTGGAAAACCTAGAGCGGCAGAGATATCTGAGGCTTATATGTATACGTTTACTGGATTAAAAAAAAAAAACTTTGGGGTTGTGGCTTATAGTCCGGTACGGCTCATAGTTCGGAAAATACAGACTATAATCCTTCCTGGATTTTTTTTCTGTGAAGAACCCAGAGAGGGTTGCTTAATTGTGCTTTCTGGAAAACAATATATTTCTACATTTGGGCACTCCTGCAATCATCAGACTTTTTCTGTTACAAACTGACTCCGGCCCCCCACCAGAGAAGGGAAAAGTTATGTGGCCATCCATCCATCCATCCATCCATTTTCTTCCGCTTATCCGGGATCGGGTCACGGGGGTAGCAGCTTCAGAAGGGAGGCCCAGACTTCCCTCTCCCCAGCCACTTCTTCCAGCTCCTCCGGGGGAACCCCAAGGTGTTCCCAGGCCAGCCGAGAGACATAGTCCCTCCAGCGTGTCCTGGGTCTTCCTCGGGGCCTCCTCCCGGTGGGACGTGCCCGGAACACCTCACCAGGGAGGCGTCCAGGAGGCATCCTGACCAGATGCCCGAGCCACCTCAACTGGCTCCTCTCGACGTGGAGAAGCAGCGGCTCTACTTTGAGTCCCTCCCGGATGACCGAGCTTCTCACCCTATCTCTAAGGGAGAGCCCGGCCACCCTGCGGAGGAAACCCATTTCGGCCGCTTGTATCCGTGATCTCGTTCTTTCGGTCATGACCCAAAGCTCATGACCATAGATGAGGGTGGGAACGTAGATCGACCGGTAAATCGAGAGCTTCGCCTTTTGACTCAGCTCTCTCTTCACCACGACGGACCGGTACAGCGCCCGCTTCACGGCAGACGCCGCCCCAATCCGCCTGTCGATCTCCCGCTCCCTTCTTCCCTCATTCGTGAACAAGATCCCCAGATACTTAAACTCCTCCACTTGAGGCAGGACGACCCCCCTAACCCGGAGAAGGCACTCTACCCTTTTCCGGCTCAAGATCATGGCCTCGGATTTGGAGGCACTGAGCCTCATCCCGGCCGCTTCACACTCGGCCGCGAACCGTTTCAGCGAGAGCCGCAGATCATGATCTGATGAAGCCATCAGGACCACATCATCCGCAAAAAGCAGAGATGCGATCCTAAGGCCACCAAAACGGATCCCCTCAACACCTCGGCTGCGCCTAGAAATTCTGTCCATGAAAGTAATGAACAGAATCGGTGACAAAGGGCAGCCTTGGCGGAGTCCAACTCTCACCGGAAACGAGCCCGACTTACTGCCGGCAATGCGGACCAGACTCTGACACCGGTCATATAGGGACCTGACAGCCCGTATCAAAGGGCCCGGTACCCCATACTCCCGGAGAACTCCCCACAAGGCCCCCCGAGGGACACGGTCGAACGCCTTCTCCAAGTCCACAAAACACATGTAGACTGGTTGGGCGAACTCCCATGCACCCTCCAGGACCCTGCTGAGGGTGTAGAGCTGGTCCAGTGTTCCACGACCAGGACGAAAACCACACTGCTCTTCCTGAATCCGAGGTTCGACTATCCGACGGACCCTCCTCTCCAGGACCCCTGAATAGACCTTTCCAGGGAGGCTTAAGAGTGTGACCCCTCTGTAATTGGAGCACACCCTCCGGTCCCCCTTTTTAAATAGGGGAACCACCACCCCGGTCTGCCAATCCAGAGGAAATGCCCCCGATGTCCATGCGATATTGCAGAGTCGCGTGAGCCAACACAACCCTACAACATCCAGAGCCTTAAGGAACTCCGGGCGGATCTCATCCACCCCCGGGGCCCTGCCACCGAGTAGTTTTTTGACCACCTCGGCGACCTCGTCCCCAGAGATTGGAGAGCCCAACCCAGAGTCCACAGGCTCAGCTTCCTCAACAGAAGGCATGTTGGTGGGATTGAGGAGGTCTTCGAAGTACTCCGCCCAGCGACCCACAACATCCCGAGTCGAGGTCAGCAGCACACCATCCCCACTATAAACAGTGTTGGTGCTGCACTGCTTCCCCCTCCTGAGACGCCGGATGGCAGACCAGAATCGCCTCGAAGCCGTACGGAAGTCTTTCTCCATGGCCTCTCCAAACTCCTCCCACGCCCGAGTTTTGGCCTCAGCGACCACCCGAGCCGCATGCCGCTTCGCCCGCCGGTACCCATCAGCTGCTTCTGGAGTCCCACAGGCCAAAAAGACCCCATAGGACTCCTTCTTCAGCTTGACAGCATCCCTCACCGAAGGTGTCCACCAACGGGTTCGGGGGTTGCCGCCGCGACAGGCACCAACGACCTTGCGGCCACAGCTCCGATAAGCCGCCTCGGCCATGGAGGCACGGAACATGGTCCACTCAGACTCAATGTCCCCCACCTCCCCCGGAACGTATTCGAAGTTCTGCCGGAGGTGGGAGTTGAAGCTCCGTCTCACAGGGGACTCCGCCAGACGTTCCCAGCAGATCCTCACTACACGTTTGGGCCTGCCAGGTCTGACCGGTTTCCTCCCCCACCACCGGAGCCAACTCACCACCAGGTAGTGGTCAGTGGACAGCTCCGCCCCTCTCTTCACCCGAGTGTCCAAGACATACGGCCGCAGATCCGATGAAACGACGACAAAATCGATCATCGAACTGCGGCCTAGGGTGTCCTGGTGCCAAGTGCACGTATGGACACCCTTATGCTTGAACGTGATGGACAGACCGTGACGAGCACAGAAGTCCAACAACAGAACACCACTCGAGTTCAGATCAGGGGGGCCGTTCCTCCCAACCACGCCCCTCCAGGTCTCACTGTCATTGCCCACGTGAGCGTTGAAGTCCCCCAGCAGAACAAGGGAGTCCCCAGGAGGTGCACTCTCCAGTACCCCCTCTAAGGACTCCAAGAAGGGTGGGTAATCTGAACTGTTGTTCGGCCCGTAAGCACAGACAACAGTCAGAACCCGTCCCCCACCCGTAGGCGGAGGGAGGCTACCCTCTCGTTCACTGGGGTAAACCCCAACGTGCAGGCGCCAAGATGGGGGGCAACAAGTATGCCCACTCCTGCAAAGCGCCTCTCGCCGTGGGCAACTCCAGAGTGGAAGTACGTCCAGCCCCTCTCAAGGAGACTGGTTCTGGAACCAGAGCCACGTGTCGAGGTGAAGCCGACTATTTCTAGCCGAAACCTCTCAGCCTCGCACACTAGCTCCGGCTCCTTCCCCACCAGAGACGTAACGTTCCACGTCCCAAGAGCCAGCTTCTGCAGCCGGGGATCAGACCGCCAGGGTCCCCTCCCTCGGCCGCCGCCCGTAACACATAGCACCCGACCCCTTTGGCCCCTCCGACAGGTGGTGAGCCCATTGGAAGTTATGTGGCCCTCACAGAAAAAAGTTTGGGGACCCCTGATATAGACCGTCAGACAATGTAAACAGGTGAGCCAACAGGGTGACAAGGAGAGATCAGTGGAGGAGGTCCACAATAAGAATAGATACATGAATTAGAAACCACAACACAGTAAACAGCAAGGAGATAAAAACAAATGTGCAAATCTAGAAAAGTACAGCATTCTAGAAATAAGTGCCCTGCAAAGAAAACTGTCAAAACTGCTATAAAATGAGACAGTGGGCCAGGATATGTCAGAACAGAAAATCAGTAAATGACGTAACAGAGACTAAAGACAACACAGGTGAACACTGTTGTTTGAATCACCAGCTTTTTGTTGATGATTTCAAAGGTTCTTAGGTTCAAAATCTGCCATCAAATGAAACCTATCAGAAATTAGACAAATGAGCTCTATGTGACTTAAGACATGCATCTGGGTAAAGTACCTTGGAGTTGCAGGCATCCCCTTGTTCCTCGCTCTGTCACTCTCCCCCATTTTATCCATCCAAGTGCCACAGTTGAAGCGGTTTCCTCCAGTAACAAAACCTGTTGCTGGGTCCACTCTAGCAACCACATTGAACCCTTAAAAGGACAGAAAGCTGCAGTTCATTTCTGTCAAATTACAACAGACCTTCCTTCAACAAGGCACTCAAACAGTCCAATTCAAATGTAGGTTACTGCAATCTAACAAATACAATATTAAATCAATTAACATCTAACCAATCAATCAAATTTTATTTGTATAGCACATTTCAGCAGCAAGGCTTTTCAAGAGCTTTACACAATTTAAGATAAATGAAAATGAAAACAATAGACAAATTTTGAAAATGATTAGAAAAAGATAGAAACATTATTAAAAGTAAAAATTAAAAGTAAAAACATTTAAAACATCTCAAACCTCGACATCATACATGGATTCTCAAACCCAAGAGTTTTAGAGAACTTTACAGAGTTTTAGTAGGACGCTGCCTATCAAGGATTCTCAAACCTCAGGGTTTTTGTATCTTACAAGGATTCAAGGCATTTAAGTGCTTTTCATAATTTAAAATTAAAAGAAAAACAGAAAGAGACAGTGATTAATTAATTAAAATAAAAACATGAAGAGACAGAGAGTTTGAAAAAGACTTAAAAAGATTAAAAGTAAAAATAAAAATAAAAGCATTCAGCTTATCCATAAGCAACTCTAAACAGCATGGTTTTAATTTTAGATTTAAAGACACTCAGTGTTTCAGCTGTTTTACAGTTTTCTGGAAGTTTGTTCCAGATTTGTGGTGCATAGAAACTGAATGCTGCTTCTCCTCGTTTCATTCTGGTTCTGGGGATGCAGAGCAGACCAGAACCAGAAGATCTGAGGGGTCTAGACGGTTGGTACGGCACTAGTAGATCTTTAAAGGTATTGTGGTACTAAACCATTAAGTGATTTGTAAACTAACAACAGTATTTTAAAGTCTATTCTTTGAGCTACAGGGAGCCAGTGTAGAGACTTTAAAACTGGTGTTATGTGCTTTATCTTCCTGGTTTAGTGAGAACGCGAGCAGCGTTCTGGATCAGCTGCAGCTGTTTTTATTGATTTGTTAGTCAGACCTGTGAAGACGCTGTTGCAGTAATCAATGCGGCTAAAGATAAACGCATGGATAAGCCTCTCTAGATCTCGCTGAGACATCAGTCCTCTAATCCTAGAGATGTTTTTCAGGTGATAGAAGGCCGACTTTGTGACTGTCTTTATGTGGCTCTGAAGGTTCAGGTCAGAGTCCATCACTACTCCCAGGTTTCAGGCCTGATTGCTGGTTTGTAATTGTAGTAACTGAAGCTGCGTATTGACTGTGTTTCGTTCCTCTTTCGGTCCAAAGATAATAACTTCAGTTTTGTTTCTGTTCAGCTGGAGAAAGTTTTGGCACATCCATACATTGATCTGTTCTAAGCATCTGTTCAGTGTTTGGATGAGTTCAGAGTCACCTGGTGACATCGTGATGTAGAGCTGTGTGTCATCTGCATAGTTATGGTAGCTGATCTTATTTCCTGTTATAACCTCGGCCAGTGGGAGCATATAAATATTGAAGAGAAGGGGCCCAAGGATTGAACTTTGGGGTACCCCACACGTGACCTTTGACCTCTTCGATGAGAAATTTCTGATTGAAACAAAGAAGTCCCTGTTCTTTATGTAGGATTCAAACCAGTGTAGCACCGGACCGGAGAGTCCGACCCAAGTCTCCAGCCGATTCAATAAAATGTTGTGGTCAACAGTGTCGAAAGTTGCACTGAGATCCAGTAGAACCACCACTGTGGTTCTCCCAGAGTCTGTATTTATATGGATGTCATTGAACACTTTTAAAAGGGCCGTCTCTGTGCTGTGGTGAGCACAAAAACCACACTGGAAGGAGTCAAAGCGATTCATTATTGTTAGGAAGTTATTTAATTGTTTAAAAACTGGTTTTTCTATAATTTTGCTGATGAATGGTAGGTTAGAGATCGGCCTGTAATTCTGTAGTATTGATTTGTCTAGATTGTTCTTTTTTATCAGCGGTTTGATAACTGCTGTTTTCAAAGCCTGGGGGAAAACACCTGAAGAGAGCGATGAGTTTACTATTTGGATCAGATCATTAGCAACGACAGGCAGGACTTTCTTAAAGAAATGCGTGGGTAGGACATCCAGACAGCAGGAACCGGAACTTAATTGACTTATAATTTCTTCTAAGGTTTTATAATTAAGTGGTTGGAAATGGGTTATTGTTCCTGCATTTGTTTTGTTCGGGCACAGGATTGGTAATGGCTTTTGAGTGGATGTGCAGATTAATCCTCTGATCTTTTGAATTTTCTCTGAAAAGAAACTGGAAAACTTTTTGCAGACGGCATTAGATTGATGTTCAGGTGGCAACGTCATTGGAGGATTTGTTAGCCTGTCAACAGTAGCAAATAAAGCTCGAGCATTATTAATGTTTTTATTTACGACATCTGCAAAGAAAGCTTCTCTTGCATGTTTTAGTGTTGTGTTGATAGTGACGTAATCTTTCTTTGTAGATGTGATAGTAGACGTGAAGTTGAGCTTTACGCCATCTCCGTTCGGCCCTTCGGCAGAGTTGTCTTGCAGTTTTAACTGTTTGTGCATTTCTCCATGGAGATTTCTTCCTACCAGTCACAACCTTCACTTTAATGGGGGCAATGTAATCAATGATATCTGAAAGTTTGCACTGAAAATCATCTACCAACTTATCTACGTCATTATGGCTTAAGGGCGAGGAAGAAGAGTAGATTTGATTAAATATTTCTGCTGTGTTTTCTGTGAAAGTACGTTTTGCGATAGTGGCTGTTTGTCCAAGTAGGTTAGCAGATGAAGAACCGTCAAAAATAACAGCAAAGTGGTCCGACAGGGCGACATCAGTTACAGAGACATTGGAAATATTCACACCCTTACCGATAACCAGGTCCAGTGTGTGTCCATGAGTGTGTGTTGCTTGTTTGACATGTTGTGTCAGACCAAAACTCTCTAATATATTACAAAGCTTTTTAGCCCCTCGGTCTTGGCGGTTGTCAACATGGATGTTAAAATCACAGACAATTATTAAACAGTCGTAATCAATACATATGAGAGATAGAAGCTCATTCAAGTCCGTAAAGAAATTTTCCACATATGTTGGACTTTTGTATAGAGTTGGTGTCAAAGTTCGTTTGTGGCCTTTTACCTCGATTGCAAGATACTCAAAAGACAAACTGACCCAGAGAGATTTTGCTACAGTTCATGATATCCTTAAATATTGAAGCCACGCCTCCTCCTTTTTTGTGTTTTCTTTTTTCACTTAAAAAATTGTAAGTGGGAGTCGTTGATTCAATTAATACGATTGCTTCATTAATGTCATTCAGCCATGTTTCTGTCAGAAATAAAACATCAATATTATGCTCAGAGATGAAATCATTAATTAATAAAGCTTTAGCACAGATGGACCTGGTATTTAAAAGAGCCAGTTTAAGTGACTTTGAGACTGGTTTTACTTCGATCTTAGGTTCCTTCAGGCAGGTGATCATTCTGAGATTAGAGTGAAGACCGCCGTTTATTGTGTTTCTGTTTTTATATCTTCTCTTGAAGTGATCAAGACAGGTATTGTCCTGCTATTCAGTGCCAGGGGACCACATGCATTCTGGGGGAAGACTGGTGTAAAGATAATATCTGGACCCCGGTCTCAGACCTCAGAAACTGTATCCTCAGCTATGTGGCGATCCTGTTGATCCATGCTGTTCTGCTGGGAGGAAGAAGAGTCCGTCCGTCCGTCTTCCTCTCTGACCCAAATCATCTACCAGCAACTGCAAGCGGGTCAGGTGCTGCCCGGTTCTCTTTAGGGATTGACTGAAGAGTTTAGGAGAAGGGAGGGGGGGAGGTGTTTGGACGGGGGAAGGAGCAGGGGAACCAGTCGATCTGTTCATAGATGATGTTTTATCGCTTTGTTTTGGTACAACGTGGTCTTGATAAGTGGAGGCTTCCATCCTAGTCAGACGTCCCTGAGCCTGTTCTTCTGAAGCAATGGTCACATCGTTGTTCTTGTCCCATCTTTGTTGAGATTGCATCCACCTCTTCCAAAGAGGTGAAGTCGCTGCCAGTAGATCCAGAGGTTATCAATGTAGGTCACTGAGCTGGCAGAGCAGGTTTTAATCAGCCATTTGTTTATCATGAGCAGCCTTGAATGTTTTTCATCTCCCCATTGTGGCAGTGGAATTGGACCACTGAGAAATAATTTCACTTCTAATTTTCCCAAAGTGTCCAGAAGAATATTAAAGTCTTTTTTCAGAATCTCAGATTTTTCCTTTGCCAGATCGTTGGCTCCAACATGCACGACCAAACTCTCAATGTTTGGCTGATCAGTGGTTAGAGAGAGCACTTTGTGAGTCAAATCGGATACAGTGTCACCAAGAAAAGAAACCACTCTTGTTTTCTTCGGATTGCAAACATGACTGATTCTATTAACTGTCTCATCTCCAACAATAAGTACTCTTGGCATACCTTTCGTTTTCCTGGTGGTTGCTTTGTTCTTCGGAGCTTTGCGCGGTGGATGCGTTGGTCTAGCCTCATTGTTAATGTTTGAAGGTGGGCTTTCACTCAGAGGCTCGTGCTGAAGTGCAGAAAATCTGTTTTTCAGCGAGATTCCCACAGGGTCGGAATGTTTTGAGGCTTGGGCTGGTCGTGTTGTCCTTGGTGGTGGGGTCAGTGGAGCCGTTTTGGCTCTGGCTGCTTGTTTGCTATTCTTTGGCGGAGCAGGTGTTGAAGTTGAAGGTGGGTTTCGGCTCAGAGCCGGCCACGCAGATTCATCCAGGTGATAGGTTCTCCCCGTTAGTCGTCTCATGGGATCCGTAGTGTGAGACTTTTGCTTCGGCCTGGCGCCTTGAGCAATCCAGGGTGAGCTGCTTGGAGCGGGGTGTACGACCTCTCTGCTGATTTGAGGAAGAGTTGTTTCATTTCCACAGGTAGCGTTGACCTCAAAGTACACCTCCAATCGTTGAATCTTCGTTTCTAAAAACTGAAGTCGTCGTAGAATGTCCTTGGGGTCGAACGCGGTCATTTTGCCCTAGTTCAACTTGGAGGTGAGGAAGAGTAAAGTAAAAATAAAAGTGAGAAAATCTCCCGGTTCTTGGGTTTGAAGTAATCCAGTTATGATGTTGATAATGTAAAAATTGTGACTTTTAAAAATAATTGTAGTTTTAAAAATAATTCACAGGCAAAGTTATCAGTAAGGACGGGAGAGAGCAGGATGAGCTGCTCCCTCCTTCAGCTGCCAGAGATGATCCAATCCACTTATGTAAGCATACAAGTGAAAGTTGATACTAAGTACATAAAAATTATATACATAGTGCTAGTTAATAAGTTTGCAGTGGTGGGCACACTTCTGCTAATCCGCTAGTGCGCGAATTATGGAGCTAATTATTATGTTTACCCAAACTTGTCATTTTGTATAACTTAACGGAGGTTACAGTGGCGATCGATAGCAGCCGTCAATCATTATGACTGGCAGCTGTCAGCGTAATCACGAATTTGCAGAAAATACTTTTTACAAAGTAACAAGATTAATGTTCATATACTTTATAAGTAAATGAGATTAGAAATATATCAAATATTGCATTATAGAGAAAGTATCTGTCTAACCATTACTAACCATGAACACAACTCTGCACCATCATGTAGCCAAACATGTATGGAGAAAAACTAGTTTGAATCTGGTCTTTTGTACGTTTTAGTGCTTCTTCTGTAAAAGGGAAAACACTGTTTATGATATAGTGAAATAAATCATGGTGTGAATTCAGATAAACTCAGCAGTTTGATCAATACAGCAGGAGGAAGAGGTATGATTTAGTTTCTAAGCTAGCCATTTCAAACCTTTGTAAATCCCACTATCTATGAACACCAACCAGGTGTGTTACATTCACAGACAAATTAGCTCAACTCGAACAAATAGATGTCAGTTTGCCATGACTAAACTGGCAAAAACAACTTGGAAAAACAATTGTCCATCATGGTGCCACGAATGATTAAGTGAAGTAGTTGGAAAGGGTCAATTCTCTCTCTTTTTTTAAAGAAACTGCATTAAGCAAGAGGCAAGTATACAACAAACAAATGAACAAGGTACACATAAAAACACTTATCACCACTGATAGTCATTGTAAGGGGCACTGCCAGGAATCATGGGCCCCCTGACAAAATATTTGTTTTGGCTCTCCCACGCAACTACTGTTACAATTTTTTGAGTCTATTTGACCCATAAAACAATTTTAAAGGCTTGCATCAGCCTTGCTTTTCTTTCGTTCAATACTAATTAGCACAATATTTACTGCTCATGAATTTAACATCCAACAGTCCACATCCAGTATGCTAGTAAGTTGCTTAATTTTTTCTATTAGTTTTAGATTACTGAAATGTCTCTCCCCATGAGCAACAGTCAAAAGCAACATGCAACTACACATAAAACAATCCACACTTCTCAAAAGTGCTATGTAGTCGCATTTTATTCAAGCTACAATATATATAACTTCAATAAAAAATATGTTTTCTCCATATTAGTTAAAGCTGTCACAATGTCATAGCATTTGTTATGAGACAGATGTCTGGTTGTTTCTAGCACTGGGAGGAGGCAGAGGAAATAGATTTTTCACAGATTACCTCTCATACCATACTGTCACAACTAGGCCTGTCACGATAAATGTTTTTTTTTTCGCATTCTTTATTTAAGAATATTGTTAATCCAACATATGTACATATGTGTATATATACATTCAAGTACATAGTAACAGAAAAAAGAAAGGAAGAACAAAAAAAGAAAAAAGCTCAGCAAACATTTAAATCCATTTCAGCAATTGACATTCTTAAAAGGGGGCCACATGGGCTCACATGAAAGAAAGGGTGGTGCACATATCCAATGTCCTCCATCAGAAGAGAGACATGCAAAGGGGATCGACAGCTTTTTATAACCCATAGCAACTTTATTTGTGTGGCCATCCAAAGTGGGAAATAGCTGGAGTCCATACGCTCAGAAAAATGTCCATTCTTACATGAAGTTTTGCCGTTATCCTTTCCATTACATACACATTCTTCAATCTTTCTTGCCATTGTTGAAGGGTGGGAGGTAAAGGTTTGAGCCATGAGAGTTATCATTTTCCTTGCAACCAGTAGAAGAATCTGTAATAACTGGACTTCCCTTTTCCCCAAATTTTCTCCTGGGGTCAAACCCAATATATAATGCAGTGGGTTCAGTGGTAACGTGAACTTAAATATTTTTTGAATTTCTGTCTGAACCCCCTGCCAGAATGGAATCAGTACTGGGCAGCCCCAAAAGATGTGCACGTGATTCCCGATCTGATTACAGTTCCTCCAGCACAAATTTGTAGCATTTCTGTCATATTTTGAAATACTAAGAGGTGTTTTGAAGAATCTCATTCTTAATTTCCAGTCGAATTCCTTCCAGCCTGGACTGTGGGTGACCTTTTTTACAAATATCCCATTCGCCATCTTCAATAACAATATTCATTTCTAGTTCCCACTTTTGCTTCACATCTATAGAATTATCAGAGAAGTGCATCTGTAGGTGTTTATATAAATTGGATATGATCTTCCTCTTATTTTCCTCTCCATGTTTTATCATAAAGTTTTCTAAAGGTAAAGTGTTTTGTTTCAAAGCAGACCATTCTTTGTGTGATAAAAGATAATCCCTTAATTGTAAGTACTTATAGAAATCTTTAGAACATAAATCATGTTTATCTTGCAACTGTTTAAATGACTTAAGAGTTTCTCCACTAAATAACTGATTAATTTGTATTAATCCTTTCTGTGCCCATCTCTGATAACCCATATCTAATTTGTTTGGAAAGAAGTCAGAAATCTTGGCTATTTTTATTGTGCGTGATATTGTTAAAGGTGTTCCTACTTTCTTCCTCACTCGAGACCAAATTTTGTATGCACACTTAATCCACTCCTTTTCAATTTTTAGATCCTTTCATTTTTTCCCCTCCAAAAATGGCATCACTTCAAGAGGTACCAGGGGGCATGCATTGTTCTCCAAAGTAATCCAGTTTGTCTCCTCATCCCGTATCAGGATGTACAACACAAAGTTGTGCAGCCCAATAGTACAGTTTCAGATTAGGCAGACCAAGGCCACCTTTTTCTCTTGGGCTTAATAATTTCTGTCTGATTCTTGGTTTCCTCCTTTGGCAAATGAAATTATTAATAATTTTATCCAAAATTTTAAAAGTGGGGGCAGGTATCCAAATAGGTAGTGCCTGAAATAGATGCTTTAATCTCGGGAGTAAGTTCATTCTCACAGTTTCTATTCTGCCCAAAAGGGACAGAGGGAGAATCTCCCATCTATTCGGGTCGGACATTATTTGTGTGATTAATCTACCATAATTTCCATTAAATAGTTGGGAGGTTTGTGGAGTAATCATCACACCTAGATATTTGAATCCCCTCTTGGACCAATTAAAATTGACCTCTTTATCTAAACCTGTAGGCCATTTTCCCACTAACATCATGGCTTCAGACTTGGTTTCATTAATTTTTTAGCCTGAGATTTCTCCAAACTCTTTTAAGCCAGACATGAGTCTGGGTATTGAGCTCAGAGGGTTAGAAATATACAGAATAATGTCATCTGCATATAATGAGATTTTATGGTTTACTCCTCCTGCCGTTACTCCATGGATTCAAGGGTCTGACCGTATCCTTTCTGCCAGGGGTTCGATACTAATAGCAAATAGTAGAGGTGAAAGGGGGCATCCCTGCCTAGTTCCTCTTTTTAAACCGAAGATCTTTGAGGAGTATCCATTCACCCGTATTTAGATGTGGGTCCAGAATATAGCACACTAATCCACTTGATGAAATCTCTATGAAATCCCATTTTTTCCAATGTGTGCTTCAGATACTGCCAATCCACCCTATCAAATGCCTTCTCAGCATCCAGGCTGAGTAGCATTGAAGGATCTTGTTTTTGTTTCGCCACCAAGATCACATTTAAGGTTCTCCTAATATTATTTATCCCTAAACGACCCGTTATAAACCCTGTTTGGTCTGGTTTTATTGTGTGTATACATTTTTGAATACGATTTGCTAGTATTGTAGTTAAAAATTTTAAATCGCAGCAGAGCAAACTTATTGGTCTGTAGGACGAGCAATTTATGGGGTCTTTACCTTCTTTGGGAATTATAGATATTATTGCTTCTGACCAAGGGGGGTCCACATTTGTGAGGGCGTAATTAAATACTCTTTGTAATAGGGGTGTGACTTCAGCTTTAAAATGCTTATAAAATTCCGCAGGGCATCCATCAGTTCCTGGCACCTTGTTGTTCTTTAAGTTTTTTATGACCTCCTCAATTTCCTGTTTTGTGATTGGATCCCTCAATGCCCTGGCATCACTTTCTGTTAATTTTGATAACTTAATTTTACTCAATTGACTCTCAATCTTATCCATTTTGCTTTCTATGTCCCCTGAGTCATAAAGTGTCTCATAATAAACTGAGAAAGCATCTGCAATGTCCTTTGACAGTATTTTCCCTGTCAAAGGGTTTATTATCTTTTCCACTGTGCGATCTGCCCGTTTCTTGCGCAACTGAAATGCTAGTAGCCTGCTGGCCCTATTCCCCGATTCATAATACTTTTGATTGGCAAATCTTAATGCCCCCTCTGCCTTATGCGTCAGCAGAATATCCAGTGTTTGTATTCACCAAGAGATTTTAAAGTAGTTTCATCATTAGTCTTTTTATGATCTGCCTCCAATTGTCGTATGCAGTTTTCTAATTCTACTTGTTTTTTATCGTGTTCTCTTTTTATTTGGGATGACAAAGAAATTAGCTTCCCCCTCAGCACAGCTTTAGCAGCATCCCAAAGGGTGGAGACCGATACTTCCCCATTGTCATTGTGTTCCATATACTCTGTCCAGTCTTTCTTAATTCTTTGAACTATTTCTGGGTAGCTTAGAAGTGAAACATTCATTCTCCACTGTCTGGGTTGTTTATCATTCTCTAGGTTTATTTTCATAATGACCGGACTATGGTCTGATATTGTTATTCGTTCAATATGACAATTTGTAACTTTATGTGCGTCCCTCTTTAAAACAAAAAAAGAGATCTATTCTGGAATAGCTTCCATGGACCTTTGAGAAAAAGGTGTGATCACGTTCTTTCGGGTGGGTTTGACGCCATATATCTACCAACCCCATTTCTCCAATAAAACTGGGCAGAATTTTAGCCTTCTGGGACACTGGTCTCTGTTCACATGGGTATTTATCCATTTTGTGGTTCATCACGCAGTTAAAATCCCCTCCAACTATTATAAATCCGTCAGCTTTTGTTGTCAGAAGAGCTGAGATGTCCTTGAAGAAGCTAGGATCATCTTGATTAGGCGCATAAATGTTTAAGAGGGATATTCTCACCCCTCTAATTGTACCTATAGCCAAAATATAGCGTCCCTTTTTGTCTTCATACTTGTTCTCTAAAACAAAGGCTAGTGATCTATGACATAAAATGGCAACTCCTCTCTGCCTGCCCCTCTCACATGAAGCACTGTAAACCTGTCCCACCAACGCCCTTCTGAGTTTTTTATGTTCTGTCTCATTAAGGTGGGTCTCCTGAAGCATTGCAATTGAACAGTTCAGTCTTTTCAGCTGGGTCAGAATTTTATTTCTCTTTATCGGATTATTTACTCCATTTATATTATCAGTGATTACTGTTAATGTTTCCATTTTTATAGTTTAAGGTTGTTTTTTTTCTTCTTTTTTTCCCGCCCCCTTTTTTCTCCCCTCTATAAGCATACCTAAATGACCCTCGAAACAGTACTTAACTATAATTAGGGTAATGTCAAAAGCCATAGCTACATAGAAAATATTGTTTGCCGAGAGACACAAAGCAGTAAAGAAATAAGAGTTTTCTTGTACATGAAAAACAACTGTGAACTTCCAATACCCCGGTGGTTTGCCCCTGGAATAAAGTGAACACGAACATAACCATACAAACAAACTCAGGGGGTCCCCACCCCCGATCTTCTTTAGGCAGAGAGACCAGGCTCTCTGGGTGTTGTGCACAAAGTGCCTTGGCGATGGTCCTCCAGAATGTCCCCGAAGTGTCCTCACACCGCCATGGTTGTAAAGTTTGCTTCATCCAATTTCCTCCTTCTCCTGACCCCACCGTTTTGTAGCTTTTATTTTTTCCAACAATTATGTTATAGCCTGAATCTATGTATTTAAGTCAATATTTTATGATAAATGATACTCCCTTACAGGTCTAGTCTTGTATTTTCTTGTATTGTACAATTATTGTCCATTATCTTCTATATTCTTTTCCACATGTTTTTTCTATTAACCTTAGATGCAGTTCTAGACTTGCTCGACATGACGACCTTACTCAGGACCAACCGCTCTCTCCTTTCTGTTGTCACCATGGATGATGGCTCTGATCTCAGCAAGGTTCAGCTGTTGGCTCTTCCTCTTCTTTCCCTGGGTTGTCCATCCATCCCGTGTCAACTCCTCTTCCAGTATCTCTCTGTCCTCCAGGGATGATTCAATGCCGAGATCTTTCAGTGTAGAGTGTGCTGCTAGAAGTGAGGGGAAAAGCTTTGTGCCCCCGTTCAAGAAGAGTTTCAGCTGGGCTGGGTATGGTGACTGGGCCTTAATGTTCTTTTCTTTTAGCTTTTTTATTACCTCTCGGACCTTTTTCCTTTTCTTCTCCAAGTCAAGTGAGTAGTCATGGTCAAAATAAATCGTGTGCTCCAGATACTTTATGTTTCTTTGTTTCCAAGCTTGTATCAGCACTTTTTGTTTTACATTAAAGTCCAGAAACCGGGCTATAATGGATCTTGGGGGCGCCACCGCGGCTTTAGGCTTTGGGCCTAATGCTCTGTGTGCTCTTTCAAGTTTAATGTCAACTTCTTCCAGTAACTCTAGAGAAGCACTCAGAAGCTCTATGATAAACTTTACCATATCTTCTTTTTCTGCTCCCTCTGGGATGCCATACAGCCTGATGTTATTACGGCATAGTCTGTTTTCCATGTCGTCACATTTAGCCGTGAGGATAGCTTCTCTTTCTAGCAAATGTCCCAGTGCTCTCTCCTGCCGTATACTTCTGTCCTCCGTTGCACTAACTCTGTCCTCCGCCTCGGTCAATCTTCTGCCCAGCCCCTCCATTCGTTTCTTTAAGTCCTCCATGGATGATTCTACCCGGTTTAGAGAGCTCTTCAGGTCCCAGAATGAGTCGGTGTTCTCCTGCCGCAGTTTTCGTAATTCCGCTAGCATCGCTGTTTTCCCGCTAGCACCTCCTGTAGCTTTCAACGGTGTAGCTTCGGCTAATGTTAGCTGCTTGGAGCCCGCTGTAACGTCGTCTTTTCTACCAGCCTTCATATTTTTCTTCTCTGTATTTTGACTGGAACTCAGTCCCCTTGTGCCCTTTCCTTTTAGTTTAGTAGACATTTATCACTTTTCATTACTTTGTAGGCTATTTATTGTGGGTTTGGCGGAGCAGCAAAGTTATGCGTCCGTCTTCTCCATTGCCTTCCCGGAAGTCTCACGATAACAAATTTTGCTGGACGATTGTCTAAAGAAATAATTGCGATAAACAATAATATTGTATCAAGACCTCTTGACACTGATTTAATGAAAATGACTAATAATACATGCAATTTCCTGATATTTATTTTAAAAATAACACGTGACACTGGAACTGATAAACTAAATAAACAAAACAACCAAAAACAAAATTAAAATGGATTCTCAGTCTCCATTAACAAAAAAACGTACTTGAATAAAAACTAAACATCATAAAGCCAAAGTGGAAATAAATACTGCATTCAACCAAAAGACTAGTGCAAATTATGAAGCTGTATTGCCCTTCAGTAATCTCTAATTTAAATAAAGAAAACGGACACATCTGACTTCCTAATGAAATATTTCACACTACACCATTTTTTGCCCCTATTTTCCCCTTATGACAATCTTAGATCATTGGCCGATCTAACCGATCATCCTCCAGTGTGTGGTGGGTTATGGTAGATCGTGGTGGCCTCTCCGATCTAAATCAGGGTTTTTCCCCGACTGGGAGCTTAACGCTGAATGTGACAGGTAGCCTATCAGAAAGCTCGGATTCTCCTCGTGCTTTCTGAGGGGAATCCCAAACAGCTGAAATGGCGCAACCATTGAATCCAGCGAACATTGAAGATATGTGGAAACAACATTAATATTTATTTAACGTTTTGTGCAAAGAATATAGAAAAGAAAAGGGGAGGAGTTGGAGCCAAATTGCTACGCAGTTGATGAACCCGGTAGGTTTTCAGCTGTTCTTCGTTAACATGACATAAATAGGTTATAATGATTTTTATTCAGTCAGGACTTTACGCTGACTCTAGCCACATGCCTCACAGGTAGATTCTAGTAAAGCATTGATTAATGCCTGATTTTAAAATTAGTTAACTGGATTTGTAGCCATTATTTTGTGCCCATGTGGCTGGACACCACACCGCACGACAAACCCGATCGAACCGTTATTCCTAGGATTTCTGTCGGCTAATGTGTCTCAGGTTTTGAAAATGGGCCGACAACTAGTGTAATGTGCGCTGGACATTAGACTAAGGACATGAGAAAGGGAGTGTCAGTGGAGAGCACCGGAGCTGAGCCTTTTTTCATTCAGTGTCATCAATAGAAAGAAAATAAAGGCAGGAAGAGATGATAAAGACGATAATTAAAATGATCGATAGGTTTTTTTTTTTATCGTCCGATTAATTGATTTATCGTTTATCTCGACAGGCCTAGTCACAACATAATGACAGTTTTTAAAAAATGTGTGAAAAAAATATTTATATAAAAGTTACATACTGCAGCTTTAATTTCACCCAGGAGAAAATGGGTCAGGAGGGACATGGATTAGAGCTGCTGCTGACTGACTCATCTGTTGCTAAGTGGTAAAATGTACAAGGGATAAGTTAAATATATGAATATGCTGGTAATTTTTTCCCCTTAATTCATTAATGCTAGTGAAAAGGAGGCAAACAGTAGTCTGCAGCTAAGCTAACTATTGCTAGGAAAATATATTTAAAATAAGCTAGTTTTAAAATTTAACATGACTTGATTGAAATAGCCTAATTATAGTTTTAAAATGTATAACTTATTCTGCCTATTGATCTTTATTTTACCTGTAGTTAAGGCAGATTGTTTGCCAAGATCTCTGATCTGCCCCTTTGTCTGTCTGGGAAACAATCAGTAGGAAGTTCCAGCTTTTCACACTGATCTGTGAAAGCCATAAACCAGCAGGAGATCAGGAGAAGCTCTCCTGATCTCCTGATCTCCTGATCTCCTTAGACAATGGGGACCATTGTCTAAGGACTCTAAAGCCATTTGTCCCAAATGGCTTTAGAGAAAGGCTCAGACTCAGCTTCTGGTTGGATGGGTAAAGATACGCCTTATTTGAATAAATTAAAGAAAAGAAGATAAAACTTTCCACACAGAGTAATAAATCAGATTTTGGTCTTTGCAATTTCTCCAAGGACGTTCTTGCTTTCTGTTGTTGTTTCCATCTTTTGTCTTTTTCCTCTTCTCAGGTAAATTCATGTGTTGTTTGTGTTCTGAGGTTTCTTATGCTTTGTGATGTGCTTTTCTGGTGATGGTATGCATTCTGTCTTGAATAAGTGCTGATTATTGTGACGCTGTCATCTCTGTGTGATTTCAGTCTTTGCGCACAGCATTTTTCTGAACCCGTGCATAGAGAGGATATAACGAGTCAAAAGATTTTTAAAGTTTTAGTATTTTCCTCTCAATGCTATGCTAGATGGTTGATAATCTCACAGTCTACACATCGGAGAAAAACGGTTATAAGTTAACACTCTTGCCTTTTTCTCTCTCCCTCTCTTTTTTTTGAAAACCTGATTTTATAACTTTTCTTAGCAGCACAGTAACTGCCACAATTGTTTGTGTCTTCCATGACTGTCGCTGCTGTTGGCAGCAGCGACGCTGCTGCCAACAGCGTCGCTCTCAAGTATTACAAGCAGGAACGGACCATTTAACGCAGATAGGTGGGTTCAGGGCAAATATGGATTTGTGTTTTTGATCTGGAAGTGGTAACATAAAATTTTTACTGCTAAAAACAATCGTTAAAAATACAATATAATTAATTTTTTTATTGACAGGGCCCCAATTTTTTTATTTTTATGAACAAAAAATAAATAATTAAATTGTTTAGGGACCTGTGTTGGTCAGAGCCCCTAGAATTGTCATCCAAAGTTGGTCCTCGAGGGCCGGCATCCTACGTGTTTTAGTTCTCTCCCTGGTTTAATGCACCTGGATCAAATGATGGCTTGTTAGAAGCCTAAGAAAAACATTGACTTGCTGAGAAGGTTGTTTCTACCACCAGGGAGAGAATTAAAACATGTAGGATGCCGGCCCTCAAGAACCGACTTTGGGCACCCCTGTCCTGGGACTTCCCCAGGGCCTCCTCCCGGTGGGACATTCCCAGAACACCTCACCAGCGAAGTGTCCAGGAGATGCTCTACTCTGAGTCCCTCCCGGATGACCGAGCTTCTCACCCCATCTCTAAGGGAGAGCCCAGCCACCCTGCGGAGGAAACCCAGTTCTGCCGCTTGTATCCGTGATCTCGTTCTTTTGGTCATGACCCAAAGCTCATGACCATATATGAGGGTGGGAACGTAGATCGACCGGTAAATCGAGAGCTCCGCTTTTTGACTCTGCTCTCTCTTCACCACGATGGATCGGTACAATGCCCGTTTCATGGCAGATGCTGCGCCAATCTGCCCGTCGATCTCCCGCTCCCCTCTTCCCTCATTTGTGAACAAGATCCCCAGGTACTTAAACTCTTCCACTTGGGGCAGGACACGCCCCCCCACCCACCACCACATCCTGACCCGGAGACGGCACTCTACCCTTTTCCGGCTCAAGAGTATGGCCTCGGATTTGGAGGCACTGATCCCCATCCCGGCCCCTTCACACTTGACTACAAACTGCAGTTCATGACTGATGAAGCCAAAAGGACCACATCATTCGCAAAAAGCAGAGATGCAATCCTAAGGCCACCAACACCTTGGCTGTGCCTAGAAATTCTGTCCATGAAAGTAATTAACAGAATCGGTGACAGAGGGCAGCCCTGACGGAGTCCAACTCTCACTGGAAGTGGACCCGACGTACTGCCGGTAATGAGGACCAGACTCTGACACCGGTCATACAGGGACCTGACAACCCGTATCAAAGGGCCCAGTACCACATATTCCTGGAGAATCCCCCACAAGGCCCCCGAGGGACACGGTCGAACCCTTCTCCAAGTCTAAAAAACATATGTAGACCGGTTGGGTGAAATCCCATGCACCCTCCAGGACCCTGCTGAGGGTGTAGAGCTGGTCCAGTGTTCCACGACCAGGACGAAAATCACACTGCTCTTCCTGATTCCGAGGTTCGACCGGGGCTTAAAGTAAAAAAAAAAAATCCTGAGCCTAAAACTTATAGTTAAGACAAAAATTTACTATAGTGTTGCTATTGCCAGTTTAATAAAAAATGTCTTTGAATAGTGCAAACAATTGCTTCTAACAATACAATTAAGAAGCTAAACACTCAAACTTAAATAAACTTCAGTACATTTCAACTCAAAACAAAATATAAAATGTCTGTGCCCTAAAGGTTAGCCTTACAGGCAAAAATCGCTCAATATTAAAGTCCTTTCAGTCAATGTTTTAGCAATTTAGAACATGCAATATTTCCAACATTACCCACTAAATCAGTGTTTCTCAACCTTTTTCGGGCCAGCGCCCCCTCTAGCCATTATCCAGGTCCCTCACCGCCCCCACCAAAGAATTTGTAAGCTACTTTGCGCTGACTATTATTTTATTATTATTACAGCTTGTAATATTACATTGTAGATGTTTTGATTTTTATGCTTGTTTCTTTATTTATCATCAAAAATAATTTACCAGAGAACAAAAAGTCATGGGAATAGAAATTATTTTCACAGGCGTCTACGAAAAATTTAATGAACATTCAAGTTAAAATTTGTAGGTCTAACAAGCAGCCAATCAGAGTGCAAAAATATTCTTGTTCTTTGCCATTTTCTAGTTGTTAAATATTATACAAAGATGTACAACATGCCAGTTTAAACTTTGATCTATTTGCAAACCGACTGAGCTCTGCAACATTAAAACATGGATAGAACTGTAACTACATTAATCATAGCTCTTCTTCTCTTCAGTGTTTGTGGGTTTTTGGTAGTGCAGCTCTGTGCTGCCTTCAGGAGAATGGGACATCAGAGTATCATCCATAAAATTTCACCCACATGGCATTTATTGTTCAAACCAGAGCCTTCAGGGGAGAAAAAAAGTTCCAGGTCCTTTTAATTCCATACAAATATGAGACAGAAACATGAATTATATCTTTAAATACACCTGTCTATTGATTTATAGATTAATTGTTTTACTGGACAGAAATTACAAAGAACAAATCTGCTTCTTAATCAAATCTAATGAGTCAAAGTGTCATGGAGTCATCAGCCTCATGATATTAACACTGACATAAAAAATATTGAAGAAATAAATATATCAAATCTAATTAAAAACATAAATAAGTGATCAGTTCTTTACTGTTATGGTCTGTAAGATATATTTATTCTCAGTATTAGATATGGTTTCAACAAACCCATGGCACTTCAAGAATATTATTTTGCCTTTTATCTGGAAATAGCGTCTGTTTATGCTTGCCATACATCCTGTGTAGGCCTGTCGTGATAAACGATAAATCAATTAATGGGATGATAAAAAAACTTATCGAGATAATTTTAATTATCGTCTTTATCGTCTCTTCCTGCCTTTTTTTCTTTTTATTGATCTACCTGTGAGGCATGTGGCTAGAGTCAGGGTAAGGTCCTAGCTGAATGAAAATCATTATAACATATTTATGTTACGTTAACGAAGAACAGCTGAAAACTTGCCGGTCCACTGGACTTTGTGTTGCACAGTTTCAGCTGTTTGGGATTCCCCTCAGTAATTTCCCCTCAGAAAGCAGGAGGAGAATCCGCGCTTTCTGATTGGCTGCCTGTCACATTCAGCGTTAAGCTCCCAGTCGGGGAAAACCCTGATTTAGATCAGAGCGGCCACTAGGAATGCCTTTTGGCAGACTGACGTAAACCTTTTCAAACAACGGAAACAATTTCAGTATTTTGATTATTGAAATTTAAAAGTTCTGTGTTGTTCTATCGCCCCCGTTTCATACCGGACCACTTACAGCACTGGTGTTAACGCTATAAAATGAACGCTCTCTATTGTGGTATCACACACGGAGGGATATCTTTATTTAAATGGGTTCATATTTCAGAGGGATACAAAATCAGGGTATCGTGATTTTAGCAATTACATGTATAAGAGTGATTTTCTGTTGTCCTTCCATGGAAGCGGGTAGCATCCAGACGGACAATAAAACACTTTTTAATACAAGTTGCTGCTTTGACATGATCACAGAACTGCCAAAACATATGTACAAAAATCCTCAATAAAACATAGAATATTAGAAAATCAGACACCAGACTAAGTGAATCACAGCAACGTCATGAGCCGGTGTAACGCTGACCTGATGGTGAAGCTGCTACTAGCAGGAGAGGAGCTGCGCCAAAAGCTACAAACACTGAATTGAAGGAGAGCTGCCATTGATACAGTTGCAGCCAGGCATGATTTAATGTTACACCATACAGTTTAGGGAATTTGCTCAAAGTCTAAACTGGTATTGTTGTGCATTTAAGGTGTAAAGTTTACCTTCGACCAAATGCCCCCAAAGGAATCCCAGCGCCCCCATTTTGTAAAAATGTCCAACTTCCCATCTTGTCCTTTTTCCTTTAGCCATGCCCAGCGCCACTTGTTTTTAATTCCTTTCTCAAGTAAACGTGTTTCATTACCGGGTGATACAAACTCCATCTTCTTTCATATCGCATTTGATTTAACCGCCGAACCGAACATATGCGCTTCTTTTCTACAAACCGTTTTACAGTCATTGGTCAAGAACACGGGAGCTAGAATTCTGATTGGCAGACCTCTTTGTCTATAATCTACGTTTAGTTGAAGCGGGCCGTTTGGTCCAATGCTCGCTTTGCTTGAAAGTCTGGCCCCAAGACGGAGCTCTTTACGCCTAAGTTTCAAACATCTGACTAAATAAATCTTCCTTATTTTAATTGTAAGTAGTTCTTTAAATGTCCTGTGAGATGATATACATACCCATGTATCCATAACAGCCGTAACTTTCAATATCCAGCAAGTTATTTTCGCAATTTACTGTCTATTAAATGGGTGCTCTCCGGATTAATTACTCTCTTCAGCTGCATCTGTGAAGTTACCATATTAACCCAATATTTGCTGGAAAGTGCAATGTCTCCCCTTTCAGAAACCGTTGAAATTTTTCAGATAGCGCTACGTGTGGCGGAATTATGGTACTGCAAATTTAGATGCGTCTCTGTCGATACGTTTCGGTGTAGAACGGTCCCGGAGACTACAGTTTGGTTGAGGCAGACCTAGAGTCCCCAGGCTCAGTTTCCTCAGTGGTATATTGGTGGGATTAAGGAGGTCTTCGAAGTACTCTGCCCACCGGCCCACAACATCCCGAGTCGAGGTCAGCAGCACACCATCCCCACTATAAACAGTGTTGGTGCTGCACTGCTTCCCCCTCCTGAGACACCGGATGGTAGACGAGAATCGCCTCGAAGCCATGAAGAAGTCAAACAAACATACAAAACTGCTTTATTGTAGTAAAGTCTTACTGCTCTTACATTACCTTCATCTCTCATGTTCCTGTCTATCTTGGGTCCAGCATTCCTCTCTCTGAAGGAAATACCCTCCAGATGGCGCTGCAGTGCCTCCTGGATGACATCATACAATGGCTGCTCCTGCACAGGCGCAAACTCAAATACATGACTCTTCATACTTGAATCTAAACATCATGTGCAACTGCAATGTATAAAACCACTAGTGGGAAAACAGTGATAGCCATCAAGGAGATCAATATTGTAATGACTCCAGCACAACACAGATGTAGTCCCGTCAAATGGGTTTTATTAGTGAACAGGAACGAGCCGCTATTTCTGAGGCGCGGCCCAAACCGTAATGCTCCCGAACTAGCTTCCTGCTAACACAGCCGAACTCCCCCTCTCCCGGTCCTGACCAGCTGCTCCTCCCATGCCCCGCCCACATGACATGTCTATCACATGTGATTGAGCGATAGCAGAGTCACACAGGGGAAGACTATACCTTTATACACATAACTGTACGGGCACCAGCAGAACTAAAACACAGAATCGTTACAATATTATAACAAAGAATTTTTTGCTGTGTGTACGTACCACCTCCCCTGGTTTGCAGGGCTCACAGTCATCTGTGGGGTACATGCGGGTGACAGGGCAACGCAGAATTTCATGTCCCTCAGGAACGAGATTGGTATAGTCCTTCAGAGAAAAACAGACAGCTGACTTTAACCACCCCCCCAAAAAAACAACTATTCTTGAGCATTCACTTTATTAACACTCAAATCAAAGTTATTTACCACATTTACTCGCAGAGTATAGAAACCCTATGAAAGTGTGTTTAGGAGTTTTTTGTTTCAATATTTACTGACAAAAACCTTCTCTTATAAAATGACGTCTGAAGCAATTGTTTCACAGCAACATCACTTTATTTTTTCCTACTCCTTTTTGAGCATGTTAAGATTATTGTGGTACAAAAATATGTCTTTGGCATACCTTGTTCATTACTGTTATTTTATACTGCTATAATGTTCAAAATAAATAAATCTCCTTTGTTTCTTGGTTTATAAAGACAGAAGCATAGTCCTTTGATCATTTTGTATTAAAATGTTTGAGAGGTTCAGTAAGTTAGATCTCATGTACCTGAATGCACTGCAGCCACCACCACACAGCATCCCTGCAGTTGTATCTGGCATTGCGACCCTCTCCCAGCAAGTTGGGGATCAAACCGTGACGCAGGGTTCCAGCAAAAGCCAGGATGATATTGCTATGGATACCAAGACAAAATAGTTTGCTATAAAGTTCAGTTGAATGACTCCTATAAAAATTAATCCGGTCACACACATACCGTGCTTCAGTGTGTCTCCCTGTTATAAGCAGGAGTCCTCTGAGAGCGATGAAAGTATCTCTACCCCAACAACGGAAAATCCCAGCAGAAAAATGAGGAAGACCTAAAGATATATCAGGTATGTAAAACTGAAAAAACATTACATTCTTTTATTGGTTTAATTGTACACTCTGACTATAAAATTGGAATACAGCCAAAACAAAGACAAAATAATTCCTTCTGACCATAAGTATGTTTTTTTATCCAGCCCTGGTTCCAGAGTAGTTTAGCAGGGGGGATTGGCTTATCTTGGGGTGTGAAGTGGGGGCAGAGTAAACAAGCTTTTACTTTAATATAAATACATACACTCACTGGCCACTTTATTAGGTATACCTGTCCAGCTGCTCATTAAAACAAATGTTGAATCAGCCAATCACATTAAATGACTTTGAACATGGCATGGTTGTTGGTGCCAGACTGGCTGATCTGAGTATTTCAGAAACTGCTGCTCTGCTTGGATTTTCACATACAACCATCTCTAGGGTTTACAGAGAATGGTCACAAAAATAGAAAATATCCAGTGAGCGGCAGTTCTGTGGGTACAAATGCCTTGTTGATGTCAGAGATCAGAGGAGAATGACCAGACTGGTTCGAGCTGTTAGAACGACAACAGTAACTCAAATTATTATTAAAATATTTTTATTTGTTTTAAACATATAAGAACAACAACGAAACAGACAAAAACATACAACAGGGTGGAAGGGCTGTATACTCAGGAGAATTTGGTCTCAAAATATTAAAAAAAAGAATCGCTGCCAGGTGATATTGTATTATTGAAAGGAGTCGCTGACTTTGTTTCAAATGTACAAGATTCAGATGGAACATGACATCTTCTACCCACTGCTTATGAGACGGAGTAGCATGGAAATTAATTCACCATCTTCTTTCAGTCTCTCTATTTATTTCTAATTCTCAGGATTTTTTTTATTCCAGATGAACACAGATATATGTTTGTTTAATTCTTTGAAGAACGTCTTAGGAATAAAGACTGGTATGGTTTGAAACAGATATAAGAACCTATGCATGATTGTCATCTTGACTGAGTTTATTCTTCCTACAAGAGACAAAGGGAGCTTTGATCACTTCTCCATGTCTGACTTAGCCTTATTCAGTGCCTTAGTGAAAATTTTGTTAAACAAGCAATTGTAATCAAATGTTACACAGACGCCCAAATAATCAAAACTATTTTTACTGACTGTATAGGGGAAATTATGGAAGGTCATTTGATGCGCTTTTTCGTTTATTGGGAATATAGCACTTTTTGATAGATTCAATCTATACCCAGATACCTGCCCAAATTTTTCAATTAGGTTTAGAACAACAGGTATTGTGGTACTGGGCTTAGACGGAAAAAGGAGGAGGTCATCAGAGTAAAAGGACAATTTGTTTACGTGCCCACCTCTCTGCACACCAGTTAAATTAGCTGAGTTCCTTATCATAATTGCCAGAGGTCCAATGGCGATATCATACAAAAGGGAGCTCAAGGACGCCCTTGTTGAGTACCATGTGAAAGAGGAAAGAAGCTAGAAGTGGCCTTATTTATTTGAACTGACACATGTGGTGCTGTGTACAAAATGGTGATCCAAGAACAGAAAACTGGCCCGAATCCAGAGGTCGTGTGAGACCTTTTTGTTCTCCGTTATTTTGACCGATAGCATAAAAAATAAAACTGTTCATGTTCTATTTTTACCTGTCAAATTAGTCATATTAAGATAAGCTATTTAGTCCCATTTTTTATGCGGTTTAGTTAATATTCACCTAGTTGAACTGTGAACCCAGAACCCATCACACATAAAGCAGTTGAACGCATATAACGTTTTATCCATAGTGACAAAAACCACTTATTGTGGCCTCAATAACTTATAATAATGGAAATTAAACAACTCCATTTTATTTATAAGCACTTAACCTGCTGGGGTCTGAATGCACAGCGCCTCACAAATTCCTCCTGGTCGCATCTGCGGAGAAATCTGTACTAATTCATCAGTCAATTGGATCTGTCTGATCAAACTGATCAATTGAACTCTATGAGCTTTTTACCCTGTATGCGGTCTGGGCGTGCATTAGCTTTTTTGAAATACTAATTTGGTGCATAGTGTTAAGTACAAATAGTAATTAAGTAGTACTTAAGCACTACTTAAAGTGTACTAAGTTTACATACTTTTCTGGACGTAGTACTTAGTGTACTTTAAGTGTACAGTGATCCCTTGCTATAACATGGTTCATCTTTCGCGATCTCGCTGCTTCACATATTTTTTTGTACAGTTTTTTTCACAGTGCATTGTGTTCTGCATCCTGATTGGCTGAACAGTCTCCGAGCTCTTTCTCTAGCTGTGTGCCAATAACAATAATATGCAGCGCATGCAACGCATAGGGGCGCAGCACCAGAGGGGGTGCCAAAATCCCAACTGGAGGGGGCGGCGTGCCGATGATGTTTTTCCATACACTTCAGTGTGCCTTACGCTCCTTCACCTCGCGGACATAACAAGGTAAATTTAGCGAGTTTTACCTTTCACGTATCATCCCCTCAGGGGGGTGAAGGGAGGAGGGGACAGGAATCTAGCTCCCTAGCCCTGTCCTGACGTACCTTCCTTTGGGGGGGAATTATGTTTTCGCATCCATCTGAATAATGGTAGTGGCGCCACTGAATATAAGTAATACAGATTGGCCATTCAGGAGATGAAAGCTGAAAACTTTGAATGCCTGTTGGAAAAAAACACTTCTCAGATTTCACTTAACGAGGGTTAAGGCTTAATGTTTTATTAATAAATACTTGCTGTGGTAGATTACTACACGGTTTGATAATCATCAATCTGTCTCGAAGTAAAACTTTCAGCTCCGATGTTGGTCTTCCTTTAGTTATTATCTCCTGCTTCAATTGAAAATCCACTTTAGAAAACTGTTTAAGTGTAGAAATGTAGTCTTTCATGTTGAAGTTGAAAGAGAGGAGAAAACAAATACTTTACTTATTTACAGTGTGGCTAGGCCCATGGCTAGCTCACTGTGTCTTACTCTGCAGTTGTGCAGTCACAATATCTGGGATCATGAGTGCCCCCTCTAAAAAAACAGCGGTGAGGCAAGAGAACTGCCAGTCTCCCCTCGAGTCTGTTCTCTGCCGTTTCTGATCGTCTGATCGCTCCTCCTCATACAAAATGCGATACACACACAGTTAGTGACAAAAAACACTGTATATTATATACATAGGCGAAATTATGGAAAATCAGTCCATATATTAAATGTTTCTTAGCCATTTTATTGCGGGCGTACAGACAGGACGAACATGCTCTCATATAATGGCAGCCAGTGCAGTTAGCGAGAGATTGCGTAATCTCAGGTGAGGTTGAGCTCGCTGCTGCCTCACCGGCTTCGCTTCTGAGCATTTGAATGGGAAAATGCGAAAATCCAGCGATTTTGAAGAAAAACTATTCAGAATTGGTTAAGCTAAGTAAAAAATACATACTTTATAGTACAAAACCACAGGGTGAAAATAGTAATATAAATAAATCATATAAATGATTGTATATTATATATTATTTTTCCATGATGACATGTGAGGCTCTGCCTCACCTGCCTCCCCTGACCAGTAAAATCCCCAACATAGCGATAATTTAGAATAACCAAACACAGATGACGATGTAGAAGCAATAGTGATAGTTTGTGGAGTCATTTTAAGAGATAAAAGACGTAACAAAAAGAAAAAGCGGTGGATGAATGACGACGGGAGCAGCCACTCTATTTGCTGCACTATGATTTGGAGGTGACTATTATGCTTTTTCATAGTTAACATTTTTAACTGAATAAACATAATAATGACCTTTAGATTTAATAATAAACATTTCCACATATCTCCGATATCCACCGAACTCTAAGTTGCACGCTATCAGCAGCTTGGGATTCCCCTCTGTTCTTACGTCACTGCGCTTTTTGATTGGCTACCTGTCACATTCAGCAGGGTGAATTCTCATTTGAAGTCAGGGAAAACCCCACAGGCTGCAATAAAAGGGTAAAGACAACCCAAATAGGGCATATTCAGTATTTAGTGGGAACACCAACATGCAGAAGCATTATCTGACTGTTCATCCCCCCCCCGCCCCCTCATCCCCCCCAGGCCGCAACAAAATTTCCAAGTCTTGACCGGTCCGCGGTAATAAAAAGGTTGGGGACCACTGATTTAGCACATGCTAGTAGCAGACACAAAGGACCACTTTTACTGTTACAGTTAACGTTCGGAAACTACCGTAATAACGTCTGTTAAATCTAATCTTGGCAACTTTTTATTTTTCAACCGTAATCAATGCTATACAATTGACCTGTTATGACTCAAATTTTGGGTGTCCGCCCCCCTGTGCTGCTGCTGCATCGTTGTGGAAAACCTAGAGCGGCAGAGATATCTGAGGCTTATATGTGTATGTTTACTGGTTTAAAAAAAACAAAAAAAACTTTGGGGTTGTGGCTTATAGTCCGGTGCGGCTCATAGTTCAGAAAATATGGACTATAATCCTTCCTGGATTTTTTCTGTGAAGAACCCAGAGAATGTTATTTGATTGTGCTTTCTGGAAAATAATACATTTTTACATTTAGGCACTCCTGCAATTGTCACACTTTTTCTGTTACAAACTGACTCTGGCGCCCCACCAGAGAAGGGAAAAGTTATGTGGCCCTCACAGGAAAAAGTTTGGGGACCACTGACTTAAAGTATGCTTTCATTTAATATATTTCTTAAAAGTGTATTTTGATACAATTATGTTTAAAGTTATAATGTCAAAATTGGTACAAGAATACTTTTAGTATACTTTGTATATATTTATAGCCATTACACTTAATACTTAGTAGACTTAAAATATATTTACACAAATGTAAGTATATTTTAAATATACTAAAGTAAGTTTTTTCACATGTTAATGGATAAAGCAGTTGTAAAGGCTGAACAAAGTGTGGGAAACGGAGGGCATAGATAAGAGAAGTGCGGGAGCCCCTACTGTATCAAATCAGCAGAAAGTTGGTCACGGAGGTAAAAGTGAAAGAACTAGCTTCTAGTCAAGGGGGTATGGCTGACTCTGGCAATGTCCCGAAATACCTACAGGCGTGTTTTTATCTATGAACAAAGTGCTATGATACCTGCTGCCAGTGAGACACAGCACTGCTCCTTTTCCCCAGTGATGGAACTGATGCGGTATGGGACATCCTCCACTTTTGTTGAAATGGGAGGCAGAGCTGGAAAACGTCCAACTCCACACATCTGAACTGAGCCGAGAGCCAGGTGACGGACAAACGTAGAACCTCGCTCAATGAAGCTGTTTAAATACAACATGCTCATTTAAAGTATCACTTTGTAGCTTAAGATTCGGCCATTTATCAACAGGCCTAACCATAGAAATTTTAAAACACTATAATAGGGGTCCTCAAAATCAGGCCTTGAGGGCTGCTGTCCTGCAACTTTTAAACGTGTTCCTGGTTCAACACACTTCAACCAAATGGCTGAATTACATCCTCGGTTTAGTCAAGTCTTCTTCAGAGTCTCGATAATGACCTCATTATTCGGGTGTGTTGAAGTAGAGACTTATCTAAAACATGTAGGACATTGGCCCTCAAAGACTGGATTCAAGGATTCCTGCAAAATAGATAGAACACAAATAGATTTTACCTCGACATGAGTTTGAACGTGGCATCCAGAGCTGTGGTGTAGGTTGACACCAAGATGGCATCAAAGTAACAAGGGATGAGGTATCGAGGAAAGTGCCTCAGGTAGTCAAACATGGCACCCAACCACTGACCCACCTGCAGAAACAATGATGCAAAGGGTAATCTGTTACAGAGGTCTTTAGGTGCTTATACTTTATTGATAACGTTTAGTAAAGCTACATACTATTACATCGCAACAAATTAGAAAATTGCATAAAAGTGCAGTATCTATTGACAGTCATCTCAGAAAGTGAAAGTGCGGTGAGGGGAGGCAGGTGAGGCAGAGCCTCACCTGTCATCATGAAAAAATATATAATATACAATCATTTATATTACTATTTTCACCCTGTGGTTTTGTACTATAAAGTATCTATTTTTTACTTAGCTTAACCAATTCTGAATAGTTTTCTTCAAAATCGCTGGATTTTCGCATTTTCCCATTCAAATGCTCAGAAGCGAAGCCGGTGAGGCAGCAGCGAGCTCAGACTCACCTGCGATTACGCAATCGCTCTAACTTGACAGCATGTTCGTCCTGTCTGTACGCCGGCAATAAAATGGCTAAGAAACATTTAATATATGGACTGATTTTCCATAATTTTGCCTATGTATATAATATACAGTGTTTGTCACTAACTGTGTGTGTATCGTGTTTTGTGTGAGGAGGAGCGATCAGAAACGACAGAGAACAGACTCGAGGTGAGGCAGGCAGTTCTCTTGCCTCATGGCAGGGGGCGCTCATGAGACCAGATATTGTGACTGCACAACTGCAGAGTAAGACACAGTGCTAGTGTGTGGCTAGCCATGGAACTAGCCACACAGTAAAGTACAGCGATATATTCGTTTTCTTCTCTCTTCCGACGTCAACATGAAAGACTACATTTCTACACTTAAACAGTTTTCTAAAGTGGATTTTCAATTGAAGCAGGAGATAATAACTAAAGGAAGACAAACACCGGAGCTGAAAGTTTTACTTCGAGACAGATTGATGATTATCAAACAGAGTAGAAAAGACATGCCGAGAATAAACTTGGCTTTGGATGAACAGTTATTTTTGTGCAGAATTAGGGGTGCATTGATTTCATTGATACGTAAAGGTAAGACAGCAAAAAGATGTTTTAGTTTGGTTTTTTAATGAAATGTGCATTTTGTGGGCTACAGTTAATGTTTAAATAATTCAGTAAAGTAGAAGCAGTAACTAATCTACCACAGCAAGTGTTTATTAATAAAACATTAAGCCTAAAATGTACTACAACAACAAAGTAAATGTTCTGTTCTGTGTGCAAAATTCTTGAATGTTTTTTGGTGTTAAATCCTAAAACATGAAGTGGCATTGTTGTCAGTTGCTATGGCAACGAGTCTGCGTAGCTTGGCGAATACAGATCACTTTGCTGTGGATCATAGCACGAATTCAATACCTGAATTTTTAAGTTTCACTGAGTTAACGCGGCTATGGATGACATGTAAAAGATCAGTCTTTTTGCCCCCCAGCGTTGTATGCATGCGCAAAATTTCCGTAGGTCCAATAACATGGACCTATGGACCTATATATCACGTCACTGATATATATAAACATTTCACGTAGAAACAAATATTTCAAGTTTTTAGTTTTTGTGATTCTGTAGGGTTTGAGAAAATTAGAGTATCACATTAGACCAGTCAAAAGTAGATGTTTAAAACACAAACATCAGGAAAAGTTTGAACATTTCTTTGCACTCAATATTTGGTTGGGCCTCCCTTTACAAGAATTACTGAATCAATGCACTGTGGCATAGAGACAATCAACTTGTGACCCTGCGTACTATGTGACTATGGGAGCTCAGATTGCTTTGATAGCTGCTTTGAGGTCATCTGCCTGGTTGAGTCTGAAATCTCTAATTTACCTCTTGACAACAATTTAATTCAGTTCCTGAATTAAAGGGCCAATTCACAACAGATGTCTCAAGGCATTTACAAAAAAAAAATATTTAAATTCAATCGCAAATACATTCCAATCAATTCTAGTTATCAAACAGTAAGCCCAATTAATTTTTGAGAGCAGTTAACGTTCCTTTCTAAGAAAAGAAACTTTTCTTAGGAGTGAGTTACTTTCAACATTCACTCCTGCTGCACAAACACATAGTGACAATGACTTGCATTGCATAGTTTTTCTTCAAAAACTATGTCAGTGCATTGTGTCACTGACTTTACGACAATCTTAAAAGTAGAAAGGGTGTCTGCCTCATAGACTAAAACTGGGAACTGGTTCCATAAGAGAGAAGACTGATAACTAAAGGATCTCCCTTACATTCTACTTTTAGAAATTCTAGGAACCATTTGCAGATCTGTCGTCTGAAAGAAAAGTGATGTGTTAGGAACATATGGAACAATAAGATCTATGGCATATGATGGGAATTTTTTTTATTATTAGACATGAAACAAACTCATCACAACATACTCCTGCATTTGTTAATAAGTTGCTGCTGGCTAGAAGGAGCAGAGTGGGGGAGTCGCATCTGTGATGCAAAGTTCAGAAGCTTGGAAACTGCAGCTCCAAGGAGGAACTTTGACCTCACAGCTCTACATATCAATGTCACCAGGTGACTCTGAACCCATACAATCACTGAATAAATGCTTAGGATGTACCAAATGTGTGTGTAGATGTGTGTGGATGTACCAACTTTCTCCAACTGAATAGAAACAAAACTGAAGTTATTATCTTTGGACCTAAAGAGGAACGATATAAAATTGAACAGCTTCAGTTATAATCAATCAAAAATCAATGAACAGCTTCAGTTACAATCAATCAAATTTTATTTGAATAGCACATTTCAGCAGCAAGGCATTTCAAAGTGCTTTACAACATAAACACAAAAACATGCTACAGAATCAACAATCAAAACATTACATTAAGTGCCATCACTAAATTTGTAATTGATTACGTTTCAAATACAACTCTAAATATAACTCTATGTGGTGCATAGAAGCTGAATGCTGCCTCTTCTCACCTGGTTCTGGCTCTGGGGATGCAGAGCAGACCAGAACCAGAACACCTGAGGGGTCTGGAAGGTTGGTACAACAACAACAGATCTTTAATGAACCGTGGTGCTACGCCCTTCAGTGATTTATAATTTAACAACAATATTTTGAAGTCTATTCTCTGAGCTACAGGGAGACGGTGTAAAAACTGTAGAACTGGTGCTATGCGTCCTATCTTTCTGGTTTTAGTGAAAATGCGAGCAGCAGCGTTCTGAATCAGCTCCAGTTGTTTGATTTGTTGGGCAGACCTGTGAAGATACTGTTGCAATAATCAATGGGACTAAAGATAAACGCATGGATGAGATTCTCTAGATCTTGCCGAGACATGAGTCCTGTAATTCTGGAGATGTTCTTCAGGTAATAGAACTCTGACTTTGTAACTGTCTTTATGTGGCTCTGAAGGTTCAGGTAAGAGTTCATCACTACTCCCAGCCTGATTGCTGGTTTTCAGTTGTAATAACTGAAGCTGTGCGTTGACTCTGGTTCATTCCTCTTTAGGTCCAAAAATAATAACTTCAGTTTTGTTTCTGTTCAGCTGGAGTAAGTTTTGGCACATCCACACATTTATCTGTTCTAAGCATCTGCACAGTGATTGGATGGGTTGAGAGTAACCTGGTGTCACTGTAATGTAGAGCTGTGCATCATCTGCATAGTTATGGTAGCTAATCTTATTTCCTGTTATAACCTGAGCTAATGGAATATAAATATTGAATAAGAGGGGTCCTATGATTGAACCTTGGGGTACCCAAGGTTCACCTCTTTGATGAGAAATTTTCAATTGAAACAAAAAAGTCCCTGTTCTTTATGTAAGATTCAAAGCAGCTGAGCACTGGACCGGAGAGTCCGACCCAACTCTCCAGTGGATTCAGTAAAATGTCATGGTCAACAGTGTCAAAAGCTACACTGAGGTCCAACAGAACCAGCACTGTGGTTCACCCACAGTTTGTATTTATATGGATATCATTGAACTCTTTTACAAGGGCAGTAGTCTCTGTGCTGTGGTGAGCAAGAAAACCAAACTGGAAGGAGTCAAAGTGGTTGGTTATTGTCAAGAAGCTATTTAATTGTTTAAACAGCTTTTCCAATAACTGCTGAGGTTGGAATTCTGCAGAAGTGATTTGTCCATCCAGATTGTTCTTTTTTATCAGTGGTTTGATAACTGCGATTTTCAAAGCATGTGGTAAAACACCTGATAATAGTGTTAAGTTCACTATTTGGATCAGATCATTAGCAACGGCAGGCAGAACTTTCTTAAAGAAATGTGTGAATAGGACATCCAGGCAGCAGGAACTTCAGCTTAATTGACATAATTTCTTCTAAGGTTTTATAATTAAGTAGTTGAAATTGGAACATTTTTTGTATTTGTTTTGTTTGGACACAGTAGTGACTTTAGAGTGGATGTGCAGATTAATCTTCTGATTTTTTTAAAAACTTTCTCTGAAAAGAAGCTGGAAAACTTGTTGCAGGTTGCATTAGATTGAAATTCAGGTGGTAACGCCATAGGAGGGTTTGTGAGCCTGTCAACTGTTGCAAATAAAGCTCGAGCATTTTTAATATTTTTATGACATCTGCAAAGAAAGCCTCACTTGCATGTTTTAGCGTTGAGTGATAGTTACGTAGTCTTTCTTTATAGATTTCACAATAAATTTGAAGTTGAGTTTTATGCCATTTTCGTTTGGCCCTACAGCAGAGTTGTCTTGCAGATTGAACTGTTTGTCCATTTCTCCATGGAGATTTGATCACTTACTTCACTTTAATGGGGACAATGTAATCAATGATATCTGAAAGTTTAGACTGAAAATCATCTACCAACTTACGTATCTACGTCATTTCAGCTTAAGGGCGAGGAAGAAGAGTAGATTTGATTAAATGTTTCTGCTGTGGTTTCTGTGAAAGAACGTTTTGTGACAGTAGCTGTTTGTCCAAGTGAGTTAACGGATAAAGAACTTTCAAAGATAACAGGAAGTGATCCGACAGGGTGACATCAGTTACAGAGACATTGGAAATATTCACACCCTTACTGATAACCAGATCCAGAGTGTGTCCTTGAGTGTGTGTTGCTTGTTTGACATGTTGTGTTAGACCAAAATTCTCTAATATATTAAATAACTTTTTTGCCCCTCTATCTTGGGAGTTGTCAACATGAATGTTGAAATCATCAACAATTATTAAATAATCATAATCAATGCATATGAGAGATAGAAGCTCATTCAAGTCAGTAAAGAAATTTTACACATATATTGGAGTTTTGTATAAAGTTAGTATCAAAATTTGTTTGTGGCCTTCAACCTTAGTTCCAAGATATTCAAAAGAGGTGAAATGACCCAAAGAGATTTTACTACAATTTATGGTATTCTTAAATATTGAAGCCACCTTTTCTATGTTTTCTATGCTTACTTAAAAAAATTGTAGTTAGGAGGCGCTGATTCACTAGTACGATTGGTTCATTGTTGTCATTCAACAATGTTTCTGTCAGAAACATATCAATATTATGCTCAGTGATGAAATCATTAATTAGTAGAGCTTTAGCACAGAGAGATCTAGTTTTTAAAAGAGCTAGTTTAAGTGACTTGGAGGCCGAAAGTTCTTCAGCCTGAGGTTCCTTTAAGCAGGGGATCAGTCTGAGGTATGAATTAAGACCACTGTGTTTTGTATTTCTGTTTTCTGTAACTTTTTTTGTAGTGATCCGGACAGGTAATGTTCTGTTTTACAGTGCCAGTGAGCCAGATACATTCTGGAGGAAGACGGGTGTAAAGATAATATGTGGTCTCAGATCTCAGAAATGCAGAGAGTTGGATCCTCTTGGAAGTCAGAGGCAGGTGACTCAAATGAAGTGAGGTCTGCTACGTGAGCGCTAAGGAGAGACGTGCCAAGGCAAACCTGTTGATCCATTCCATCTGTAAATTTGAGAAACTCTGGCCCAGAAGACATTTCATCATAGGTATTATTGTGAATGCCTCTTCCAAAGAGGTGAAAGTGCTGCCAATAGATCCAGAGGTTATCGATGAACGTCACTGAGCTGGCAGAGCAGGTTTTAATCAGCTATTTGTTTATCATATCCAACCTGGAGTGTTTTTTGTCGTCTCATTGAAGTAATGGAACTGGACCATGAAAAATAACCTCATTTTTAATTTTCCCATAGTGTTCAGAAGAATATTAAAGTCCTTTTTCAGAATATTTGGTTTATCAGTGGTTAGAGAGAGCACTTTGCGAGTTAAATCAGATACAGTGTCACAAGAAATCACTCTTGTTTTCTTGGCATTGCAAATGTGACTGATTCCATTTACTGCCTCATCTCCAAAAATAAGCACTTTTGGCATACCTTTCTTTTTCCTGGTGGTCACGTTGTACTTTGGAGCTTTGGGGGGTGGATGTGTTGGTCTTGCCTCATTGTTGATGTTTGAAGGCAAGGTTTCCCTTAGAGCAGTGTTTCTCAACCTTTTTGGCCCAGCGCCCCCCCTAGCCTTTATCCAGGTCCCTTCAGCGCCCCCACCAAAGAATTTGTAGGCTACTTTGCACTGACTAATATTTTATTATTAATATTACTATTACTATTGTCGATGTTTTGATTCTTATGCTTATTTCTGTATTTATCATCAAAAATAATTTCCCAGAGAACAAAAAAGCCATGTGAATAGAAATTATTTTTACAGGTGTCTATGAAAAATGCAATGAGCAATCAATTTAAAATTGGTAGGCCTAACAGCAGCCAATCAGAGTGGAAAAAATATTCCTATTCTTTGCCATTTTCTGGTTGTTAAATATTCCACAAAATGACCAGATAAAAGATGTTCAACATGCCAGTTTAAACTTTGAACTATTTGCAAAATGACTGAGCTCTGCAACATTAAAACATGGATAGAACTGTAACTACATTAATAATAGCTCTTCTTCTCTTCAGTGTTTCTGTCCGTTTCTGGTGGTGCAGCTCTGTGCTGCCTTCAGAAGAGTATCATCCATAAAATTCCACCCACATGGCATTTATTGTGCAAACCAGAGCTTTCAGTGGAAAAACTAAAGTTCCAGGTCCTTTTAATGCCATAAAATATGATACAGAAACATGGATTATATCTTTATATAGACCTGTCTATTGATTTATAGATTAATAGTTTTAGTGGACAGAAATTAAAAAGAACAAATCTAGTTCTTAATCAAATCCTAATGAGTCAAATTGAAAGTGTCATGAATCATCAGCCTCATGACAATATTTACAACATTCAGTAATTTCCCGGCTGGGATGAATAAAGTACCTCACTGACATTAACATGTCAGTGTTAATGTAATTCTACATTAACATGTAATTCTACATGTCAGTGTTAATGTAATTCTACATTAACACTGACATGAAAAATATTGAAGAAATAAATATATCAAATCTAATTAAAAACATAAATAAGTGATCAGTTCTTTACTGTTATGGTCTGTAATATGTATTTACTCGCAGTATTAGATATGGTCTCAACAAACCCATTAACAATATTATTTTACCTTTTATCTAGAAATAGTGTGTTTATTCTTGCCATACAGTCCTCTGTATTAATTATTGATCGAAATGTCTTGCCATACCAGTTTATTCCTCTGTATTTACTTTAGTTTCTTAGTTTATTCTTGCATTTTCTTCTTCATTCATTTTCATTTAGTTTCATTTGATTAATTTCATCCTCTCCTGGTTTATTGCTATGTCCACTTTAGTTTCTTTCCTGCTGCTGGATTTATTTTATAAGTTGCTGCTTTGACATGATCACAGAACTGCCAAAACATATGTACAGAAATACCAGACAAAGTGAATCACAGCAACGTCATCAGCCGGTTTAACACTGAACTGATGCGATGAAGCTAAAGTAGCAGAACGGAGCTGCGCCAAGAAGCTACAAACACTGAATAGAAGGAGAGCTGCCATCGATACAGTTGCAGCCAAACATGTTTTAATGTTACACAATACACTTTTACCAAGTTGCTCAAGGTCTAAACTGGCATTGTTGTGCATTTAAAGTGTAAAGTTTACCTTCGACCAAACGCCCCCCAAAGGACTCCCAGCGCCCCCCTTTTGTAAGGATGTCTACAGCACCCTTGCCATCCTCTGAACGCCCCCTGGGGGCGGTACAGCCCACATTGTGAACCGCTACCTTAGAGGCTCAGGCTGAAGTGCAGAAAATCTGTTTTTTAGTGGGATTCCCACTCCATTGATTTGAGGAAGAGTCGTTTCATTTCCACAGGTAGCGTTGATCTCAAAGTTCACCTTCAGCCATTGAATCGTCATTTCTATAGACTGAAGTTGTTGTATAATACTGCTAATGTGCCTGGGGTTGAACAGAGGCATTTTGCCCTGGTTCAACTTGGAAATGAAGAAAAGTAAGGTAAAAATAAAAGTAAGAAAATCCCCCAGTGCTTAGGTTTGAAGTAATCCAGATTGATGTCGATAATGTAAATGTAACTATAAAAACTGTGACTTTAAAAATAAGTCACAGTCAAATTTATCAGTAAGGATGAGAGAGAGCAGGATAAGTTGTTCCTCCTTCAGCTGCCAGACAAATCTCAAATAAAAACTAAAGATCAGGCCCAAAATCTGGGTGTAGCAAAGGACTCTGACCTGAATCTTCAGAGCCACATTAAGACAGTTGCAAAGTAAACTTTCTATCACCAGAAGAACATTTCCAGGATTAGAGGACTAATGTCTACGCAAGATCTAGAGAAACTCATCCAGTGCTTTATAATACATTCACTCATTCATACACTGATGGTGGTGAGCTACTGGAGAGTAGCCACAACTGCCTTGGGCACACTTACAGAGGCGAGGCTTCCATGCACCAGTGCCGCCCTCTGCCTCCCCCCTCACCCCACAAGTAGCTTTTTAAAGAATTCCCAAGGGTTAAATACTTTGAATAATAATTTGAGAAAACCGTAATATTTGATAAATAGGATCATTTGGAATGTATTTGCTATTGAATTTAAATTATTTTTTTGTAAAGTGCCTTGAGATGGCATTTGTTGTTAATTGGTGCTATATAAATAGGACTGAACTGAAGTAAATCTGGAAGAGCTGCAGAAAAGGTGATTACCCTATGCACTGTTCAGATGGGAAAATCTGCTAATAGGACAACTATTAGTTTTCAATTAGTAACATTCTGCAGATCAGACATCTGTGGAAGTGTGTAAAGAATAAAACCATTGCAAACATATAGTAAAAATTAAACTTTTGTGTATAGAGAGGCCTATTGCAGTGCTTATAGCATAATGAACTCCTCATTTAAAGCTGATGAAACTCACCTGTGCCAGAGGTCCATCTCTATGCTTCAGCCTGTTGGAGACAAAGTCTATGAGCCAGTCTCCTTCTCTGAGGTTAGCACACAGAGGATGGCCAAGGTCATTAGTGGGACGGATATCTGCCAACACAGACATCAGACCTGCAAGAGACATAACACTCATGGCACAACGTTTTTGGGACGTTGTGTACACCTGTTGAACTTGACTCAGTAAGAAAAGAATGGTATCTCTTCAACATGAACCTTGTAGTCCTGAATACTTCAGGCCCTCCCAGCCTGGGACGCTGTAACAGCCTCCACCGTCCTCTTGTTCTTCTGCTTCGCAGCGAAACAGCAAGATGTTCATGTCGGCTAGCGTCAGCTTAGACATTATCCTGTGAAACACAGCTTCACACATCAAATAGCCCATATCTGCAACTGTACATAATTATAATATACATGACACCATATCTCCCACTGCCAGCAGTCATCTTGTGACACTGTCACAAGGCAGGTAGTCTCGGATCCTGTATTATTAATTATGGAAAATTGCAGAAGTGATGAAAAGACACAAAGAAATCTATACAGCAACTCTATTGGAGTCAAAGAGATTATTTTTCTCCAGATTAAGACTTACTGACACAACCTGCTGTCCTGAGAAGAAGAAATATAAGACAGGATGGTGCCAGTGTGTGCAGCAAGCTGTCAGTCACAGTCTCACTGACTTGCTGTAGGCGATTCCATTGTATTTTTGCTTGGCTTCAGTGGTCAAGATTTTGTATCTCCATTAAGTTTATAAGTTTTCAGTCAGTGAGCTGTTAAGCTAAACACCAGGTCACTCCATTATATACAACCAAGTAACACAAACTGTTTATTATTCTCTACAAAAATTGGATAAGTAAGGTTGTGTTTTATTAGATTCAGGATTTACTGGACTAAATGAACATAGTTTTTATATATTGTGGAAAGTCACAACATATGTGTGTGTTGTGTGAAGTAGTCTATTAATCACATAAATTTACTTTGGGTTTACTTTTAAGACTTTACTGTCACTCAAACTTTGGACAGCTTTTTAAAAAGTCTTAAATTCCAAGACAAACACTGCAGCTTGGAACCTAAACTTTAACCACTTCAGAAATGTCTAAAACTAACAATAAATATTAATAATTATCACTAGAGATAGTAATGCAAAAATTGCACTTTAAAAATTATCAGTAATACATTTATAACAAATTTATGTCAGATCATGATTTCTTGGTTAATGTCAAATTGTCATAATGAAGAATTTTTTTTAATAATGTCAACTTTGCATTAGAAGTGTCATGAAATATTCATGTGAATAACATTTATTCATGAATATAAATATTCATGAAGACTTATTCATGTTCATGACAGGTGTTGCGTCATGTTTATGACTGTGTCATGACAGTCTTATTCACAACCCGTCAAATAAAGTGTTACCCAGATTTGTATGACCCGCAGCTCTGGCCTGAAGGAATTTTCGTTATGTTCTTTTATGAGAAGCTCAGAGAAAGGTTCTCAGTAGGGTTTGAAGAAATTTCAGGCAACATTTAGTTCAGTTTTGTCTAAACAATAACGTGGTTTTATCTACTAAATAGAAGCTGCCAGCTGACAACCATACATATATCAATGAAGCATGGCATACAACATCATGGCTTAATCACTGTATATGTACTGAATGCATAACCAATGTGGAGATTTTGTATTCCTTGGCAAAACTGATCACATTTCTGTTTATCTGGAATTAAACTGTGAAAAAGTGCCAGAGTTGCTCAGTTATGGGAATAGCATATGTAGTAGGAAGCTGATTTGGAGTACAGTGACCGACAAAGATATTAGGAAATATAACTTGCTGCTGGATAGAAGTCCAAGCAATATTTCTATACATAGGAAAACTTTGTTGTGTGTCAATACTAACTGTGAACATAAAGAGTATAAAAGTGAGTCAAAAACTATGTTTCAGAAGATTACTGATTGCATTAATAATCAGGTGTTTTGAACAAAAAAGGTAAACAAAGTATGTGTCAAAACCAGGTTGGACAAAGTATGCCTCTGCATTTCATGCTGAGTCTGGAGTAGCCTATAAGATTGGGTTGCTATAGGGAAGCCAAGATCTGTAATGACCTTAGAGTTTAAGAAAATTGCAAATTCTAAATTTAAGAAAGCTGTCTGCTACCTAAAAAGGTATGATCAGAGAATCATACGCAAATAAACTCCTGTATAATAATGTGTCTGAGGTTTGGGAGGAGATAAAGTTCATTAACAGTAGTAAGCCTCTGCTGCCAGCAAATATTTCAGATGTTGTTGGAAATAAGAAAATTGTGCAAGTATGGAGGAAGCATTACTGTTGAATTTTTAATTGTGTAAATAGTCAGAGGTCCAGTGTTGGTAATATTGATTACAATAACGGCATGATTCTTAGACCAGATGAAGTATGTGTTGCCATTGAGAAAATGCCATTAAATAAAGCACGTGGTCTTGACCAATTACAGTAGTCCCTCGCCATATCGCAGTTCACCTTCTGCTGTCTCACTGTTTCGTGGATTAATTTATTTTTCTTTTATGCAGCACTGCATTTTTTAGATTCTGTGACAAAATTCTACTGTATGAATCAGACCACTTTGTTTCGTATTTTGATTGGGTCAATTGACATCAAAGCGCTTTGTTCTGTGTCTTGATTGGCCATGAGAGAGTTGGTCTATATTTAAACTATGGTTTAAAAACAAACCATAATTTGTTTTTAAACCATAGTTTAAATATAGACCAACATTTAAACTATGATATAAAAACCAGGCGCAAGAGGAAGACGCTAACCATTGCTAACCATCGGAAGGGAAAAGCTATGCGGCTGTAGGGCGCCGCTTCGAGATAAACGAGTCTTCTGTTCGGTACAAAAAGGAGGAAAAAAATATAAGGACAACAGCAGCAGTAAGCTTTAACCAGAATGTGAAGAGGGTGGTAACTGTCTGCAATAAGACCATTGTGAGGATGGAGTCTGTATTAGCCTTATGGATCAACGACTGCAGGAAAAAGAACACCACACTGGATATGAACACCATCCGCCTGAAGGCAAAAAATCTTTATGAAACTTTTGTTGAAAATGATGATATTCCTGACAATGAGGAAGATGATGATGCAGAGCCGGGACCATCCAGCGCTTCTCCCACAGGAACAACCCCATTTATTGCCAACAAGGGCTGGCTTGACAAATTTCAGAAGCGCTTTGGACTTAAGAATGTCTCTCTGCATGGAGAAGCTGCCTCTGCCGATACAGATAGAGCTGAGGAGTATGTGAACAAAATTAAAGCCATCATTGAGAAAGGGGGGTACAAACCTGAACAGGTTTTTAATATGGATGAAACCACACTGTTTTGGAAGCGAATGGCTTCTCGCAACTTCATTATGAAGAATGAAGCAAAAGCCCAAATGCCCAAAAAGAGTGTGTGGCCGTGATAATGTGTGGAAATACCGCAGGATTTATGATAAAGCCGGGGCTTATTTATAAGTCAAAAAACCCAAGAGCCCTAAAATACAAAAACAAAAATGCATTGCCTGTGTACTGAATGCACAATGCCAAAGCCTGGATGACAAAAGTGCTCACCTCAAACTGGTTGCAGCGCTGTTTTATCCCGGAGATGAAGCATTATCTGAGAGAGCAAGGCCTTGACTTTTAAGTGCTTCTGCTCATGGGCAATGCAGGAGGCAATGCTGCTGATTTGTCGTACGATGGCGTGCAAATAGAATATCTGCCGCCAAACACCACATTGCTGATTCAGCCTGTGGATCAAGGGATCATCTGCTCTTTCAAAGCTCTCTACACCGGGAATGCGCTGCAACATCAGGTTGAAGCTGTGGACTCGGACCAAGACTTCTCACTTAAGGCTTAGCGGCGTGGATACATTGTGTCTCCTAAATATTGAGAGGGCCATTCACGAGATGAAGAGTGAAACTTTGAATGCCTGCTGGAAAAAAACTGTGACTAGAAGTGGTCCATGATAAAGGAAGCTCTCCTGATGATCTCCATCACTCTGCGGTAGATGGAGCTGTGCAGCTGGCAAAGCAGCTCGGAGGAGATGGCTTCACTGATATGACTTCTGATGACATAAATTCCCTGATTGAAGCCCCCTCACAACCGTTAACAGACGAAGACCTGACGGAAATGACAAAGCCCGCAAGTGAAGAAGATGAGGAAGAGGAGGAAGACGACACAAGTGTTGAAGAAGAGGAGGAGGTCGGACTAACACTTGATCGCCTGGCAACCATGGTCAGGATGGTTAATGAACTTCAGTGAGTTGCACAAGAGTGGGACCCTGTGATGTACCGCTCTTTACAGTTCTCTAATGTCATCGAAAGTGGCATGTCAGTGTATAAGAACTTCCTCGCCCAAAAAAACATTGAGCAACAGCAACTCCCAATAACCATGTTCCTCATTCGGAAAAAGACACCAACACCCAGGCCTGCGGAAAACAACGTTACTGATGAGGGTGGGGATGCAGCACCATCAGAGCAACTGTAATACATTTTACCGGGTGAGTAATCATTCAGAATTTCATCATGTTAAAATTATGTAGGTTTCTGAGAGTGTAAACTGTGTGACAATGTGGAAAATGTTAATGACAGTTTTGAAAAGATTTATAAAGAGTGCAAGGCAGGGTTATGGGGCCTTAACATGTATTTGAATAGGGAAAAATTAAACAGTCACCACATCGCGGATTTCGTTTATTGTGGGACGTTTTCAGAACGGAACCCCCGCAATAAACATGTGTATAGATGAGGTTAAATTGTCTCATTTTTTGAACTTATTGCATCTCGTTTTATGCAGCTCACCTGTGGTGTAACTCCAGTAAGGCTATGATGAAGAAACTGCAAATAGAAGTATTCTGAGGAGAATTTTAGAATTCTCCTCAAGTCGAATGTTTGTCATGAATAACGTAGCAACTTTTCATGCTTTGTTGAGGAATTTCATGTATAACTTTAAGTGCCGCTTGGATTTATCAATCAACTCAACTCAGCAATTGTCAGACCTCCGACAACTGCAACACATAGTGAGATTCTAGTTTTTTTAAATATATATTTTTATATATTAAATATTTTTACTTGATTCATTTTATTTTTATTCTTTTATAAATGATATGGAGTACTTTTTTCTCTGAAATAAAGATATACTATTTAATTCAGTTTATTTATATACCATAATGAAATGAGAAAAAGGAAATCCTCACTGTGTAAGGGGTTTCTGCAGCACCTCTGGCGGGTTCTCATCAGGTACACTGCCCCTCCTGTACTTTGGACTGAACTGGGACAGATAAAACCTCAACATGCCCACCAGCTTCTGTGCTTTGGGATCCAAATCAACTCTGGACAGAGAATTAAAAATATATATTTTTAGTAATAACCAATAAAGGTTACAGTGACAAGTAGTAATAATGCACAAGAAATTGAAGGAGTTCAGAAACTGTGGGAGATGTACCTGAAGGAAATGATGCTACCAGGAGTCAATTTCTGGAATTGAATTTCTTGCACAAACTCTGAGCGGCCTTTAGAGGTCACTCCAGCATGTTTCACAACTGCACTTTTCACCATCTGTACACAAAGCAGAATTCCTTTACTATGAAACATGTCTGTAACAGGCCTATTAGAATAATTATGGTTATGGTTGTCTACAGCAATAAAGACAATCAATATATTTTTAAAACTGAATACCACAGATAAGAAAATAACATGTTGAAGATAGTTTTTCTTCCACATTTGTTCTGTGCATCTTCAGCCAAGGCATCAGGCTAGAAGGTAGAAAAGGAAAAAATCTAGAAAATCATCAGTAGTGGGCGACGATGGTCTTAGTACTCCATGTCTGTCAAGGGTTCTTTGAACTTTGCTGCCTACTCTCCCCCTCTCTTAACCCACTTTTCTATCTGATCAATCTTAAACAAAGACCACTACAGCTGGGAAAAAAATAAAAACAAACAAAGAAAACATCTTCAGTGTGCACAACAGTTTTTACCGGTACATGCTCTTTTATTTCCACTGTGTATTCTGGCATGCCATTTATGTATTTCTCATCCTTCTTGTAACTCCCAGCCTCTCTCTCCACTGTCCTTGCCTCCAGTACAATTTCTTCAATCTTGCCTGAGGAGGGAAGAATAAAGAAAACATGCTTCACAAACAAACATTTGTACAGAAATTGAACTGGCACAAAACACCTGCACATACATATCTGATATCTAACAAACATGATAGAGTCCTACCAGGTATGAACATAGGTGGGACATTGTTGCTGTACTGATGGGTTTTGGGGTTCTTGAAGGCTGTCCTACTCACTGTTACCACAGACTGGTGTGTGCTGGGGCAGTGACGAGTAACTGCAACAATATCTGCATCAACCTGGTCCACATACACCTGAAAAATGGAGTAAGTTAGACATGATCCTGGGAACAGGAAGCTTTGTGTCACTACGAGCTCAGACCTGTGAAAAGCCCTGGGCAGCCAGCTCCTGGTGTAGCTTGTTGAGAGCCAGTTTCCCAGCAATGATGCCGCTCTGAAAGCCAACTTCACCAGTAGAGGTGGGAGCTGAAGAGGGATTCCACTTGGGATAAAAACGCTCCTCCTTCACCACAGATATCTGTTATCACACAGACACAGATATGAGAGCAAATTATATTATTAATTCATGTATTTATATCTTAGGTTTAAAGCTGCAGTAGGGCGTTTCACACCTTTCAACTCCCTCACCCCCTTCGGTTCCTGCCATGAACGTGAAAAACTGACAATTCTCCTGTAACTTTAGGTTGTTTCCCCGTTAGCACAGCTACAGCACACTAATGATACCGAGATGAAATATGCCACAGGGAATGTGTAAGCCAGGGGTGGGCAATCTTGGTCCTCAAGTGCCGGTGTCCTACAACTCTTAGATGTCTCCCTGGTCCAACACGCTTGAATCCAACAGCTGAATCACCTCCTAAGTGCAGTCAAGTTCTCCAGAGTCCTGCTAACAACCTCATAATTTGACTCAGGTGTGTTGAAGTTGAGACAAATCTAAAAGTTGCAGAAGACCGGCCCTCGAAGCCTGGAGTTGCCCACCCCTGGTGTAAGCGTTGCATATACAATGAATGACACTGCTAAAACATTCTTCTTGGTTCTGATTGGTTATTTTGACTGGGAGCGGTGCATTTCTGAAGATGGCAGTGGGACCACTGGGAGCAGCCATAAGACCTTGATTGAACTTATCTGTCTCATACTGTACTGTTAAAAGATTATGACAGTTTAAAAAAAACTTTTTTATGTATGAACTGGTTCTGCTTATGTATGTCCTTTTCTGGGGTAAACTACAACACAAAAAGGATGTCTAACCTGATCTTGTTAGTTCAGTGGTTCTTAACCTGGGTTTGATCGAACCCCAGGGGTTCGATGAGTCTGTCTCAGGGGTTCGGCGGAGCCTCTGCCGCAGAGGTAAAGACACACTTGTGTAAAGTTGTTATGACGCGCCCCACTTTGCCATCACTTGCTGCAGAGGATCACGTTACATTGCTTAGTCAATCAGAGCTGTAGAGGAACTCTGATTGAAGGAGTTCCACTCTCAACATGGATTTGAACTTGTGTCTTTAATTACTTAAGCAAAACTCAGTTTTTACCAAATTCTGTTGCATTCGGTGTATTTCTAAATCTGTTCTTTAGTCGCATCTTTTCAGGGTTGCTACTGCCTCTAGTAGCGTGGGGTGGTAACACAACTAATATAATTACATTACTAAATCAGAATACGGCAAAGTCTTTATTATTTATTAATTTTTCATTCTCTTAAGAACATAGAGCTAATTAAATAATCTAAACAAGACCTTAAAGTGGTTCCTATTTCTCTTGATGGCCAACCTGTTGAAACTGTGGCAAATTTTAAATACCTTGGGTCGTTCCTGGACAGTCAGCTCAACTTTGCTGAAAACACTGACTATATTTTGAACAACTGTTCTCAAAGACTCTACCATTTAAGAAGAATTAATGATCTTGCAGTGACCCAACTAGACTCTAGTTGGGTCTAGAGTCAACTAGAGTCTTGTTGACTCTAGTTGACTAGACTCTAGTTGACTAGACTCTAGACTAGAGTCTAGTTGGGTCACTAGAGTCTAGTGATCCAACTAGACTCTAGTTGGGTCACCCCTATGTCTTGAATTTTAGGGGGGGAAAAAAATCATATTTTATTTATCACTACAGAAGGGTTCAGTGAATGTGCTTATTAAACTGGTGGGTTCGGTACCTCAAAAAAGGTTAAGTACCACTGTGTTAGTTATTTGAATGGAACCAATTTTAACCTAAATCTAAACCATTAAATCGACAATTAATAATAAGTTGATTAATTGTTTTCATCCCTAATTGAGACATACTCACATCCAGCTTTCCGACTACAGACCATAGGCTAAAATGAAAATAATAATAAGTAAAGCGTAGGTAGTAAAAAGTGCATCTGAGCATGTGATCTAAAATAACCTGATGTGGGACCAGCTCATCATATCCTCTGGTGGAGCCAGTAGCACAGCAGGCCATGGAGACGATAGCAGAACTAGGCAATGAGTCGAGAGCTGACCGCAGCTGTAAACACAATCAGACCAACAAAATAAAACTGACATATGCTTTACAGTCAAAAACTGTCAAATCAAAACTCAGGGGAATTTAAGCCAAGATCCCTGAGGCCCCACAGTAAGTAGAGACTTATATGAAGCAGACAAGAGCATAGACCCACCTGAATGGGACACTCATTGTCATGGGTCACGTCCAAGAACATGGCGTGAGCGATAGAAGGCTTGAGGGGACGCAGGCTGGGCTGAACGAAGGCTCCGACTGGCTCTCCACCGTAACGATAGACCAGCCGGCCCTCTTCATGGCTGTCTCGGGCGGACATGGCCTCTGGCAGCAGGACCGGAGAGGAGCAGAACGGTTAGCTAAAACAGGATGCGTCATAACAACTCATGCAAAAATATTATATCTTTATAGCTACATCAACAACTTTACAATTAGCAAATATATTTCAAAGTAAAAAGTCATTATAAACACTAAAACACACATTTTCCTTCCCCAAACCAGTTTGATTTATTTTTATTTTTAGGACTTATTTAGTCTGATGGGGTGCATAAATATCTGCTAAACTGAAGTAATGAAGAAAACATCAAAGGTTTGCCTATACATAAAGCTGCATATACTAAGCATGCATAGTACTGTACCTCGTATGAGGGATGTAATCCCTAGTCTGGTAACAAAGATGTTATCCAGCTCCTCGCTGCCAGTGAACAGTTCAGCCACCACATACAGGCTAGGACACTGGCTTCTGGCCACATCCAACATGAACTAGAAATAGCAAGGCAAAGCAAAGCAGCAGGACGAGTGCAGAGCCAGAGTGCAGGAAGTACAAGTGGGAAGAAATGGGAAAGAGAGAACGAGGATGTTGTGCAGGTATTGTGGGGGGCAAACAGCCAATTTGATATAACAGATGCCGTAAGAGGTCATGCATGGAGCAGAATAGTTAATGAAACAAAACAATGGAAAAACACCAAGGGCATGGAGAGGTCACGTGCAAAAGGATGCAGTGATGAGAAAAAGACAAACAAAAGGGCAAGTTAATTTATATATGCATGTACCTCTTATGAGGCTGTTGATTCCCAGTCGGTTAACAAACACATTGTCTATGAGTTCACTGCCTGTAAAGAGCTCAGCTATTACATACAGGTTGGGTCTGACCTCTCTGGCTGCATCTAACATGAACTAAATGAGACAACAGGACAGTATCACAGAGAGAGAGGGAACAACAGGCTGCTGTTATCACGGAATCATCTGGATTCAAATCAAGTTGGATAAATATGTCAGAAAATCCACACAACATGATTGTCTCCAAACTAAACAGGATTTTCTTCCATTTTTCACACATGGCTGTATTAGTTTGTCAAAGGAAAACCTTAAAGCTGAAATGCCTAGAAAAAGTCAACAGATAACTAACAGATTTAGCACATTATAAATAAACTCATCTATTTTACTGGGTCTGGGGTCACTTAGGCCTCAGTTAGACTCAATGCAGTTTCTGAGGACATCATTTGTCATCATTCTTTTTTCAGCTCTTCATTTAGCTCCACATATCTTTTCATCAACTCTGATCAGCTTCCCTGGCTATTGTAAACAAAATTATTCTCACAACACGATGTTGACACGACATCACCATGTTTCAGTGTGAAGCATATGTCTTCATTAACATTGAGTTGAATGTAAATATCACAGAAACTGGAGAAAAATAAGGTAAAGTACAAATCCATCTATCAATCAGTATAAAACGTTTCACAACATATGAGATGCCATACCACACTGTGCTGTAATGATTTCCTAACTTCTTTGAAGATCTCAAGTAATTCTCCTACAACACATTTTTAAAATGTACAACTCCAAAGTAATTGAAACCTCACATTCTCAAATTCACAAGATTATTTAAAAAGTTAATGAGAAACACTGACCACTTTAAAGTGGCTTTATTGCTCATCCATCATATCACATCCCCATTATTCTCATTTATAATTCTCAGCCATGTAAAAACCCACTAAAATACTTTAAAGTTTTCAGAAGAAGTGTGATAAAATGCCAACAAAGTTCAAATTTGTGAATGATTTGGAAGGTATTATAAACCTACAATCAAACTGAGAAAGTGTAAAATGCAAACAGGTTATATAAAAGAATAATAAAGAAGACAGAATCCAGTTTTATTCTATTCATTCTCCCATTTAAGGCTAAATTAGAATTTCTTTCTACCGACATAAATGACATTTCTTCCAAGTCCTAAATAATAGCTTGATTTAACTGTGCCGACTATCATCAAAATTAAATCCTCACTAAGAAAACAAAAATGATCACAATTAGGAATGATCGCATGATTGAAAGTCACATGGTTTCAGACTCGATCAGAATTGGGCGTTCCATCTTAATAAGGGATCAGATATATATACATACAGGCAGGTACAGCGGCTGGGCCTTCAGGTCATGCCCCTCTTTCCTTGATCCCCCAAGTGCCATTTTTTGAGGATTTTTTTCTTTTAATATTTTTATGTGCGCATTACGAGGTCTGCGTGTGCCCCTCATCTGGCAGAGGCCCTCAGTCAGCCAGATGAGGGCTGACTGAGGGCCTCTGAGTGACTCTGCCTCCATGTTGTTAAGACACCAAGCCCACGGTAAGGAGGAGGGGGCATAACTACGCACTTTAACAAACAAATGGGCAAGATTTATTTATTTATTTAATTTTTTCCCATTTTTTCAACATACCATTGTTTGTGAATAAATATGTAGGTTTGATGTTGACATTAGAAAACTGTTATTTTCGGAATTGTCCTCGCAATAGCAGCAAAAACCCTCCTCGCTCCTAAACAGAAATGGTTTGGCTGCAGAGAAAGCTTCTGACTTTAACTTTATCATGCTGCCCCAGTGCCGGACTAAATGCCCTGTTCGCTACAGACAGCCTGAGTGGGTCCCACCATTTTGCGTCAGAATCAGATATCCTGATTTAAAAAAAAACAGTACTGTGACTGTCAGCAACATACCTGTACACCTGATACCACCGGTACCACCTGCTCACTGTTCATTCTCTGCTTCACCTTAACCTAACGTTGCTACCAGGCAGGCTCATACAGCTGCTGCTAGGATATGATGGAGGTGAGCATCCAGCAGAAAGACGCGCAGCGGAGTGGCTCTATCTCTTCATACAGGGTCGGTCTAAGGTAAGATGGGGCCTTAGGCAGAATCTGATTTAGGATACCCTTCCTACTAAGAACATCATCATCACTAATAGTGTTTAAATTATGGACGCTCCCATTAGGTTTGTTGCTGCCGATTCCAATGCCGTTAATCTATGAAGCCAATCTCTGCCGATCGTTTGGAATGGTTATTAATTTTTTGCTTTAGGTATAAATGATACTGTTATCTGGCAAAATGGAAAAATTATCTGGCAATAAATCCACCTAATTTAGACATACTAGACATGTTTTAGTACATATCTAAAATTTTTTTATTTTTGTTATATGCTGCAGCTTTAAGCATACGTTCAGTGTGAGAGTTCAGTGTCAGGTGGAGGTTGAACGGTTCTACGTCTGTGAAATATTAGCGTTTAGTGGCAGTACAAGAGCGAGAGCAGATCCCAGCGTCTAAAACCGCCAGATTGAACACTTGAATTATTTTTCAGGCTATTTGTTTAGCTTTCAGACCGTGACGCTAATCCGGCCGGGTGAGTGTTGGTAATTATGTGCTGCTTTATCTGCTATCTGGCCGCTCCAGATGGGTTTTTTTCCTGCAGTGAGCCTTGATATAGCCAAACTCCGTCAAATGTTTGTTTTTTAAATGCCATATTAGATTCGTTGTGTTGATGCATTTTGACATGCTTCTCTCCCGTGGTAATTTTCTGCCGCAACACGCAAACCTCCCCATTTACGCTGACCGTTAAAGGTTTCACACGATGGGATGTTTTTGCCGCGTGCTTGTGCAGTGTGAAGGAGAGAGAAGATCAGCTGCACAGGCAGTCTACGAAGTGAGATAAAAATTAGTGGTTTTGGTGATCGGCAACAAGAGACAGTGATCAGCGATCACTGATCATACTCTGATGATCGGTCGATTGATCGGCACATCTCTAGTTTAAATATAGTTTTTGAGGGGGCCGAGGTTAATTGGCTGAGCTTAAAAGAAATCACTGATTATTGGCTATTATTTGCTGTGATGTATTTGTAAACAAATCTTTGCACATTGCAACGGAATCACGCATGTGCAAAGCTGCCAGTGATTACGCTCTGTATTTAATATAGCGCAAATATTGTTTTAAACGTTGCCCAGTGTTTTTTTTTTTTTTTTTACTGAAACTGTTGCACCAAAAAGAAAAACCTGCATTTTATTTATACAGCCTTGGTGTACTGTTAAAATAATAATAATAATGAATCTTACTTATAATGCCATTTATATGTCCAATTGAAATCTCAAAGGCATTCACAAGCTGGTGATGGTAAGCTACTGGATTGTAGCTGCAGCTGGCTTGGGGCAGAATGACAAAAGCAAAATGAAGCCAAGGGAAAATAAAAAATAAGGGATCTGTTTCTCTGCTCTACACTTTTCAAATGTATTTTTGAAGCATCAAATTGGGACTCGGCTGATGCCCAAAATTAAAATACTCTGACTTGAGACATCCCTAATTACAATATTGTCTTACTGAACTGTAAAACAGTTTAAGTTTAGGATGAAGCATTTCTGTAATAATATGATCAACAGCTGACAGTACCTCAGCAACATGCAAGGGAGTAGAGTGGCAGTTGTCCAATCGGACTCCGTGGAAATATTTGGCAGTAATTTCAGTGTATTTCTGCATGTGCTCCCACAGGTAGGGGCAATCCTCAGGTCCTTTTCCATAGCGGAGTTTGACACTGTCCCCCCAGCAGATCAGCTCCCGACGCAGGTACACATTGGATCCTACACAGAAAATACAAACATCAACAGCCCTAAAATACAGCTCACTATTTGACCAAAAACAACCTCTAATTTCTAGGTTGTTTGTGACTTTTACCTGGTTCAGCAAAGTTACGCAGTGGATCATCACCCATCACCCAGCCGTTGTGAGCCAAGAAGTGGCACATCTTATCTGGTTGGTTTAAAAACTCCATCTCCTGCTCTAAAGTCATTTCCTCAAAGGGGAAGGTGAAATACCTGGAACAGAGGTATGATGACCCACATATCTTGGTTACACATAAAGCTTTTACCAATCAGTGACATGTGGTCAGGTGAGTCAGATGAGGCAGTACCTCACCTCTAATCCTGTTAAGTAAAAATAAGCACATGAGAAGTAAAATAGATGCCAACAATGATGAGAAAAAAATCAATTTGTCCACTTGAATTTTCTATAAATTGCTTTTTATATTGGTAATTTCAAAATTTTTATGGTCAAAAATCGCTGAATTTATTCATTGCTTGTTGAAATACCCAAATGAAAACTAAGGTGAGGCAGTGCAGTGCCCCACCTCAGTATCAAACAAGTGAATGAATCAGGCAATTGCTGCCTGTCTTCATGTCACCAATGTACTTGTGTCATTACACATTTTCTGTTATTTTGACATCTGTTTGATATATCTATGTGTGAGATCTATTTAGTCTCTCTCATCACTGTGCAGTGAAAATGTGGCGGGTGCGGGAGAATGTACCTGTGCCTCACTAATAAAGGGCACTGCTAAGGCCCATAGGCACAATGAGCAGCAGGTGCTCTTCTTTGACACATTGAAAAGACTCTAAACATTTAGGGGAAAAAGATACAGACGGAGCAGAACTGTTCAATGTCACTTTCTTTGACTGACCAATTTTTGAAACTGAAAGGAAACTAGAAACAAAGAGGGTTTTTTTTCTTTTCCTTTCTTTTTTTTACAACAGAATTAGAGATATTTGTGGAAAAGAATATCTATATGGAAGTTAGACATCATATAAAATAAAGATAAGATCATACACGATTTTCAATTTAGAAAAGAGAGATCAGCCAAAGAAAACCTTAAAATAATTTTAAAAATGTGACCTTATTAAATATTTTTCTCATCTTTCTTGCTATTGTATCCTTAGGTGCTTCAATTAGTTATGGTCAAAATTAAAATATAGCTTCTATATGGGATTTTATATTTGTACATCTGACCAGCCCAGACTCCAGACAAGATTGACAGGGGGGCATCTACTTATTTTGGGTGGGAAAAATGAATACGTAGCAATAGTTATATTACACAAGTAAAAGAAAAAGTGCAGAAAACCTACTTTTATAAGTACCTTTCTCCAAAAGAGTTACTCAAGTGACTGTAACAAATACTACCCACTTTTGAACATAGTCAACATCAGTAGCCTGTACTTAACAAGCTTGATGTAATATATTGGTATTAGCTAGTCAACATTTAGCCAACATTACTTGTGTCCAACAGCATTACTGAACTTACTCTGTTAGTTTGGGGAAAAAAACGGTGCAAAGTTCTTTGGGTTTTGCTGGTATGCTGCCATGATTGTAACACACCTGTGTAGCTCTGCATAGCAGTAACATTTCTTCTTCGCTGCTGCACAGTTGTAAACCCAGCGCGAGCATCTTAGCGCTCATGTTGCATTTAAAGGCGGCTTGGAAAAGCAGGTTACGACATTTTAACAACAGATTAAACAGTTTAAACTGCTGAAAAAAGTGACAAAAGGCACAAATATGGTAATTGTATCAAATTGATATAGTAATAACAGAGGAGGCCACTTTATGGTAAAAAAAAAAACAGCTTCCAGTCCACAGGGGGCACGGCTGACTGTGGGCGGGCAATGCCCCCCAATGCCAGCCCATGCCGCCAGGGCCTGCATCGGACGTTGGTGGAATCTGTGCCTCACCAGTCATGAACCTCACCCCACATCACTGTTACCTATACAGTTACCCAGTAATGCATACAAGATGGTTAGCTTCTCATCTTACAAGTTTTAAAACTTGTAAGATTTAAACTTATAAAAATAGCATTTGTTTCTAGCATAATGATGTACACATTAAGGGTAATGCAAAACCATCTCTAACAGACAAAAATGTTCATTCTACTTTTCCAATGGTGCCTGCTTTGCTTACAATGTACTCTGTTCCTTCCCCATTAGTCATTACCTGGTGACAAGAGGCTCTTTCCTGGTAACAGGACCCAGTTTAGGACCGTGATCAGCTAGACGTTCATACACTACGTTCCCCACAACGCAGTTGACGGCCTAGCAAAAGGAATTACAAGACAGAAGAACCAAAAGTCATGTGAATTTCCAATAACAACACACAGCAGCGTGTTTAGCATTTTCATTTTGACCATTTAAAAAGCCATAAGTGTCCATTTCTAACTATACAGTGAGTTAGGCTGGTGTATTGCAATCACACAGACATTCGACTCCAATAAAAGCCACAGTTTTTCTCATGTTCTTTCATCCAAATATAACCATGACACCCACCTTCCTATGAACAGCAGAACATTTGGGGGTTTTCTGACAAAGACGCAACCCAATGTACAAGTGTTGTGATGTGCTTTTCATATTTAAATTAATCAAACAAATTAAGATATTTAGAAATCCAATCAGTCAGATAAATTATTCTGTGTCTAAGCTGTGCTGCCTTTAACCTTACCTGTTCCTGATGCTGGTGTATGATATGGTACTGTTCTTCATTCATCTCAGTCAACTTCTGTTTCAGCCAACCACAGCACTCTTCTAAGTGCTGTGGAGAGGAGCTGGAGAGAGATGGAACAAGAGGATAGGAATGAAGCAACAATATCCATCCATCTATTTTCTAACATCCTTGGCCCTAGTGGGGTCGGAAGCGGTGCTGGTGTCTATCTCCGGCTAGAGATGCGGGGTACACCCTGGAAAGGTCACCAGTCTGTTGAAGCAACAATATATTAGACAAAAATGTGTACATGTCAATATGGCTTGGATTACAAAGGATAATTCTAAAAGTATCTTAAAACAACCACAATGCCACACTACATAGCATTTGCACTATAATTTTCTAATTATTAAGACAACACATTTCCTTTTTATAATCTGACACTATAGCATGCATTTTAATCTCCAATTAAGTATCAAAGACTAATAGGTTGAAAAACTAAGGGAGAGCAAAAACTTTGAGATGTTATATACATTTGAAGCCAGACGTTTACATACACTATATAAAAAGACACACATTTGTTAAATTCCAGAAAGAGAGAATTTTTAAAGGCATTTTTTCTTTCTTTGACACATTAAGTCAAAAATTTAATGTGGACGTGTCATACAAAATCCACTTTCTAAGCCCTTCAATACATTTTTTTGTGTACTTTGAATACTTTGAGTGTCTAGAACAGGGGTGTCCAAACATTTTTTAGTGAGGGTCAAATACAGAAAAATAAACAAAGGGCCGGGCCACACAATAGCGATCACATATGGACACATCAATACTGTGTGTATTTACAACTCATCTATAATGTGAAGAACATTGCATTCAATGGGAGCAGTGATGCTGTTCTTTGGATTGAAGGATGGCTGACATGTTAGGAGAAAGTTTAGTGGTTGAGACACGAAGGACTTCACAGAGATGGCCATCCATCATTCTGGTTCTCAGTCCGCTTTTGTTCTGATTTAACTGAGAAAATGTTTGTTCACATATGTATGTTGAGCCCAACAGGCTCATCATTCTTTTTGCATGGAGTCTCAGAGGAAACTTGGCATTATCCAAACTCTGATAGAGTTCAGGGAGGGAGAGAAGCTGATGTTGACTCTTCAGAGAATTATCACATTGCATTTCAATCAGTTCTAACAGCAGACTCTCTTCCACTTCTGCATCCACCAGGAAGGGGGTCGAGAACAGCTTGATTTGTTTTTCAATGACAGAAAAATCTTGGAAAGGCTGGTTGAATTCTGTCACAAGAGGCAGACAAATCACAGACAAATATTTCTCCTTTTTAGCAGAAAGGTCGGTCTTTGGAAAAGCAGACTTGATTTCAGACAGTGAAGGGAAGTGTGCAGGATTAAAGCCTCGTAGTTGTGTCTCAAACAGGCAGAGCTTTACGCAGAAGGCTTTCATGTGTGCATACAGTTGTGACACCAGCTGTTCTTTGCCTTGTAAGTATATTCAGATGATGCGAAAGATCAACTAATGCCCCTTTTCCACCGGCCCGCCCGGCTCGGCTCCGCTCGCTTTCCTTCTGTTTCTACCGGCCTTTTCAACCGGGCTGGCGCTGCTTTTTAGGTCCTGCTTCAGAGCAGGGTCAGCAGAGCCAGCACGGCCAGCCCTGGTGACGCAAGCTTCACTGCTGTTCACTGATTGGCCGAGGGCGTGAACAGAACAGCGAGGCAAGAGAAAAGAAAAATGAAGGCGCAACGTTTGAAACTCGCTGCAACACAGAAGTGATGGAAGATACAAACAAGCCGTGAACTAAAAAAAGATGCCGGCTTTTTTCTTTGCTTCGGATTTCAATATTCAGCGGCAGCTGATGGAGCCGTGAGGAATGAGTCGTTTTTGTCACCGTAGTGGAGAGAATGTAAAGCCTCGTTAGCCGCTTTGGAGCCAAAGGAGCCTCACGGTGAAAACCGACTCAGACGCAGGTGACGCCGCTGCTGCTCTCAGCCAGGTGAGCAGTTTGTAGATATATCTGTCTGGTTTTTACTACATTTAAGGTTGTATAACTACAGCCATGGACGACATTTAAAACACACAGCCTGCTGTATTTTTATTGCTCAAACACATCATGCGCATTTTCTGAAGACACTCAGTTGCACATTAGTTATAAATAACTCAATATTGTACAGCATTTTACCGTCATTTGTTTATCTTTGTGTGAATCTACGAGCTTTGATTGTTTCTCATTTTGCCGTTGCATCCGAGTTTCCCCCATTGTGAGATAATAAAACATGCCGTATGATATCCTGGCTAGATATCAGTTCTGTAATCAAATTGTTAGAAATTATTAATTGTAGAATGAACGCTAAACCTGAAGAAAACGATAGTGGTATTTTATCCATGGCTGTATGCCTGCATAGGTGTAAAACTTACAAGTAATTAGATTTTGTCTTTAATTTACACAACTATTCCAGTTATATATAATTCTGTATAGCTGGATGGTAAAAAAAGTGTAGTATGTATATCTATCTACAGGTGCTGGTCATAAAATTAGAATATAATGAAAAAGTAGATTTATTTCAGTAATTCCATTTAAGAAGTGGAAACTTTTGGGGGGAAACTTGTATATTATATTCATACATTGCATACAAACTCATATTTCAAATGTTTATTTCGTTTAATTTTGATGATTACAAATAAATGAAAATCTCAAATTCAGCATATCAGAAAATTAGAATCTTGTGAAAAGGTTCAAAATTGATGGCACCTGGTACCACACTCTAATCAGCTAATTAACTCAAACCACCTGCAAAGGCCTTTAAATGATCTTTCAGTCTAGTTCTATAGGCTACACAATCATGGGGAAGACTGTTGACTTGACAGTTGTCCAAAAGACGACCATCGACACCTTGCATAAGGAGGGCAAGACACAAAAGGTCATCGCTAAAGAGGCTGGCTGTTCACAGAGCTCTGTGTCCAAGCACATTAATAGAGAGGCGAAGGGAAGGAAAAGATGTGGTCAAAAAAAGTGTACAAGCAAGAGGGATAACCGCACCCTGGAGAGGATTGTGAAACAAAACCCATTCAAAAATGTGGGGGAGATTCACAAAGAGTGGACTGCAGCTGGAGTGAGTGCTTCAAGAACCACCACACACAGACGTTTGAAAGACATGGGTTTCTGCTGTCGCATTCCTTGTGTCAAGCCACTCTTGAACCACAGACAGTGTCAGAAGCATCTTGCCTGGGCTAAAGAGAAACAGGACTGGACTGCTGGTGAGTGGTCCAAAGTCATGTTCTCTGATGAAAGTAAATTTTGCATTTCCTTTGGAAATCAAGGTCCCAGAGTCTGGAGGAAAAGAAGAGAGGCACTTCATCCATGTTGCTTGAAGTCCAGTGTAAAGTTTCCACAGTCAGTGATGGTTTGGGGTGCCATGTCATCTGCTGGTGTTGGTTGTGTTTGTGTTTTCTGAGGTCCAGGGTCAACGCAGCCACATACCAGGAAGTTTTAGAGCACTTCATGCTTCCTGCTGCTGACCAACTTTTTGGAGATGCAGATTTCATTTTCCAACAGGACTTGGCACCTGCACACAGTGCCAAAGCTACCAGTACCTGGGAAGGACCCTGTTCTCAATTGGCCAGCAAACTCTCCTGACCTTAACCCCATAGACAATCTATGGGGTATTGTGAAGAAGAAGATGCAATACACCAGACCCAACAATTTAGAAGAGCTAAAAGCCACTATTAGAGCAACCTGGGCTATCATAACACCTGAGCAGTGCCACAGACTGATCAACTCCATGCCACGCCGCATTGCTGCAGTAATACAGGTCAAATGAGCCCCAACTAAATACTGAGTGCTGTACATGCTCATACTTTTCATGTTCATACTTTTCAGTTGGCCAACATTTCTATAAATCCTTTGTTTTTATTGGTCTTCAGTAATATTCTATTTTTCTGATATGCTGAATTTGAGATTTTCATTTGTTGTCATTTGTAATCATCAAAATTAAACTAAATATACATTTGAAATATATGAGTTTGTATGTAATGTATGAATATAATATACAAGTTTCACTTTTTAAATGGAATTACTGAAATAAATCTACTTTTTCATTATATTATAATTTTATGACCAGCACCTGTAAAAAATTCCCTTCTCACCCTCTGTGGGTGGTCTCTTTCATCCTCTGAGCTCGGGTCCTCTACCAGAGGCCTGGGAGCTTGAGGGTTCTGCGCAGTATCTTGACTGTGCCTAGTACTGCACATTTCTGGACTGAGATGTCTGATGTTGTTCCTGGGATCTGTTTTAGCCACTGCTCCAGTTTGGGGGTGACTGCCCCGAGGGCCCCGATGACCACAGGCACCACTGTGGTCTTCACCTTCCAGTTCTTTTCCAGTTCCTCCCTGAGGCCCTGGTATTTCTCCAGTTTCTCATGCTCCTTTTTCCTGATGTTGTAGTCACTTGGTATAGCTACATCCACCACAACGGCTTTCCTCTGTTCTTTATCCACCACCACAATGTCCGGTTGGTTCGCCATTACCATCTTGTCTGTCTGGATCTGGAAGTCCCACAGGATCTTAGCTCGGTCATTCTCCACCACCTTTGGGGGTGTTTCCCACTTCAATCTCGGGGCTTCCAGTCCATATTCTGCACAGATGTTCCTGTACACTATGCCCGCCACCTGGTTATGTCGTTCCATGTACGCTTTCCCTGCCAGCATCTTGCACCCTGCTGTTATGTGCTGGACTGTCTCAGGGGCCTCCTTGCACAACCTACACCTTGGGTCTTGTCTGGTGTGGTAGATCTGAGCCTCTATTGCTCTGGTGTTTAGGGCCTGTTCCTGTGCAGCCAGGATGAGAGCCTCTGTGCTGTCCTTGAGTCCAGCTTTGTCCAGCCATTGGTAGGATTTCCTGATATCAGCCACTTCAGTTATTTGTCGGTGGTACATCCCATGTAGGGGCTTGTTCTCCCATGATGGAACCTCTAGCCCCTCATCCTGTGTTCCCCATTGCCTGAGACATTCGCTGAGCATATCGTCCGTTGAGGCTTTGTCCTTGATGTATTTATGAATCTTGGATGTTTCATCCTGGACAGTGGCTCTCACACTCACTAGTCCTCTGCCTCCTTCCTTACGGCTCGTGTACAGTCTCAGGGTGCTGGATTTGGGGTGGAACCCTCCATGCATGGTTAGTAACTTCCGAGTCTTAACATCCGTGGCCTTTATCTCTTCTATTGGCCAGCTAATTATTCCGGCAGGGTATCTGATTACTGGTAAGGCATAGCTGTTTATTGCATGGATCTTGTTCTTGCCATTGAGCTGGCTTCTCAGGACTTGCCTTATTCGTTGGAGGTATTTGGCTGTGGCTCCTTTCCTTGTGACCTCGTCGAGGTTGCCATTTGTTTGTGGTATTCCCAGGTACTTGCAACTGTGCTCTATGTCTGCTATTGTTCCTTCTGGGAGTGAGACCCCTTCTGTGCGGACGACCTTCCCTCTCTTTGTAACCATCCGAGCACACTTTTCTAGTCCGAATGACATCCCAATGTCAGTGCTGTATATCCTGGTGGTGTGGATCAGTGAGTCGATGTCTCGCTCACTCTTAGCGTACAGCTTGATGTCATCCATGTAGAGGAGGTGACTGATTGTGGCCCCATTCTTCAGTCGGTATCCGTAGCCAGTCTTGTTGATGATTTGGCTGAGGGGGTTCAGGCCTATGCAGAACAGCAGTGGGACAGAGCATCTCCTTGGTATATGCCACATTTGATGGACACTTGTGCAAGTGGTTTGCAGTTGGCTTCAAGGGTGGTTTTCCACAGCCCCATCGAGTTTGCAATGAAGGCTCTTAGAGTCCTATTGATGTTGTACATCTCTAAGCATTCATTGATCCAAGTGTGTGGCATTGAGTCATAGGCTTTCTTGTAATCTATCCAAGCGGTGCACAGGTTGGTGTGTCGGGTTTTGCAGTCTCGGGCGACTGTGTGGTCTACAAGGAGTTGGTGTTTGGCTCCTCTGCTATTTTTGCCAATGCCCTTCTGTGCCGTACTCATGTATTTATCCATGTGACCACTTATCTTAGCCGCTACGATGCCTGATATGAGTTTCCATGTTGTAGAGAGACAGGTTATTGGCCGATAGTTGGATGGGATTGAACCCTTTGAGGGATCCTTCTGTATCAGGATTGTGCGACCTTCAGTTAACCATTCAGGGTGAATCCCATTTTGTAGCAGCTGGTTCATTTGAGCTGCCAGTCGCTCATGGAGGGCAGTGAGTTTCTTTAGCCAGTAGGCATGGATCATGTCAGGTCCTGGTGCTGTCCAGTTTTTCATACCGGAGACTCTTTCTTGGACATCCGCCACAGTGATGGTTACTGGGGCTTGTTCAGGGAGGTTGCTGTGTTCCTCTCGTAGAGAGGTCAGCCACTTTGCATTGCTGTTGTGGGTCGCCTCCCTTTCCCATATGCCTTTCCAGTATTGTTCAGTCTCCAGCCTTGGTGGGTCTGCTCTGTTGTTAGTACCCTGCCATTGAGAGTACACTTTAGCTGGTTGGGTGTGGAAGAGCCGGTTAATCCTCCTGGCTTCATTCTCTCTTGTGTATCTCTTCAGGCGGCTGGCCAAGGCTTGGAGCCTTTGTTTGGCAGTTTCGAGTGCTTCAGGTATGGACATCTGGCTGTACTTCTTGTGTACTGATCTATTCATTGCACCCCTTTGGATATATATATATATATATATATATATATATATATATATATATATATATATATATATATATATATATGTATATATATATATATATATATACACACACATATTAACATCACTGTTAACAATGTAACGTCTACATTAGTAAGTCAGTTGAGAGCGAGTCCTCCAATTCTGTTGACGGGGGTGGGGGTGGGGGGGTTAACGCGAGCCAATCGAAAGCGCGGATCAACCACCTGCTTTCTGAGGGGAAATTACCATGGGGAATCCCAAACAGCTGAAATGCTAGGCCTGGCGGCAGGAGTAGCTAGGCATGGCTGACCGCCATGCCTATAATACACTGGGGGAAACTTTGTATTATATAAGTATTTCATTGAACACATTGTAGATTATCAATGAAGCCATCCAAAACTGAATATCCAATATAAACATTTTGACATTATCAGGGCTGCTATTAACAAGAACCCAAAATACAAATCATGTTTGTTAGTTTCTAGTTTATACATAATCATTCTATCCACTCACTGTTCATCTGTCTTCCTGCAGAATCTTCAATGTAAGAAAGTGGGAAAATGTGTCCAAACCTGTAATCTTAATTAGTGATAATTAAGACTGAGTTTAAACTTTTAATTCTTAGTATCCAAAATGTGAAAACATAGAAGAGGAGCCAGTCAGATTAGAAGGAATAAAGCTTTATTTGTTCTCAGTATAACTTGGACATCAGGTGAAACATAATTAAATGTATTGAGAAGTTAAAAACAACAGACTGTTAATGCACTTCAACTCCGTCAGAATAGACATGTTTTTTTTTTTTTTTTAAATCAGAAATGTTTGATCAGCATATTGAGCTTATGTGATTCCTGCTCCAGAAAGGCGAAGGTCTCTGGACATCCTGAAGGGAAACACCGACCAGCAGTCAGGAAGACGGACACTGATGAGATCCTCCAACCCAAAGGAGCACGAAGAACCACGATGGTCTGCGGCGGCAGTTTGCCAACATGAAAACATATTGGAATATATTATTAATTAATTCTGACATTGGTAAATTATTTGCAACACCCTGACTAACATTAGCTCAAGTATATTCGGCACTATTACAAGTTTTATCGTAGTTTAAAAATCGTCGTTAGCTCACCTGAACCGTCTGAACCTCCTGCTTTCCTCCTGCTGCAGGGCGGAGATCAGCTCCTCCTCACCACATCGCAGCTTTTCCTCCCACTGTCACATTTTCTTGAAGTCTCAGAAAAATCGCAATCACGCTATAAAAAAAATAGCTCAGCTCTCTCTTCTCCTTTGGAAAAGGGGAAAAATGCAAAGTCTGCCCGAGCCACAGAGGGTCATTTAGTTCATGAAGAGGTCGGCCCTTCTCTTTTAAAAACCGGTTGATTTCTGATCTCAGCGAATAAAACCGCTGCAGCACAAAGCTGCGGCTGAGCCAGAGTGGTAGAGTATATCCCCGTATTCAGTGTCCACATCAGATAGGAAGGCCTAAAATTCTCTGTGGTACAGTCCTTTAGCTCGAATTATGTTGACAGTTTTTATAACAGTGTTCATCACATCGCCCAGCTGGACAGTCTTAGCACACAGTGTTTCTTGGTGGATTATACAGTGCATCCTAACAGCGTCACCTCCACTCTCTTTTACCTTGGCGCACACCAACGATGCCATTCCTTTGCACTCGCCCGTCATGGCCGGAGCTCCATCCGTTGTTACTCCACAGAGCTTGTCCCATTTAAGCCCCATCTTTTCAACTGCCTCTGACACAGCTTCAAAAATATCTTTTCCCGTCGTTGTGCCTTTTAGGCTCATCATATCAAGCAGCTCCTCTATACAGCAAAAAATATCATCTACACCCCACAAAAAAATTAACAGTTGCTGTGGCATCTGTGCTCTCATCGCATGCTATTGAGTAAAAATCAAAAGCACAAGCTTTGTCTCTCAGCTGAAGTTTCAAGTTAACTGACAAGTCCTCGATTCTCCGCACCACTGTATTTCTGGATAAGCTCACATTGTTGAAATCAAGCACTTTTTCTGGGCACATTATTTCTGTGACTTTGATGAGGCACTGCATTATGAAATCATCGTCTGAAAACAGTTTGCCGTGCTGGGCAATAAATGTAGCGACTTCCTACCTTCCTGTTGTGGCATTTTCCTGTATTTTGTTAGACCGGGGGAAAAAAAACTGCTGTTGAGCTTGCAGGCTAGCTGCCATGGACCTTACCACATGGGCCACGTTTCATTGGCCAATGCCAATTTTACATCACAGCGCAGCTAACACGTAAGTAACCGTCTCACAAACACAAGCTACAGTAGTAAACACATGCTAATGTACATTGTGGATTAGCAGACCGGTGTTATGAAGAAAGTTTTTGCGTCAGGACTCGAAAAAGAATGGTTCTCCACTGTCAGTATCTGCACAGGCGATGTCAGGTATCCTGCTCGTATTTGTGGAACTAAAATTCACAGATTTACAAAATCTGAAACGGAATGCCTTGCTTGGATCAAAGCTTGTACACGACCACATTTGCAGCTCAACTGTCGTAGGATCAATAAGAACAATGGAGTGTCTGCTGGTGTAAGTATTATTGTTTTGTTTTCTTTGTGTTTTCAGTTTTCAATTAAATCCCCGGTAAAAAGTTTGTCTCTTACGCTGATTTCTTCTTTTAACATTGTGAAGCTCTACTTAGAACAGTGGTTCTTAACCTTTTTTTGAGGTACCGAACCCACCAGTTTCATATGCGCATTCACTGAACCCTTCTGTAGCAATAAATAAAATAGGATTTTCCCCCCAAATTCAAGACATAGGGGTGACCCAAATAGAGCCTAGTTCAGCAAAGTTGAGCTGACTGTCCAGAAAGGACCCAAGGTATTTAAAATTTGCCAGTTTCAACAGGTCATCAAGAGAAACTGGAACCACTTTAAGGTCTTGTTTAGATCATTTAATTAGCTCTACATTCTTAAGAGAATTAAAAATTAATAAAAAATAAGACTTTGCGGTATTCTGATGTGGTAATGAAATTATATTAGTTGTGTTACCACTGGAGTTCGATCAAACCCAGGCTAAGGTTTGATCGAATGGTGGAGGTGAGGGGGTCATCGCAACTTTACACAAATGTGTCTCTGCCTCCGCGTAAGAGGCTCCGCCGAACCCCTGGGGTTCGATCAAACCCAGGTTAAGAAGCACTGACTTAGAACCTTCTTAAGACGGAATAGTGGAAAATGCAAATTCTTGCAATTTTTTGACTGGTCTTAAGATTTTGATCAGGAGTGTATATATATATATATATATATATATATATATGTAATGGCGAGCCAGCCAGGAGAGATGTTTTCAAACGATTTTCGGCGCAAAAGCACAGAGACTTCTGGAACCGTTGGCCTGTAATGGCAGAACCGATGGCCAGTAACTGTAGCGTTGTGCGCCGCTCAAGTAAAACTCTCTCCGACCATCGGACCTGAGATCGAAGAGATTTAAGAACTGTTTTTATCCAAGAGGTATAAAGACATTTTTGTGAGTCTCCACAATGGAACTGGAAACTCTGCGAGCCGAAGTCACAGCCATGCTTCTGTCAGTTAAGCCGTGATCGGCTGTTGGAGGTCAGTTACCAACTGAAACGCTTTGCTACAGAGGAAGAGCCCACGAATGACAGAACCAGATGCCAGCTGATAAAGGCTGTAGAAGATAAGCTAGATGAAGTTGAAAGCAGCTATACGCCAAATAACGCTGTGCAGTTTGTGAAAGAACTTTCATGGGCTCTTGGCCAACCAGAAGCTAAAGAGGAGCGCCGTGGAATTCTCCGCTCGTTTGATATAAGTAGCAAATATGAAGAGCTGCAAGGAGAGATCAAAGCCATAGCGGAGAAACCCACGAGTAACAGAAGTTGCTGCTAGCTTCGGGCTGAGCTCATAAGCCAAAAGTACCGGAGGTGACTATTCGCCGCAAGTTTCGCATCTGTGGTCAAATAGGAGGAAGCGGGCAGCGGGATCGGCTGTCCTACACCAGCCTGCTGCACCAGGTAGAGAATGGACTCCGCAAAGGCCACAGTGAGCTTGAAGTTATAGAAGCTGTGATAAGAGCAATAAACCCTGGTCTCAAGCTGCGGGATATGCTAGAAATAAAGACTGATTTGACACTCCCACAGCTAAAGACAATACTAAAAGGACATTATAGAGAAGATGACACATCTGACTTGTACCAAAAACTGGTTAATCTTTCCCAGGACCCAAAAGAGTCAGCTCAAGACTTCTTATTCAGGGCCATTGAGCTTAAAGACAGGCTTCTATATGCATCCAAGAACGAAGAAGGGGAAGACTACAGTGTGGACCTGGTAAAAAGAAAGTTTTTAAGATCGGTGGGTACAGGACTGCAAAATGATATCAAATTTCAAATGAAGACAATTCTTGACGACCCAGATGTGACAGAGCGGCTACATAAACTAAAGAGAAACAACCCAAAAACCACAAGGATCAACGAGCTGCTCACTGAAGATGAACCACACAGCAGATCTCAGACCAAGAAAAACAGCCCAGCACAGTGGGGGAGGTGAGACAGATTCTGGGCTTTCTGTCTTACTACAGATCTTATATTCAAGACTTTTCATGCATTGCAAAGCCCTTGTATGAACTGATTGCAGCACCCCAGCAGATGCTAAAAAACTCATCATCAGGTTCTGTGCTACCTAGTTGACAAATTGACAAACCCTCTTATTCTAGGATACCCAGACCTAAACCAACCATTCGTGCTGCATACTGATGCTTCCCAAGCAGGGTTAGGGGCAGTTCTCTATCAACGCAGAAATGGCAAGAGTTATAGCTTATGGATCTAGAACTTTAACCCCACCAGAGAAGAATTATCATATGCATGCAGACAAACTTGAGTTTTTAGCACTAAAATGGTACATCTGCGAGCGCTTCAGGAATGATTTGTTTCATGCGCCATCTTTGTGGTTTACACCGACAATAATCCACTCACTTATGTTTTGACAACAGCAAAATTAAATGCGTCAGGCCAGCGTTGGGTTGCTGAGTTAGCAGACTTCAATTTTATGATAAAATACAGACCTGGAAAAACAAATACAGATGCAGATGTGTTATCTCAAATGCCCCTCGACTTCGAGGACTATGTGAAAAGCTGGACACAATTAGCCAAGACGCTGTTGCAGCCACACCGCAGGGTATCTTAGTGCAGCAAGCAGAACCAGCACCAATGTAGAATGCAGTCTCCTTTAATGTCCTGCAGCGACAAACAGGAGAAGAGAGACTTTTGGACACAATTCAACCAATACCAAGACAGGAAATCTGTGCAGCACAGCAGCAAGACCCTGTAATAGGTAAAATGTATGAGTATAGGTTGCAAAACAAAAGACCTGCTGCACGTGAACTCCAAACTGAGAGTCCTGAGTTTATAGCATTGGCTAGAGAGTGGAGAAAACTCAAAATCACAGAGGATGGAATAATGTTTAGAACAACCAAACACAAAAAGCAACTAGTTCTTCCTTCAGTGTACCATCCTCTAGTGCTAGATGAATTGCATTAACCAATGGGTCACTTGGGCTCAGAACAGACATTTAATCTGATTAGGGATTGTTTCTTTTGGCCAAAGATGCAGAGGGACATTGAACATTTTGTCACTAATGTTTGTGAATGTCTAAAAAAAACAGGAAACCTAACAGAAAGACACGTGCCCCTATGTTGAGCATAGAGACAACTCACCCATTTCAGCTAGTGTCAGTTGACGTTTTGCATTTGGAACAATGCAAAGGTGGTTTTGAGTACATTCTGGTAGTTATGGACCACTATACCCGCTTCGCTCAGGCCTATGCAACCACAAATAAATCAGCAAAAACGGTGGCAGATAAACTGTTTAATAACTTTTGTCTCAGATTTGGCTTTCCAGAAAAACTGCATCATGATTTAGGACGAGAGTTTGAAAACAAGTTGATACATCACCTGAAAGAACTGTCCGGTGTTAAAGGGTCACACACCACCCCTTACGACCCACAAGGGAACGGACAAACAGAAAGGTTTAACAGGACTCTTCTTTCTATATTAAGAATGCTAACAGAGGAACAGAAAACAGACTGGAAAAGCCACCTCCACGAAGCTGTACATGCATATAATTGCACTGTTAATGATGCCACTGGTTACTCTCCTTTCTTCTTGCTGTTTTGGAGGTCGCCACGGTTACCAGCTGATCTTCTTTTCGGACTTGAGCGAGAGCAAGGTTTGGACTCCTACCAGGACTATGTTGACAAATGGGGACAAAGGATGGCTGAAGCATACAGCATTGCCTCCAATGCTGACTGAGAGAAAATACAGTACAAGAGAACACATGGCACAGGACCGCGAGTCGGAAGTCATGTACTTGTTAGAAATGTGGCCGAAAAGGGAGGGCCAGGCAAAATCCGCTCCTATTCGGAAGACAACATTTATGTATTTTTTTTTAAATTTTTTTTATTTCCTTTATTTAACCAGGTAAACCCCATTGAGATCCAGATCTCATTTTCAAGGGGGACCTGGGCAGAAATCTGCAGTGAACAGCAACCTGGTTACAAAACAAAATTAATTAATACATATGCACAAGTATAAAACAATTTAAAAACAATGACAATGTTTAAAAGAATCTTGTTGCCTGTTTTTAAGAATCGCTCGAAATAAGTCCAGTGAGATCAGTTCTGACATCTTTAGTTCTGACTGGAGCTGATTCCAGGCTGAAGGAGCATCACACTGAAACCTTGCTTTCCTTTTTCAGTTCGGCAACGTGGAACATGCAAAAGAAAAATGTTGTTGGAACGTAAGGAATGGGAATTAACAGATCTATGTAAAAGAGAGTTTAAATATGCTGGAGCCAAACCGAGTAGAGATTTATAAATCAGGATCATCAGGTGATTGTTTCTCCGTACACTTAAAGGAGCCATTCAGCTTTTGCATACAGTTCACAATGATGTGTGAGACTCTGCTACCGGTTACAAACCCTTAAAGCGCAATGATACACACTATTTAATGATTGTAGGCATTTGTTTGAAGCATTCATATATAACACATCTCCATAATCCAGAAGTGGCAGGAATGTTGCAGCTACCAATTTACTTCTAGCTTTAAGAGAAAAACAAGAACCATTTCGGTAATAAAACCCAATCTTCATTCAGTGTTCGTAGCAAATTTGCTATGTGATTTTTAAAAGAGAGCTCTTTATCTAAAATAAAGCCAAGATATTTATAATTACTGACAAACTCTATTTGTGTCCCTATAGCAGTGGTAAGTAATGGATGGATCTTAGATAGTGTCCTAGAGTGTGAAAAAATCATTGCCTTTGTCTTATCCACATTCAGAACCAACTTCAAAGTTTGTAAGTGGGCTTGAACTACATTAAAAGCAGACTGCAAGTATTGAATTGCCTGTACAATTGATGAAGAACAGCAGTAAATCACTAAATCATCTGCATAGAAATGATAAGAAGCATTTGACAGATTTTCACACAAGTTATTTATATAAATAGAGAATAAAAGTGGGCCAAGAACTGAGCCCTGTGGGACATGATTTAAAACTGTACAGTTAGAAGAAGTAAAGCCAGCCAACTGAACTCTCTCGGTTCTGTTTGATAGGTAATCAGCTACCCACATGGTGGCTTGTTGTGAGAGCCCAGTCCTGTGTAGAATGTCAATTAAAAGCTTGTGATTTACTGTGTCAAATGCCTTTGATAAATCAACAGAGCAACGCAATGTTTTTTGTTATCAAGAGCCTGAATAAGATCATTGATAACCTTTAAAGTGGCAGTAACAGTACCATGTTTCTTCATAAAACCAGACTGGACAGTTTGTAAAATACAATTGGAATCTAAAAAAAATCTTCAATTGATCTGCAACTAATTTTTCAAAAATTTTTGCTGGGATACATAGTTTAGAAATTGGTCTGTAATTGTTTACCTGTGACGGTTCTCCACTCTTGAATAGAGGCAAAACAAATGCTGATTTCCAGACACTAGGAATTTTATTAGAAATTAAACTTAGATTAAAAATATGAGCCAGTGGTTCTGCTATAAACTCTGCAGCTAGTTTTAGAAAAAAAGGATCTAGGTTATCTGGTCCTGCCGATTTTTTGGCATCTATACTTTTCAATTCTTTGAGAACCTCAGTTGTACAAATAGGGTAAAAATTAAAAGTAGTAACATTACAATCATTATTACGAAACAGCTCATCAGTGTTAACATTTGGGTCAGAAGAATTTAAATTATCAAATAGAGAGCCAACAGAAATAAAATGCTCATTAAAAAAATTTAAAATTTCTAATTTATCAGACACAATTTTACTTTTATTCCAAACAAAATTTGGAAAAATCACTCAGTGGCTCCCGCTCAGTAGCTGATTTCACTGTTTTCCAAAACTTCTTTGGATCATTTAAATTTTTTGTCGTCTCTGTAAGGAAATAGTCCAACTTCGCTTTCCTAATTAATAAGGTACACTTATTTCTCAATTTCCTGTAGCAAAGCCAGCTCTCTTCAGTTTTATTTGTCCTTGCCCTAGCCCAAGCTGCATCTCTTTGTTTAAGCAGATCCCTAATATCAGGGGAAAACCGTGGGGTTTTTCGCGCCTTTACCCTAATTTTACGTACTGGAGCACGTTTATTTATTAGTCTTAAAAACTCTTCGTGAAAATACTGCCAGGCAAGGTCAACATTATCAAAAAGAGAGACCCTATTCCAGTTAAAATGTAGCAAGTCATGGACAAAAGCTTGCTCATTTAGGCGTTTGAAATCTCTTTTGGTCAAGATCTGTGACTTAGGTTTTGGTAACTTGAGATTTCTGACTGTAGCTATAGCGCAATGATCACTAAGGTCGTTTGCAAAAACTCCTATCCCTGTATATTTATGCGGGGCGTTTGTCATAATTAAATCTAGGAGTTTTGAGGGCATTTGTTGTTAAGACGAGTGGGGTAATTAATTAACTGGGTGATATTTAAAGAATCACAGACAGTTTTTAAGCTATTTGAAGATGCTGTCAACCAGTCTAGATTTAAATCCCCTAGCATAACAAATTCATTTTTATGTAGGTCGGCTAGATATTTAGACAAATTAGGAATTGCATCAGAGACAGCAGAGGGTGGTCGATAAAACACCCTATGACTGTGATATGCTGAGCCTTAGAGAATTCAATTTTCAAGACTAGTAACTCAAATTGTTTTGGAATGGATACAGAAGACATGAGTGTAACATGGAAGTTGTTCTTTACATAGATAGCAACACCGCCACCTTTCCTAAGGCGATCACAACGGAAAACATAACCTTCTAATGAAAAATTTTGATTTGTAATTGAATTATTTAACCATGTTTCATTCAGAACTAAGATGTCCGTATTAGTAGATTCAATCCAGATTTTGACCAGGTCTATCTTAGGCAATAAACTACGAGTGTTAATATGTATAATACCAAGACCTGATCTGTTTTTGAATTCTTCCGGTGTGTCAATGTTGCTAATAATTGGACCTGGGTTAGGTTGCACATTACCTGATACTAAAAGCAAAAGTAGAATAAGTCTTTTCCATTGACCATTTACATTTGATACTACTTCAACTTTCCTTGCCTGAGCGAGATGTAAAAGAGAAGATTCATTTAACACAAAACAGCTCCTTAAAACAGACAAGCACATTAAATGAACTAAGTTATCTATTGGCTTTTGATTAAAATGTTGCCAGTTAATATTAACATTTGAAGTAGTCCAAGTTGTCTGTTCTAGGGTTGTGGACCTAGAATAAGTCCTGAACGGGTCAGACAAGTTGTTATCCAAATCCTCTGAAGACTTTGGATCATTTTCAAAGGTGTAAACACCTAAGAACAATATCAGAAGGAGTCTCATTATACTTATCTGACCGAATGTCATGCCTTGTCTTCAGTTTTCTTGAAATTCAGCAAAGTGTTGATCGTGTAGTTAGCTGAGACGTTGTCTAGCAGCTGCGGTCGATAAGTAGCATCCAAGCTAGCAAACAGAAGTAGCAGCTAGCATGCCGAGATGAAGGTTCGCAAGCAGAGAAGAACCCATCCTACAGGGAGAGACAGCAGTCGTTTCCCAGGCGAAGATGGTAGTCAGCAGGCAGCAGTAGAGGCCCACAGGCGGAGAATGGCAGTCAGAGGTGGAGACGCCGATTGCCAGCAATCCGAGCCGATGGCTCCCAGGCCAAGGCGGGCAGCACTCGGAAACGCCAGCAATCCCCAGGCGGAGACGATGGTTGTCAGCAGGTGAAGACGATGGTGGCTTTATCTTCTTTCAAAGAAAGGGAAGAAAGAAACCTTTTCTTTCCTCCTCGCTCTCGCTGCCGCAGTTAAAACAATGGAAACATTTGAAGTGGAGAATCAAAATAAGAGTGTTCAGAAAACTCGTCAAATGGGACAGAAAAGTCCTGTGTTTGAACTGGAAGCAGAAAATGGGAAAGGCAGGACAAGAGTATTGCACAGAAATATGTTGTTGCCCTGTGATTTCCTCCCTCTGTGTTCAGATGAGAACATGACTGCAACCTGTATGCAAACAAAGAAGAGATGTGACAACAAACGGAGGCGAACGCGTGTGGAACAGACACAACATACGGGAAGTGAGGAGGAGTTCCAGATGATGATTTCTCTGATGTGGTTTTCACATGGCCTCATCCAGAGCTGACCAGTTCACCTACACTGGAACCCACGGTTGCAAAATTTGTGCCACAAATGGACAGTTGTGCCAACAAACCTCTGTACATGGCAGAAGAGGCTAAAGGTGATCCTACAGAAACTGCTGAGGAAAATGCCAACATTACCGAACCAGAGCACGTGGACATCATGGGCTCAGGGGATGTGGAAAGTGGTTCCGACATTGAACAGATCGTAGAGGCAAAACAGCCAAGTCAACGCCCAAGGAGAGAGCGAAGGAGACCACATACATTGACATATTTTGCACTTGGAGAACCAAGACTCAGATAGAACAGCAGCCACTAAATGTATAAATGTACAAGGTTACTGGCGGCCTTGGTAAAATAAAAACAACTAAACTGATTACGTCAGTGCTGCAGTGCATAGTAGTGTGTAGCTCAAGAGAAGGTTGTAATGTAACCTGTATAATCGTCCATTTCATTCTTTTGTCTCCATGCATTAATGACCAAGTACACTTGAATGTCGAGACAACATTTCTAAAGTGAGGGAGAGTGTGAGATGCACTGAATTTATTAGTTTATTTATCTATTTTACTGTTCATGTTTATTATAGTTCACAGGTACCCACCCAATTTGTTTTATTATAATAAGTTAATTTCTTCAGAACTTTAGCTTGTGTCCAACGTTCCCTCTAAGCTGCGCGCTTGCGCAATCGCGCACTGCTCGCACATTCTCGGCGCACAATAAAATCTATGCAGCGCATAAAATTAGATCCAAGGTAAACTGGACATTGAGCGAGGACATCAGCTTTGACTATGGACCAATATCATACGATCTAACTAGGGTGAGTCACAGGTCTGCAGCCTGTGACTCACGATGATAGGTTCACTTATGCTATGCAGCCAATCATCGCATACTATTCGTGCCTTGCCCATATGTGTTGTGGTACCTGCAGATTTGAGTTGAGACGCAGTCCAGGTGTTACACCGGCTCCACACGAGTTAACAGGGAAGGGCATCGACGGTTAATCTACGTCGCTGAACATAACATTAGTAGCCTATAGGCTACTTGTTAACAAGCTTAACATGCTGTATTGTTATTAGCTAGTCACCTTTTAGCTAACATTACCTGCATCCAGCAGCATTACTCAACTCAGTCGGTTAGTTTTGGGGAAATATGAGGTTCCATTTGTGTCAAAAATAAGTAGAAGCCAGCGTTTATGTTGCGTTTGAATGTGGCTCGGAAAAACAGGCTACGACGTATTGACAACCGATTAAACAGTTTTAACTGCTGAAAAAAGTGACGGAGGGCACAGATATGGGAAGCACAGAAGCCCCTACCGTATCAAATTAATATAGGAATATCAGACAGTTGGCCACTCTGAGGTAGAAACAGCAAACAGCTTCCAGTCCACGGGGGGAGGGGGCACAGCTGACTGTGGGCGGGCAATGCCCACCAATGCCCGATTCGAAATCATGACTTCTTGTTGGTCTTTTATCTTTTCTTTCATGGCGGAAATGGGCTTCCATACAGACATGAAAAAGCTGTGTAATTAAGTATTTTACAGACAAAGAATTACAGAAATTTACACTGCATCACAAGCTACAACACACATTTCATTGTGCAGAATGTGAATGTTTTAATGTGGACAAAAAGTTATGTCTGAAAGGTGTAATGTTTCATTTCTTACCATGGCCAAAGCAGGACTCTTACATATACTATGCATATCATGATCAGCAATATTTTTGTTTTTTCATTTCAAGTGGGCAAATCACTTATATTAAAAGCAAACTAATGGAAGTTGCTGCTGTAATCTGATTGCCACGTAACTTGCTATGATCCTAGATTTATAACAGGTGTAATACTGTTATAATACATCAGGTGGGCCATAGTGCGCACACCTGATGTTGCGCACAGTGGTCCTCAGTGTGCTCAGGAAGATGGTGTATACACCCACACGCATGAAAAATTAGAGGGAACATTGCTTGTGTCTGTCTTGTGCCGTGATCGTCTGTACTATTATTTCCTATATGTCATTGAATGTGTCTGTTTTACGTGTGTTCCTCGAACGTGCCGTTTGGCGAGTCAGTGTTCTGTTTTTCGTCTGCTGAGGAGCGTTAGGCACCAGGTGTGGCAGACTGAGTTTTTGTGTGTTAAGGTAAATAAAACCCTTTTGGTTCACAAAGACAACTCCGGATATCATATTTGCCTGATCCCAGCAACATATTATATATATATATATATATATATATATATATATATGTACACAGTCCAGTCACATTAATGTGACCACCACGTACTTTCCACTTCAGAGTTAAATAACCAATCACAGAAGGCAGGTGGCAGCACAGTGCAGTTGAGCGTATATAAAGGGTGTGTGTGGGCTTCGGAAAACATTTCAATCGTTGGCGTAATGCAGAAACGAAGCGATTTATCCGACGTCCAAAAGGGCATGATCATTGGCTTTCGGGCCAAGGGTGGAAGCATTTCCGAAACGGCTGAGTTTGTGAACTGTTCGCGTGCCGCCGTGGTAAAAGTGTACCGTGCATGGCAAAATGGGACTGTCCAAAATCAACGACGTGGCAAATGTGGTGCACCACGGGCCATAGATGACAGAGGCGAACGACGGTTGCGGAGATGCGTTCGGGCAGATAGACGGGCTACCGTTGAGCAACTGACCACTAAAATGAACCAAGGGGCTACCACAAGTGTCTCCCAAACCACTATTCAGCGAACATTGCTGCGTCTGGGCCTCCGAAGCAGACGCCTGGTTCGTGCACCTATGCTGACTGGTGTTCATCGACGACGAAGGCTAGAATTTGCACGCCAGTACAGCAGCTGGACGTCCACTGAGTGGCGACAGGTAGCGTTTTCAGATGAATCGCGTTTTATGCTCCATCGGACAGATGGACGTTGGCGTATAAGGCGTGAAACCTCTGAAAGGAACCACCCTGCAACCATTGCAGGAACGGTCCAAGCTGGAGGCGGGAGCATTATGGTCTGGGGAATGTTTTCCTGGCATTCTCTGGGTTCACTGATTATTGTGGAAGGCACGATGGATCAATACAAGTACGCATCTGTCCTTGCGGACCATGTCCACCCCTACATGCGCATTGTTTTTCCTCAGGATGATGGCATCTTCCAGCAGGACAATGCGAGGTGCCATACAGCTGCCAGTGTACGTGCGTGGTTCGAAGAGCACCAGGATGAGTTTACCGTCCTCCCCTGGCCAGCAAACTCACCTGACTTAAACCCAATCGAGCATCTGTGGGACCATCTCGATCGAGTTGTTCGCGCCATGGATCCTCAACCGCGTAATCTAGCGCAGCTGGCCACGGCATTAGAGTCGGCATGGCTCAACATCCCAGAGAAGACCTTCAGGGACCTAAGTGACTCTCTTCCTGCACGTCTCGTAGCAGTTCGCGCTGCGAAAGGTGGTTATTCTGGCTTTTGACAGATGGTCACATTAATGTGACTGGACTGTGTATATGGTAATGGCGAACCAACCAGACATTGTGGTGGTGGATAAAGAACAGAGGAAAGCCGTTGTGGTGGATGTAGCAATACCAAGTGACTACAACATCAAGAAAAAGGAGCTTGAGAAACGAGAAACTGGAGAAATACCAGGGCCTCAGGGAGGAACTGGAAAAGGCCTGGAAAGTGAAGACCACAGTGGTGCCTGTGGTCATCGGGGCCCTCGGGGCAGTCACCCCCAAACTGGAGCAGTGGCTAAAACAGATCCCAGGAACAACATCAGATATCTCAGTCCAGAAATGTGCAGTACTAGGCACAGCCAAGATACTGCGCAGAACCCTCAAGCTCCCAAGCCTCTGGTAGAGGACCCGAGCTCAGAGAATAAAATAGACCACCCGTGGAGGGTAAGAAGGGAATTTTTTACATATATATATATATATATATACACATACACGTATACACTCCTGATCAAAATCAGGAGTCACAATAAACGTGCAGTTTATCAGGAAAATAGTGCAGTTTATCAGGAAAATCTTAAGATTTCTTCTTTTAACATTTTAACATTGTGAAGCTCTACTTAGAACAGTGGTTCTTAACCTTTTTTGAGGTACCAAACCCACCAGTTTCATATGCGCATTCACTGAACCCTTCTGTAGCGATACATAAAATAGGATTTTTTCCCCCCAAATTCAAGGCATATATCATATAGATATGTATACATTGTGTAAAATATTCTATTGCATTTCTTTATATCTGTTACATACTGAGATTCTGGAAGGCAGAATCAAAATGTCTTCCCATGCTTCCGAATTAATTGTGCTTTTCAGATTTATGTTCCAGGTTGATCTTAAATTCTCAATACCATCTTTCTTTAAGGATTGTAAATTCAGCATAGAATCTTGACACAAATCTCCCAGGTTTATGACAATCAAGTTTTTTCAAGTATATAATAATCCCCTGGGAACTCTAGGGAGTCAATTTTTGCCTTCACGTGACGCTTTAGCTGAATATATAAAAGTTCCTGGAGACAATGTTATATTGTATTCTTAAGCCCTCAAATGTCTTGAAGTTTCCATTATGTCATAGATCATGTATCCTAGTAATACCAGCATCCTGCCAAGACCTAAGATCATTTTGCTGATGAATGGGAGGTTGGGGATTGGCCTGTAGTTCTGCAGTTGTGATTTGTCTAGATTGTTCTTTTTTATCAGTGGTTTGATAATTGCTGTTTTCAAAGCCTGGGGGAAAACACTTGAAGAGAGCCATGAGTTTACCATTTGGATTAGATCAGTAGCAACGACAGGCAGGACTTTCTTAAAGAAATGTGTGGGCAGGACATCCAGACAGCAGGAACCGGAGCTTAATTGACATTATTTTTTCTAGGGTTCTAGGGATTTAGTAGTTGAAATAGGGTCATTTTTCTTGCATTTTTTTTTGTTTGGGCACAGCATTGGTACTGGCTTTGGAGTGGACGTGCAGATTAATCCTCTGATCTTTTGAATTTTCTCTGAAAAGAAACTGGAAAACTTGTTGCAGGCGGCATTAGATTGAAGTTCAGGTGGGCACATCATCGGAGGACTTGTGAGCCTATCAACAGTAGCAAATAAAGCTCGAATGTTGTTAGTGTTTTTGTTTATGACATCTGCAAAGAAAGCCTCTCTTGCATGTTTTAGTGTTGTGTGATAGTTACATAGACTTTCTTTGTAGATGTCACAATAAACATGCAGTTGAGTTTTACACCATTTCCGTTCGGCCTTACGGCAGAGTTATCTTGCAGATTGAACTGTTTGTGCATTTCTCCATGGAGATATTGATTGATATGACATTCAGGAACGATTCGATTCTTATGGATGGATCTTTGCTGATTAAATTTATTTCATATCTAAGTATTTAATATCTAGGTGTTTTATGGAATGTGGATCTTTCAGATCAATGTGAGAAGCTATTTTGATAGGTAAAACTAATTTTTTTTGTGTCATGTAGTGTGGAGTGCTGGTCTTGACTTGATCTTGGGTTGGTGGTCTTGACTATAACTCTGATATGTGGCTCCCCCACCCACCTTCTTTCCATCCCCTTTCTGTTGGATTTCTTTAAAAATAAATGCCACTAGTGGCAAAAAAAGTGAAGTTCATGCTATGTTAGGACAGGAGAAATTATGATGCATAGAGTTACATATCCAAGTCTAAACTATGTTACAAAGAGTAAACATAGTAAAAACATGCTTTACCTGTGGCATTGTTCATTAAAATGGCACATTTTTAAAGTATTGAAATGAAATACGATCGGTTCACTTAATGATATTGTATTAGGGATTAGGTAACTCATTCAGCAAGTACTTTTACTTTTAATACTTAAGTATTTTTAAAAGCCAGTACTTTTTTACTTTTACTTGAGTACAATTTTGTCTGTGTATTTGTACTTTTACTTAAGTAAATTTTTTGAGTACTTTTTCCATCACTGGCAAGGATAAGTATGTTAGATCAGTGGTCCCCAACCCCTGGTCCGTAGACCAGTACCGGTCCGTGGACCAATTGGTACCGGGCCCGCAATAAATAATTAAATATTTCGGTTTTATGTATTATTTAAGTCTGGAGATCTTTTATTTTGAAAATCATTCAACCGGATTCTCTCGGTTACTTGCGTGCCAACACTGAGCCACAAGCAGCAAAATGAGTAAGAAACAGATCAGATGTCTTTGGAAAGTTTCTTTGCAAAGGGGAAAAGGCCCAGAGAAGAGACAAGAGAATGGATTTAGCCCGAACTGGTAGGTGAGTCCCACATTACATGCCACTCTGCATAACATGCGGCGATCGGCTGCTAATAAGGTAATGAAGCTTCAAACTGCTTCGCCACATAGAGACCAAGCAGGTTGTGCATATAAGCAACACTTCCGGTTGTTATTGTCTCTCATCACTCCCAGGTGGGACCGTCTCGTTGCAGAGAAACAAGCTCAGGGTTCCCATTAGTCATTATCGTGAGTTAAAGTTTTCACAAAAGTAAAATGTTCATGTTTGTGGCGCATCTGTATCTTATTTTGAAGGTATATGTTAACGTTACCATAGCAACCAGAGTCAGAGAGTTTGGGTGGTGGTTGAGAGGAGAGTAGTAGAGCTTGTGAGTCTTAAGTCTGATTTAGACAGCAAAATTTAAGAATTGTCGGCCGATTCTCCAAATCTCTGTGACCACAGAGCTGATAAAAGTCCAACAGGTTCGATCGGTTCGTGTCTCTAGCTACAGGGCAGCAGCAACACGAACCGATTCCAGTCACGAACATCGCGATTCCAGAAGAAAATCCACAAAACCCCCACATTGCATACGGGAATTTAGAATGATGATGTAGAAGCAATAGTGATAGTTTGTGGAGTCTAAGAAAATAAAGACGTGACAAAAAGAAAAGGCGGTGGATAAAAGATGACGGGAGCAGCCGCTCTATTTGCTGCACTACACTCCTTCTCTCAGATCCTCTTCTTCTGTTCATCTCACCGTCCCCTGCTCGTCTTGTCACTATGGGGAGCAGAGCATTCAACTGCTCTGCTCCCAAACTCTGAAACTCACTCCCACCTGATCTCCGTAACATTGAGTCTTTGCAATATTTTAAGTCCAAAGTCAAAACCCATTTGTTTCAACTAGCATATAGCTTTTCATTATCTTTGTACTGTTTTGTAAATCTTGTGTTTTTATGTTTTTTATTGCTGGTATGTATTTTATAATGTACTTGTTTATGTCAAGGTGACCTTGGGTGTCCAGAAAGGCGCCTACAAATAAAATGTATTATTATTATTATTTGGATTTGGAGGTGAATGTTTTTTCATAGTTAACATTTTTAACTGAATAAACATAATAAACATATATAATAATGACCTTTACATATAATAATAAACCTTTCCACATATCAACTACGATATCCACCGGACTCAGTTGCGTGATATGTCAGCTGTTTGGAATTCCCCTCTGTTCTTACGTCACCGCACTTTCTGATTGGCTACCTGACACATTCAACAGGTTGTATTCCTGTTCCCAGTCAGGGAAAACCCCACAGGCTGCGACAAAAAGGCCAAGACAACCCAAATTGGGCATATTCAGGATTTAGCGGGAACACAAACATGCAGAAGCCTTATCGCTCCTCCCACTTCTCCCCCTCCTCCCGGGCCGCAGCAAAATTTCCCAAGTCTTGACCGGTCCGCGGTAATAAAAAGGTTGGTGACCACTGTGTTAGATAATGGATGGATGGATAGCTTTTAAGGTAGTTTTTCTCCCTTAAGTCCACACTTAAACCGTACTTCGTAGTTAATGCCATCAACTGATTTCATGAAATTACTGACTGTTTTTCTACTTCTAACATACAGGGGAAAGAATGCCTAGAGTGAAATGTTTTTTCACTCCGGGCATCCAGTCCCAATCATCATCGCTCTAGTTCTGATGACACCACATACATCCCTAGTCTACAACATTGTAAAATTGTCTGTATTCTTTAAAGTACAAGTACTTTCTCTATTTAATTGTTCTATTGAAGGGGTGCTCAAGTCCAGTTCTGGAGAGCTACTGTCCTGAAACTTCTAGATGCATCTTTACTCCAACAGACCAGGATCAAATGGCTGAATTCCCTCAACAGCATGAATTCAGCTCTGACCACGCCTGGTAACAAGACATTCATTTGATCCAAGTGTATTGGAGCAGGATGCATCTGAAAGTTGCATGATGGTAGCTCTCAAGGACTGGACTTGAGTACACCTGCTCTATTGTTCTTTTTTGTAGGTTTCTGTAAAGTTCAGTGGTGCAGTGAATGGTAATGTTCTGTTGTTGATCCTCACTGTTCTTAGGAAGGAAAAATGTCAGTTTGTCTGGAGTAATACTGGAATGTTGTGACACTGAATTAACAATATTCTGATTTTGGTTAAATATTTTTCACATTTTCTCTAAAGTGTATTTTTTTTATTAAGCTAGTTTTTATAAGCACTGTCTATACATTTTTAATATGACAGTTTGTACAACTGAACACATTGTAATTTTTTTTTCAATTGGAAAGTGTATTGTAATTGATCCTTCTGTATGCTGGTAGTCTAATATGCTTGCAGTGCTGTAGAGTGTATGATGCATACGTCCAAAGTGGACAAGCAGAATAACAAAAGGCATTGGTAAGTAACGAGAAAGTGTACTTCATTAGGAATTATTATTAACCAAAAGTTTAATGCTTTTATATTTAGAAGAGTTTCTAAATATGTTTTAAATTTAATGCTTTCACAAAAATGGTACACAAAAAAAAAAAAAAAAAAAAAAAAAAAAATCAAAAAAATATTCAAAGCATTCTTTGAAGGTTATTGTAAAGTATTTTGTGACCTATTGGATCACTCATTGCTGAGATCTTGGGGTAATTTTGGATAGCCAGTCAATCTTAGAAAGCTTCACAACTGTTCTATGTTTTCTCCATCTGTGAATAATGGTTCTCACTGTAGTTCACTGGAGTCCCAAAGTTTTATAATTGGCTTTACAAGCTCCCCAGCCTTACAGACTTCAATTACTTTCCCATTTGTTCCTGAATTTCTTTGGGTCTCGGCATGATGTCTAGCTTTTGAGGATCATTTGTTGTACTTCACCTTGTCCAGTGGGTCCCGTTTAAGTGATGTGTTGATTGAGCAGTAATCAGCTAACTCTATGTGGCTAGAGAGGACATGGCAATCCCTTTTTCCACACAGATTCATGTAGGCTTCGATTTTTTAGTATAAAAACACATTGAGATTTGTGATCATAACTAGACAAAATAAGTTCAAAATTTTTGAATACTTTGGCAGAACATAGCAAAACTACACAAATTTATTAGTACCTCAAAGATACCAACTGAAACACTTGGAAAGGTGTGATATCAGGATCTCACCTGTGAGGTGCAAATGTCTCCAAAGCCGAGTCCATGTTCACTCTGTTGCCATAGCGATAGCACTGGAGGTCTTGAATGATCTCTATGCCTTTATTTCCTTTAACCTTGCTATGATCTGGCTTTGTGCCTAAAATTTACACCACATAATTATTGTCTTAAACTGCACAAACTAAGGTCTTGGACAGTGAAATTAATTAATATTTCATTATGAATAATGGGGAAACAATCCTAACAATGCTATAAAGTTTATTTATTTTTTAGACTAGAATATATAGTATCTTGACAGTTGAAAATTAATGTAATTCTACAATATATGATTCTTTCACTTACAAGACTATTAAATTTCCATTACAGAAGAGCAATACTTTCAGTCTTTAAAGATATACACACCGTTTTGCAGCAGTATTCTGAACTGCTCCACAGCATTTTCCACGTTGACCTGGTAAAACTCCCAAAGTTTGATTTGAGGAAAAATGTCCTCCCAAAGCGCCCTGCGGAGAGCCTAACGGAGGCAGCAAAACATGATTATTGTAACACCACTTAATCTTTTCATATTAATCAAAAACCTTTATTAAACATCTCAGAAAGTGGGTAATTTCAGTTGTAAATGAGGAAAGAACTGTGACTTTTGTGAAATTGTGAAGCTTGTACTTCAGTTCACATTAGCTACAGCAACAGGATCTAACAGTTCAGCTGATAGATCAGTTCATAAATCCTCTATCCAGTTATGAATGTGGGTTAATCTCTCCACCAAAAATTACTACAATCACATCATTGCTATGAAGGCAATGATATGATGACAGAAAATCATTACAGTTTTACATCTCTGTGTCCTGGGGGAATTAAGTGTTTCAAATATTTCTTTCTTTTCTATTAAGCTACCTATGAGGTTCCTGTTTGGTAAAATTTTCTAAATATGACCAACTTGAATAATGTGAGCAAAATGTTTTTATTCAGTCAGTATTTAAGACAACAGAATTTTTTGTAAATATAATTATTCATTTCATAAAAAAATAATTCATTTAAAAAAATAATACTTCATGATAGAGATTCAAAAGAACACATTTTTTCAAGAAAATGTCCACTTATTAATTGTTAGTTCTAGTTACGATGGTGCTTTGAAAAAGATGGGGAAATTCGTTTGTAAGGGAAAATAATAAGAATCTCCACTAAAGAGGCAATATTCTAGGACTACTGGGTTACTATATAAATCATGAGCCATGTATATTTAACATAGACAAATCTTTAATTGGGATTTTTTTTCTCCGCTGAATAAACTGAAATTTGATTTATTTTCTAAATATACTAGTGTGAAATTATGCCACTTGAATGCAAAATTCTATTTCACTTAAGTGTTTTTACACAATTTTATCATGGTTCCCAATAAATGTGTGTGTCTAAATATACAAGGTGTATTCTGCACTCACATTTAGGTGGCTCTCGTTGGTAATGTCAGAAGGAAGTCCCTTCTCTTTGTACTGTCCATCTGCTACCCTAGTGGTTAAATGCCAGATAGCTCTGTCTAAGACCCAGGCAGGACGCAGGTGAGGAGAGTTCATCAGGTTGTAGCCACACTCTGGATGTTCCTTTATCCACACACTGTTTGCAGCTAAACACAAGCATATAGGCTTGATTGATCATAGATAGGAATTGGTTGATCATAAAAACAAATGTTCAGATATTAAGATCATTAGTTAAGATTAATTATTTTTATTTTTTCAAACTTTGTGCTTGGGGATGGTGATGACACTATTCAACTAAAATTGCAAAAAGTAAAAAAAAAAAAGTAGCAAAGAACAAGGAATTGTTGAGTGTCTCACTGAATTGTAATTCTTACAGACTTTGTAAAGCCCCAAGGGAAATTTGAAAGACAGTAAATCAACCTCTATATTTAACCTTTCAGGCCGTCTCATTTCACATTGATCTATTCTTGGAGTAAAGGGAAGTAGCAGTGGGAAGATTAGAGAGCGATGCAGTAGGCACACGTACAGTGCTAATCCAGGACAGCACAATAAGTACATAGATGCAGAGGTTGCTACACACTTACTGGACCAAAAAAAAAAACCTAAGAAGCCGGGAATTTTAGAACAAGGGATAATTTAGAAACTGGTATCAGAAAAACAAGTGAAACTAACAATACTGACTTGAGCCACTTGGTCATTTATAGCAGACAGTTCTCTGAATTCGCTACAACTTATTCCTGCAGTTCACATAGAGCTGCGCAACCAGAGCTAATGCGGCGGGTTTTAAACTCTTACCTAGAGTTCTCCAAAGGACCATGTCTACAGAGGACATTTAAGGCTTTTCAATGATACCAAATTTGAAGGGGTGGGACTTTTGTACCTTCCTTTTCCTCATTCAGAAAAATGGCGTCTATCAGTACACCACATTTTATGGGACGAGAAAAAGCAAATGCATAATATTTTTTATTGTGCAAATTTTGGTTTAAAATTGTGTTGGCATATTCTAAAATTGTGTTGGCATATTCTAAATAAGTCTCTTAGCAGCATATTAAAACTATCTATGAATTATTTTGACTGTATTTTATCATAGTATTTAAAAGTTGAAAAATTGTCCACTGTAGTGGACATTTGTAATTGTTTTCTGTTGTGTTCTGTATTCATCCATCCATCCATTTTCTTTAAACCCTGTCCCTTAGTGGGGTCAGTAAGGGTGCTGGTGCCTATCTCACTCGACCCACTATGTTCATTTTGTCACAAATCTGAGGAAACCATCACTCATCTTTTCTGGGACTGCTTTTATATTCAAATATTTTGGAAAGATATTTTTTTACTCTTAAAAAGGAAATTGTAACTAGACGTACTGTTTAACTTTAAAACCATATTATGTGGCTTTTTCTGTTTAAACACTCAAAAAATAAAGTTTTGTTATAAACTTAATATTAATTTTTTATCAAACTTTAATATCCACAGCTGCAAATTTCTTAAGTTGAAACCCAAATTGAATGCCTTTGTTTCTTCATATTTGTATTCTCTGAAAATACTGTACACTGAAATACTAAAGCTTTAAAGGCTGATTCAATTTGTAAAGAATTTCTCATGTAATCTGCCCTAATTTGCTGTATATAACCTTTTCCCATTTGTGACCTCTTCTTATTTGTAATCTTTTCCTGACCGTAATTTTTGCTCTTTTACCTTCCTCAAGACTCGTCGTTCTTTTAATTACTGTTTATGTAACTTGTTGTACATATTATTGTAAATTTCTTTTTTTTAATTAACAAGGTGTCTTTTATGTCGGTAACATAACATCTTAGTTTCAATAAAACATTTATTAGTTAATTTGGATACATTTATTCTATTTGTTAGCACGCACATTTAGTTAACATACTGTATGTATTTATATCGACTTAAAGTTAATTGTGTTTGCTTAAAATTAATTATTTTGTTTTCCTGACGGTACTTGCCTGCGTTGGAGTGCCAGACAAAAGATGGGAGCCATGGCTCAGCAGGCTCAAATGCTGATTGGAGTGCACTAGTTCCTGCTGGCAGGGGGAATTTGTAGTTTCTTTGTTTAGATAAGTTTTGTATTTAAGTAAATATTAGAGTTTAAAGTTTAATAATTTTGACTTTCATTTTTGGGTCTTTAGTTTAGCCAAACTTAGCTGTACTGTTATTAGGTTTTGGTGTAATTTGTAATTGTGTTTGTTTGTGTAGCCAGTTTGTTTGTATTTTTGTCCCGAGTTCACTTTTGTTTCTTTGACCTCTTTTATGAGCTCAATTTGATCTTTTTGCCATTCATAATCTCTGGATTAGAATAAAAGAAACCCTATTTTTTCTAATTTATCCTGTGACTCCTGTTTTTAACTCGGTCCATCACAAAGAAAACAAAAATTATTTCATCAGGATAGTTTATTAATTGTTTTAGAGCAGATATTTGCTTGGCAGAGGTGCAAACCAGAAGTTTACCAACAGGATTAAAAATGTCTATAATGACTAGATCCACTCACCAGTGTGATTATACACTACATCAGTGATTGATACCATATTCCATTCCGTCCTCAGTTTTTCCACCAGCCTTCCCACATCTTCCCAGGTGTAACTCTTGCCATGTGGGCTGAATTCCAGGCTAAAGGTCAGCTGGTCAGCTAAGGAGTAACAGGACCTAGACTCTCCCAAAGTCTGCAGAGGAGTGAAGTGGATCATGTTGTAACCTGAAGGAAAGACAAAGTACAAGATCTCATGTGGCTCATGCACATATGTCCAGAGTCTGAAACTGTTACATAAAATAGGTTGCACCCAGATTTCAAGTGTTTATCAAAAATCAAAGATCTGTTTAAGAGTTGACAAGGTATGGATTTCAGCTGAAATCAGAGAGTCCCATGGTATCCAGAATACTGTCACATCTATCAAGTTAACTTGGGCATATTATTTATAAATCTCGTTTTTGAGCTTTACATCATGTTCTAATGTTATTCCCTCATCAAAAACTTACATGCAGTTTTGCTTTGATTCTTTAATGGATATTTGAGAAATTCTTGAATCTCCCGTGACAACCATTCAGGATACATGAACATTCGTTTTCGCTAAGTTCCACCTTTCCAACTTTAAAGAGAAAGGGGATTCCAGGGTTTTCTCCAGAAAACTTGGTAAGCCCAGTGGTCGGGGCACCCAGGCGGTCCATCGTGTTTTTGTATTAAATATATATGTATTAAATGTATTACATTTCCTGTCTTAACTAGACAGGAAATGTAAAAATATTACTGGGTAATTATATGTTATTGGAAAACAGTGTCAGTGAAACGCAATTTAAACTCACAATTAGTCATAAAAACAACTAATCAGAAAATTCAATTAAAATTAATATCAATTGTTTGCCCTTCTGTTTAATCCAAATTAAGTCAGCGGCTCCATCAGGCCTCCCAGGGCTTCAGGGGTCAATAAATGCAAATATTTTAATACAGACCACAGTTAAATAAAGGTGACATTTGTTTATTGAGATTATTAATGGTGTTAAATTTGATTCAATTTCAGCATACATAAATTAAAGATTTTAAATTGTTTAACGTTTATATGTAAGATTTTAAGGAGCAGGCAAGTTTACTTTGCAGAAGTTCAAAGGACAATATTCATAGCAACACTGATGCTGTGAGTTTAGTCTGAGCTCTGTTCAGAAATATAAACTAGTAAAACGCAATTGTAACCGATTGTTTTTAAGTTGGCCAATTAAACTAACCCCCCTCTCCCAGATTAAATTTAACACAAAAGCTGATAGAGGTGCTGATGTTTTTAGCAGGAAGAGGGACCCCTAAGTCAAATTCTGCTGCAGGCCTCATAGCCTTGGATCGGCCCTGCATGATGAGTTAAACCCGCTGCACTGCACAGAGATGCGCAACAAATGAGAGATTGAATAAAATGCTGCTAATGTAGTTTTTGTAGCTGTTCCATTTCGTGTCTGTTGAGTTTTTAATAAGGTGACACAAAAACTGTTACTTGGTTGAGTTTCTCAGATCTCCGCCGGCCGCGCGCATTACGAAAAGTGGGATTTTTGACCCTTTATTCTGACGCAAACTCAGCTAGTCTGCGACTGATAGACAGCAATCGACAATTTTGCATTTTCACTCACCGGAGTCGAAATCTGTCGCTTGCGGAATCCTTGGAGGGGGGAGTGACGGTGCGGGGGAGCGGGAGGTGTTAACGACTCTACTTAGCATACAAATAGCCTAGCATATGCAAAGGCGCTTCAACAGACCCACCTGGATTCTCAGTCATTGGATGAAAAACAATGACATCAGAGTTCATCATTGACATGTGATTGGTTGGTTGATGTCTGCCCGTTGGATAGCACTTATGTCTTTATAAATAAACCCCGCCCCAATCATTAATATTTTTAATGCTGCATTTTAAAAAATCTATATAAAAATGTATGCTGTATTAAAATATATTCATTTCATATTGTTTATATGCAACATGTTCATATATGAGGAACATAAAAGAGACAAAAGGTTTTTTTTTCTTTATTTCATTTTATTTTTTTACTGTTTGCACACAATATAAGACTGAATAATGCTTGTCCATTTCTGGACCATCTGGCAGAGTATTTTTGTCCAAACATGATCAATGATACCTGATCATGATACCTGATCAAAAATACCTGATCAGATGATCATATCATCTGATCATCTGATCAGGTATTTTTGGAGGACATTTAAATATAAGAAGTCTCTTACCCAAATGTGAGGAAATAAGAACATTGCTAATGGGATCTAATCTGGATTTTCTATGTCTAGGTGAAACTTGGCTAACTGATAACATTCCAACTAATATGATTGATGTACCTGGATAAACATGTTTCAGAAAGGATAGAGTTGTGGGGCAAGGAGGGTGAGTATTAATTTACATAAAAGAATCATTTAACGTCAATGAGATAGTCATAGATGAGCATATATCAATAGAATCTGTATGTTTAAATGTTTGTCTTTCACCTCGTATGAATTTTAACATTGTGGTGGTGTACAATCCACCATCAAGTTGTAGCACAACTTTTTATCATAATTTAAAGGAATTATTATCAAGATTTAGAAACAACAGTGAAGTAATCATTTTTGGGAGATTTCAATATAAACTGGATGGACAATAAATTGAAAAAAACACTTGGAGAACTGACAGCAAAATTTGATTTTCACCAGTTAATCAATGGTCCCTCTCGTATCACTAAAAACAGTCAAACTTTAATAGATTTAATTTTTTCAAATAAACCTGGTCGAATCATAAAATCCTATAACTTGGTGTGCGGCTTATCTGACCACAATATTACTCTCATTGCCAGAAAATTGTCTCAAAATCGCTTTGTCAGTCGCTATAATACTCAGAAACAGACTGTAATACAACTTCCAAGACAGGATGTACCTAAATTTGAGGCTGAATTAGCTAAGATTAATTGGGATGACGTTTCCAGCCATAATCAGATAAATGATTGCTGCAATACATGTATTCTCAATGTTTGTAATACTATGAATACGTTTCTTAAAACCCATACAAAGGGCAGAAGAAAAACACAGCTAACTTGGATAATGGATGACATTCGGCTGTTAATGAGAAAGAGAGACTATGTTTTAAAATCTTTTTTAAAAAATAAAAGGACCACAGATTGGCTGCTTTTTAAAAGTTTGAGGAACAAAATAGTTAAAGAAATGTACAAATCCAAAGCTAAATATTACACAAATGTCTCATCAGAAACTGGAGGGAATGGTAAGACGATCTGGAAACAACTAAACAGTTTACTGAATCCGAATGCACACACTAAACATAAATATGAACTCGCAACAGCAGGAAAAACCATAACTGATCCTGCTAAGCTGGCAACAATGTTTAATGATTATTTCCTCTCTTCAGTTAAAGATTTGGCATCACAGTTTCAGCCAACTCCAATGGAAACACACCGTATAAAACCGACCAAAAAGTGTTCTGATCTCTTTGAGATTAAGGAAATTCATTACTCTGATGTTCAAAAAGCCATTAACAGCTTAAGTAATTCTCACGCAAAGGATATGTATAATTTAGACGCTATGTTTTTAAAAAAATATAGTAACATTTTAGTAGAACCTTTAACTCATATAGTCAACATTTCCATCAGAACAGGGCAATTTCCCGATGCGTGGAAAAAAGCTTTGGTGAAACCGATTTTTAAATCAGGAAGTCGACATTAAATCAGCAACCACAGGCCAATAAGTCTGGTTCCGGTCATGTCAAAAGTGCTGGAGAAAATTATTTTGAAACAACTATTACTACATTTAGAAAGTAACAGTCTTCTGCATCCGCTTCAGTTTGGTTTCAGGCGTCAACATTCCACAGAGACCGCTGTAAGTTTGCTGCTTGAAAAGGTTAAACTATCACTTGACAAGGGACAAATTACTGGTGCAGTTTTTCTTGATTTGAAAAAAAGCTTTTGATATAGTGAACCACAATTTACTAATTTCAAGGCTTTCATCATTTAATTTCTCAGAACGGTCATTGTCTTGGTTTAAATCATATTTGGAAGATCGTGAACAATGTGTTGTCATTAATAACAGTAAATCTGTCTTCTGCAAAATTGCAACAGGGATTCCGCAAGGAACCATCTTAGATCCGGTCCTTTTCAGTTTGTATGTTAATAGTCTTCCTGACATTTGTTCTGAAGTCAATCTGCAAATGTATGCTGATGACACCATTGTTTATACATCGGACAAAAGTGGTACTGTTGTCAGTGAAAAACTTCAGAACAGTCTGCAGAGATTATTATTAAGGACTCTTGCTTAACTCTCAATACAAACAAAACAAAGTGCATTTGCTTTTCAATTAAGAAAACATCATTACAGTCTTTGAATATTTAGATCAATGGGGACCCTATTGAACAAGTATCACAAGATAAATATTTAGGAATAATTCTGGATGCTCAGTTAAATTTTAAGAGCCATGTCGATAAAATCTGCAAAACTGTTCGATCAAATATAAACCGTTAGCTATTGCACCATGATGCTAAAATGGGACTGCTGTTTCATTCAGTTTGTCTATGTAAATGTGTGTCTGTCCCTATCAAATAAACTTAAAAAAAAAACAAAAAAAAAACATTATGCTGCGTTCAGAACAGGCCCAACATCTCTCCTGTAGCATAGTCCTACAAGTTACTCCTGGTTGGAGTAACTTGGGGTCCATCCTGACACCCACTCATAGCTGCTGTCATCCTCCCAGAATGCCACCTCCTCTGTTGCCAATACTCTCTGCCTTCCTCCATCAGCTGTTAACACAGAACAGACAATCATTATGAGTACAGGCATCTTTTAGACATTATGAAACTACAGCTTAGTATGCACACATAAGACATCAAGACAAAAAAACAAACAAAAAAAAAACATGAATACATTCTTACAAAAGTAAAAACTTAAATGAAAAAGACAAAACACTTGGAAACAATTGGAAGAAAAAAATAATTAAAAGCAGTTGTTAAATAGTAAAACATAATTCAACAAACTGAGGCAGATAATTTGCTTTGATGGATTTTGATAAATCACAGTACTTTAATCATTCAAGGAATTGCGACATCTCTAGATTAGTAATAAATCTTACCTGCTTCTTTCTTTAGCTACATGGCTGGATGACTGGCAGTAGATCCTGGATGCAGCTGAAAAACATTTTTGTGCATTGTCAATATATAGCATAATTTCATTATATACATAAACAATATTGAAGCATAAAATATCAACATTCTAAAATATTAAATACTCACACACAGTTGCATCTCTGTCCTCATCATGGACATCAGAGCGTTCCTGAAGAGTCTGATTAACACAAATGTGACTCCCATTCTGTGGAGTCTGTGGAAGTAAATGTAAAATTAAAAAAATATTGTAGCAAATATACCGCTTTCTCAAAAATACATAAGTAAATAGGTTAAAATTATTCTCAACCAACCATTATACAGTCGAGAATCAATGCAGTGATTATACATACCAATACATACCATACATACCATGTCACCAAATTAATTCAAAAATCTAAGTCCTCAACCTGTCATTTAGATCCTCTTCCCACTGTTCTTGTTAAAGCCACCCTTACCTCTTTGTCCACTCTCATCACTAAAATTATACATTGTTCCCTTACTACTGTTGTTCCCTTGGCTCTCAAAACTGCAGCAATAACCCCAATACTTAAGAAACCTGGTTTAGATCCCAATGAACTCAGTAATTTTCGCCCCATTTCAAATCTTCCATTTATTTCAAAAATTCTAGAAAAGACAGTTGCTGCTCAACTCCATTCTCATCTTTCCAGCAATAATCTATATGAACAATTCCAATCTGGCTTCCGTCCACTCCACAGTACAGAAACAGCTCTTCTTAAAATTACAAATGATCTCCTCCTTGCTGCTGACTCTGGTTTATTATCCGTACTCCTTCTCCTTGATCTGACTGCGGCTTTTGATACAATTTCACATAACATCCTTATTGACAGATTATCCGCTCTTGGTATTGTAAATACACCTCTCAAATGGTTTCATTCATATCTCTCAGGCCGCTCTCAGTTTTGTTCAGTTAAAATCATTTACCTCTCGCCCAGTTCCCATAAAACAGTGGTTTACTCTTAACTTCCTCAAATTAAATTCCAGTAAAACTGAACTTCTCTTAATTGGTACTGATTCAATACCAAGTAAACTTGATAATTTCTCCATTTCAGTTGATATCTCCTCCATTTTTCCTTCCCCTCAGGTTAAGAGTTTGGGTGTCATCCTCAATAGCGCCCTCTCTTTTGCCTCCCATGTCAATAATGTAACTCGGTCAGCTTATTTTCATCTCCGAAATATTCGCTGTCTCCGTCCTTCTCTGACTCCGCATTCCACTGCTGTTCTGGTCCACAGTTTGGTCACATCTCGTTTAGACTATTGTAATTCTCTACTTTTTGGTCTACCACAGAAAACTCTGTATAAATTACAATTGGTTCAAAATTCAGCTGCTCGTATCATTACACAGACCCCCTTACTTCATCATATCACACCTATTTTAAAACAGCTCCATTGGCTTCTAATCACATAGCGCATTAACTATAAAATACCTTCATATCTCTCGGACCTCCTTCACATTGCCACTCCCATCCATTCCCTCCAATCCTCTTCTTCTGTCCATCTCACCGTCCCCCTGCTCGTCTTGTCACCATGGGAACAGAGCATTCAGCCGCTCTGCTCCCAAACTCTGGAACTCACTCCCACCTGATCTCCGTAACATTGAGTCTTTGCAATATTTTAAGTCCAAACTCAAAACCCATTTGTTTCAACTAGCATATAGCTTTTCATTATCTTTGTACTGTTTTATAAATCTTGTGTTTTTATGGGGGTTTTTTTATTGCTGGTATGTATTTTATAATGTACTTGTTTTTATGTCAAGGTGACCTTGGGTGTCCAGAAAGGCGCCTACAAATAAAATGTATTATTATTTGTATTATTATACCCGCTACATGGCTTCGTCCTGATATCCCTCCTTGGTCCACCATTTTGTAGATCTCTACCGCTTTCCACACTCTGCTTTGCTGTACTGCGTTACAACAAAATAAACAAAATAACAGGAAAATCAGTTTTCCTTACAAATATGCGAGTGTTCACTATTTACTAAATGTGAAATCATAACTTACTGAATTTCTCTTCGTCCTGGTGGACTCTGTAAGAGCTCCTCGACACCGTGGTATGAGGTCTGGCTGGTATGGCTTGGCTGAAAAAAATCAAAGAAGATGCGGGTATTTTTAAGAGTTCAGAACATCGCATGTAATAGAGATTACAATACAAAATCTCACCCTACACTGTAAGAAACAAACAAAGCAACTCGCCTCGCTCCACGTGCTAGCTACTTATAAAAGCTTTCTTACCGTGAGTTCGGCCTTGTTGGACCGCCGTGGTGTCATCTGTTGTTTTCTGCCGGAACATTGCTTAATATCAAGATGATACTGAAAAGGTAAATCCGCAAAATAGGACTTTTTCCACCATTTCACACAACGCACGGGCATTTTCGTTCATGTTGGGTTTCGCAGTAGCACCCGTTGGCGTGGGAGCAAATCTTCCTCTGGAGTTTAATGGCGGCTGCTTGACCGACTATGAAAGCGCATTACTATGGAGTGAAAATAGTCTCAAAAAGATTTGTGCGTGCGTAACAGGACTTGTGCGTGCGTAAAAAGATTTGTGCGTGCGTAAAAAGATTTGTGAGTGCGTAATACTTGATTTGTAAAACTTAAAAATAAAATAATCCTTCTTCTACGCCTGTACATGTTGAAAAAGTACACACAAATCACCCGTTACGCACGCACAAAACTGCATTTACACACAAATCCGGTTACGAGTACACAACTATTTTTGAGACTCATTTCACGCCTCTGGGAAGCTCCAAGATTTGTGTGTAGATGGTGCGTTTACATGCTAGTAAAAGCTGGGACATCTGAGTTTTGCTCGGAGTCTAGTGTTTTTATCCTCTGACGTTTCTCACTGTGCCGAAGTGGCAAATACGTTAGTTCGCTGGAAAACGATACATCTCAGCACTTCCTTATAATGTCCTAAAATTATTTATAGACATATTGTGCATTTTTGAACGGTACAGGAGACTAAGTGGTCTGAAAAAGGACCACTGGGTGGCGGAATGGTTCGCTGGCCGGAAAGTAGCCAGGAAAACCCAGATGCAAGAGGGAGCGTCCCGGTGGTTTGTCATCTGAAGTAAGTAGGAGCTAAACCTGCAGGCTTCAACTTTTAATGAGACATGGAGTAAATGATTTCAGGTTACGTTTTATATGTCTGGTATTTTGATACTCTGCCCTCCTCATGTGTTTCTGTTAGCGGGAGCTAATGTTTATATCAGCTATGCTACGTTAGCTGTTGGGAGCTAAGCGAGGATTGTAGTAATGAATCAATAATCAATAATGAATCACTAATGAACCTGCGTTATAACCTAACAACTTCAAATGTTTCAGTAATGTTGGACAATAAAACATATCCCTGTTTTAGGACATCCAGACTGCTCAATAAGAAAGGAGTAGATCAGAGAAAAGGAGAAGTGAGGAGAGAAGAGAAAATGAAAGGAGTGAGGTGATCAGAGCATAGGTGCAAGGGATGTCCAATCACATGAAGATTTTCTTGTATCTAAACTACTTGTGTTTCTTCAGCCTCATACAACAGTGACTGAGCAAATCTGCAATCTGCAGGTGTATTTATAGACAAAAAAATGGAACTTCCTTGTTTATATACAGCAATAATACACTAAATTATCAAAAAAATAAATAAAGTGCAGTACAGCAGCTTCACACCATATTTCAAGTAATAAACCCGTTTTATAACTCACTAAGCTAACGGCTTCAAATGTACTTTCTGGATAATTTGTCAATGCAAACAACACTTTCAGAGACCCCTTATTCTATTTTAAAAGCCACAAAATCCACATACAAACGCTACAAGATTGTTTCTGTGTGTGTACAGTATCAAACATCTGGATAAAGACAAATCAGAAAATAAACATTCTTTAGTTTCTGTGCTTGCTCTCATTCTCAGAGATAGGGTGAGAATAAAAGAAACAAAAGAGGGTGAGTTCAAAATTCTTCAGGATTCACTCAGTGGTATTGACCAGACTGGCCAGTTTGTATTGCTTTTCCAGTTCTGTCAATGTGGAAAAATCAGAGAACAATGGAGTGGGCCGAGAGAGGCTGCAACATACTTATGTATCCATCTGTACATATATTTTTGTGTCTGTGTGTGGAGCAGAGGAGGGAAGAGGACAAAAATATAAAACTATACTCCATTAAAACTCTGTCCAGACAAAAGATCCTCTTGAAACAAGAGGGGAAATGTATGTCTATTGCATGACCTTGTTTTTGAGGCTGTGGACCTTCTTCAGTAGTCTTGCCCCGTCAAGTTCCAAAAAAAGTTCTTGAAAAGCTTCAAATGTGTTATTGAGCTGCTTTGGATAGTCAAGGTTGAGGGCATATATCAGTCCCATCAGCAGTACACATGCCTTTGTTCTGCTTCCACATCCTTCCATCACTTGGCTTCCCTCAATCACTATCAACACATCTGATGGATCCTCCTCAGCCATGATGTTGTGCATCACGATCACCTTCATTGTTTTGTCTGTGTAATCCTCACATTCCTACATGTTAAAAAGAAACAAAGGAGATACACATTTTTAATTTAATTGAAGATACTGTTTCAATACATTTCAACTTATCTAAAGGAGAGCAAACGGAGTGATCAGAAGATAAAAGGAAAAGGAGAGAGAGGGGAAAGGTGTGGAAAGGAGAGGATCCCTTGAGTTAATCAATCATCTGTTATCAATGACATACCTGGGAGTCATATAAAAGATCTTCTTGTCTTTCACCAAGATAGTTAATGAGGCACCAGACAACTGCATCCTTTTTTTTCCTCAATTCCCTGTGTCTGTAAGGAGATACAATTTAGAAAAAAAGACTGTTGGTGAAGAGTGGGGTGCGACACATCATCTTTACATGAGTTTTTAGAGTCCTGATTGTAAAAATAAAACCTTGAGAAGTAACGCTAAACTTTAACAGAGACGCATGTAAGCAGGCATGCAGGTAATCTGGAGAGCGGATCATTTTGTTTTTAAACGGACCACGGCGGAGACCGACTCTAGCAGCCATGTTAAGGGAGCTAACAGAGCTAACAGGTAAACAACATAAAACAGTCTTTTCATATGCTGGCGACATATTAGTATAGTAGTATTTTAAGAGGGGACTTCTCATGTGCGGCAAAAATACACTAATAAATTGTTCCTCATTGACAGCAGTGTATTTCAGTGCAGCGTGATGTGGAAGCAGAGACCTGCAAATACTTAATAACCATTATACCTTAACAGCACTCGGCAAAAGCTGAACTATCCCCTTTATAGTCTATGTGTTGCCTAAACATCCGCACATTTAAAATATTAGAAAAAGCTGGCTTTTCTAACCTTAAAACCAGCGGTCGACACAGTCATGCTTGCTAGCTAATCTTGTAAAAAGCACACCACGAACGCATTTCATTGTAACTTAGTTGTCCAGACAGTTAACAGCCATGGTGGCGCCAGAGACACATTCACACTTTGATTTCAAGTAATGGCATGTCACACAGATAGATGCACATTGAATATAAGTGAAGTGTAATATCTCATTTCAAATATTACAATTTGCCTTCGCACTATTATTCACAAATAACTTACCTTCAGCTCACGGTTCGATGGCAGAGAGGATGCAGAGTTCCCTGTCCTTCTCATTTAAAAACGCGGTCTGACGCATGCGCAACTTTGGAGCACCGGAGTTAAGATTCGGGGGTATGTTTTTACTCTATTTTTCTATGTAATGGTTTTTACTGTTAACGAATGGGTAGCATATGTATAATTTAGGGGTAACATGGACACACAGCGCTTTTGACCATTTTTGGCAGTGTTCCAACTTGCCGAAAGCCCTCGATCACCATGCGCATGGCAGAACAAGGTGTCAATAGCTGTCGAAAATCCCATTTTTTGTCCTGTGTTTAGTCACTGCACTCTGGTGGTGAACCATGTTGAGCCTGTTAGAACTGCACATATGTACTCCTAATACTTTCCAAGGGCAAGTCCAGACGTGCAAGCTTGCTGGCTTGCATGGACTTGTTACTGGTTAAGTGTCAGAATGCTGGGTCCAAACCGACGGGCACACTTTGGCAGGCCCCTGTTAAATTTCTTCAGGAATTTTCTAGTCTGTCTCATATTATCGTGACAGTTTTAACAAATATGCAAAAAAAACATTTTTGAAAAAGTTACATATTGCAGCTTCAAATTGCAAATTTAAATTTCATTTAAGTCATGTTTGATATAAACAGCAATATCATAATAATTAAAAGGACCATAGTTACTTGATTGTGCCATAAAATACACAATGATGACCTTCTCTGTTTCAAGCCAGTTCTGAACCAGAGAAGGTTTCAGAAATTTTATTGGAGCTAGGAAGAAAAAGAATTGGACTGTTGCTTAATGGACAAAAATCCTCTTTTCAGTAAAGTTTACATTTTCTTTGAAAATTAAATTAGAAGTTCCTAATGATATTCTGTATTTCTTATTAGAAGTTCTGATAACACAAACACAATACTATCCATCATTACAACCACCAGGGAGTAATTTTTGTAATTGTCATTTAAAAATTACAAAAAAGTAATTTTTGCTACTGCGACAGACTGGCAACCTGTCCAGGGTGTACTCCACCTCTCGCCCAAACGTTCGCTGGAGCGCCCCTCCCAACTCCACTAGGGACAAGGGTGAACAGAAAATACTTGGACTATTTTGTTATCTGCCCTTGAGTTAATAGAACAAACCCTGTAGCCATGGATTTTCACACCTACACGCGGGTAAATCCCAAAAAGTTCCACTCTGGGACCTGGTTTAAGAAAGTGAAAATGTCAGACTCCGATCACTGCAGATGTGTAAACGACTGGCTGGATCTCAGTGTAACCTGGACCTTAGGTAGAATTGTCTTGCAATCAACATGAAAGGCATACATTTAAACACGAAAATGAAATCAATAGTCATACAAAAATACCAGGAAAACATTTACATAAAATACTAACATAAAAATCAAGGCCAAATGCATCACATAGTTCCACATTTCTGGATTATACTTGACACTATTAAATATTGTATACATTTAGGATTTTCATCCACTGTACTGTGATTAGAAACAGAAATAGACACCATTTCTTTTTCAAAGTAAACTGAAAAAGCCAAATTGATATGGTTTTAATGGAGATACTTCTATATTGACAGTCAGATATGCATTTTATAATAGTTTTAGCTGCAGGGACTGCTGTTTACTCCACAAAGAGATATGACTAAACCTGAATCATTGCAGCTATATTTTTACAACATGTTATCCTTTATATTTTAAATATATCAAGGAAAAAAACAAATGAGCTGTAAAACCTCTGTGGAATGTTTGCATTTGGGTCTGAAGACCACACCCACCTGACTCCTTGGCTACTCGCAGTCTGTCTGGCCAGTCATCAAGGCGTCCCAGACATTTGGACAAGTATGTCTGGATGGTGACACAGTCCAGCAGGAGGACATGGTTGTCTGATCCTACACGAAGAATAGGATCAACGACGATGTAGCCTCCTCCTAACCTCTCCACACCTCTGTGAGAACAGCATTACATTCAGCACAAACATTGACATATGCCATACAAAACATGTAGCTTCCATATCTTAGAGCAAAGGTCTCCAGTCTGTCAGAGATCCTGAGACAATTTCACATGCAGGAATTCTAAGCTAGAAATCATGTTTACACCTATAAAACCACTGCAACCTCCCAAAGGCTGAAATGAAATTAAAAGTTTTTTATTGAAGCTATAAACAGTAAATGCATGTTCATATTAGCTAAACATATTTTTAGCTAATCTGAAAAACAGATGAGCCATTGAAGACATGGTTTGAGGTCAACCATTTAACCTAGTTTCAAATGTTACCCTAAATGTGCCAAGAAACCTAACTCTGCACCGTTTCTTATAAATCTGGGTTGTTTCTTATAAATCCAGGTCAACCAAAATATAGCAGACACATTGCATTTTCTAAAACTTGCATGGTCAAGGGAGACGGCCTTCATTAGCTTTGAGCACTCTATAATGTTGACTGTACAAGGTGAAAAGCAAATCAGAAAAAGATAAAATGAGGCAAAATAATGAAAATATTCCATAGTCTATTAGATTCAAAACAAACATGTCTTTTTTTCCTTAAATTAAAATCAATGATGGTCAAGAAAATCACAAAAAAAATCTTTGTCAAAGTGTAACAAATTTCTACAAAATGATGACAAATAAAAGACGTTGTCAAATAAGTGAAATATTCACCCCTTCAAAGGCTTGATCTAATTAAACAAATGGCCAGTCAATTGGTGCCAGTCATCTCACAATGAGAGGAATGGAGACCAGCCGAGTGTCTGTAGTATATCTAAGTGATTGTAGTATAAAGATGCATGTGTCTGGAGGCTCCATTCATTTGTTATTCCTGGCTACCATTATGGTATAAACACTAGAGAACACTCCAAGCAAATCAGCAAAAAAGCTTTTGAAAAGTATCAATCAAAGGATGGATACAACAAGGCCCTAAACATCCCCTGGAGTTCAGCTCCATCATCAAGAAATCGAATGAATGTGGTTGTGTATATCTGCCTAGATCAGTGGTGCCCAAAGTCGGTCCTCAAGGGCCGGCATTCTGCATGTTTTAATTCTCTCCCTGGTGTTAGTAACCTTAGGCATGTCAATATACTTCTTAGGTCATCTAATGAGCCATCATTTGATCCATGCGAGTTAAACCAGGGAGAGAACTGAAACATGCAGGATGCTAGCCCTTGAGGACCGACTTTGGGAACCACCGTCTTAGGGGTTACTATTTTGCCTGTGTTGGATCCCCAGGAAACATCTCTAGGTGGTGCCAGCTTTGAACAATCTGAACCAGTTTCTTTGTCCCATTTGTCCACTGTAGTTAAACATCTGCGGCCGACAAATTGTCCATTAGACTGTCTCCCTGCTCGTTTATTTAAAGATATTTTTCTTGTCATTGGGCCATACGTCCTCACTTTGATAAATATCTCTATTTTGACTGGACATGTCCCTGCTGCTTTCAAAAATGCCATGGTACACCCATTATTAAAAAGACCAAACTTAGACGAGGGTGTTCTTGCTAATTTTAGACTTATTTCTAAACTACCGTTTTTTTATCAAACGTTTTAGAGATTGTTTTTACTCAGCTCCAGTCTTTTCTAACAGATCATGATATACATTTGATACCATTGACCACAACATCCTTTTACTTCGATTGAAGAACTGCGTTTGTCTTAAGGTAAGTTTTTTATATAGCACATTTTCAGCAACAAGGCAATTCAAAGTGCTTAAAAGGGTACCGTTTTAGGCTGCGTTCATACTGCCGCCTGAAGTGACCCAATTCTGATTTTTTTGTGAAATCAGATTTTTTTTGACACTGCCACACATATGGGACCTGTATGTGTTCTGCAGTCTGAAGAGAAAAACAACCTGAAAGTGTCCCGCATATGCCGTGGGCGCAATAGCATCAGCGTTCTCAGGCTGCATTAAACACTTCAGCCTGAAGTGACTCAATTCCGATTTTTTTTATGTAATGCATCCTGTATCCGATCTTTTCATGACAGTCTGCACAGCACAGGTCAGATTTTTTTGAATGTGACCCATATCCAACATGTATCTGATTCAAATGCAACCGAACGTTCAGGTCAAATTCATCCGAACGGAACGTCACTGATTCTCAACAAATCTTACTATTCTGCGTCCTGATGCGCGAAGTGGACAACAACTTCAAATATGTGCTCCACCGTTAGCAACCATGTTTACTTCGGCAAACACTGAGGACTTATTCTTTTTATGGCATTTGGCAGAACACTGAAAACGCTGATGCTATTTCACCCTCTACTGCACATGCTGAACACTTTCAGGTTGTTTGCCTGTTCATACTGCAGAACGCATACAGGTCGCATATGTTTGGCAGTGGGAACGGCCCCAGCAAAAAATCCAATCCGACAAAAACTCTGAATTGTGTCACTTCAGGCTGCAGTGTGAATGCAGTGTTCTCCCAACCGCCATAAAAAGAAGTCCTCAGTGTTTGCAGAAGTAAACATGGATGCCAACAGTGGAGCATAGCTTACATATTTAAAGTTGTCAGCCAGCACATTAACAACTTAATCTTCATTATAGGTTGCTGTTATTCTTCCCGCTTGCAGATATCAGGACGCAGAATAGTGACATTTGTCCAGTATCAGTGATGTTCAGTTCGGATGAATGTGACCTGGACGTTAAGTCGCATTTGAATCGGATACGTATCAGACATGGGTTGCATTCAAAAAGAATCCAACCTGTGCTGTTCAGTCATTAAAGGATCAAATACAGGTCGCATCACGTCCAAAAAAAATCGGAATTGGGTCACTTCAGGCTGCAGTGTGAAGGCAGATTGGTTCTCATGGTATTTGAAAGACAGAAGTTTTTCTCTTCATTTTGATCACTGTGCCTCAGTGGCAGCACTCCTAAATAATGGAGTATCTTAAGGTTCAATTTCAGACCCTATTTTATTTATATTGTATTTGCTGCCTCTTGCTCATAGCTTTAAGAAATGTAATATCTCTTTTCACTGCTTTGCTGATGAGCAGATTTGCCCCTCATTAAACTACTTCAGGATGATTCCCTACAGTCTTTAACAGATTGCTTAACAGAAGTTAGCCAGTGGATGAACCAAAATTTTCTTCACTTAAATCAAAATAAAACTGAAATTATTCTGTTTGGACAAAAGAGCCTTATTAGTAACAAAATTATTTGTTCCCTTGCTCCTTTTTATCAGTCTTCTGTTAGGAATCTTGGTGTTATTTTTGACAGTTGTCCGAGCCGATAAGCTCACCTGCTTGAATAAGCAGGTGAGCCCTGTGGTGAAATCAAGCTTCTTTCATCTGCACCTTCTTGCAAAGGTTAATTCTAGCTTCTGTCTTAAAGACTGAGAAAAATATCCATGCCTTCATCACTACATGTTTAGACTACTGCAACTCATTATATAAAATATGGACCAATCTTCTCTACAGCGTCTCCAAATGATTCAAAATGCAGCAGCTAGACTTTTAACTGGAACCTAGAAGCGAGAACACATAACACCAGTATTAGCTTCTCTGCACTGGCTGCCAGTTTCTTATCAGATTGATGTTAAAATTCTTTTATTGATTTTTAAAACTTTACATGGCCTAGCTCCAGTTTACCTTCAAGAATGTCTTCATAGCCATTCCGTTTCTAGAACACTTCGGTCAAATAATAAATTTTTCTTACATATTCCTAGAACCAGACTGAAAAGCAGAGATCATGCATTCGCTGTCACTACTCCTAATCTGTGGAACAACGTCTGCTCAAAGTCTGGAACATTTTAAATCACTTCTTAAAAATAATTTTTATTCTTTAGCTTTTCTAACATTGTAATTTACTTGCCCTGTCTGTTTTACTTTGTGTTTTATTTTTATGTGTTTCATCTGTGTTTTATGAATACTGTACAGCACTTTGGTGCAGTAAATATCTGTTTTTAAAGTGCTTTATAAATAAAACTGAAATTGACCCATAAATACATAAGCTAGTATAAATACCTGAAAGGGTGCCACCACATGTCCAAATATTAATGGCAACAATCCCTGCTTACAGTAGCAAAAGTAGTTTTAATAATGATAGTTCTTATATTGTCATAATACTATTAGTTTATATTGTGCTTGTGTGCATAATAAAAATGAAAGTTTTTATGTAAAGAACTGTCTGATGTAATTTCATTACAGTAGTTTGAAATGTTTCCAGATTGCATGGAGTCACTGCCTTGCAGAATTCACTCTTCTTAGAACTTTTCATACCACATTCATGTAATTTTTAAACATGCCCCAAGATGGCATGTTTAAAAATGACACGAGGGCCCAGGACACGTCTGACTACGCTGAAATTTCAACAGCTGAGATGGACAGACTCCTCCTGGAATAACTGCTGCCTGTGTTCTTAACCAGTCACAGCTTTAAGGGTGAGAAACAATGAGAAAGTCACTGTTGAAAAAATCAAGGCTGGACTTAAGATTACAATATTTTTTGTATGACTTGTCTCATTTTTATTTAAATGTTTTATGATTATTCATAAGCCTGGAGCATGTGAACAGAACAATGGCACTGGAACTATGTCTTCAGAGAACATTTATTTTCCAGCAAGGCAACGACCCAAAGCATCCATCTAGAGCTACACAAAGATAACAAGGTGAAGGTTCTGGACTGGTGGTTTATCCCACCTCTATGGTGGGATAAAACATCCCACCATCGAGGTGGGATGTTTTAATCCCATAGAGAATTTGTGGAAGGACTTGAACAGGGCTGTTCACAGCTGATCTCCCACAACCCGACAGAGCTGGAACAGTTTAACAGGAAGAATGGAGAAAAACTCCAGCTGCAAATGAGCAGCTGACTCAGTGGGATCCACTCTGACTCCCTGCTTGGACGGCAGCCAGAAAAACATTCACTAAATGTTGAGTTGAAAGGGTAAGTATTTATACAATCACTGATATTAAATATTTTTTACTTAAATGTCATTATTTTGTAGAAATCAGTTTTTACTTTAACAGTAAAATATTTTTTTTGTGAAAATAATACAAATTTTTGCTGATCATGATTAATTTCTAAAAGTAATAAAAGGGGATGAATACTTTTAAGGCACCATAGAGCTCAGACTATATGGCCCTTAAGTTCTCTTAAGACTTGAAAAAGCACAGCATGTGTTATACTTTAACCAAGAGACTCCATGAGACATCATCTGTGTTTCCATTACAAATGTGCACAAAACTTTAATAATCCATTAGTGTAAAAAAAACACAATTGTTGCGTTTCCATTAAATAAGAAACGTAATTAAAAATCACGTGAAACAAAATGTGTCAAAAACCATGCTGCACCATCATCCTCCTAATATTTGCTGTTTTATTCATGTTTTGTGTCAGCGGGAATATCTGGTTGTTGATCATGTGATTCATATGAAGCAAAAAAAAAAAAAGGTGTTTCCACTGCAGTTTTGTGAAATGAACCAATTTTGATATGGCCAAAACAAACCTTGTCCTGGCACCAAAATTTTTTAATCAAAAAACAAGAGTTTTCATTCAACACTACTGTGTTTTCATTCAATAAATTTTATTTTGGAATAGCTGCGCAATTATATAGTCAATGGAGACGCAGCTTCAGAAAGTGTGCAAGTTTTGTTAGATCTCAAAAATGATTCAGTCATTTTTCCCCCCACCCAATTTTTTCTCTGCCGACAAGTAAATTAAGTTAATGTACCAAAGCAATGTTAATTGTATCACAAATTTTCCAATTATAGATTTTAACAATTGCAGTATGAGTCACTCTTACGCATATCCAAAGTAGTACTGGTAGGATCCAGCAATCTTGAGCTCTAAGGAGCAGTACTTATCAGAGTCATCCTCCCTTCCTGTTGGGTAGTTCCAGGCTAAAACACGAAAGTTGTTTCGAATGAACTTCTGTCCATCAAGTGGGTAGTTGGTGTGAACTATAACTCTCCTTCCTTGAAGGGTTGGGCCCAGGCGGAACTGGAGCTCAAAACCTGAAGAGACATAACAGCTTTCAATTTATTATACAACATTGTGTGAAGCAAAACGTAAAAAATAACCAGCACAGAATTTTTGTAGATCTTGTCTTAGTCTTTATCTTTTTGTTTTAACCATGTCATGCAGTTTGGACAAAATGTATTATTTAAATCTGTGTGAAAAATTCCACAATCGTATATAGCACACACTTAGAACACAAATTTTGCTTAACTTCTTACATGAGAACTACAAGTGAAAAAAGAAAGAAAAAAAACAATACACAGATACTGCATCCCCTCCCTAAAATAGAAGCCCGTTTAATCGCACTACTGGTACAGGAGAATCTCACAGCTCTGAAACAGGCACACTGTGGGTGTCTGCAGCCATTTTGACCCTTCACAGTTTATTCTATATATAGTTGAGATTTACACCCAGCTCACAAATGCCTACCAGGTTCAAATAGCTGTAAATGTCAAGAGGCACACTTTTCTGGTGCCTCTTGAAGATGTGCTGCCAGCATGCAGCACAACATTTTTCACTGAATAAAGACATGCCTGAATATATTCCATGGATTCAGGGTACAACTAGGGTACACCATACTGCCTCAGGAAAGTGACCTTTTTCCACCTTGAAATTATAACTATTTTAGGTTGTTTGAATGTTCAGAAAGCATCACACATTTAATATACATACAACTAGGGCTGAAACGATTCCTCGAGTGATTCGAATGCCTCGATTATTAAAATTCCTCGAGAAAAATTTATCTGCCTCGAAGCTTCGTTAAGTTATTTTTTATTATTTAGTGCACCGTGTTCTGGCTGGGTTAGTACTTGCGGTGCGCAGTGCTCTCACTTCCGCCTGAGTTGTTGATGAAAGCTAAGTGTTAGCAGCATAATGTCCAGTTTTCAAGTTCGGCCTGGGAGGATTTTATTGATTCATGATAATGTCCAGGTCTTTGTTGTTTTTCAGGGAACCAATAAGCATCCTTAAAATTACTATCGCGATGCTTTTCTCCTTGCGGATCAGCTGCTTGGTGGCTGGTTCAGAGCGAATGACAAGGAAGAGCACTGCAGGTGTATTTATACAGGTAAGTCGATAGAAAGAACACGGCAGGGTGGGTGCGCATTTTTGATTAACATAAGTGTAGCTTTCCGGACGAATCCGAAACTTTATTTCATATCATTCCGGTCTCAACAAATTGGCGGCAGAGCACATCGTGACATTACATACCTGGTAGATGTTTCTGTGTGTGACGAACATAGGTGTCAAATCCCATCGCTAACATTAACACAAAAGCTATAAATGTCTGGGAAAGGTGAGAGTTCATCTATTAAATAGACTGAAGATGAATACATAAATGAAAAGGTGGAGTATTGACTTTTTTTATAATACAAGCGTATTTCTGAGCCAAGAAAAGTTATTGTTGGGGAATCTCAAATGTGATGAATTGGATTCATGTTGATATGCAATGGAACTACTGCTTTTATGTTAGATTTACCAATGGTTTATTTTATCTCATTTTTTATCCAATTACAGGAAATATGAAGATGAAATATCCCCCAAGAAAATTAGGCAAGTCATTTTTGTGTTACTATTTTGTCCAGGTGAAGTGGGATGGGACAGTCAGGTACGTGTGAAAGGGGAAGCAGGAATCGGCATTCACCAGCTGAGTTAACAAGTTATGTTTTAGACAACTAAAAACTGGTGTTAAATCTATTTATTTATTAATAAACATCTTGCAAACATCAATAAGCCAGAGTATCCGGTTGGAAATAATTTAGAATGCTCATTAAGTGAAAAGATACACTTATGTGCCTAAAACTATACATTAAATTATGCAATCTGAATGACAAGTGCAGTCTGTCTGAACTTCTGCTAAACAAATATTTGACCAAAATAATTTTGTTCAGCTTTTAGTTATTAAGCTACTTGTGTTAAGAAATAATTGTATTGCACTTCATAACAACCAGTTATGTTAACAGGACATTTGTCTGCCAGTCTACAATCTGACAGTGTGCAGAAAGGGGCATTTTTTAAATGGTATTTAAATAAATGCTGAATTACGATGACATTGTTTTTGTTTTTTCATCACCGACTATGAGACTATCCAGAAGAGATTCACCAAGTTTGAATTCATGAAAAGGCTTTCACCATGATTAACTATTGCAAGAACAACTGATTTCTGAGCATTTCTGGACACCTTCAAAGAGCTGCTTCCAGTAAATGAAGACACAAAGAAGGATCTCCTGTTTTCAGAGCAGTACAGGAAGGCTATAACGAAAGAGATGGCTGATACAATTAAAGCAAAATATGTTACTGTTGAAAGAACCTACTTTCTTAAGTTAAAGAATAAGTAATTCTGTTGTAGTTTTTCAATCAGTATTTCAGAGTAATAACATACTGGCCAGATGTTAAACCCTCTGTTTGAAGAACAAGTTATCTTTTGTTTTATTCCAATGTACACAGGGTTTGTTCTATAGCTATGATGGTAGTTATAAGTAGTCCAGTATGTTTCACTTCACTTGAGGTAAGACTCAACATCAGTGACTGTTAGTATAGCATTTGACACTGCAATAACACTGAATGACATCTTTATAATTGTTGCTACTTGTTTCACTTTACTTCAGGTAAGAGATAATATTAATGACACTGTAATAACATTTAATGACATTCATAACTGGTGCTACTTGTTCCACTTTACTTGATGTAAAATAAATTGTTATTGACTATTATTAAATCATTTGAAAGTGTAATAAGGCTTAATGAAATATTTGTTGGTCCTACTTGTTTCGTTTTATTTCAATAATATTCAATATTTCAATATTAATCGCTGTTTTGTTAAAGCTTTTGATAGTGTCATATTTCAATCATTATGACTACTATTATGACATTTATGACATGATTTTTGGAAATGTCAAGTTGTCATAATGAAGACATTTTTGTCTAGGTTAGTGTCAAGTTGTCATAACAAAGATAACTTTGTTTAGGTTAATGACAAGTTGCCATAAAGACATTTTTGTCTAGATTAATGTCAAGTTGTCAAAGACATTTTTAATGATGACACTATTAATACAAAGTTGACATGATTTATCAAATGCTCATGACAGGTGTTATTTCATGTTTATGATAGTGTTATGTCAGTCTTATTCACAACCCTTCAAATAAACTGTTACCAAAATTACTAAACAAATGTATGTATGCACCTGCAACCTCTGCTCCATCAGAAAGGATTTTAATAGCAGGACTTGAGATGAATCGGAAAAATTGATTCATTTTTCAACATATTTAAAATATATTAGTCCTGAATTGTAAAGCAGCTGATATTTTCTTGTTAAAATGAATACCTTTCAGAGATAATTATACATTAAATGAGTAAATTTCACTCGTTTACTCCTGAGTAAATGAGTAAAATGTAATGATAAATTGATTGAAATCAATTTATCATTACATTTTAATAAAACACAAATTCTATTAATGTTGATAACTGCTTTTAACACTTCTTGGAAAGTGACGTCCTTGGCTTGGAAATTACATATAACATACTTGTCGTGATGAACAATAAATCAATTAATGGCACTATAAATTAAAATTATTGACCTCATTTTAATTTATCGTCTTTATTGTTTCTTCCTGCCTTTTTCTCTTTCTATTGAAGACACTGAATGAAAAAAGGCTCAACTCCAGTGTCCTCCACTAACTCCTCCCTTCCTCATTTCCTTAGTGTAATGCTCAGCTCACACTGCACAATTTTAGAATTGTTGGCTGATCGCCAGCCCATTTTCAAAACATAAGAGTCGCACTAGCTGACAAAAAGTATAACGGGTTTGATCGGGTTCAATCGTGCTGGGTGTGGTGTCCAGCCACACGGCAAGAGCAACACACCACACAAGAATCGATTTCTCTCTCTGACATTCAGATTTCAGACAGAAAATCCTGTAAAAACACACTACCTCTGATGTGAATTTAAAGTAAACAAAAGCGGCTGAATGAATTGCCTTATCTTTATAACCTATTTATGTCACGTTAACGATGAACAGCTGAAAAGATATTGGATTTATCAACTGCGGTGGCAATTTCACTCCAACTCCTCTCGTCATTTCTGTGGATATTCCTCTCACAAAATGTTGAATAAACATTAAACATGGCATCTCTTTCATACTAGAACTGCTCTAATTAAAAAAACTACTACACCTACACACTTTAAATTTGGACTAGACTATTCTCTTCAAGAAGAATCTTTATAACCATGTTTGGGATTTGTGAAACCTTTTACTGATTTGTTAAACTTCAATAAAGGTTGATTTCAGACGGGGTTTTTTTTTTATCTTGGTCACATGAGAGCTGCTCCAGCTCCAAAACTACAAATAGACATTTCAAACCTGGACTATATTATTCTGCTCTAATAGAATATTTTAATCCATGTTTGGGATTTGCGAAACCTTTATCTGATTTGTGAAACTTTACTAAAGATCAGATTACTATTCACACTTGTTCCATGCAGTTTTTTTTCAAATTCAATTCTAATTCAAAACCACTTTATTAATCCCAATGGTAAATTAAACGTTAGTGTAACTCATTAATTATTTAAAGAGTTATTGTAGATGGTGATGGCTGTTGGAAGGAAAGATCTTCTGCAGCGGTCTGTTAAGTGAAGTTTCACAAATCAGAAAAAGGTTTCACAAATCCCAAACATGGTTTTAAATATTCTGCTATTAATTGAAAATAATCTGATACAGGTTTGAAGTGTCTAGGTCACAGGTGTCAAACTCCAGTCCTGGAGGGCCACTGCCCTGCAACCTTTAGATGTGCCTCTGCTGCACCACACCTGAATAGAATAATTAGGTCATTAGCAAGGCTCTGGCGAACGTATCTAAACAAGAAGAAGGTAATTAAGCCATTTCATTCCAGTGTTTTGTACCTGTGGCACATCTAAAACCTGCAGGACAGCTGCCCTTGAGGACTGGAGTTCGACACCCCTGGTCTAGGTGTTGTAGATTTGGAATTAGACTAGTTCTAGTGTGACCCAGATGCAAAAAAGTGGTAAAATCAACTTTCATTGAAATTTTACAAATCAGAAAAAAGTTTCACAAATCCCAAACATGGTTCTAAATATTCTGTTATTAGTTGAGAATAATCCAGTCGAGGTTTGAAGTGTTTAGGTATTGTAGATTTGGAATTAGAGCAGTTCTCGTGTAACCAAGATTTTTAAAAAAGTGGTGAAATCGGCGTTTTTTAAAAAAAGTTTCCACAAATCAGATAAAGGTTTCACAAATCACAAACATGGTTATAAATCTTCTGCTATTAGAACAGAATAATCTAGTTCAAGTTTGAAGAGTCTATGAGTTGTATTGTAGGAACTGGAGCAGTTCTAGTATGATCCAGATGCAAAAAAGTGGTGAAAATTGAAGTTTATTGTTAAAAATTATTATTTTTCCATCTAAAAGTTGCAGGAGACCAGCCCTCAAGGTCTGGAGTTGCCCACCCCTCGGTTAAGGTCTGGACTTTGACTGGGCCATTCCAACACGTCTTATGGGATCTCACTTAAGCTCATATGCGAGTCAAGGCAGTTGAGCAAATACTTTTGGCAATATAGTGTATGTGTCAAAGTGTGTTGATGTGTGGAGTTTTGCAAGAGCTTCTCTTTCTGTGTAAACATAAAAAACAGGTGCAGATCAGTTTTAATGGCAGAGAATGTAGGTAAATAATAGGACACATAGGTTAGTCATAACATCCCACATAAATACTATTCAACATGCAACATGTAAAATCTCAGTAACACTTAATTTGACAAAAGTGTTACTAAACATACATAAAAATGTCTATAATTTTAAGAGTAATATGAAGGAAGAGAATAATTACCTTGTTCAAGTCTGAACAAAGTTCTCTCTAAATTCTCCTTTTCGTTAAGCATGAGGACTCTGATTTGCTTCAGGTGCTGAGGAAGCATCATGGGAGTTCTCCTGAACTTGGAGGGAACCCTCGTCTCCTGTCAGGGGAGAAAAGCAACAAGTTACTTTATTAATGTACTCACTGGACTCCAATACAGCATATGTCTGAATAAACCATAAAGAGATGTTTCCTGTGATGTCAGATATTTTCCACTGGAAAAATTTACTGGCATTGGATTTAATGAAAGAGATTACACCACACAAGTAACCCTTCCATTTGGCCAAGGCTGTATTGAACATGGAAGCTGGAACTGAAGGATCTTTGGTTAATTTGTTAAAAATGACTCAGGGATCTCACTAATTTAGTATACCAAAGGCCCATGTATTTTAGTCAATCAGTAAGTGAAACTCATACTCCTCCCATCTATTGTTTACACCCACCTGTCCATGCAAGGCCGGGTGGGCGTGTCTAACTGTGTGAGAGGTTACTAATCTACAACAGGACACACAAACATGTGCAAACACACACACACACACACCTAAGCTCATTCTCCTGTGGGATACTAACCAATCATGCATATTGTTGATATACAATGCAGGGAATAAACTGTGGGAATAAACTGAATATATACCCACACAAAAATCACACATGCACAGGGAGAAAATGCAAACTCCATGCAGAAGGACTCCAAGCTGACATCCCAAACCCAGGACCTTCCTTCTGCAGCCACGGAAACTCTCACTAAATGAATAAATTTGGATTCATTCATTAGCTGTAAACCTGAATCCTTCAAATAAACAGAAATAAACATTCTGCATCACTCTACATAATGAAATGAAATAAATTTAACAATACTTCAACCTTCTGAAATTATTATAACATTGTATCTGAAATGTACTTGTACATTTGTTTAAAAAGGTAATGTGAAAAGTTTTAATATGACATCAGTAAAACTATTTGAAATTAACAATGTTGCCTATTGATGTTAGTTATGGACAGGCAACCAACATTTGATACAATGCATAAGACAAGATCTGTTCAGCTCCAACAACAAAGCTAGGGATATCAGCAGGACAAAGAGCAGCCTATACACTGGGAAGCAAAATGTTACAAAACAATTAGGTTTGACAGAGCAACAGAACTCTCTTGAAGAGAGGAAGCCTCAGCAAAACAACATAAAACATCCCAGTTGCAAAAAGAACTTACCAAAGAAACAGGCATTAGACAGATTACAATGAGGAGTCTCAAACTGAAGAAGAAACCTAAAAGCACATAGTCTACTGGTAAGATATTGGGTCACAAGGTTTGAGCTTCTATGTTCAGCCAAGTATCGGACTGGTTATCAGTACCGGCTCATTGCCAGTTTTACATTACTTGAATTGATAATGGGAATAAGCTAATGATAATAATGAGCAGTGTGCAAGAAAATGATTCAGGAAATTTAAAAAAATCAAATTAAAACCAAGATGTTTTATTTTTATTTCACTTATTTATTATTACTCATTTTTTGTATGATCTTTTTCTCTTTTCATCAACTTATTCTATTGTGTTATTGTTAGGCCTGTCGCGATAAACGATAAATCGATTAATCGTGCGATAAAAAAAACTTATCGCAATAATTTTAATTATCGCGATAAGTGCGATAAGTGCTGAAATGCGCCGTTTCAGCTGTTTGGGATTCCCCTAGATAATTTCCCATCAGAAAGCATGAGGAGAATCCGCGCTTTCTGATTGGCTTCCTGTCACATTCAGCGTTAAGCTCCCAGTCGGGGAAAATCCCTGATTTAGATCAGAGCGGCTACTACGAATACCACTGGACTCTGTTGAAACTCTGTTCCAGTTTCAGTTGTTCCTACCAATTCATTCTCAGTCTTCAGCCTCCCTTCTGTTGATGATGTCACCAAATTAATTCAAAAATCTAAATCCTCAACCTGTCATTTAGATTCTTTTCCCACTGTTCTTGTTAAAGCCGCCCTTACCTCTTTGTCCCCTCTCATCACTAAAATTATACATTGTTCCCTTTGTAACCCAAGGGTGAATGTTGAGTCCCATTTCCTGGTTTGCTACTATTTATCCCCTTTGCCTTCCAAAATCTCACGATAGTTTGATGTACATAACTGCAATTCTCGCGTGATTTACTAAGCAGCCAATCATTGTTGAGCATCTGAGTCACATGTACCACAGTCGGCTCACTTGTTGGGTATAGTAGCTGGAGTGAAAAGCATGGCGATTAGAACAAGTTTGGGAGAGCAGAGCTGCAGGTCGGTTCAGCGTAACATTCTGTTTTTCTTTAATCTTGTGTGATGCTGATAAAATTGTACTAATTTTAGGAAGTCTCCGGTCGTGAGCTGAGGGATACGAGAAACAAAACAGATTGTATGCATGCCTTTGAACTGTGGAATTGGTGAGTCATTCTATGAAGACTTGGCGTTATCAATCTGGATGCTCTATTGCGACTCTGAACAAACAAATTGGAGAACAATGAGATGCCTTAAATATTTATTAAAATATTTACCTAGCTTGATGTTTTTTACATTGTTTGTTGATTTTGTATGGAGCATATTTATTGACTTTTTATGAATAAGATTTATCCAGAAATTTTGTATTTGGTAATGTATTGCTTAGAAAACGATCATTAGGATTATTCATAGTGCAATGAGTGCCAATCGTTGTTTTTTGTGTGCACATTGGAATGTTTTGATTATATATATATATTTGAGACTGGTCCTGCTTTATTGTATAGGCCAGGTTGGATGGCGAGCTGAAGATTCAGGGTTAAGAGTCTAAAAGGATTTCACCTGTGGTGTCAACAGATTTGGTTTCCCCACCAGGCTGGTGGGAGACGTCCTTCCTGCAGCCCATGAACAAAACTGTTCCCACTCTGATCTGACTTTTGTCAGCCTAATGAACATATGAACTGTAGCAAGCGCTCTAAACAACTCACCTGGAAAACACACCGAACCACCCTAGTTCAGGGGCGGGTTTATGAACTGAATGGTGTGGCTTGTTACTGGAACTGATGTGATTTCTTTTGATTTGTTAATTTAATTGTTTTTGTGTATTTTCTTTCATCTTAATATGGCCATTTGAATGTTTTATTTCCTTATTGCAATGTATATATGTATATAATGATGCACTGTGAATACAAGGCACTCGCATCTGCAAACTTCTAGTCTGTCTACTCCTTCATGAGTCGTATCTTAACTTCTGAGAACTAGCCCATTGACCTTGTTAGTCAAAATCTATTTTTGATTATTTAGATATATAGTATACTGGTTACACAGATATGCTACACCTTACTACTGCTGTTCCCTTGGCTCTCAAAACTGCAGCAATAACCCCAATATTTAAGAAACCTGGTTTAGATCCCAATGAACTCAGTAATTTTCGCCCCATCTCAAATCTTCCATTTATTTCAAAAATTCTAGAAAAGACAGTTGCTGCTCAACTCCATTCTCATCTTTCCAGCAATAATCTATATGAACAATTCCAATCTGGCTTCCGTCCACTCCACAGTACTGAAACAGCTCTTCTTAAAATTACAAATGATCTCCTCCTTGCTGCTGACTCTGGTTTATTATCCGTACTCCTTCTCCTTGATCTGACTGCAGCTTTTGATACAATTTCACATAACATCCTTATTGACAGATTATCCTCTCTTGGTATTGTAAATACACCTCTCAAATGGTTTCATTCATATCTCTCAGGCCGCTCTCAGTTTGTTCAGTTAAAATCATTTACCTCTCGCCCAGTTCCCATCTCCTCAGGTGTTCCCCAGGGCTCTGTCCTGGGACCCTTGTTGTTTATCATTTACCTCCTCCCCCTTGGTAATATTTTTCGCAAACATAACATCCAGTTTCACTGCTATGCGGATGACACCCAACTCTATGTTTCAACCAAACCTAGTTCCATGCTTCCATTTTCCTCCCTCACTGACTTTCTTGTTGAAATAAAACAGTGGTTTACTCTTAACTTCCTCAAATTAAATTCCAGTTAAACTGAACTTCTCTTAATTGGTACTGATTCAATACTAAGTAAACTTGATAATTTCTCCATTTCAGTTGATAACTCCTCCATTTTTCCTTCCCCTCAGGTTAAGAGTTTGGGTGTCATCCTCGATAGCACCCTCTCTTTTGCCTCCTATGTCAATAATATCAGTCGGTCAGCTTATTTTCATCTCCGAAATATTCGCTGTCTCCGTCCTTCTCTGACTCTGCATTCCACTGCTGTTCTGGTCCACAGTTTGGTCACATCTCGTTTAGACTATTGTAATTCTCTACTTTTTGGTCTACCACAGAAAATTCTGCATAAATTACAATTGTTTCAAAATTCAGTTGCTCGTATCATTACACAGACCCCCTTAATTCATCATATCACACCTATTTTAAAACAGCTCCATTGGCTTCCAATCACATATCCCATCAACTATAAAATACTTCTTCTAACTTTTAAAGTAGTTCACAATCTCACACCTTCATATCTCTCGGACCTCCTTCACATTGCCACTCCCACCCGTTCCCTCAAATCCTCTTCTTCTGTCCATCTCACCGTCCCCCTGCTCGTCTTGTCACCATGGGAACAGAGCATTCAGCCGCTCTGCTCCCAAACTCTGGAACTCATTCCCACCTGATCTCCGTAAAATTGAGTCTTTGCAATATTTTAAGTCCAAACTCAAAACCCATTTGTTTGAACTAGCATATAGCTTTTAATTATCTTTGTACCATTTTAAAAATCTTGTGTTTTAATGTTTTTTTTTTTTATTGCTGGTATGTATTTTATAATGTACTTGTTTTTATGTCAAGGTGACCTTGGGTGTCCAGAAAGGCGCCTACAAATAAAATGTATTATTATTATTATTTACAAAAATGTAGTAATCCAGCTCTGTTTGAGTAACATCACATTAAGCGCTTTTCCACTAGATCGCCTCTAACCGGTTCGGTCCTGGTCCGCCCTGGCCAGAATAATTTTCCATTAACAAATCTGGCGTGGCTCAGCCCAGTTCTCAGATTTTTGTACCTACTTCAGTACTAGCAGGACCAAGCCAGGTACAGCACTGAAATCATTTGATTGACAGCTGACGACCACATTACTGGACTGGCTTGTTCAGTGATTCACGTCACTCAAAACTCCAAACAACATTACACGTTAGCTGTGGACCACAGACTGCTATGAGCTGCTGAGGACAGAGGAGCAATAAGAGTTTAATTTAATCAGTGCAAGGAACACATGCGTAGGGTTTTGTAATGACTGTGCTTTTATAGAACGTCTAGCACAGTGTTTCTCAACCTCTTTTGGCCCAGCACCCCCCAGCCCTTATCCAGGTCTCCCACCGCCCCCACTAAAGAATTTGTAGGCTACTTTGCACTGACTATTATTTTATCATTATTATTATTATTACTATTGTAGATGTTTTGATTTTTATGCTGTTTCTGTATTTATCAAAAATAATTTCCCAGAGAACAAAAAAGTCATGGGAATAGAAATTTTCACAGGTATCTACGAAAAATGCAATGAACATTCATATTTAAATAGGTAGGCCTAACAGCAACCAATCAGAGTGGAAAATATATTCTTATTTACCATTTTCTAGTTGTTAAATATTCCACAAAATGACCAGATAAAATATGTTCAACATGCCAAATAAACTTTGAACTGTTTGCAAAACGGCTGAGCTCTGCAACATTAAAACATGGATAGAATTGTAACTACATTAATTATACCTCTTCTTCTCTTCAGTGTTTCTGTCAGTTTCTGGTGGTGCAGCTCTGTATTAATTATTGCTCAAAAGGTCTTGCCATACCAGTTTATTTCTCTGTTTACTTTAGTTTCTTAGTTTATTCTGGCATTTTGTTCTTCATTCATTTCCATTTAGTTTCCTTTGATTAGTATTATCTTCTCTTGGTTTATTGCTATGTCCACTTTAGTTTCTTTCCTGTTGCTAGATTTATTTTATTGTTTATTGACGCTCACCATCAGTAAAATTCACTCATCACCTGCTGCGCCGCGTAATCATGCGTTTCACATCATGTGTTGATTTTTTCACTGTTAAGCATCGGATTCTGTTTTTATGCCATAATTCACATCTAGTTCGTCGCTAAGTTTTATGTCCCGCTTCTCTTCTTTCAGAGTTTTGCGCAATTTGCACGTCTTTTTTTTAACCTCCTAAGGTGCAGGGCGGTTGGGAAGCGTATCGATGGGGAAAAGGCAGACTGACATAAACCTTTTAAAACTGAAACAATTTCTGCATTCTGATTACTGAAATTTAAAAGTGCTGTGTTGTTCCATCACCCCGTTTCATACCGGACCACTTACAGCTCCGGTGTTAACGCTATAAAATGAACGCTCTCTATCGTGGGATCACCAGTGGAGGGATTTCTTTATTTACATGGGTTCATTTTTCAGAGGGATACACAGTGAGGGTATCATGATTTTAGCTACCAGTAGCAGGACAACAGACCTGCGCCAAGAAGCTAACAGACGCTAACAAACACTGAATAGAAGAAGAGCTGCAATTGATACAGTTGCAGCCAAGCATGTTTTAATGTTACACAATACAGTTTTACCAAGTTGCTCAAAGTCTAAAATGGAGTTTTGACTGAAGTTCAATCTGGAAGACTCCCTAGTCGCACCTGCCTCCTCAATCAGCACCTCCCTCCCTGCAACCTGGACCTATCAGCGCCGGTCCAAGCTCTCTCCAGCCAGTCATCGTTTGGCCTGCTGTCCTCTGATCACCCCCTGGGGGGCGGTACTGCCCACGTTGAGACCCACTAGTCTAGCAGCTTGTTGCTGCTAGATGTTTGTGCAATTTTTGTGCACAAAACTGCACAAAAATTACAGTTTTGTGCCAATTTTATTTTACTTTTGGATAAAAATAATATTATTGGTTTACACCAATTAATTGGACGATAAATGAAAATGATCGACCTCATTTTAATTTATCGACTATCGTTTCTTCCTGCCTTTTTCTCTTTCTATTGAGGTCAGTGAAAGAATAAGGCTCAACTCCGGTGCTCTCCACTGACCCTCCCTTCCTCATTTCCTTATTGTAATTCCCAGCTCACACTACAAATTTTAGAATTGTCGGCTGATCGTCGGCCCATTTTCAGAACCTGAGAGTATAACGGGTTTCATCAGGTTCAATCGTGTCGTGTGTGGTGTCCAGCCACACACCACACACGAGCCAATTTCTCTCACCAACATGGACCTTACCCCAGCGGAGCCTTTTCATTGGCTAATGCACATTTTACGTCACAGCGCAGCTATCAGTGAGTTACCGTCTCACAAACTCAAGCTAATATACATTGTGGACTACCAGACCGACAAAGTTTTTGCGTCAGGACTCAAAAAACAATGGTTCTCCGTCAGTGGGGTATCTGTATTGGCGATGTCAGGTATCCTGATCGTGTTTGTGGAACTAAAATTCACAGATTTCCAAATTCTGAAACTGAATGCCTTGCTTGGATTAAACTTTTTCACAACCGCATTTGCAGCTCAACCGTCATAGGCTCTATAAGGACAAAAGAGTGTCTGCTGGTGCAAGTATTATTGCTTTGCTTTCTTTGTGTTTAGTGAATGAAAAAAAGTCAATAATAAACACATCCACTATGAAAACCTTTTAGCCAAGTACAGCATAATGACAGTACCGATACAACTTCTACATCCTGAAGCCTGTCTGTTGCAGCCTTACGTTAGCTGAACAGTTCAATATGCAATGTGTACTGTATGTGACATAAAGATTGTATTTCACCTGAAAAGGCTTTTTACTAAACTGTAATCATGTTAGCCACACTAATCGTGTTAGCCACGCTAGCACCGAGTACCGTGTATAAGTCCTAGGCACATTCGACTCCTCAAAACCATGAATATCCAACTTACCCAGGCTTGCAAGAACAATAGGCATCAGTGATCTTGTCCACAGCTATATTTATGCTGAGGGTGTGACGATCTGCTGTTTTTCTCATCGACCGCTAGCTCTTCGCTGTGAAAAGCACAATGTTGGAGGCATCGCGTGGCTAAAACACCTTGATGTCGTCCAAAAAAGATGACATGAACTTGTTGGTTCCCCTGTCCATTGTCGTGGCTGATATTTTTTAAAAATCAGGCAGAAATGCTAAACTAATCGACTCAAATACTCTGCAGAGAGTCAGTCAACGAAAAATCCAGTGTTTAGACATAGGGCTACTCCGATAATGTGAGACATGTAGTGACGTAGGACTTTCGAGGGGCGTTTCTGGGCAGAGCTTGGTAAGGTCCATTCAGATTGCAGAGAGAAAATCCCCATAAAAACCTTTTATTTTACATAATTAAAATAAAAACAGCATGCGACAGTGAATAAACAGAAAGACAAAGAGAATTTTTTTTTTTAAAGAAAAAGAAAAAAGGTTAAAAAAGATAAAAACATTAAAACTCGCAACCCTGGTAGGACTTCAGTTAAACGTCTAACACCTCAGAGTTTTGGTTAACCCTCTTAAGACCGACCTGTCGGCGCCGACATGTCTAAATTTGCAGTACCGTAATTCCGCCACACGTAGCGCTATCTGAAGAATTCCAACGGTTTCTGAAAGAGTAGACGTTGCACTTTCCAGCAAGTATCGGGTTAATACGGAAAGGTCGCAGCTGCAGCGAGTGTAATTAATCAGGGGGCACTCTGTTAATAGACGGTATATTTCGGAAATAACTTGCTGGATATTGAAAGTTCTGGTTGTTATGGATACATGGGTAAGTATATCATCTCACAGGACATTTAAAGAACTACGGACAATTAAAATAAGGAAGATTTATATAGGCAGACACTCAAAACTCGGGTGTAAGAGGGTTAAAACACCATTTAACAAGGATTCTCACACCCCTAGATATAGATTTATTTAACTGGGATGTTTTCTGGGGGGTTTACATAGACAGTGCAGGGTTTCCCCCAGAAAACTTGCTAAGCCTGGTGGTCGGGGTGTCGAGGCGGTCCATCGTGTTTTTGTATTAAAAGATGTTAAGTTGACAGAAAATGTAAAAGTATTACTGTGTAATTTATGTTACTGGACAAGATATCCAGTGAAATGCTATTTAAACCCACAACTTGTCTAAAATCAACAAATTTGCACCTCTGTTTCATCCAAATTAAGTCTGCGGCTCCATCAGGTCCCAAAGGCTTCAGGGGCCCCATAAACGCTAATATTTTAAAACAAACCATAGATACATAAATGAAATGTAACCCTTGTTTGAGATTATCAATCCTGTTAAATGTTATTCAATTCTTTAGGCATACCTAAATTAACTGATTGTTTAAATACAAGATTTTAAGGAGCTGGCAAGTTTACTTTCTAAAACTTCAAAGAACAATATTCATAGTTAGATTGTTTTGTTACCATAGCAACAATCTGAGGCTGTGAGTTTAATCTTTGAATTTACAAATACAAATTAGTAAACTGCGATCATAACTTATTGCTTTTTAGGCTGGCCAATTAAACTACTCCCTTCTCCCATATTTCACTAAATCTAGCACAAAAGCTGTTAGAGGTGCTGATATTTTTAGGAACAAAAGGGGCCCCTAAATCAAGGCCTCATACAGCCTTGGACCGGCCCTGTAATCTGCTGCACTGCGCAGAGATGTGCAACAAATGGGAGATTTAATTCAATGCTGCTTAATGTGGCTTTAGTAGCTCTTTCATTTTGTGTCTGAGTTTTTAATAAGCGTCAGAGACTATTCTGGTTGGTTGAGTTTATGGGACGAGTTTCTCAGATCTCTGAGCGGACGCGCGTATTAACTCTAAATAGACAACATATTTGATATGGTTTGATGCATCTGTAACTGGAAAAATAATAAAATAATATAAAATCAGCGTGATGCGTGACTCCGAGGAGAGCGCGAAAGCTACTCACAAGGCTGAACCTGCTTGATGAGGTTAGAGCTGCTCGTTATCCACAAACCTCCCGGGCAACCGGGACCACCTACATGAACTTTACAGGGAAGACAGATACAGAGCCACACGCTGGACAGCGTGTTGAGATGTAAACGCCCCATATAATTGTTCGTTCAAAGATAAATCATTCTCACCACTCCACAACGCGAACTTCTGAATTTGCTACAACTTATTCCTGCAGTTCACATAGAGCTGCGCAACCAGAGCTAATGCGGCGGGTTTGAAACTCTTACCCAGAGTTCTCCAAAGGATCATAATTCCTCACAGTAGGTTTATATAAATATCCATACAGGTCAGCCTGTGTCCAGTTTGAGTGAAAGGAAGCGCGCGTGATCCCACTGAGGTAAAGCTGCAGCAGTGCGCGAGGCAAAGCGCAGAGGCACCAGCTGTGTGATTGGTCCGCACGCTTTCGGGTTTAAATGCATAAACTATAAACCTATCATTTAGGAATAAATCTGCTCTGCTAGTGAAATGCTAAGAGTAAAAAGATGCGTGCAGCCCGGCTTTATGGAAAAGCCGGGCAGCCCAGCTTTAAGGAAAAGCCGGGCTGCTGGGCCCCTTCAGTGTGAAAGAGAAATAAAAAAAGTTAATAACTAGATAAAAAGTAAAGATAAAAACATTAAAAACATTTCAAGTTTCAAGTTGAGATTTAAAGGCACTCGGTGTTTCAGCTGTTTTACAGTTTTCTGGAAGTTTGTTCCAAATTTGTGGTGCGTAGAAGCTGAGAACACGAGCGGCAGCGTTCTGGATCAGCTGCAGCTGTTTTATTGATTTGTTAATCTGTGACATCACAATGAAGAGACATTATCCCAGAGATACCAGATTGTTGGAGGAAAATCGTTGCCTGATCAAATTACTGAAGGAATAAAAAGTCTTCTGGAGGCAAGATAAAGCCACCCGGGGCGATGACCGCACCCGATGCGCTCACGCTCCAGGCCTGACAAAGGGAACCGCCCGGGTACACAAACGCCGTCCCGGTGAGACCCTTCCATGTTTTTTTTGTGTGCACAAAGACTGATACATTTCTTGGGCCCCAACGTTTTTTTTTTTTTTGTGCGAACGGAACATTATTTTTGATCGCCTAATTATGGACTTTTCATTGGACAATTAATATTGATAAAGTTGATGCAATACTCCACTTTAGTTGATGCAATACTGACTGGGGTATAGATTTGAATGTGGGGGGTGTTTAATTGTAAAAAATTAAAGAGTGACTGATATATAATGCCATGATTCCAGGAAAACAGATGATTGGTTATTAAATGTAGCGGGCAACTCGTAGCCACATCAGTAAATTGACGTGTCCCATCTTTCTTTTCATTTCAATCAAATCGTTTTTCTAGCTTTGATTAGGGAAAGCTGCAATCATACTTTTTTCTACATTGTATAAAAAAACAAGTTAAAGAACTCTCTTGAGCGTGTACATTTCTCATTTATACGGGGATTTGTTACAAGTTAGATCTGTGAAGACGTTGTTGCAGTAATCAATGCGACTAAAGATAAACCCATGATTGAGTTTCTCTAGATCGTGCTGAGACATAAGTCCTCTAATCCTGGAGATGTTCTTCAGGTGATAGAAGGCCGACTTTGTGACTGTCTTAATGTGGCTCTGAAGGTTCAGGTCAGAGTCCATCACTACACCTAGGTTTCGGGCCTAATCGCTGGTTTTCAGTTGTAATAACTGAAGCTGCGCTCCTCTTTAGGTCCAAAGATAACTTCAGTTTTGATTCTGTTCAGCTGGAGAAAGTTTTGGCACATCCACACATTGATCAGTTCTAAGCATCTATTCCAGGGGTCCCCAGGGGTTCCTGTGAGGGCCACATAACTTTTTCCTTCTCTGGTGGTGGTGGGGGGGGCAGAGTCAGTTTGTAACAGAAAAGGTGTGACAATTGTAGGAGTGCCTAAATGTAAAAATATATTGTTTTCCAGAAAGCACAATCAACATTCTCTGGGTTCTTCACACAACAAAAGTCAGGAAATAAATAACCAAATAACCCTCTCTGGGTTCTTCACAGAACAAGTCAGGAAATAAATAACTCTTAATGAAATAAAAAATAACCAAATAACTCTCTCTGGGTTCTTCACAGAAAAAATTCAGGAAGGATTATAGTCCGTATTTTCCAAACTATGAGCCGCACCGGACTATAAGCCACAACCCCAAAGTTGTTTTTTTTTTACCAGTAAACATACACATATAAGCCACAGATATCTCTGCCCCCCAGGTTTTCCACAGCGATACAGCAGCAGCAGAGGGGGGCGGACACCCAAAATTTGAGTCATAACAGGTCAACTGAATATCACATTTATTACGTCGAAAAAGAAAAAGTTGCCAAGTTTAGACTCAACTGAACTGATTAGGGTAGTTTCCGAACGGTAACTGTAACAATAAAAGTGCTGATCCTTCCTGTCTGCTACTAGCATGTGCTAAATGAAAATGGGCGCCTTCTTCTTCTTCTTTAGATTGCATGTGGCTTAGATGAAGTGAGGTCTGCTATGTTAGAGCAATGGAGAGACGTGCCGAGGCAAACCTGTTGATCTATACTATCCTGCTGGGAGGAGGAGGAGTCCATCTGTCTTCCTCTCTGACCCAGATCCTCCACCACCATCTTCAGGTGGCTCAGGTGCAGCCCAACTCTCTTTAGTGATTGACTTCCTGGGAAACTGATCTTTTGAGTGAGTGGAGGAGCAGAGAGGGAGGGAGGAACCAGTCATTCTGTCCTCAGTCAATGTTTTATCAGTTTGTATTGGAATAGTTTGTTCTTGATACGCGGAGGCTTCCATCCAAGTCAGACATCCTTGAACCTGTTCTTCTGAAGCGATGGTCACATTGTTGTTCTTGATAAAATAAAAAATGTTTCCAGTCAGCAGCCTTATTCCATGTTTGTCAAGATTGCATCTGCCTCTTCCAAAGAGGTGAAAGCGCTGCCAGTAGATCCAGAGGTTATTGATGAAGGTCACTGAGCTGGCAGAGCAAGTTTTAATCAGCCATTTGTTAATCATGAGCAGCCTGGAATGTTTTTCGTCTCCCCATTCAGGCAATGGAATTGGACCACTGAGAAATAACTTCATTTTTAATTTTCCCATAGTGTCCAGAAGAATATTAAAGTCCTTTTTCAGAATCTCTGATTTTTGCTTTGCCAGATCGTTGGCTCCAACATGCACAACTAAAGTATCAATGTTTGGCTGATCAGTGGTTAGAGAGAGCACTTTGCGAGTCAAATCAGATACAGTGTCACCAAGAAAAGAAACCACTCTTGTTTTCTGTGGATTGCAAACATGACTGATTCCATTTACTGTCTCATCTCCAACAATAAGCACTCTTGGCATACCTTTCATTTTCCTGGGGGTCATTTTGTTCTTTAGAGCTTTGGGGGTGGATGCGTTGGTTTAGCCTTATTGTTGATGTTTGAAGGTGGGTTTTCACTCAGAGGCTCAGGCTGGAGTGCAGAAAATTTGTTTTTCAGTGGGATTCCCACGGTCGCGTTGTCCTTGGGAGCGGGGTCGGTGGTGCCGTTTTGATTCCAGCTGCTTGTTTGCTATTCTTTGGCGGAGCAGGTGTTGAAGTTGAAGGTGGGTTTCGGCCCAGAGCCACGCTGATTTGTCCAGGTGAGGGATTCTTCCCGTTAGCCGTCTCATGGGATCTGTAGTGTGAGACTTTTGTTTCGGCTTGGCGCCCTGAGCGATCCAAGGTGAGCTGCTTGGTGCGGGGTGTACCACCTCTCCGCTGATTTGAGGAAGAGTTGTTTCATTTCCATAGGTAGCATTGATCTCAAAGTTCACCTCCAGCCGTTGAATCTTTGTTTCTAAAAACTGAAGTCGTTGTAGAATACTGCTAATGTCCTTGGGGTTGGACGGGGGCATTTTGCACTAGTTCAACTTGGAGGTGAAGAAAAGTAAGGTAAAAATAAAAGTGAAAAAATCTCCCAGTCCTTAGGTTTGAAGTAATCCAGTTATGTCGATAATGTAAAAAACTGTGACTTTAAAAATAATTCACTTGCAAAGTTATCAGTAAGGACGGGAGAGAGCAGGATAAGCTGTTCCTCCTTCAGCTGCCAACCAAACATCAATTTCATATTTAGAACTAAATCTTTTTGGCTAAGCAGTTTTAATTCTGGAATAGTTACATATCCAAAATTTTACTGCTAACTTTGTTTAAAAATTAGCTACTCTAGTCACAATGTTTTATTTCATCAGAATGAGACTGAAACAGCAGCAAAACCAGCCTTATTATTTAAAGTGAGCAATGGCTACACAACACATGATCATACTTGACCACTTAACATGTATTTATATTATATTATATTATTTAGATCTTTAGGAGAACAGCAGTGCTGGAATGATGTTGAAGAAAGGTGAAGAAGCTCTGGTGAGATCTTCATTTAGTTTATTGAAATATGATTTAACTATTTACATATTTTAAATAAACTAAATTATTTTATTATGAGAGGAGCAGGTCAGGGAAGGCATAGTAGAGCCAGGTGGAGTTTCAGAGTGTGAAGATATGAAAATTATATTAATTACAATAAAACCAGAAAGGAGAACAGGTGAAGACTGATGTCAGGTTGATTTCTTTCAACGTTTCAATATTTTTTTCATTATTTCCATACTATGGGGGTAATGGTTAGGAAATGATAAGAAAAGTGATTTAAAGAGGTTTAAAAATAAATTGGTGAACATTTTTTGCTAACACAGTAAGTAAATAGAGTTTAGATGTATACATCTGAAAATTAAGTTGTTTAAATTCTCATTCTGTATGATAAAAACATACTTTTTATATTTACATATTTTGGCATTTTGCTTCAGTGTTTTATATGGCTCATGTTTGGCAAGTTACTGATTGCAGGGCTGGAAAATGAGACTGAGTTAACAATGAGGAGCTAAGGCTCTGTTAGATGTGAAAAGTATTTTTCATTTATTTTGTAGATCAAACTGTTGCACTGATGTAGAGAGTTGTTCAAGAAGAACAAAACTTGTTTTTTAGATTTTATTTTTGTTGGTCATACTGCTGTATTGAGTTTAAAACTGCCTATTTTTATTAGCTTTCTACTTTGGTTTTATAAAGAGGTAGAACCAGTTCAATTGCCAGTCAATTTATATCAATGCATTTTGACCAATAATCAAATGTCTTTTGACTAATAAAATATATCGCTGTGACAGAAACGCAGGGCCGTAACGCAGAACTTGGAGCCTGGGGCGGGAGGGTGAAAATCCTATTTAGTTTTCCAAACAATACTGAAACACACAAAAACATGAACAAATTACTTCAGTTCAACCATAAACATAAGTGGCGACACATTGTTGATGTTATTATAAAATAACTTGAAATTAAGTATTGGCAAAGATCAATGTAATTTTCACAGGTATTGTTAGCAGCTGCTGAAAGTAACTAAAAAGGTTACTTTTAATGTAACTTAGTTACTTTTCAAATTAAGTATTAAAGTTTATTTGATAGGGACAGACACACATCGACATAGACAAACTGAATAAAACAGCAGTCCCATGTTTGCATCATGGTGCAATAGCAACAGCTAATGCGCAGCACTTGTCTCTAGATGGGCTTTTAAAAAATAACTAAAAATTGAAGTGAAATCAATTAAAATAACACAACATAATACATACAAACAGAAAAATGTAAAACATTAAAAATGGGTACAGGTCTGTTTTTGACATAACCAGAGTTTTGTTTGAGTTTTGAACGTACTAAAACTGGTTGCAGGCTTTAAATGAACAGGAAGTGAGTTCCAAGCTGCAGATCCTCTGACAGACAGCACTTTGAGCAACAATTTCCATCTAAAACTGCTCTGGTAGATCTGCTATTGCCCTGCTGTCTCTGTATGCAATTGCTTAATGGCGTTGGTGAAAGTCCGTTTAAACACTTAAAAATTAATTTTAAAACGTTATAATTTAGAAAATTTGTAAAATCCAAAATGCCAAATTTAGCCAAAATGTGACAATGATGGATTTTATTTTAGTTGATATAAACCTTTAAGGCCCGATTATAAAGACTTGCTAGTGGTGTGAGTGTAGTTTAATTAGTCTGAGACCAGACAGTAGCTCCTTAGGTAAAATGTGAGGATCAGCGAGTTCAAAAACATCTCTGCACAGTGAAGTGTCAAACAATGTCTAATAATTTTAAAACAGTTTATATAGAGCTTCGGAGCGTGACGTCACTGCTCTAGTCGGAGGGGTATCAGCGCCACCTTTGGTGTCCATAGACAACAGTCTCGCAGTACAAAAACAACAGTCTTGCAGATTTTTTAATCTAAGTTACTTAAAATAATTTAGCTATGGCTCGAACTTGCTGCGTTATTGTCTGTAATGTCCGATCACACGACTGAAATGGTAAAAGGATGGAAAACGGACTTTTGTTTCACCATTTTCCTGCTTGGAAACAACGTGAGGAGGCTAAGCTATCGGAGCCAACGAAAAGACGACGAATGCCCTAGTATCAGTGGTGAGACGATGATATCCCCTTCTCCAACATCCCCAGATACCTACAGGTTTCCTCCAGACATTTCCATTCTGGTGAGTGAATAAATTTGCTTTGTTGGTTTTGTGTCATAATGTTGTTCTATGATTTTGTCCGAGTGTTCTCACATTCAGTTTCTGTTTAGGTCGGGCTAATATTGTTTATGTAGCGTAGTCCGAGTTTTGTCAGTGGACATCGAGATTATTCCATTATTGTGAAGTAAATTATTTTACTAGTGTTATCAAATTTACAGCTTTAATACTGATGTGTGTTCTGATATGTCCTCTTAAAGGCAAACCGACGTATGAAATGGATGAGCTCAATCTTGACTGGGGTCTAGAGCTGAATATGGGTCACTGAGGTCAACGACATGGGCATCAATTAAAGAGGATACAGCAAAACCATCAACAAGTTACAGAAACTGTTTTTATTATTTACCCCAGAAGAGGTAAATAATGAAAACACAGTGGAGGCAACAGAAGGGGAGCAAGTTGGAGAGGCTGAGGAGGAAGAAACCAGGAGAGGAGCTCAGCAAGACTGAAGAGGAACAGGAACCATTTGTGTTGAAATGGAAGTGGCTGTTTCTCTCATTCAATAATTTAATGGAGTAAACCTTCATGACTCGTTTGATTCAAGCACTTCAAGTTGCATAAAAGCAGGTGAAGAAATGAATCACATTTTAAGTAAAAATTTTATATTTAAATATTTCAGGTAATAAGATTATATTTTTAAATAAATATTTTATGTGATTAAAGTAAACAATTATATAATCAGACATCTGTCAGGACACTGGGTTTGTTTTGCTTTGCATTTTATTTAGCTTCGTTTTTAATTCACTTTAGTTTAGCCCTTCATGGTATTTCGTGTAGTTAGACAAACAAGAAAAAGCAATAATATAATTCTGAGTCCATGAGGCCTTCTTTAATGACTATAGTTTAATTCTATTTTATCCTTCTAGTTATTTCTTATTTCAGCCTCCCTGCAGGGTTTCTAGTCATGTTTATTTCTTAATTTGATCACCATCGGTTCAGTTATTCTTCCATGTCTGAGTCTGTATCTTTCTTTAGTCATTCTAGTCGGGTTATGTCTTTGTTTAGATCTTCTAATTTCTCTTGCTCTGTGTTCCTTATTGTTAGATCAGCCTTGTTTCTACATCCACATAAAGTCCACTGCCTGCTGCATTTGTGTCCACCGCCACATAATGATACAAACCAGATGAAAGAGCCCATCTTTAAACATTTAATGTGTAATTAAACAATAAAGGTGACAAATTTTATGAAATGGATCACACTTTAATAAATATTTGTTGTATTTAACATATTTCAGTTAAGTGAACATGTAATGAAATAGATCATGTCCTAGAATTTTATGCAATTGAACATTATGGGTAACAATTGATGATCATCTGAGGTAATACATTTTATGAATATTTTTTTTAAATATAATTTTGGTTAAAAAATAAAAAAGGGGTAAAAATGGAATAAAAATATGCCTAATCTATATAGTTTAGTAGAATAATTTCACACAGATTTTGAGTTAATAGGTCACATGACCTACAAGCTATTTAAGAAAAATACAAAAGTTTGACTACAGAAATAGCTAAAAATATATAAAAAGTTAAAATGTAATAAAGGTGAGTGTGCTTCATCCATACAGTTTAGTAGAACAATTTCAAACAGACTGAGTTAATGGGACACGATTTGGAAGCTACTGAAGAAAACATTTAATATTAAAATGATTGAATATGACTTAAAATTTTAGTAGAGGATAGTGTGCCTCGTGTAATAGCATGAATGTCCACTTTTTTGTATCAGTTGGTCACAAGACGAGGCATTTATTTACACAAGTGTTCGGAAATTGACAGCAGCTATGTGAAACTCCGAGCGCTTGAGGTAGGACTAGTAAAGAACAGCTGGCCGAAATTAGCGTTCATAAATCAGATCAACCTTGAGCTGAACGTCCCTTACTACGCAGAGGGCGAATATCCAGTATCCAATTTACCAAACAACTTCGCTGCGGTCGGTAATACAATGAAAACACCAGTGTTTTGAATAGTTCGTTTTGGTCTGTGGACACTAAAAATGGCGCCGAGCGACGAAAACGTCATATCCTGTGACATCAACTCCAAAGCTCTATTTGATCCAACAGTTTTGCAGATTTTATCAACATGGCTCTTAAAATTTAACTGAGCATCCAGAATTATTCCTAAATATTTTTCTTGTGATACTTGTTCAATAGGGTCCCCATTGTTCTGAATATTTAAGGACTGTAATGATGTTTTCTTGATTGAAAAGCAAATGCACTTTGTTTTGTTTGTATTGAGAGTTAAGTAAGAATCCTTTAGCCATATTGATAATCTCTGCAGACTGTTCTGAAGTCTTTCACTGACAACAGTACCACTTTTGTCCGATGTACACAGTCCAGTCACATTAATGTGACCATCTGTCGAAAGCCAGAATAACCACCTTTCGCAGAGCGAACTGCTACGAGACGTGCAGGAAGAGAGTCAGTTAGGTCCCTGAAGGTCTTCTCTGGGATGTTGAGCCATGCCGACTCTAATGCCGTGGCCAGCTGCGCTAGATTACGAGGTTGAGGATCCATGGCGCGAACAACTCGATCGAGATGGTCCCACAGATGCTCGATTGGGTTTAAGTCAGGTGAGTTTGCTGGCCAGGGGAGGACGGTAAACTCATCCTGGTGCTCTTCGAACCACGCACGTACACTGGCAGCTGTATGGCACCTCGCATTGTCCTGCTGGAAGATGCCATCATCCTGAGGAAAAACAATGCGCATGTAGGGGTGGACATGGTCCGCAAGGACAGATGCGTACTTGTATTGATCCATCGTGCCTTCCACAATAATCAGTGAACCCAGAGAATGCCAGGAAAACATTCCCCAGACCATAATGCTCCCGCCTCCAGCTTGGACCGTTCCTGCAATGGTTGCAGGGTGGTTCCTTTCAGAGGTTTCACGCCTTATACGCCAACGTCCATCTGTCCGATGGAGCATAAAACGCGATTCATCTGAAAACGCTACCTGTCGCCACTCAGTGGACGTCCAGCTGCTGTACTGGCGTGCAAATTCTAGCCTTCGTCGTCGATGAACACCAGTCAGCATAGGTGCACGAACCAGGCGTCTGCTTCGGAGGCCCAGACGCAGCAATGTTCGCTGAATAGTGGTTTGGGAGACACTTGTGGTAGCCCCTTGGTTCATTTTAGTGGTCAGTTGCTCAACGGTAGCCCGTCTATCTGCCCGAACGCATCTCCGCAACCGTCGTTCGCCTCTGTCATCTATGGCCCGTGGTGCACCACATTTGCCACGTCGTTGATTTTGGACAGTCCCATTTTGCCATGCACGGTACACTTTTACCACGGCGGCACGCGAACAGTTCACAAACTCAGCCGTTTCGGAAATGCTTCCACCCTTGGCCCGAAAGCCAATGATCATGCCCTTTTGGACGTCGGATAAATCGCTTCGTTTCTGCATTACGCCAACGATTGAAATGTTTTCCGAAGCCCACACACACCCTTTATATACGCTCAACTGCACTGTGCTGCCACCTGCCTTCTGTGATTGGTTATTTAACTCTGAAGTGGAAAGTACGTGGTGGTCACATTAATGTGACTGGACTGTGTATAAACAATGGCGTCATCAGCATACATTTGCAGATTGACTTCAGGACAAATTTCAGGATTAACATACAAACTAAAACGGACCGGACCTAAGTTGGTTCCTTGTGGAATCCCTGTTGCAATTTTGCAGAAGACAGATTTACCGTTATTAATGACAACACATTGTTCACGATCTTCCAAATATGATTTAAACCAAGACGATGACCGTTCTGAGAAATTAAATGATGAAAGCCTTGAGATTAGTAAATTCTGATTCACCATATCAAAAGCTTTTTTCAAGTCAAGAAAAACTGCACCAGTAATTTGTCCCTTGTCAAGTGATTGTTTAACCTTTTCAAGCAGCAAACTTAAAGCGGTCTCTGCGGCATGTTGACGTCTGAAACCAAACTGAAGCAGATGGAGAAGACTGTTACTTTCTAAATGCAGTAGTAGTTGTTCCAGAATGATTTTCTCCAGCACTTTTGACATGACCAGAACCAGACTTATTGGCCTGTGGTTGCTGATTTCATGTGGACTTCAGTAAACTGTTTAGTTGTTTCCAGATCGTCTTACCATTCCCTTCAGTTTCTGATAAGACATTTGTGTAATATTTAGCTTTAGATTTGTGCATTTCTTTAACTACTCTGTTCCTCAAACTTTTAAAAAGCAGCCAATCTGTGGTCCTTTTATTTGTAAAAAAAGATTTTGAAGCATAGTCTCTCTTTTTCATCAACAGCCGAATGTCATCCAATATCCAAGGTAGCTGTGTTTTTCTTCGTCCCTTTGTATGGGTTTTAAGAAACTTATTCATAGTATTACAAACATTGAGAATACATGTATTGCAGCAATCATTTATCTGGTTCTGGCTGGAAAAGTCATCCCAACTAATCGTAGCTAATTCGGCCTCAAATTTGGGTAGATCCTGTCTTGGAATTTGTATTGCAGTCTGTTTCTGTGTATTATAGCGACTGACAAAACGATTTTGAGATAATTTTCTGGCAATGAGAGTAATATTGTGGTCAGATAAGCCGCACACCAAGTTATAGGATTTTATGATTCGACCAGGTTTATTTGAAAAAATTAAATCTATTAAAGTTTGACTGTTTTTAGTGATACGAGAGGGACCATTGATTAACTGGTGAAAATCAAATTTTGCTGTCAGTTCTCCAAGTGTTTTTTTCAATTTATTGTCTATCCAATAAATATTAAAATCCCCCAAAATGATTATTTCACTGTTGTTTCTAAATCCTGTTAACAATTCCTTTAAGTTATGATAAAAAGTTGTGCCACAACTTGATGGTCAATTGGACACCACCACAATATTAAAATACATACGAGGTGAAAGACAAACATTTAAACATACAGATTCTATTGATATATGCTCATCTATGACTATCTCATTGACATTAAATGAGTCTTATGTACATTAATACTCCCCCTCCTCGCCCCACAACTCTATCCTTTCTGAAACATGTGTATCCAGGTACATCAATCATATTAGTTGGAATGTTATCAGTTAGCCAAGTTTCACTTAGACATAGAAAATCCAGATTAGATCCCATTAGCAATGTCCTCATTTCCTCACATTTGGGTAAGAGACTTCTTATATTTAAATGTCCTCCAAAGATACCTTTAGGCTTAAGTGCAGGGTCCCAGACCACTCTAGCATTATTAACAGTCTGAAAAAATAGATGCTGTCTTTGTTTGTTTATTGCCTCCGTATGTAATGTCTTTGGCTTACGTCGGGCCGGCCCATGTCCCTTTGTCTTGTTGGAATCAGCCATCAAGTTCTTACTTTCACATCTTCATAGCAGACCGTTGTTGATAAACCCAGAGCTGGTATCCAGTGTGACAGCGGGTCGGGGGGGCAATCCAAAGATCTCCATGAGGAAAATGGTTAGTACAAACGTTTGTTGACAGTGTACTGACACCATAGGTCTTCAGAGTTGAAACCAAATCAGACATCAGACGCCAAAGCATAGCCACAGCTTTCCCACCAGTCACGCCGCGTTCGCCACACAAAACAGTCTGATCAAACTGCTGTCCGATGTTCCAGGGTGTAAAACATGTGCGCCGACACATCGCCGCCTTGCTACCAGAGCCCCGATCTCCAGCAACCATCCCTGGCTCGTTGGTAAGTTGTCCTTCGATACTGGATTCAGCTGATTTGTTCGGTCCTGGATTAAGCTGTACATCACCCGCTAACAAGAGCAGGAAGGCCATGTGTACTAATGTCAATATCTCCTTCGAACGGCTTGATTTTTTAAGCGTAGTAATTCGCCTCAAAGTTAGTCTGTGGATAGCATAATATACTGCAAAATGACCATGTCCAAAAAAGTTCAGATGAACGGTGATTTCACCTTGTGAGTCCCGTCTTTGTTCGGTTTGAGGAAGGCGGCATAGCAGAGATCCGACAACAGAAGAAACAGTTGAGCCAGAAAGATATTCAAAAAGTGAGGCTGCCTTCCTTGTCTGTGTGGGGCAAGACTACCGCGTACATTGTAAAAATTACCGGAAATCCATTGTTGGTGTGTGTCTTTGCATTGTTGCTGCGTTGGTTCGTCAAATGAATCCTTAATTAGGATTATACTGGGTAAATAGGCTTTAAAATTAAAATCCGGGAAGCCGAACACTGAGCCCAACATGGTTTTAAAGTTAAAATCCGGGGAGGCAAACATGGAGCCCAACCAACCGTATTTCGCCATCTTTGATTTTTCAAATCAGTAATCTAACCAAGTTACTTTTTCAAGGAGTAATCAGTAATCCAATTAGTTACTTTTTCAAAGTAACTTTGCCATCACTGGTTGTAACACACCACACACTACAGGATGATTGTTGGACCTTCTAAGATTGTCGTAAGGGGGGACAAAAAAAGCCGGACTCTTGCAGCCCGGCTTAAAAAAAAAAGCCGGGCTGCAAGAGTCTCTCTTGTCTTAGCATTTCACTAGCAGAGCAGATTTATTTCTAAAAGATAGGTTTATAATAGGTAGGTTTATAGTTTATACATGTAAACCCGACAGTGCGAACCAATCACACAGCTGCTTTACCTCAGCGGGATCGCGCGCTGCCGCCTCCTTTCACTCAAACTGGACACAGACTGACCTGTATGGATATTTACATCAACCTACTGTGAGGAATGGGGTATATGCCACGAGAAGTGGTGACGTATTTCCGTTAGAATTTATGTGACCCAGGTTGGTTCTGGTTCCTGCTTGCTCCCATTGTTCTTGGCCGAAGCTGCCAAGATCTGTACCATGAAAAAGACGCAAAACTTAAAATATCTGTGAGCTACTGGTTCAACAATCAAGTACGTTTTGTGGTGAGCCGTTGTGACCAGTAATTAGTCGATACCATCCAGTGCTTAGTTTTTTCATTTTCTTGCTGATATCAAGGCGACAGCGGACTGTAGCCACAGAAAATATTTTCAAAAGTGCCTTTATTTCAATCATCTTTTCTGTGAGTTGTATAAGGGAGCATTACGGGCAGGATACAAGAAGATTCAGATTGATCTGACGTAACCAGCTCAGTCCAGGTGGTTCTGACATTTGTCAGTAATCAAGAGGAAGTACATTTCCACCTCAACTGACCAGGTAAGCATTAAGGTAAAAATAAAAAAATACTGTATAAGCAAAAACTGTATACAAAACGGAAAAAGAGCAACCGACAGAAATACTTTATATAAAGAAAAGGAGAAAAGTTAATAGCAGGAGAAAAGTTGTTGGCAACATTAGCTCAGCCAATCTCTCCCTCCAGGAAGCCATCAAACTGAACTCCTGTCCAACTCCAACTATAATAAAGATTTTAAAAAAAGAAAGAAAACGGAAAGTTAAAACAACAAATATTGCCAAATTAATAATTCATTTTACAAATTTCACAAATCAATTAGAAGGTTTGACAAATGTTTTATTTATTCTGCTGTTAGTACAGAATAATCTAGTTAGGGTTGAAATGTCTAAATGTAGTTTTTAAAGTACAGCACATTAAAAAAGCTCACGATAGCAAAATTTAAGTGTAATTGCCCTTTAGCAATTTTCCAAATTAGATGATACATTCGGAAGCTAATCACTGAACAGATAATCAAAACACTTGACCTTAACATCGTTGTAAGCTTGTCCCTGTTATTGTTAACTACGTCAGACATAGGAATTATGGTGAATACTAACGATTTAACTTACCTTCGAAATTATTGTGAAGTTTCGACACATCCCGCTTAAATCCTTTGTTGTTGTTGGAGCGTTTCAGGACGTCTGAATAATTATATAAGCATCATTAATAGTCCTACAGCAACTGAGGAGCCACTGTTAACATATAGTTGACTGTGCACCGGAAGCCGGCTGAGTTTATGAAAATCCGAAGTGCTAAAACGGAAGTCGATGGCATATACCCTATTATGATCCTTTGGAGAACTCTGGGTAAGAGTTCTCCAAAAACTCTTCCATTGATAAGGTAAGAGTTCTCCAAAGAACGAGTTAGCTCTGGTTGGTAGCTACATGTGAACCGCAGGAATAAGTTGTAGCGAATTCAGAGGCGCGTTGTGAAGAGGTGAGAATAATTTATCTTTGTGAACGAACAATTATATGTGGCGTTTACATCTCAACACGCTGCCCAGCGTGTGGCTCTGTGTCTGTCTTTCCTGTAATGTTTCTGTCTGTGGTCCCGGTTGGCCGGAGCGTTTATGGACAACGAGCAGCGCTAACCTGATCACGCAGCTTTCGCGCTCTCCTCGAAGTCACACATCACGCTTGTTTTATATTATTTTATTATTATTTTTGTTTTTTGTTGCGCATCTCTGCGTAGTGCAGCAGATTACAGGGCCGGTCCAAGGCTGTATGAAGCCTGGAGCAGAATTTGATTTACGGGCCCCTTTTTTTTCCTAAAAACATCATCACCTCTAACAGCTTCTGTGTTAGATTTAGTGAAATATGGGAGAAGGGAGTAGTTTAATTGGCCAGCCTAAAAAGGTATTTGTAAATTCAAAGATTAAACTCCCAGCATCAGATTGTTGCTATGGTAACAAAACAATCCAACTATAAATATTGTTCTTTTAAGTTTTACAAAGTAAACTTGCCAACTCCTTAAAATCTTGGATTTAAATGTTAAACAATTTAAAATCTTTTAATTTATGTATGCCTAAACAATTGAATAAAATTTAACAGCATTGATGATCTCAAACAAATGTTACATTTATATATCTGTGGTCTTTTTTAAAATATTAGTGTTTATGGGCCCCTTAAGCCCTGATGGAGCCGCTGACGTAATTTGGATTAAACACAAGTTCAAATTTGTTGTTTTTAGACTAGTTGCAGGTTTAAACAGCATTTCACTGGAGATGTTTTCCCGTAACATATAATTACACAGTAATACTTTTGCTTTTCCTGTCAACTTAACATCTTTTAATACAAAAACATGGTGGACCGCCGGTGGACCGACTCGACGCCCCGACCACTGGGCTTAGGAAGTTTTCTGGGGGAGACCCTGGCAAAATAACCAAACTGCACATCACCCAGTTTGTGCACAAAGTGCCAGTGAAAAAATGCCTATTGATAACCTATACCCCCAGAGAAAAGTGAGCACATGTCAGCAGAATGCGAAATGACCCTGGGAGCTACTGCAGAGACCAGGTCCAGGGTCCAGACTGTTGGCTCAATATATCCAGCATGTGAACAAACACTGTTTACTGATATTGAGATAAGAATAGTTCAGTTAAATAGTGATTGAGACATGCAGTTTGTGCAACATTTTCTATGACAATATGAGGAAGTAGGTCTTACACTTCACATAGCCACCACACAACCTTTGAAAAACACTACATAAAGCTTCAAACTGATTTAACATGTTCCAGTCAAATCCATGTCACTAGATCAAAGGTCCTGACTGTGACGTATTGTCCGTCTGCACCAGACAATATGAACTTATATTGTCTGCTAGAATGGTGAACACCCTGCTAGATTGTCTGGTGCAGACACACAATATGAACTTCAAAACTAGACAGAGTGATTTTGGTGACATTTTATGACTGTTATAGAGTTGGATTGAATTAATTTAACTGAAAACTGACTAAAAGCACCAACTACACAATACCTGGCTCTGGTTGGACACGGACTTAAAGTCAACAGGACAAAATGAATCAAAGAAGTGGTGAGAAAACATGTTTCTTTTAGTTGAAACAGTACAAACTGTAGCTTACATGTATTTGTAAAGTAAATAAAGTGCACCAATTACCCTGCTCTGAATAGTTTGATACCTTTTTAACCTTGACACTTAACATCTGAAGGAATCACTCTAAGCCTGGTGACCTAATCAGTCTCCCGCTGAAGCAAGCAGGGAGTGAGCAAGGTGACAGTTGAATGCAAGAATACTTGTGGATGAATATCAATTTTTTTCTAGGAAAGAAAATATTGATATATTGCAAAATTGATATTATCCCAAAGCCCTAGTAAATTCTAACTGTTAAGAAATATTTTCTGCTGTAAAAAAACACGGACACTCATGCTGAGGAATCTAAAGAGGCAGCACTCATTACTTTTACAAGACTAACTGTTTTAAAACTGCAGATGGTGACATTTGGCAACACATTTGTTAACGAGATAACTGTAGATTCTAGTGAAGCAAATGTTATATAGTAGTGATGCGCAATACAACGGCATCAACATTTATCATTTTTTTAACATATCATGATGGGTCTGTTAAAAAAAACTGAACGGATACTAACAATTGTCGTTTATTTCCATCTTGTTCCCATTAGTGTTCGTGTTTCAGAAGAAGTGGCTGGGGATTTGGTATTTGCTAAGTTATCCAACAGTGATAATGATGCAACACAGGATTATGGAGTGTTTAACTGAAGAAAAGAAGCAGTGTGGTTGCTTTTAGACAGCATCAAAAGTTTAGGGAAAAATATTTTTATAATGCTTGGAATTATTTATCATTCATAATAGCAGTATTAATATTTTATAGAGGTGTGCCGATCGATCGGTCACCGATCACAATCGGCCGACTTTCGCGAAAAAGTGCATGATCGGTGATCATTGGCTCTTGTTGCCGATACCGATCACCTGCATCTCATTTTGCAGACACTCACCCAGATTAGCATGACGGTCAGAAAGCAAAACAAATAACCCGCAAAATTATTTAAGTCTTAAGACGCTGGTTTTGCTCTGGTTGTTGAACCGCTGCTCTTCACTTCAGGTAGTAATATTTCACAGACAGAGCCGTTTCTGCTCCACCTGGTAGTGACTCTCACACCGAACCTCTGCTTAAAGCTGCAGCATCTAACCTAAAAAAATACATTTACATACATATTAAAACTTTCGCTGTCCTAACATGAGACAGATAATCTCTGAAAAAATAATCGATCTCCTCCCTGCTCTGCATAATTACTCCGCTCAGTCAGAAACAGCCAATCAGAACTAGCAGTAATCAGCTAGCCACCATCCTAACAGGAAGTTTTCATTCAACTCTTTATTGTTTATTGTAATGGAACCTGTATTTGCTTTTGAATGTTAAGTTTTATACTTGAATTTTTTGGCAAAGTTGAGAGGTTTTATTTTGGCTTTTTGCATTATTTAGCCTCTTTGGAGCCTTCATATGTTATCAGTCTGTTAAAGATAGTATTACCGATAGCAGTACAACTTGAGAATGCCCGTTTTGTTTATGTTGGATTCACTCCTCCGGTTCCACTAGGGGGCTCTATAGTTGCTTTGTATTGGTACGTGGATTAAAGTGTAGAAGAAAACGAACGGCAGACCAGTAGTGTACATAGGTTGCCTAGCAACCACACTAACAAGCCGAACCTGCGATAAATTCACATCTTACCAATCTTACCAATGTTCATGAGTGTTGCCCAATGTGGTGAGTTTTATATTAATGCTGTAAAGCTATGTTTAAGTTTGTTTCCTTTTGAATATCACAATATTAAGTATTGACGTTTTTCTTTTTTTTTAACGTTATTTTCAGTTTAACCGGCACGGCATGTCCGCGTAAAGCCCTCGGCAATAAAAAAAGAACAGTTACAATATCAACGGCTACCTTATCTTCTTCGCAACATAAAGATAAACACTACAGTTTAGTTTTCTTCTTGGAAAAAGTTATTAAAAACAAGTTTTTGTATAAATTTAGGTGAATTTGTGGTTCCCTTTTCCACATAATGTAACCGGTAGTGTTTATGAAAAAAAAAAAATAATAATTATGTGATCGGTATCGGTGATCGGCCCTCATGGGTGATCAGGATCGGCAGGAAAAAACCTGATCAGCTCATCTCTAATATTTTAATATCAATATTGGCCCACATTTTCATAATGGTCCTATAATTTTGTTATACCTCCCCAATTGCTCTAGAAAGAAAAAGATGTATGATAAGTTCTGCATGATAAGCACTTAAAACTGAGTATTTAAAAATTTTCCCCAAGTGTACCTCAATAAATAATGCACATAACACTATTATAACTGTATTATTGATATTTTAGAAGCAGTAGCAGCAATTGTTGCTTTTCCACAATTCAACAGTGTGTAACATGTTTGGAGTTCAAAGAGAGACTACAGAGAAAGATGGGCACTTTTAAGTGGTGTAATCATAGCAGGGTTTTCCCCAGAAAACTTGCTAAGCCCGGTGGTCGGGGCGCCGAGGATGTCCACCGGTGGTCCACCCTGTTTTTGTATTAAAAGATGTTAACAGGACAGGAAAAGTAAAAATATCACTGGGTAATTATATGCTATGGGAAAACATTGTCAGTGAACTGCTATATAAATCCACAACTGGTCTTAAAAACAACTAATCAAAAAATACAATTAAAATAAATATCAATTATTTCCACTTCTGTTAAATCCAAATTAAGTCAGCGGCTCCATCAGGCCCCCCAGAACTTCAGGGGCCCCATAAATGCTAATATTTTAACACTGTCCACAGATATATAAATGTAGCATTTGTTTATTGAGATTATCATTGCTGTTAAATTTGACATAATGGTTTCAGCATATGTAAATTAAAAGATTTTTAATAATTTAACATTTATAGATTTTAAGGAGTTGCCAAGTTTACTCTGTAAAAGTTCAAAGAACAATATTCATAGATTGGTTTGTTGCCACAGCAACAATCTGATGCTGTGAGTTTAATCTTTGCATTTGAACTCTGTTTGTTCACAAATACAAATTAGTAAACTGTGATTATAACTTATTGGTTTTTAGGCTGGCTAGTTAAACTACTCCCCCTGTCCTAGATTTCACTAAATCTAACACAGAAGCTGTTAGATCTGCTGATGTTTTTAGCAACAAAAGGGGCCCATAAATCAAATTCTGCTCCAGGCCTCATAAACCCTTGGACCGGACCTGTATTATGAGTTAAACCCGCTGCACTGCGCAGAGATGATCAACAAACAGGAGATTTAATTCAATGCTGCTAATGTGGCTTTAGTAGCTCTTTCATTTCGTGTCTGTTGAGTTTTTAACAAGGGGACACAGAAATTATTTTGGTTGGTCGAGTTTATGGGACGAATTTCTCAGATCTCCGCGTGGACAGGCACATTAACTCTGTCTAAGTGGACAAAGCATTTGATATGGTTTGATACATTGTGTAACCGGAAACAAAATACAAGTAATAATAATAAAACAATATAAAATCAGAGTGATGCGTGACTGCGAGGAGATCGCAAAAGCTCCTCACCAGGTTGAACCTGCACGATGGGTCGTTAACCACTAACGCACTGGCCAACCGGGAACACATACATAAACTTTACAGGAAAGACAGGGCCAAACGCTGGGCAGTAGAGGTGTGCCGATCGATCGGTCACCGATCATAATCGTCCGATTTCCGTGAAATCGGTGATGATCGGGATTGGCCGATCATTGGCTCTTAAACCAATACCGATCACCTGCATCTCATTTCCCAGCTTGTCTGTCCAGGTGGTCTCGTCTTTACTTCACACGGTGCAAACGCGCAGCAACAAATCCTAAGCGATGTGGAACTATATCGCACAGCTTCCTGTGAATGAGGAAGTTTGCGTGTTGCGGCGGAAAATAGAGGCAGGTCAAAATGCATCAACACAACGAAGCTAATAGACATAAAACAATGACGGAGTTTGGCTACATCGAGGCTCACTGCAGTAAAAAGACATGGAGGATCAGACAGCAGGTAAAGCAGCACAGCTACAAACACTCACCCGAATTAGCATGACGGTCAGAAAGCTAAACAAATAACCTGGAAAATTATTTAAGTCCTGGAGCTGCGATGTAAGACGCTGGTTCTGCTGTTGAACTGCTGCTCCGCTACAGGTAGTAATATTTAATATTTAGTAATATTTGACACGGAGCCGCTTCTGCTCCACCCGGCAGCGACTCTCACACCGAACCTGTTTAAAGCTGCAGCATCCAACTTAAAAATACATTTTACTTGCGTATTAAAATTTTCGCTGTCCTAACATGAGACAGATAATCTTTAAAAAATAATCGATCTCCTCCCTGCTCTGCATAATTACTCCGCTCAGTCAGAAACAGCCAATCAGAACTAGCAGTAACCAGCTAGCCGCTATGCTAACAGGAAATTTTCATTCAGTAACTCTGGATCGTTTATTGTAATGGATCCTGTTTTTGCCTTTGAATGTTAAGTTTTATACTTGAATTTTTTGGCAATGTTGAGAGATTTTATTTTGGCTCTTTGCATTATTTAGCCTCTTCAGAGCCTCATATGTTATCAGTCTGTTAAAGATAGTATTATTGATAGCAGTTCAATTTGCACAATGCCCGTTTTGTTTAGTTTTCTTCTTGGAAAAGTTATTAAAAACAAGTTTTTGTCTAAATTAAGGTGAATTCATGGTTCCTTTTTCCACATAATGTAACAGTAGTGTTTATGATAAAAAATAAATTAATAATTATGTGATCGGTATCGGAGATTGGAATCGGCGATCGGCCCTCAGGGGTGATCGGTATCGGGAGAAAAAAACCTGACCGGCACATCCCTACTGGTCATTGTGTTAAGATGTAAACGCCGTATAATGTTTCGTTCACAAATATACATCATTCTCACCCCTCACTCAAAACACCACTGAAAGTGCGACTACAAGTTATTCCTGCAGTTCATGTAGAGCTGCGCAACCAGAGCTAATGCGGTGAGTTCAAATCCTTACCTTAATCAATAACTCCTCATAAGTAATCATAATTTCTCACAAGGGGTTGATGTACATATCCATAGCGGTCAGTCAGTGTCCAGTTCGAGAAAAAGGAAGTGCATGCGATCCGCGCTGAGGTTAACCTAATCCAGCTACGGCAGCGCGCGAGGCAAGGCTCCGAGGGGCCAGCGGGTGATTGGTCCGGCTTTAAAAACTATAAACTAGGGATGTGCCGATCAGGTTTTTTTCTGCCGATACCGATCACCCCGAGGGTCGATCGCCGATACGATCACCGATACCAATCACATAATTATTATTTATTTATTTTTTATCATAAACACTACCGTTATATTATGTGGAAAAAGGAATCATGAATTCACCTTAATTTAGACAAAAACTTGTTTTTAATAACTTTTCCAAAAAGAAAACTAAGTAAAACAGGCATTGTGCAAATTGAACTGCTATCAATAATACTATCTTTAACAGACTGAGAACATATGAAGGCTCTGAAGAGGCTAAATAATGCAAAGAGCCAAAATAAAACTTCTCAACATTGCCAAAAAATTCAAGTATAAAACTGAATTCAAAGCCAAATTCAGGTTTGATTACAATAAACAATCCAGAGTTACTGAATGAAAACATCCTGAGAGCATGGCAGCTAGCTGATTACTGCTAGTTCTGATTGGCTGTTTCTGACTGAGCGGAGTAATAATGCAGAACAGGGAGGAGATTGATTATTTTTTAGAGATTATTTGTCTCATGTTAGGACAGAGAAAGTTTTAATACGCATGTAAAATGTATTTCTTTAGTTAGATGCTGCAGCTTTAAGCAGAGGTTCGGTGTGAGAGTCACTACCAGGTGGAGCAGAAGTCTGTCAAATATTACTACCTGTAGCGGAGCAGCGGTTCAACAGCGAGAGCAGAACCAGCGTCTTACATCGCAGCTCAAAGACTTAAATAATTTTGCGGGTTTTTTTGTTTAGCTTTCTGACCGTCATGCTAATCCGGTTGTTTGTAGCTGTGAGCTGCTTTACCTGCTATCTGATCCTCCATTTGTCTTTTTTACTGCAGTGAGCCTCCATGTAGAAAAACTCCATAAAGTATGGCTTTGTTTTTGTCGTATTAGCTTCGTTGTGTTGATGCATTTTGACCTGCTTCAATTTTCCGCCGCAACACGCAAACTTCCCCATTCACTCAGTGTGTTATAGTTCCACATCGCTTAGGATTTGTAGCTGCGCGCTTGCGCAGCTAGAAGGAAAGAGGAGACCAGCTGCACAGGCAGGCTGAGAAATTAGAAGCAGGTGATCGGTATCGCCACAAGAGCCAATGATCGCCGATCACCGATCATGCACTTTTTCACGAAAATCGGCCCGATTATGATCAGTGACCGATCTATCGGCACACCTCTACTATAAACATATTTTTTAGAATTAAATCTGCTCCGATACTGAAACGCTCAGAGTAACCGAGACGCTTGCAATCAAACTTAAAAAAAGAGAAATTTTTTTCATTTTATTTTCCTAAAAAAAAAAAACAAAAAAAAAAAACAAGAAAGGCTTAGCCTGGCGGTGACGCTAGTAAAGCATGGCGGGCCGAGAGGCCTATAACATACTGGGGGAAACCCTGCATAGTGTGCAAGCCTAATTAAACATTATTCCAGCAATATGCTCTGCTGTTTAATGATTTCATTTTTAAACCAGGTCTGAACTTCAGTCCCTGAGATCAGTGGCATTCTTACTCTAACCCAGTGGTCCCCAAACCCCAGGCCATGGACCAATAATTAAACATTTCCATTTTATGTATTATTTGAGTTTGGAGGATCTTTTATTTTGAAAATCCTTTAACCGGATTCTCTCGGTTACTTCCGCGCCAACATAGAAACCACAAGCACCAAAATGAGTAAGAAACAAATCAGATGTCTTTGGAAAGTTTCTTTGCCAAGGGGAAAAGCCCAGAGAAGAGACAGGAGAATGTATTTATCCCGGACCGGTAGGTGAGTCCCACATTACAAGCCGCTCTGCGTAACATGCGGCGACCGGCTGCTAATAAGGCAATGAAGCTACAAACTGCTTTGGCTCGTAGAGACCAAGCAGGCTGTGGATATAAGCAAGACTTCGGGTGTCATTGACTCTTGTCACTCCCTGATGGGACCGTCTCGTTGCAGAGAAACAAGCTCAGGGCTCCCATTAGTCATTATCATGATTTAAAATTTTCACGAAAGTAAAATGTTCATTTTTGTGGTGCATCTGCATCTTACCATACGTTACCATAGCGAACAGTCAGAGCATTTGGGCAGTAGTTGAGAGGAGATGAGTAGAGCTTGTGAGTCTTAAGTCTGGTTTAGACGGAAAGATTTAAGAATTGTCGGCCGATACTCCAAACCTCTGTGACCACAGAGCTGATAAAAGTACAACAGGTTGGATCGGTTTGTGTCTCCAGTCACAAGGCAGGAGCAATAGGAACCGATTCCAGTCACAAACATTGCGATTCCAGAAGAAAATCAACTAAACCCCCAACATAGCGGGAATTTAGAATAACCAAACACGGATGACGATGTAGAAACAATGTTGATAGTTTGTGGAGTCATTTTAAGAGATAAAAGACATAACAAAAATAAAAGGCGGTGGATAAAAGACGACGGGAGCAGCCGCTCTGTTTGCTGCACTACGATTTGGAGGTTACTATGTTTTTTCATAGTTAACATTTTTAACTGAATAAACATAATAAACATTTCCACATATCATCTCCGATATCCATCAGACTCTCAGTTGCGCGATATGTCAGCTGTTAGGGATTCCCCTCTGTTCTGACATCACCGCGCTTTTTGATTTTCTACCTGTCACATTCAACAGGTTGTATTCTCGTTCCAAGTCAGGAAAAACCCCACAGGCTGCGATAAAAAGGGCCAAGACAACCCAAATATATTCAGGATTTAGCGGGAACACCAACATGCAGAAGCCTTATCTGACAGATTACCAACTTCAACAGGATCTGGTGAGAGAGGTCTGGTATAGGGAAAATTTTCTGCCATAATTAAAGAGTCTTTTCAGTCTGAAGGCAGGATTTCATATCTTTTGTTCTCAAAACGTAATACTTGTGCTTACATTTTTATTTTGAAAGCAGGGCTTCATGTATTTCTTCTAATAACTTCTAATGCTTGTACTTAAAACTTCTCGCGCTCTGCTCGGACTTTCTGGTCGCTTACGAAACATTTTCTGCTTGCTTCTGAAACAAAAATGCACCATTGCCTCTCGGCCAACAGAACGAAATGTACTTGGTGCATTTGTTTCATTCTAGCGGGTTTGCCTGTGTGGCTGCTACTATTGATTGTAGAAACTTGCGCCACCCATTGGATGTAGGGAGAACAACAACTTCAGCTTTTTGCTCCGAGGTACACAGAACATCTATATTTAGATAGATGTTCTATATCTATATCTAAATATAGATATACATAGATATACATCTAAATATAGACCTGTATATAAGTTAAGTATATAAGTTACATAAGTATATAAGCGCAGGTGGTGAGACAGCAGTGAGCTGAGCCTCTGCTTCAAAATAAAAATGTAAGCACAAGTATTACAAGTTTTGAGAGCAAAAATCCTGATTTCTGACTGAAAATATGTGCTCTTGAATTTTGGCAGAAAAATTCTCCCACAATCTGGGTCCAGTTCTGTAATGATCAAAACAGGTTAATGCATCCTGAGTCACTGAACCCAACTGGAGTCTCCACTTTACCTCCCACTAGGAGTCTGCTGTGGTCGGGAGAAGGTCAAGAACTCTGGTGTCATCTATTTATAAAGCTCTCATCACTGTTCAGGTCTTTAAGCACATACCAGGTTCATACTGATATAAATTGACCAGCATGCCTGTGTTAAAGCAATCCTGTAAATAATGTCAAAGTTTAAAACAACTGCTTTTCAGAGTTCCACCACCTCTTCACTATAATCTGGGTGTATTTATAACAATATTTAACTCTCACAAAGCTAAAATCACATTATTTACAGCCCTATGCAACCAGGTCACAGATTATTCTGCCCATGACAATTTGTGACCAGTGGGATTTTAGCTACCAGAAAACTACCAGAGCTCTTAGAATAATTTCTTAATCATTTACAGATTTATTAAACTGCCGCAGTTGGTTTACATATTATATCGACAGTACATAAGCATTCAATGATTGTCCATCAAGCAGTGTTCAGGCTCAAATACTAAATAATACATAATATTTTCTCCAACAAAGCAAAATAACGGGATAATTAGAAAGCCCTGAAGCTTACAATCCCAACTTTATCGGTATTTACGCAGTTCGAGTAAATATTCTTCAAAAACGTTGATCTTCACGCACGCTATCGCCCCCTGCTGTCACAGAAAATTATGGATCAGATTTTGCTGCAACACCTGTTTCATGCCGCTATATGGTCGCACTCCAGACTCCATGTAAATGTAGTCAGAAATATTTTAAAGCATACCTTAAATTCTTCATTTAATTTGGTCTGTCTACCGATTGATTCGAAACAAGTGGGCTCAACTGCACCTTATTTATTTATTTAAAACAAGTTCAATTAACGCGAGGTTAGTTTGTGTTTTGTTTGTTGTTAGCCATGCATCATCAGTGCGCGGTGCTGTTTGTTTAGAATTTCACCAAAGGTACAGAAAGAGGTAGCTAAATTCTGTGCTGGCGTTTGACAGGTAGCACTGGGCATTTCAGCAAACTAGCAACATAACACTAATAAGTAACTTTATAGGGCGAAAATGGTAATAGTTCTGATATGCTGAACCTCAACCTGTCTACCCTTATAAGGTGTCACCGAGCTCTACGTGGAAAGCGTCATGTTACAGTCAAGGTTGCAAGAGGAAGCTCAACCTATGTCCGGTGGCTAATGTAGCTGCTGATACCGCTGCCTAGCTAGCAGCTATTAGCATGGATAGTCACTCCTAACAGTGAGCTACACCAGGTGAATCCTGCAACGCAGTGCAAAAGCTTGTTCTTAATGTCTACCTGTGTATACCTGTCAGTTGTGTCGTTGGTTCGTCACAGCCACCGGACAGCAGTCTGCAGAGTAACTGTCCCACCTTGGATGAACAGCTGCTGTATTGAGGGGGAGGCGTCCAGAACGGTTGGTTGCACCAATACCGTAATACCCTGCGCAACACGCACGGAAGCAGACAGTCGGCGGCGTGTGCGTGTGTAAACTTACTTTACCTACAGGTTTTAACTCAGAAAATCCATTAATTTCCCCCTTTTTATTGAGCTGGAGCGCGGAACGCAGCTAACTGGCAATTGCTAAATTAAACCAGAGGTGGTTTTGGCATAATCCGGGTTGTGAGTGGATCAGATGGCAAGTAGTAGTGGGGGAAGTTTGGAGGACGAGACTATGGATACAGGGTGGTGTATGGTAGAAAGTAGAAAAGGAGGAGGGGGAAAAGATAAGACAAGAAAGGAAATAAGCACTGGCAAAAGATCTTTTGAGGATGAGGAAGAAACAGCTGAAGTAAGGAAGAAAGTAATGATGGAAGAGTTTAAAGTAATACTAAAATTTAAAACTGGACAGGATATGGTTGGAGTAAGCCCTATTAGTTTGTCGAATGGACTTAAGAGAGCTATTGGAGAAGTTGAACTAGCTAAAGTCCTAAGAGATGGGAATCTGCTCATCATTTGTAAAAATGCTGAACAAAAGAATAAAGCTCTAAAACTACAAATGGTGTGTAAAAAGGAAGTGATTGAAAGGAAGGTTGTTGGAGAAAAGAAAGGAGTTAGAGGAGTTATATCAGGAATTCCTATAGGAGAGAATTTGGAGGAGCTGAAGAAGATAATTAAAGGAGGGGAAGTAACAAACATCAAACGCCTACAGGCTTTTAGGAATGGAGAGAAAACGGACAGTACATCTGTACTATTGGTCTTCAAAGATAGAGTTCTGCCTGATAAGGTAATGTTTGGCTACTTGAGTTTTAATGTAAGGCAGTATATTCCACCACCGCTCAGGTGCTTTAAATGCCAAAGATTTGGACATATTGCAGATGTGTGTAAAGGGAAACAGAGGTGTGGGAGGTGTGGAGGCGAACATCCATATGGTGAGTGTGGAAATAGTCCTATCAAATGTTGCAATTGTGGAGGAAATCATTTGCAGGATGCATGGTAAGAAAAGAGGCTGCTGAAATTCAAAAAGTAAAAACTGAAAAGAGAGTTACTTATGCTGAGGCAGTGAAACAGGTGAAGAATAATGATAGTGCTCCAAAAATTAACTATGAAAGAAAGACAGTGGCAGACAATAATCAGGGTAACGTCAGGTTAGAAAAAGTTGATACCCTTCCTTGCATACATCATTAATTGCTCAGAACAGGCAAAAAATAAAACAGAAAAAATAAAAATTATAGTGAAAGCAGCTGCAAAGTTTTTCAAGGTTAAAGATTTGTATTGGGAAAGAATTCATGATGAACTGCGACAGGGTGAAGGAGCATCTGAACTGGAGGCGTCTCAAACCATCACATAATTCTAATTTTACAGAGGAACGCTCGCAGTTTAATAGCAAACGGTCAGGAATTTAAAGGCTTCATAAATAATCTAAATCCAAAGCCAGATATAATATGCATTCAAGAAACATGGCTCAAACCATCATTACAGTTTAGTATTCAGGGTTATTCAGTTTCACGTAAAGACAGATCAAACGGGAGTGGATCAGGATGATTATAATGGAGGAGTTGTAGAAGAGGTGATTGAAGAAAAAGAATTGGTCATTTTAAATAATGGTGAAGGCACTCGGGTCGATTTTATGAGGGGTAAAGAATCTGCCATTGATCTGACATTGGTCTCTCAATCTATTGCTGGTTTATGCAGATGGAAAGTATTTAAAGAAAACACAATAGGGAGTGATCACTATCCAATTTTTGTTAATATAGGTATAAATCCAAAGCAAGATCAGACAAAACTTGAGGGGAGGTGGAAATTTGAGAAGGCAGATTGGGGTAAATTTGAAATATTGAGCGAGGCTAGCTTGGAAAGTGTAGATATGAATAGACCAATAAATGAGTTAAATTTAGAAATTAGCAAATGCATAATTAATTCAGCCAAATTGTGTATTCCCAGAAGTAGTGGTAATAGAAAAAAGAAGATAGTTCCCTGGTGGACACCAGAATGCTCAATAGCAATTAAACAAAGAAATAAGGCTTTTAAGACACTTAAGAAAGTAATTTGCTTCCAACATCTAATAAGTTATAAAAAGAAACAGGCTGAAGTCAGAAAAATTATAAGAAATGCTAAAAGAGATTATTGGAGAAAATACCGTGAATCCTTGGGCTTTAGAATGGGGATTTAGGTTCTCAACATCTAAATCTAAGTTTGTTGTTTTTACAAATAGGAAGGTGAACACCAATGTGGATCTTAAATTATATGGGAATATTATAGAAAGGAAAGAGCAAATTAAGTATTTGGGCATATGGTTTGATAAAAAACTAACATGGAAAATGCATATAGATAAAATAGTGGAAAAAAGAATTTTAAATATTATGAGATGTCTGAGAGGCAGAGAATGGGGAGCAGACAGGAAAGCATTAAAGACAATTTATATCGGACTAATTCATTCTATTTTTGACTATGGATGTATTTTATATAATTCAGCTTCAGGTAGTCTATTGACAAAAATAGATAAAATACAATATCAGGCGCTAAGACTTTGCTGCGGAGCGATGAAAACAACTCCAGTTTCAGCTCTACAGGTTGAGATGGGTGAGATGCTGCTGGAGCTCAGGAGAGAACAATTAGCCTCAACTTATTGGGCAAATATTAGAGGACATAATGAGAACCACCCTCCATGTATGATGTTACAACCTTGTCAAGAGAAAGGAAAAAAGCTAATTAATAGTTTTGGATGGATAATTTTAAATAAAGTAAATGATATAGGGATTGATAAATACTTAATTAGTCCAGTGGTTGTTACTCCTGTCATTCCAATATGGGTTTGTGTTCAGGCTGAAGTTGATTTAAAACTGCTGGAAAAGGGAAGAGAATTGGAAAAGAATGAAGTGGAAGATTATATAAAAAAAAATATTCAGATTATATTCAAATATACACAGATGCCTCAAAAATGGTAAATAATCAAGTTGGTATATCATTTATTGCTCCAGATTTAAACTTTATGAAGAATAAAAGAATAAATAATAAACTGACAGTGTATACAGGTGAACTCATGGCAATATGGCTTTAGAATGGATTGAGGTAATAAAAAAAGAGAGTGTTTAATTTGTTCAGACTCTAGTAGTGCATTAATTAGTATCCAAAAGGTAAATTCAGAATCAAGGCAAGATATTATATTGAATATAATTAATTTAATTTCCAGGATCAAAAACCAGGGCTCTCAGGTTAAATTAGTTTGGATTCCTGCCCACATTGGCGTGGTAGGAAACGAGTTGGCAGATAGTTTTGCTAAGAGTGCCTCAAGAAAGGAAATTGTTGATTTGAATATTAAGATAAGTAAAAATGAGATAAAGAATATTATAAAGGAATATGTCAAGGGAAAATGGCAAGATCAGTGGGACAGAGGAGAGAAAGGGAGGTTTTATTATAATATCCAAAAAAAAGTTGGGGAGTGTAGGAAAGATAACAGAAATAAAAGTGAAGAAGATGTTATTTCTAGAATTAGGTTTGGACACACAGGAATTTCCCCCTTTTCACGAAAGGAATTCTAACTGAAGGACAAGGGAAAACTCAGGTTTATTAACGTGGAGTGTATTCGAAAAATATCAGAATCGGTTCTCTGAAAACGCCACAGATAGTTTTCAGAGAGAGACCACCTCTCTTATGTGATTAAACACACACGCTGCAGCTTACACAACTCATGCTTATATGCCAGTCATAAGTCGATAGACTGAAACTGATTAGGGGGATACAGATTGCAAAGAAGAATAAAAGCTAACTCGCGTAACAATCTTTGCCTCATTTAGTTTCATTCCTAAAGTATGCTAAGTGTGACCCAGCGCTGGACGGTGAATGTAGCTGTATATGTTCTATTTGTATGACATGTATGGTTTGTAACGCATGATAATTTTTGGCATTAAAGCCTGTTTTTATATATAACAAATGAAACTTATACTAGTAGCTCAGAGAAGATGTGTGATTATGTAGAAGAGGTTAAATCCCTCTTAACGCTTTATTTCTCCAAGTCAGCAGAGGAATGCATATTTTTGGCAGAGTAAATTATTAGCCTGCCAATGTCTGCATGCTGTGTCTATTTTGCCCAGAAATTGTCTTATTGCTATGAAGCTCACCCGCAGTTCAGAGAACAGGTGTGATGATGTAGAAAGTCATTTCATTCTTAACTCTATTTCTCCAAGTTAGCAGAGGGATGAATTTTTTTGGCGAAGTAAATTATTAACCTGTTAATATTTACATGTCTATTTCCCCCAAATATTGTCTTATTGATATGAAACTTATACCAGCAGCTCAGAAAACAGGTGTGATTATGGAGAAAGGTTTGTGCCCGAGACGGTCCTGATGATGCATCATGTTATGGCTGGATCCCAGGATTAGTACCACTGTTAACAAAATAAGTCTGTAGAAAAACAGAAAAATCATAGCAGCAATGAAAACAGTGTGTAGCATTTCTCATCTAGTTTGCGTCTGACATGAAAGGTGCATTTATCGGGTCTTTCTTTCAAGCATTTAAAATAAAGTGTGAAATCGATCAGAAATAATATGAAATTACAGTAATTTTGCTACACAAAAAAGTGACCACTCAATTAGAAGCGGTCCTAGCCTGTTTGACAGGGTGCGGGGGACCAGTGGGCACCAGAAAGGTGTATTACAGATCCCAGGAATGGTACTGTGGTAACAAAATGATAAGTCTATAGAAATACAGAAAAAGTGCAGTAGCAATTAACACAGTGTGTAGCGTTTGTCATCTAGTTTGTGTCTCATTATTTTGCAAAAACTAATTTTATACACATTTGCCTGAGCTCCAATTCCTATACTTCGGTCTCTAATAACTGAAACATGAGTGCTTCAAATGTGCATATATTCCAGTGTCTTCAAAATCAAAATCTGTATCTTGTCCCACATTCTCTCCAATAAAGCTTTAATGTCAATCAAACATTGAATAAGAAATTAGACATCTAAGTTGACATAATGTAGACTACAGCAAACTCAGGATATACTCAATATCAACAATTTACTAAATTGTAATGTTGAAGAACTTCAGCACTTAAATCTTGGTTTTACTTTTACTCTGGGAATAAACAAAAATAATCTGCAAACTTTAACTTAAATAATTAACTTTAGAAGAATGAACACGCTTTACATAATATTCTTCCTTAACACTTATTTTTTTGCAATTAGTCCTCCTACTGATTAAAACACATAACCTAGCATTACAAACTTCTGCAAGTGTGAGTGAAACCGATCAGTTCCACAGTGTAACCTGGAGTCAGGCCTTCAAGACATACAATTTCAGGGTGAACCTGACCCATCTGCCTGTCAGACACTGAGAATTCATGTCATCACCCGCCTAGGGGTGGCAAGATCTTAACATGAAGATTCCATCCTCTTCAGATTTCAAGCAGCCAACACATATACAATTGAACATTTTATAATGTTATTTATTTAAAAGATGTCATTTTGAAAGAGATGTTACAACAGTGGAAATTTAATAGGGCTTCAGCGTGAACTTTTGGGGCCAAAAGCCTGCCCTCCAGGATTGAGGACGTCTGGCCTCCAATTAACTCATAAGAGGTGGATGAAAGGAGAGTCTTTCATCCTTTTGCTTTTGACATTGTCACGCTTCAGTAGGAATGATGCTTGGTTGGTTTCTAGTGGTCATAACTCTAAGTATTGTTTCTCTTGTATATGAGCTGTAATTACAGTTGTCCAACTCAAATTATTGATTTAGAAACTCTCTGGAGTCTCCTGCTGCTACTGGGGTGTGGTTGCAATTTCATCTCCCCAGTCAATCTTGGCAACATAAAACCAGTATGTACTTTTTATTGCGCCCATGCAGTTCAATAGCACAAGAGCATGACAACTGTTCATATATAGAAAATACTGGTAAGCTGATCCATGCTGTTGGGCCGGAAGGGACTCTCTGCTTGGGGTGGAGTCATCCAGCTCTTCTAGGTGAAACTGACTTCCTCCTCTACATTGTACCGTTTTCCGAAACCATCTATTCGTCATTTCTTTTCAGACAAAAAGATGCTTTGTTTCCTCAGTGCTGTGCTTTTTTTTTCTACGCTTGTTTACTTTGGGTTATATTCTATTGCTTGAGGATTATTCTGTGTGGCCTCTGGCTTGGCTGCTGGTAGCAGCGTTGGAATTTTAGATTACTCAACTTAAGCCTTGTTTTTTTTTTTTAAATGGACATATATATCTGAGGTTGAGATGACTTCATTTTAGTACTTGTTCATGTCTATATTGTAGCAGTACGTATTTGCTTTGTTCAATCCCACCCTCATTTTTTGTGTCCAGGCTGAGAGCTGAAGGTGGTGGCAGTTCTCCAGGGGGACTGGTTCTTTATGCTGTGCACTTGACAGGTGTTGTGGTTTCTTCATCCATGTTTACAAGTGGTTGGGGTGTTTTGTCAATTTTTTTTCCTTTTAGGAACCAGTTTCTCACACTTGGACTGCCTTCCCCCTGCTGGTAGGTCTCAGTGCTGCTCATTTCCCTTTCCCTTCCTTCTTCTTTTCCTTTTGGCTTTTTCCCTTTAGGGGTCACCACAGCAAGTCATCTATCTCCAGGTTACCCTGTCTTCCGCATCTTCTTCTCTCACACCAACTATCTTCATGTCGTCTTTCACTCCATCCATAAATCTCCTCTTTGGTCTTCCTCTAGGTCTCTTTGCTGGCAGGTCCATCCTCAGCATCCTTCTACCGATGTATTCAGTGTCTCTCCTCTGTACATGTCCAAACCATCTCAATCTGGCTTCTCTGACTTTATGTCCTACACATCTGACATGAGCTGTTCCTCTGATGTATCCATTTCTGATCTTATCCATCCTTGTCACTCCCAATGAGAACCTCAACATATTCATCTCTGCTACCTCCAGCTCTGCCTCCTGCCTCATCGTCTTTGCCACTGTCTCTACAAACAGCATTGCTGGTCTCACTACTGTCTTGTACACCTTTCCCTTCATTCTTGCTGATACTCTTTTATCACACATCACACCTGACACTTTTCTCCACCCAATCCACCCTTCTTGGACACGTTTCTTCACTTTTTTTCCACATTTACCGTTGTTCTGGACTGTTGACCCTAAGTACTTAAAATCTTTCACTTTCTTTATTTCTGTTCCCTGTAACCTCATGTCTCCACTTGGGTCTCTCTTGTTCACACACATGTATTCTGTATATCTTGTTATGGCTAACCTTCATTCCTCTCCTTTCCAGAGCGAGCATCCATCTCTCGAGATTTTCCTCCACCTGTTCTCTGCTCTCACCACAGATCAAATGTCATCTGCAAACCTCATAGTCCATGGAGATTCCTGTCTAACCTCAACTGTCAACCTGTCCATCACCACAGCAAATAGGAAAGGGCTCAGAGCAGATCCTTGGTGAAGGCCACTTTCACCTTGAACTCCTCTGTCACTCCTACAGCACACCTCACCACAGTCTTACAGCTGTAATACATGTCCTTTTCACCACTCTAACATATTTCTCTGTTGCTCCAAACTTCCTCATGCAGTGCCACAGCTCCTCTCTTGGAATCCTGTCATATGCTTTCTCTAGGTCTACAAAAACACAATGCAGCTCTCTGACATTCTCTGTACTTTTCTATTAACATCCACAATGCAAAGATTGCATCTGTAGTACATCTAACAGCCCAGCTTCTTCTCATCTTTGTTCTCTCTTGTTTTCTTAATTCATCAACTTTTCAAAGTACTCCTTCCATCTTCTTATCACACTTTTTGCATCTGTCAGTAGAGTTCCATCTTGGGCCTTAATCACCCTAACCCACATTGAGCATCACACCATCAATTTCTAACTTCAATCTAATCAACCTACCTCTTTTCTCCTCCAGAACATTCCTGATCAACTCCTCCTTTACGATAATCCCTACACCATTTCCCTTTCCCTTCCTATTGTAGCTTATTTAAATTTTAAATGTCTTTTAAACAAAACATGGAACAATAAAATGTAACGTTTTGTGGAATAAACCCTCGTTCTCATTGGTTTTCAAACCTCAAATGCCTTACTGGCGCTCCATTTCTTTGGGTGCAATTCCCAAGGTTGACACCTTGTTACCCTGAGAGGTGCATTTTAAGGGCAGGGGGGGGGACGATTTATGTTTTCGCATCCACCTGAATAATGTGTAGTTGCGCCACTGTGTTGGAGTGTCGATAGTTGCACTGTGAGTGATATTAGTGTTCTACAGGTCAGCTAAATTATATTTGAAGAAAATCTGAAAAATGTTATGTAAAAAAAATATCGTTTTGTGCCAGAGCCATATGTTCACTATGGTTTTGGTAAAATGTTTGACCAAAAGCTTTTTTGTTCTTAATCTGTCCCTCATCCACAACTCCTGATCATACTGAGGATGTTGAATGAGGAAGAGCGTTGTAAGGGTCCATTTCATTATTGTAAATAGGGATTTCTAACAAAACATGGGAAAATATGAATGTGACAATTTTGTAACCAGCAAATTTGGAAGTGTTCAGTCAACTGCTAGAGAGTTGAATTCAACATTTTATAGTGCCTATATTGGTCCATTCTGGATGGTGTAGAAATTACACTTTTGAAAGTCTTAGTTGAATCAACACTCACAGTAGTTGAAATTAAACACACATCAGTGTTGACTTACTCAACACTAGCGTATTTTGTCAAACGTTAACACTATGAACACAGAACGGTGTAAAGTATATATTAACATAGAAATCTGAGTTTTGAAATACTACTGGCAAGGTATGCTGTGATGGCACAGGGGTTAAGTACAACCCACATATGGACGCTCTAGTTTTAAATGCGGCTGTTGTGGGTTCATTTCCCCGTCTTCCCCTTCTCTCATTACCCCCTTTTTTTTTATCAATTTACTACCAAATAAAAGCCACTAGAGTAATTAAAACCTTTTTTTCCAGAAACTACTGGCATCAATAACCTCCAAATTCATTTTAAAAGACATTAGATGCCCCATTAGATGCTACACAAACACCACCACGGTTTGCAATATATAATCTACTTTTATTTCAAAACATCAAACAGCACTGACAGCAATATAAGACAAAGGTACATTCATGGTACTTTGAACTGAAGGTGAAGTGTGCTTTGAAAGTTCATTGGAAGCAGCCATGGATGGTCTTGTAATCACTGATGGTGAAGTGTCTTTTGTGCTGCTCTTGTTTTCGCCAACATGAAGGAGGAAGACTTCCAGCCTGGATGGAAAAACAGGAAATATAGCAGAAACATTAGGATAATAAATAAATATTTTAAAAAGACGTTTGAGCAAAACTAATCAGACTTACCTGTGTGTGACACCGTCATATTCATTCAAATTATTTTGCCCACCCGGTTTACAAGATAAAGCATAAAAAAGTCAGAAATAATTACTAAAGAAATTAGTCAGCTTATAGAAACATTTTTGGACAGTTTTAGAATTCGTGGCAACCTGTCTGAAGAAGTGTGTTGAAGTCATCATAACAGGCTTCAGCCACCAACATGACACACTAACAAAGAAAAAACATTTTGGCAATTTTTAGGTATGCCACAGGTACAAAACACCAGAGTCAAATGGCTCATTTGCCTCCTGATTGTGTAGATTTGTTCTCCAGAGTCCTGCTAATCACCTAATTATTCTATTCAGGTGTGGTGCAGCAGTGGCACATCTAAATGTTGCAGGACAGTGGCCCTCCAGGACTGGAGTTTGACACCTGTGGCATAGATCAAGCCAATGGTCCAGCACAGCCACTCCCCCATTTTGCAGTCTACAGCCAAAAACTTAAAGAAAACGATCTCCACAGCTAAATAATGTTAACTCAAATGGCCTCTAGATTTCCAGTCAGTTTCAATGTTCGGTTAAGGTAATAAATAGTCGTATATAACGTGATATTCAAACAAATAAACGTATGTTAAGGGAACTACGTATATGAATCGATACTCTTGCATAAACAGAAAAATAATGCCTCCATAAAAAATTAACAAACACATGATCATTTTAACATGGAACTTGCCTTTTTATAATAAGCTCCAGACAAGATGCCATACTGCTGCCTCTGCTCCTCAGGCAAACATGTGACACAGTAGCGGAACAAGACGGCGTCGACCGGGGGTCCGGGCTAATGACCGGGCCCAAATAATAAAGCTTACAATAATTTAACTTTACAATATAGACATGCCCGCAACAGTGGAACTAGCAAGTTTCATCACCAGAGATTTCATCATTTTGAAGTCTATCTGACATGAAGTACAACAAACCAAGGGAAGAACAGAAACATCAGGCTACCGGTTACTAATGATGAAACAACACAAATTCAAAACATGTTAATGTAGTCCATAGAAATGCTCTAGCTCAGGGGTGCCCAGAGTTGGTCCTCAAGGGCTGGCATCCTGCATGTTTTAGTTCTCTTCCTGGTTTAACACACCTGGATCAAATGATGTCTCTTTAGAAGCCCTAAGAGGAATATTGACAAGCTGAAAAGGTTGTTACTACCACCAGGAAGAAAACTAAAACACGCAGGATGCCGACCCTTGAGGACCGACTTTGGACAGCCCTGCTCTAGCTGGTTTGTCATTTGTTACCAAGTGACTGATGATGATGTTGGTGACAAGCTTTACCCAGAATGCACCTGGAGACAATAAGGACAATTCATTTGTAGTTTTGTGTGTCATAAAGTTAAATATAAGAGTGAAAATAAAGCCAGTCATGTAGCACAAAATTTTATTCAATATTATTCAACTAAGTCACTAAAATCAGTCAGTCTATTAAGGTCTTTAGCAACCATGAGTCAGCAATGGGGCACCCTACTATATAACCTACTGGGGTATCATACACAGCTTTTAACAGGGAGGGTTCTCCCTTTAAAGTTCATGTCAGATGTGATGAAAAGAAATTGGATCCTGAAAGCATGTTTTGTTTCCCATGAGGGCACCCTGTAGGTCCAGGCCAGGGGTCTGCTACAACCCCTTTCCTACCTATAGCTCTTTCCCTGCAGTGATGTCACAAATATTTTACAATTGTGGGAGGAACTGTCTAATGTTGATTTCTAAATCAATACCGGACGGAGTTACTGTTGGTGTTAACTTAGAAATCAAAACTGTACTGGATTGCTTTTTATTTAACTCTTTGGAACTCTTTAGGGAAACTAACACTAACTCTCATGTTGTTGAATTAACACTGTATTTTTAACATAAAACACTTACACTGGAAATCTAACACTTTTGGATTTGCTGTGTAGGGGAAAATATCAGCACTCTGCTTGCATCTGTGCCAGATAAATATGTTCATCCAAACCTTGCATAACATTCTTAATTCAGACACCCTCACATGTAAATTATAACATAGGCAGTAGAAGCTTGCAGGCTATGTAGAGCACAAGTAAAAAGGGGCAAACTGCCAACATTTTAATGATAACCTTGGTGCAAAAAGGAAAGGACAGGAAAAACTAATCCTTTGGTTAGATAAAATGGTCACAAATGACAGATGTACTTGACTTGTTTGACAGCATCTGTGGCTGTGTGTATTAATGAGAGAGAGAGTAGCTGGGTGGAGACAATATTATGTGTGCCTGTATCCATCCCATAATAGTTTTCATGTGATCAAGTCAGGCTAAACGTGTGTGCGGTGAATGTTACCAAAGCTGCCGTTTCCTGATTGGTTGCTGCCTACACATATTCGGTATGCACCCGCTGGCTCTGAGATTTGTGTATGACAGGGAAAGAGAGAGAGGGATAGTGGGGGACATAAAAGGGGATAAAGAGAATGACGTTGGAAGATGCAACATACAAACAAAGAGTAAATCTATTTTGAGCCAGGTGTGATACATTCTACAGCTGGAACAGCAGGTAAGATAGTCCTTCAGTGTTCCATTCGTTTTTTTACTTTAAAGTTGTTTTTCTTTCCTTAAGCATGCTGGCTTGATAACTGAACGTTTTCTGTGACAAAGAGATTTCTATATTTAATTTCATTTACACATTTAAGACAATAAAGATATTGGTGAGAGGATGATGCAGGAAAAAAAAAAATTCTAATTTGCATCTGTCAGTCATTCACCACTAAGATGACCAAAAGCAGTCATTCGTGTGTTTTTTTTCCCTTTTTTTTAATTTAATCCATTTCCAGTTGTGTTTCTTGGGGTATAATCTGTGTATTTTCTGTGGCTTGGCTTCTCACAACAGGACACAATGCTCCAGGTTCAAGATTTGAAAAGAATATGACTTTAGGAGTAATTTAAATTTTAAAGTATTACTAGCACGTGCAACAAGAATCTTTTATGTGACCATATGTGGAGTTTGGTTGTGGAATAGTTTAAAGGATGAACTGAAATTGTGTGTAAGCTTAAAGCAGTTTAAAATAATATGTTAATGGATGGTTTTTATCTACACAGGAATGATGACACAAATTGAATATTAAATTTAAAATATTGTATACATTTATTTAATTTGCAATATAATTCATAGGTTATTGTTTTAACTGGCATTTTGTTTGAGTAGAGGACAGATGTTAACAGGTATAAGGGGTGGAAGTGTTTACTTATATTCACTCCTTTTCAGACAAGAAACCATTGAGTAATGGCCAGAGATGTCTTGAAGATTTCATCCATCCATCCATTTTCTGTACACCCTTGTCCCTTAGTGGGGCCGGGAGGGTTGCTGGTGCCTATCTCCAGCTAGTGTTCCGGGCGAGGGCGGGGTCATCCTGGACAGGTTTCTTGATGATTTATTAGTTCATATTTATTTAGCTGATTCTGCTTTGTTGTCTTTCCATCTGATTGTTTTATTCTTACAAAGGACTGAAATATACCTAAAACTAAACATAAAAAATGTGTAGATTTTTTTAACTCAAAATATCATTTCCATATAATGTTGGAAATTATATTTTGATATTTTAAATATAAATGAGACAAATCAGCAGTTTCATGGTGGTGCACTGTGTAGGTTGTTTGTGTTGTGTTCCTTTGTGATAGACTGACAACTCGTCAGTTGAAATCAATTTCAATTAAGTTTATTTACATAGCACCAATTCACAACAAATGTCTCCAGGCACTTTACAAAGAAAAAGGGGGAAAATAAATATTTCAATTCAATCATGCATAGATTCCGAGTGATCCTAGTAATTAAACAGAACGGGATGCTCGATGAATTATTCAAAGTCATTCAAAAAGTTTAAAAGAAAATAGATATGGTGTATCCTTCTTTCACTCAAAGAGTGCTGGAGATAGTTACCCTGTCCAGTTAATTGATTATGATGGATGAATTAAAGTTGTTTCAGAAAATGGTGGGGTTGTTCCTACACCTCTAAACTGGTCTAACTTCAGTGATGAAGAAAGAACAAACAGAAGACAATGGAGATAGAGTTTAAACATAGAGAAGTACTGAAAATCAGGGAAACCAAAATATCACCTACCCAATTTAATCTAAGCTGAGTAAAACCAAGAAAAAGTTTAGTCCACAGATTGAAATTGAAGTATGAACAATCATTAAGAACATACAAATAAAAAAGATAGCTTATGGATAAAACAATCAGCTCATAAATTGATGTGTCCAGAGATGGAGTAGAGTGTAAGACCCCCTGCCCTCAACCTCCATCGACAACTGGAGACAGCTACCAGCTATCCTCCATGAAATCACACGGCATTAAGCTGGCTCAAGAGATGGACAGATGGATGGTCAGACTTAAAGTTACAGATATCTGTAATTGATTCCATTTTAACCTACATGGTTAAAATGGCACAAGAGCACATGAATGTGTTATTCTCATGAATAACACATTCATGAGATGTATCAAAAGTACTCTTTTGATACATAAATTCAATGAATGCATTGTATGCAATGGATTTTGCCAACAGGGTGAATCATTCTGTGCGTTTGTTTTCATGTTATGAAAGAGACCTGTTAGCAAGGTCACTGTGGGATAGTGCATGACTGCTAATGGGCTCTTTGCACGTCAGCAAAGCACACGTCGATTCTCATTTCATTTTTACCCAGGAAGCACATTGGCTAAACCGTGAGTCAGTCACTGGGACTGACTACTATATATTCCATTGAGGACAGTAACTTTAACATTACATACACCTTTCTGAACAGGCGGAAGCACACTTTCTCCGTCTATAATCAGATATTAAAGCGACTTGAAACCATTCCTCCATCCCTGGCACCTCCAGATCCCATGGGCACCCGCCCGGGCCAGCCTCCCTCCCCCCACAATCCTGCGCCTGGCTAGTAGGCAATATTCTTGGACTTTTTCATTATGAAAATGTGCTATTTAAGTAACTAAACATGTTAATCCATTCTAACGGACAATGTTTTTACTTTATTTTCAAGTATATTATGTGTTTTTTTTGTCATTAGTGTCAAACAGAGACCAAGTAATGGGGTTATGGTTCTAGCTTTTTGCTTCTGAAGCATAATGAAGCACAATAAGCCCCACAGGTTAGCAGTAGGGCAGCACTGGTGTCAGAGTTCGAGTTCAGCTGACTGTTCAAGTTCAAAGTGATTGCTTTAAGAAAAATATGGCAGTGTTCCTTAAGGTCTCTGTTATTTCGTTTTATTACTTTTGCATGCTTCTTGTGAAGAGATCAAATAGGATGGTGTTTACAGCAGTGTGTACAGCCGGATCAGTTACTTGGCTCTGGCTCTAGCCTGTTCACTTGTTCTCATAAACTCGCTTTTTCAGGCTTACCACAAAAGTGATTCCTTGGAAATAACACAGGCTCCTTTACCATCCGTTTTCCCCTTAGTAGTTTTAGACTGAAGAAGCTGATCCGGAGTGAAGTGAAGGTACAAACTTTGAGATGAATATTTAAGAACCACAGTCTTCTTAATTCAGGGTCATTTTGAAATTCATGAAAACTTAAAAGCTCATTATATGTTGAAAACAACATTGTTCATGGTATTGCTTTATTTGCTTCTGAAATCCAACATTGTCTTTTCTAGCTCTCATGGTAGCTCAAAACGGTCGCAAGAAAGCTGCATTTTGCTCATGCGGATGACGTCAGCACCTCACTTTCAAAGAGCAGTTCACACATACACAAAGCACACACACCAACTTCTGCACTCTTAAAAGAGATGTGTCAAAAACAACACAGGATGTGTTAAATTTTAACACGTGCCGAATCAGCTCAGGGACAACATGGGCTGTTAACACAACATACACAACTAATGTGTATGTTTTTTTAACACAACTATTGTGTCAATGAAATCAACACAATGTCATGTGTCATTTTGACACATGTGTAAAATGTGTTTTCATAGATTAAGTCAAATAAAAATTGACATTTTCATGAGAATATAACGATGCATACTTTAATTAAAATTAAATACACTTTACAACAATAAAATTTGCGACAGATGCAATACGTAGTTCATACAGTATATACAAGTAAAATTCAAATAAATTAATTCAACAGTCAACATGTTATTTTCTTCAGTCAAGCTAACAAATTATAACTATTTTCTGAAGTTATTCAACACCTCAGATTTTAAAATCCATACTGAATGTATAATAAAATATATTTTGTAACATTCTGTGAAGAGGTATGAAAAACACATGGCTGGAAAAATCATAAAAGAGCTGATGAAAAATAACATTCATCTGTTTTGCAGTTAAATGGCAACATACATTACAGTCCAGTAGTCATCAAAGTACAAGATATTATATCTTGATGCCACATACCTCTATGAAAGCAGCTGCTTTTATCTGACCACCATTACCAGTTGACAAATTTTACACACATGCATCAATGAAGTCATGAGACAGATTGATGTATCTATTTTTGCAAGAACAGTTTTTGTTTTAGTTCTGCTAAGATTTCCATCAAATTCAGATCTCTCACTTTTACACATGAATCTTTAGTCTTGGTATATTTTCACAAATTTTTCACAAGTTTTTTTTTTCAACTATAAGTAAATTCCTTGCAGACTTTAGTTGATTTAATTTAGAGGATTTACTATAAATATCTGACACACTACATATTTATATGTTTTAGATCAGTCCTGCAAATTTTAGATATTTCCTACATAGTTGAATTAAATGCCAAACCTGTTTAATTAGTAGAGCTCTGCAGAGCTCTGCTAATGAGCTAATATGGGAGACAGATGTGCAGAAGCAGAAGAGGCGTCAAAAAATTAAAGGACACCATGAGCCATGGAGGAATGGAGTTTGAGACGATTATTACATCTTCAAATTAATTTATACAAATTAAACAAAAATCTCAGATTTCAAATGATGATTTCACATTCAATATAGAAATAACTGATCAATATTTTTGGTTCCATTGGCAGCAGCATGCCCATAGTTAAAGACCTAAAAATGTCAATACTTTCTGACAGAAAATTCAAAAATATTCAAGACCAGATTACAAAAAACTTCTTGACATCTTAATATCTGGAAAAGATTAAAAAGCTATTTCAAAGGCTTTGAGACTCCAGTGGACCATGGTGAAAGCCATTGTCCATAAAAGATAAAGCATGGAACAGTGGTGTCTCATCCCAGAACATCACTCCCCTACCAGAGTTACGCAGAGAGCACATCAACAACCAATCCAGGAGGTCACAGAAGAATTCAGAATTTCATTTATAGCTTTGCAGACCTAAGTTAAGATCAACATACCGTGATTTAACAATTCAGAACTAAACCAGACAAAATTACATGGGACAGTTCAGTTCCAAGACTTAAATTGCTGCTGATCCACCCGTTTTCTTACACCCTTGTCCCTTAGCCCATCACCCACCCTTGTCAGGGGGGGTGCTGGTGAGAGGTGGGGTACACCCTGGACAGGTTGCCAGTCTGTCACAGGGCAACAGAGAGGGAGAATTTGGAGAGGCCAATTAACCTGACTGTTCACAGGTATGACCCCAGGCCGGGAAACAAACCCAGAACCTTCTTGCTGCAAGGCAAAAGCTCTACCAACTGCTCCACTGTGCAGCCCTATTACTGCTGACCCAAAGGAACATAAAGACCTGTCTCACATTTACTGAAGAACATCTTGATCTCCAAGACCTCTAGGAAAATACTCTCTGGACTGACAAAGAAAAAGTAGAACTTTTTATAGGCGTTTGTCCTATTACTTCTGTTGTCAAACTAACACCCATTTTAGGAAAAGAACATCCCATTTTAGGAAAAGGGCTTAAAGAGCTCCGGCCGGGGGCTGGATTTCCGGCTTTTGACCAAACAGTCCACCTCTGCCAATCTTCATGGTCCGCCTCAAAAAAACTTTAGTCTCCGGGCTTAAAAAGATCCATCTGGGGGCCAGACTTCCGACTTTTCAAGCAAAGCGAGCATTGGACCAATCGGTCCGCCTCAACTAAACTGTAGATAATAGACAAAGGTGTCTGCCAATCAGAATTCTAGCTCCCGTGTTCTTGACCAATAACTGTAAAACGGTTTGTTGAAATGAAGCGTATGCGTTCAGTTCGGCTGTTAAATCAAATGCGATATGAATGAAGATGGAGTTTGTCTCACCTGGTAAAGAAACACGTTTACTTGAGAAAGGAATTAAAAACAAGTGGCGCTGGGCATGGCTAGAGGAAATGGGACAAGATGGGAAGTTGGCGGAAATTTTTACAAAAGGGGGCACTGGGATTCCTTTGGGGGGCGTTTGGTCAAAGGTAAACTTTACACCTTAGAATCACAACAATACCAGTTTAGACTTTGAGCAACTTGCTAAAACTGTATTTTGTAACATTAAATCATGCTGCAACTGTATTGATGGCAGCTCTCCTATTCAGTGTTCGTAGTGTTAAAAGAATAAAATCATTAACTTCTGTCTCGTTATATTCTCTTGTGCTCCCGGATTCAATGATTCCATGCGTGGAAACAGAAGCCACACAGAGATGACAGTATCACAATAATCAGATTTTATTGAAGACAGATGCATACTATCACCAGAAAAGCACATCACACAACATCAGAAACCTCAGAGCGGAGTCACGTGGGCAGGCAAACAAGATGACAGCTGGCTAACAGCTCTCTGTTCCCGACATATAATTAGATGAAGATATTGTAGTAAGGGGCTCTTTTTTGATACTGTTCTCAGCAAGTGAGGAAGCAGTGTAGGATTGCGGACTTCTTTTTGGAAAAAAGTACTTTAATACTGCAATGGCCGCAAAAAAACACTCAGAGAGTATAGGCCGCATGTTGACTCGCAACAGCCCTCCACACAGGGGCGGAGCTATAGGGGGGGCTGGGGGGGCGGTTGCCCCCCCGAACCAGGCCGGTGGGGGCCCGGGTCTGGAGGAACCAGGGAGGGAGGAATGGATTCAAGTCGCTCGAATGTCAGACTATAGACCGAGAAAGTGCGCCCCCGCCTGTTGAGAAAGGTGTATCAATGTCAGTAGTTGTCCGTCCGCACGCTAATGGAAGCTAATGGAAGCCATGTTGGACCGCATGCAAGTTCTCGAAAAATCACAGTAAGAGAAATAATGTGAGAGTTATTGGGTTGAAAGAGACTATTGGTACTGCTGGGACACTTTTGAGCTGTGTACGGAAGATGCTAACCGAGGGTCTTGGAGTTCGTGATGATGCTGAGTTTGAGATTGAACGAGCCCACCGGACCTTCGCACCATTACCCGACCCGAACCGAGCCCGAGACCGGTTCTTATTCGATTCCTAAGGCAATCAGCGAGGGATAAAGTGATTATGGCAGCTAAGGAGAAGCACGGGTTTGAGTGGCAAGGATGCAGGCTATCAGTGTTTCCGGATATAACTAAAGAACTGGCGGAGAAGAGGAAGGTTTTCACCACAGTGAAGAAGAAATTGCAAGAGCGCAATGCTAAATACACCTTGTCGTTTCCAGCCACGCTGTGCGTGAGGTGGAATGGTAAAAACATAAGCTTCAGTTCAGCGAAAGCAGCAGAGAAGTTTTTCAATGAGGAGGAGAACGAGCAGGGGGAGGATGCCCAAATCCAACTGACTAATTCCTAGGAGCCCCATAGAAGATGCTGTGTCTGACTGTCGGGAGGTGGACCTGCCACCTGTCATCATGAACAGAGTGAAGCAGAGTCCACGGACCTGATAAGGTTTTTTCTCTTAGTTATTCTTTCTTTTTCTCTTCAGCTGCTGTAGACAGCAGCAATGGTTGTTTCTTGTTTCTTTCTTTTAAGGCTGTTTTTGTCCGTTTACATGACAGGAATGTTTATTGCCCATGTAAATTGTTTTCATTTTGGCTGGGTTCACTCACAGAGAAGGTTGGGAATCAGGGGACAGGGGTATAGATATATCTGTTCAAAGTGTTTTGTTACAGGTTTAAAACATGTATCAATCTATAATTGGTAATGACTGGGAAGTATATAAAATTTACATCTTGGAATATTAATGGATGTGGAAATCCAGCCAAAAGGCACAAAATATTGACTTATTTAAAGACAAATCAAGCCGATATAATATTTCTCCAAGAAACTCACCTAAATGAGGGGGAAGAGTCCAAGATGGGTTGGGTAGGACATATTTTTCATAGTTCTCACTCAAGTGCTCGCAATGGGGTAATTATTCTTATTAAGAAAAATATTCAATTTTCTTTGATAAGACAAGCTAAAGATACAGAGGGAAGAATAGTTTGCGTTGAAGCAATGATGGAAGGGGTAAAGGTTATACTCTGCAACATATATGCACCCAATAAGGAGGACTCTAACTTTTTCCACAATATAAATAGTATATTGGGGGATATGGAAGGACAAACAATATTAGCAGGGGATTTTAATGAAGTTATGGATCCTATCCTGGATGAAAGCACCTCAAAAGGTTCACTTAGCTCTAAAGGAAGGGATGCAGCTCATATGCTAAAGGAAGATTTGGGTCTAGTAGATGTTTGGAGGTTAATTAATCCATCTAAAAGAGAGTACACATTTTATTCTCATTGTCATAAATCCTATTCTAGGATCGATCTGTTTTTGATTTCAAAACTCATTGTAAATAATGTGCGTAGCTGTGATATCAAAACTATTGCATTCACTGACCATGCAGCTACGGAATTATGCATAAGATTAGGACTGGGGAATATAAGCGGTTCAAGATGGAGAATGAATGTCTCGATTTTACAGGACAAACTCTTTAAAGAACAGCTGGGGCAGGATCTGAGATACTTCTTTGAAATAAATATTGGCAGTACAGAGCATGTTCAATCTGCGTGGGAGGCCTCTAAGGCATTCCTGAGAGGTAAGCTTATAGCATACGCTTCATGGAAGAAAAAAGAGAGTTTATGTAAAATTTGTAAATTGGAAAGAGAAATCAAACTTAAAAAAAACAATTTGGCTAGGTGTTAAGATGATTTACTTTATTGAGATATTTGTGGGCTTAAGTTTCATCCATCCATCCATTTTCTTGACACCCTTGTCCCTTGGTGGGGTCGGGAGGGTTGCTGGTGCCTCTCCAACTAACGTTCCGGGCGAGAGGCAGGGTACACTCTGGACAGGTCGCCAGTCTGTCGCAGGGCAACACAGAAACACACAGGACAAACAACCATGCACTCCTAGGGACAATTTGGAGAGGCCAATTAACCTAACAGTCATGTTTTTGGACTGTGGGAGGAAACCGGAGTACCCGGAGAAAACCCGCACATGCACAGGGAGAACATGCAAACTCCATGCAGAAAGGCCGGGGCTGGGAATTGAACCCAGAACCTTCTTGCTGCAAGGCAACAGCTCTACCAACTGCGCCACTGTGCAGCCTGGCTTAAGTTTCAGTTAAATGAAATTTGTAATAAAAAAGTGGAATATTCTCTATTTAGGTTACAAACTTCATTCTATGAGGGAGGGGAGAAAACGGGCAAATTATTAGCAAGACAAGTTAAAAAAGAGAATTTTTTTGAACACAATCCTTGCTATTAAACAAGGAGATACTTTAGTAACCTCAGCAAAAGACATAAGCATAAATTAAACAGAAGTGCAAATTTGTTGTTTTTAGACTAGTTGCGGGTTTAAACAGCATTTCACTGGAGATGTTTTCCTGTAACATATAATTACACAGTAATACTTTTGCATTTCCTGTCAACATATTTTAATACGAAAACACGGTGGACCGACTCGACGCCCCGACCACTGGGTTTAGCAAATTTTCTGGGGGAAACCCTGGTAGTGATACAATAATCTCATGATACGATATGATACATGATATTCTGCCCACGATACGATATATATTGCGATATTAAGCAAGCGATACAATTCTATACACGTTTGTGATTTTCTGAAAGATTTTAGAGGGACAGAGTGATGTTGGTGATATTTTGTGACTGTTATAAAGTTGGATTGAATTAATTTAACTGAAAACTGATTAAAAGCACCAACTACACAATACCTGGCTCTGGTATTACACAGACTTAAAGTCGACAGCTGGACAAAATGAATCACAGAAGTGGTGAGAAAACATGTTTCTTTTAATTGAAACAGTACAAACTGTAGCTTACATGCCTTTGTAAAGTAAATAAAGTGAACCAAGTACCTGCTCTGAATAGTTTGATACCTTTTTTAACCTTGACATCTGAAGGAATCACTCTAAGCCTGATGACCTGGTGCGAAGCAAGCAACGAGTGTGCAAGGTCACAGTTGGATGTTACGATACTTGCAGATGAATATGGATTTTTTTCTAGGAGAGAAAATATTGATACATATCGCGATATTGATATTATTATACAGCCCTAATTCACAACCCGTCAAATAAAGTGTTACGTTACCGAAAAGTGGGCTAAATGTCATTTACTGTGAGGTTAAAAACATATTGCCAGTTATTACATTTTATGGAAGTTATTACTGCCTCAGTTAACACTAGCAATTATTATGTTGAGAGGACAATTACTGTTTCACATAGGGCCAGCGTATTTTGTTAGGCAACAATAAATAAAATCCCCATTTAAAAACAGCACTTTGTATTGCTAAGATTATTTGTCTGATATTAAAATTTATGTGATTAAATTTCAAATCAAATAAATTGATTGATTTGATATAAATCAAGATACAAAATCTTTATGTTTTTTTTTTACTTATTACTCTTATTTTTTCATAATACATGTTTTTTTCTTTTATTTTTCTTTTCATCAACTTATTTCATTATCATTTTTATACAACACTTTGGTGCAGTTTTAAACCTGTTTTTAAAGTATTATATAAATAAATTTGACATTGGCATTGACACTGTACTGCGACAGACTGGCGACCTGTCCAGAGCGTACCCCGCCTCTCGCCCGGAACGTTAGCTGGAGATAGGCACCAGCAACCCTCCCGACCCCACCCAGGGACAAGGGTGTCAAGAAAATGGATGGATGGATGGATTGACACTGTATATAACGAAACATAGTCATTTGACTCCTTATTTTTCCTTTGATGTCAGTATTGCCAAACCCTGAGTGTTGAACTTGAACAAGATGACTTGGGTAGAAAATATACTGAGTTGAGTGGAAAATATTCCTGAGTGTCTTCACCAACTTTGCTGTTTGACATGTTATCAGAAACAATAATCCTTTTCTAATTCAGGATCTAATTCATTCTGGCACCTCTCCTGTTAGTTTCTTTTACAGTCAATTTCTAAGATTATCTTTCAACTTTCCAAGCTACTTAAGCTCTCTTTTTTATTGTTTTAATTATATTATAGTATACAGGCTGCACAGTGGCGCAGTTGGTAGAGCTGTTGCTTTGCATGGAGTTTCCACGTTCTCCCTGTGCATACATGGGTTTTCTCCAGGTACTCTGGTTTCCTCCCACAGTCCAAAAACATGACTGTGAGGTTAATTGGTCTGTCTAAATTGGCCCTAGGTGCAAGTGTATGTGCATGGTTGTTTGTCCTGTGTGTCTCTGTGTTGCCCTGCGACAGACTGGCGACCTGTCCAGGGCCTCTTGCCCAAAACCCCAGCTGGAGATAGGCACCAGCACCTCCCGACCCCATTAAGGGACAAGGGTGTAAGAAAATGGATGGATGGATGGATATAGTATACAGTCAATTGGTGATTAGGGCAACAAATTTCTATTACAAATTGTACACAAAACATGGAGCAGGTTTAATTAGATTAAATTTTTGGTGAGAAAATAATTACAATATAATTTTGTCAGGATCTTGGATTGCTTCAGTTGGTTTTGGGTTTTGTTAATTTGTGTGTTCCTTAGATCCTTTTTATTGACTAGATCAGCCATGTTTCTGTTTTACTTGGGTTTAATCCTTTCTTGGTGATTTTAATTTATTACGTTTATTTCCTGTGTCTAGTCCTTTCTTAGTTTTATTATATTTCTTATGTTTAGTCATTATTTAAATATTAGGTTCATTTCCTAGTCCCCAGTGTGTCTTCCCTTAACCCAGTGTCACTTCGTCTCTCTCTCTCTCCTCAATCTGCCTTCTGCTCTCTCCCCTCACACCTGCAGCCGATCAGGTCGTCAGCCCAGATCTTTTGTTCCAACATTCCTTCTCACAGAATTTAAACCCTTCTCCTGCTCACACTTCCTGCTGGTTCCTCCTGTTAAATCCTTTTATCTCTCTGTTGACTCCCTGCTGTTTTTGCTCCTGCATCCCTGTTTTTGTTCTTCTCTGGCTCCCTTGTTCACTGTGGTTTTTGTAAGTTTTTTTTTTTTTAGTTTTTTCGCAAAAATATTCTTTACAAGCTGCCTCTGGTCCTCTGCATTTGTATCCTTCAACATAACACGACAAATTATTTCATTTACCCACAAACATTGTTGCAGTCAATCTTATACCGTGCCTATTCACCCCCTAAATATTTTACCATTTTTATTGCTTTTACAAATCAATCTTGTTAAACTTTGAAATCTACTTGTCTAAAGCTGTAGCAGAAATTTGCTGATATGTGTGTAAAAGAGAGGGTGAAAGGAGCAGTGTCAAAACAACGTTAATAGAGTCAATTTCAACACTGAGCCAGGGACCATATGGTTCCATCCAGCACAGAGTTAAAGTTAAATTGCTCCCAGTGTCAACTTTTCAGAGTTGATTTTACTCTAATTAAGAGTTAAATGGAGGTACAGAGTAAGCTTGATTAACAACCACTCTATGGAATACTGAGGGAATACTTTCAGTCTATGGAGATGAATGACACTTGCGGTGTTGCTTTTCAAGTGCTATCCTAATTAACTTAAAATAGTGTAAAATGACAAGACGAGTCTGCAGTTTGATGCCATTGGCCCTTCTGATCAACATCAGCAGGCAAGGCAAGTGAAGTGTTTTGCCCAGGGACACAAACACAAGGGCAAGAAGACCAGCAAACTCCTACCACAGGCCACTGTCGTCCAGTGAATAACATGTTACATGTGTGCTAAGCTTACTTCTGTGCTAAACTTAATACATTGATAAGACATATATTTTGTAAGAGCCATAAAACACAAAAGATAGAATGTGGAAAAGTAAATTGTATAGTTGCAGTTTATATTTTATTTAATTCTTAATTCATCCTGTTGTGTAGTTCTAGTTGTTTTGTAGTTACTAGTTCTAAGAAAATTATTGATGTAAAAATGCTTGACGCTCCTTGGTAGTGACGTAACTGAGAATGTGCTGCTCCATTTTAGTCTGAGCTGCGCAAGAGCATATAGTTTTCTTACCGTGCGTTCAATGACTTGTAAACTATTTTTAAGTAAAGACATCTAAACTTAAAGAACTCGTCATGTCGTTCACGTGAAGAAGTTATGTATGCAGCTCTGAGTAGTATTTTTTGGAAAACATAAGAAAAAGTGCTACTTTATATTTTATCTAAAATATAATTGTTTTCAATAAATGTATATGTTGAATAGATGTTGAATAGATGTTTAGTAAAATAATTACATCATATTGTTTACAGTCAGTTTGGAATTTATAGTAACACTGGCTTAAGGTATTATATAAATTCAATCTGATGGAGAAAATCAGTGATTAAAAGGGTTTATTGACATGCATGAATTAAAGTTCTTTGACCCTCAGCTGAGGACATCGAGCTGTGAATTGCAATAAGCTCGGATGAGCATTCCCGATGCTGATTTGGAATGTCATCCCCTGGGGCCCGTACACTGGTGGGAGAGGACAGTGAAGGATGGGTGCCTGAAGAGCTACACTCTAAGAAATAATCCTGTAAATTTACAGTAACATACTGGCAGCTATTGATGCCATAAGTTTACTGTAAATCTACAGTAGCTGTACCGTAATTAATCCTGACGGCAGATTACCGTTCTGTGAAAGAACGATAAACTACCGTTTTTCTGAAAGAGTGATAAAAAAAATACTGGTAGCTACGTTTTTTTTTTTTTACCATTCTATCAGAAAAATGGTAAAAAAAAAAAAAGCTGGCGTCTGTAGATACCAGTATTTTACTGGATATTTACTTTTTCAGTCCTGTAATTACCTTTTAAAGTGGTGTACTATAAGGACACGCCGCAGAACAGAGCAGATATGGAGCAGAACTAAAATACAGAATCGTTAAAATACTATGGTGGCTGACAGGTGCAAACGCGCAGCAAACATGAGAAAAACAAATACAACAAAGACGCAAACAAAAAGACATGCAAAAAAATATAAAAATAAGTGTTCCAGACCACTAGAGCTTTGTGTACGAATTCAGGGTCTGCATCTTTCAAGCTTATTCTTTCATGGGCTTGAGAAACAACCCGAAAAACGGAAGAGGGGTCCTGCGAAGACAGAGCATTGCAGAGAGAAGCTGTAGCATTCAGCTACCTGCTTAGCCTCCACCTCGGCGGTATGTTGCTTAGCAGCCATGAAACAAAATGATTTAAACAATGTTTGTAGGCGAGAATGTAGATGTATAAATCTCACATTTCTGCTTGGTTAATCAGTGCATCACCTAATTGCAATATTGCTCAGATGCTTTTGGAGACGTCTGCTCCCGCTGCATTGACACCCAGCTCCCCTCGCCTGAATGAGATGCCACTCAAAGTCCATCAAGTTTTTGATGAAGGTGGAAACCTGAACATTGACTGTCACTTTTTCTTTTGAATGGTCTTTCCTGTGTTTTTGGATACCATCTTCCCATGATCGGTTTTTGTGCCCCTTTCTGGGTTAACCCCAATGGAGCGACTAAAAAACAAAATCAAAATGGGACAATTCCTGAGAATATAAATAGTGTGGCATTGTGAATACAGCTGGTACAATATATAAATAAAGCTGTTTTTAATTACGTAATGTTAAGGAAGAAAATATTTATCTGGCTAAATTTAGAAAAAAACAACTTGGCTCTGCTTCTTCCTTAGATCCCGGGTCCTTTTCTCTCTCTAGACCATGTGTGGGGACAGCAATCACAACAATGCGTGCTGACGTCACAGAAGTACAGAATTTAATCCAATCAGAAGAAAGTAAAAGACAGAACAGACTACTACAGAAACACAGAGACATACATTGGTTACCTGAGACAACAAGACAGACAAAACATCAAGGACATGTCCTCGGAGAAAGAACAACTGAGATCAGCTATTATTTCTGAATTATTTTCCCTAAAGCATAAACTTTTATCCTTGTAGGCGTGCTCTCCTCCTTAATATATTCAAACAAGGCGTATCTCTGCTCGACCAACTGGAAGCCGTCTCTGACCGTTGTCCCGAAGATAGAACCTCCCTGCAATTTGTTTCAGAGACAAGCTTTTTTCCTTTTTGTTTGGATAAAATGGAGAAGACTCTGTTAAGAGAATAAAATTGCAAAACTTTACTCGTTCTATCCTCTCTGCCCGGGTTCAGTGCTGTGCGCAAGGACTGAGATCACGCAGAGACAACAGCGTCACAATAATCAGCATTTATTCAAGACAGATGCAAACCATCACCAGAAAAGCACATCACAAAACATCAGAAAACCTCAGAGCACAAACAGATAAATTTACCTGAAGAGGAAAAGATAAACAGAAAGCAAGAACGTCCTTGGAGAAATTGCAAGCGCAAAATCTGATTTGTTACTCCGTGTTGAAAGTTTTATCCTTTTTTCTTTAATTTATTCAAACAAGGTGTCTCTCCGCTTGACCAATTGGAAGCTGTCTCTGACCGCCTTCGAAAATGGTACCTCTCTTCAATTCTGTTTGAGCGATCAAAGAAAAGTTTCTTTAGTGAAGTTAAACAGATCCCTCAAGTCCTGCTAAGTTTTATAACTTTTGGATGTCTCAAGAAACGTATTTGGAATTCCCTGTTAATCCACCCAAACAGATAAAGGCACATTTGTAAGCTTTTAAACAAATACTTTTTGGGTAAACTACAGGTCAATGTGCCAGGATAGGTTATAAATTTTAAGCTATATTCAGGTTTATTTCACTAAATGATGTTATCTCCTGAATCCTGCAGAGTTTTCTCCAGGATCTGGCTCCTTTTCTCCCAAAACAAACCCTTAATCCTATATTTGATTCAATAAGAGTTATCTCTGAACTTAATATGCTTTTGCTCTGTTATTCCTCCCAAAGCCTCCCTGATATTAAACTCATACAAAACTACAGGAAGTAATTAGATACAGTTCCTGTTTCCTAATACTAAACAAAACATTTTCAATTGCATTCATCATTGACTGGTTTTAATTCTACAACTAATACAATATTCAAATAAAATATTCAGTGAAAGCATGCAATATTAAAATATTTTATATGATAACAGTCTGAAAGTTTAAAAGTTCACAGCTTCAAAGTTCATAAGTCTATAGGTCAATAGTTTACCATGCCAATGTTCACTGAAGGCTCTTTATTTCCTGAGACCTGAGTATCTCCTGTCCTCCCTAGATGTCTGAAAAGATAGGAGCCTATAGCTCCACAGATATATTGTTTAACAACGTCTTAAAAGGTTTTCTCCATCCATCACTTGTTCTTTGATATTTTGAACCCAGCCATGGCTCTTCCTGCCAATTGAACTCACCCACACAAACTTCTTCAAAATTTAAGTAAAAGATTCAGCTAACTAAACACCAAAAGATGGTTATATTTTCTAAATGCTAGAAACGATTATATTTCCTCAACAGTCCCCAGCCAGGGCCTGAACGCCAAGGGACTTTGAGTTTATTTTTATGTTCATTTTGTCATTAAACTCTTTTAATCGCTTTCTTTCTCTGTCTGAGTCTCTCCAGATTGAAATAATGTTTCACATAGTCCTGCTGTGCTTTTCACTTATGTAGGTAGATTAATGTTTACGGTATATGTGTTGCTTTTTTTTAGAGTAAGTTGCCATAAAAACTTTACAGTTCTGAACTGTTTGTGACAGATGCCAAAATATTATACTGTAATGCCACAGTACGGCCATTTTTGCTACAATAAAAACCACATTTTAGGAAATACAGTAAAATACCGGCAGCTGTGATTGCCATGATTTTACCGTATTTCAGCCAGTACTGTAAAATAATAGCAGTTTCGTTTGCCAGTATTTTACCATATTTGCAATTTTACTGTATTTTAGCAAATGCGGTAAAATACTGGCAGTGTTATTGCCAGAATTTTACCATATAAAGACGGTAAAGTTCTGACAACCACAGCTGCCAGTATTTTACCTTAAATCAGAGCAGTTTTTTTTTCACAGTGTGGCAACCACAGCTCGTGGTATTTTACCGTAGTTTTACTAAATACGGTATTTCCATATTTTATTAAATATTGTAAAATACCGGAAGTTGTGGTTGTGTCACCATCTGTGTTTCAGTGTGTTTATTTTTGAGTTTTCTGTGTAGTCCTGTTCCCTGTGAGTCCTGTCTCTGCTCTTCCCCGTTGATTGTCTCCCAGGTGTGTCTCGTTCCCCTGATTACCCGGTGTGTATTTAGTCTCTCCTGTTGTCTGTGTTCCTCATTGGGTCCTTGTCAATTGTCGTTGTCTATGTCAGTTAGTCTGCCGGCACAGTTGTACTGCGAAGTCCTGTGCCGGCATTCGCTCTTTGTGTCATGTCAGCTCTCCAGTAGAACTGTAAAGTCCTGGTTTGCTTTAGCTCTTCGTGTCAGTCTTTGTTTTTTTGTCAGTGCTTACCGGTGCTGAGCATCTGTGTTTTCCGCTCTGCCGTGCTTGCCTGCCTGTTTTTGGACTGTCGAGCTCTTCTTTAAATTAATCATTCTCACCATACCTGGGTCTCAGCGTCTCCTCACCACCACAACCACACCGATTTATGACAGGTTGACAGGACTTTACCATATTTATACAGTAAAATTCTGGCAACCACAGCTGCTGGTATAGACTATTAGAGATGTTTTTTTGTTTTTATTTTGTTTGTTTTTTTACAGTTTTTTACATGGAAACAGAAAAAGCCCAGAGAAATAAATAGGGTGAAAATACTGAGGAAAATGGAGAAAGTTATCTGTATATAAATAACTTTTGGAAAAAATTTATTTACACAAAAAATGTATATGTAAGCAAGGGAGTGACTCAAGGAGAGGGAAAAAGTGAAGCAGACAAAAGTAAGTTGCAAAAATACAACAAAAATCTGTAGCAAATATGATTGATAAAGCTTTGATCACATGTTGGCATAAAGAACTTTCTTTATGCCAACAAATGTAATTTTAATTTTGTATTTGGTCTATTGCTTTGATGATACCAATTTTTAAGCCAAGGTTATATTTCTGTTTTTCTTGACTTTGGCAGCTCCCATGTAACAAAAACATAGTTACATGGGAACTGCCAAATGGGAGGGCTAAAATGTTTTATTTCTACATCCTACTTGTCGAAAAAAGTTAATTGGAGGGTGGTGATGCGGGATGTAGTGTATTGGTGACAGAGAAAACGAGGACAGAGCCTGTCAGGCTACAATAGCCTGTCAATAGAGATTTATCTTTTCTGCTCTAATTCAACTGCAGTGGAATAGCATACATCCTCTCTCTCTTTCTGTTCTCTCTCTACCTATCTCCATCTCGCATAAACACGTGTAGTGGCCGTGAGTTTCATTTGTGTTACACCTCGCTCCAGCGAGTGGCTGCCATTGGGAAGAGGGAGAAACGAATGCGCGCGCCGTGGCCATCTGGAAATGATTTCGTTTTGGCTGCTTTGCTGGAAGCTGCTGGTAGGTAGATACAGAAGCCTACAAAGCACATGAAGTTGGTGAGGACAAACCGTGGTAATGACTTCTGTGCCTTTTCTGTGTGTGGGGACAGAATTAAGAGACGCTTTGTGGCATTTTGAGAATGATGCACGAAGAAGGTTCTTACCTTACGGCATAATCAAAAGCATGGTTTTCTTGGCTTGTGTACTCATGTGTTATGAGCTGGTCCTGAATTTCCGACATGCTCTTGCGTAACACCCTTGGTGGACCCCTGGTGGCCGCAGTAGGTCGCGCTTCATCGGTAATATCAGCTGCCATGCTATTGCATGCTGTGCTCATCCAAAGCTCAGGTGAAAGATAAATTAGCAAAATAATGTCCCAAAAAAGACTTATCCTTCAGGAGCAGATAAAATAAAAAGAAAAGAAAAAGTCAAGATTCATGTATGTTTGCATGTTCATTGGTAATTTAATGTTTATCGAAAAGATTTGTGAAACTGCTAATAGAAAATTAGCTCGATAGTGACATTGAAAAATGTACTTCAACAGCCGGACATTTATGCTACCTACAGTCTTTGTATTTGTGTGAAACTGAAACCTTTTAATGTTTACTTTTAATGTTCGCTCACAAATAAATATATTTGGTGCATTTCTTAGAAGGGATTTTAAAAAAATTCTGTATGGTTTGGAATTATTGTAGGGAAGTGATAAGAATACCTCCTTCATGGAAAACAAAGAGTCCCTCTGAAACCTAAATATATGTAATTAAAATAGTTTTTATTTTATTTTGAGTTATTAAATAAATAGCCAGGTGTTGGTTAAATTCCCAAAACAAATCTGAAAAATATACAGTTAATTTCAGCAATAGAGGTCTCTACCAAGTCATGAAGAAGAGAGAGGAATAGAATGAGTGAATATGTATTTGTGAATTTTGCTGTGCCCCAAATTCCAACTTTAAATAGACATTTTTTTATCAAATCAGATCAGCAGATCATTGTTGTTCAAATGGCTGCTAGAAATGACATTTTAAGAAAATAGTTTCGAAGCCATGTAAGATCAGTGTTAAAGGCTGTATTCCTTTGCCAGTTCATTTTAAATAATTCATCACAATGTCTCAGGCTTAAATAAAAATTGCTTAATCATATATTCTGTGTAGCGTCTCTGCTTCTGATTTTTGGCAATGTTTGGGACACTTTTGTGCATCCATGTTTCTAATTTAAAATGAAAAACACCTTCATGCAGGTTAAGAACATCATTCAGGATGCCAGCTCTTTTACTTTAAAAGTGAATGGGTAGAATTCAGTTCAGAATAATAATGTTACATGTGAGTAGTTGGATTTTTCTCATAATTGTGACCTCACTAAGAGGAAAATTACTTTAGCAGCTTGTACTCTTCTGCATCTATACTTAGTGTTACCATAGCAACTTGTTCCATCTGTCATCAGCACATGACTGGAAATACAGACCATAATAATCTGGATACCCACTCACCTCCAATGTGGTGCTGCCATGGCAACAATAGAAAGGCTTTAGTTTATAGGTCACGAAGGCTGTTTTAATCTGCTCTGTGTATTGACATGTTTCTGTGTGAACTTGGCCCACTATGCAGCATCATTGAGGAAGTAGAATGTATGCAGACAGATTTTTTTTTTAAATGTACTGTTACAGCCTGTTAATCCTGTGGGACTTGCAGATCCAGACAGACAAAATGGTAATGGCGAACCAACCGGACATTGTGGTGGTGGATAAACAACAGACCAAAGTCGTTGTGGTGGATGTAGCAATACCAAGTGATTACAACATCAGGAAAAAGGAGCAGGAAAACTGGAGAAATACCAGGGCCTCAGAGAGGAACTGGAAAAGACCTGGAAGGTGAAGACCACAGTGGCACCTGTGGTCATCGGGGCCCTTGGGGCAGTTACCCCCAAACTAGAGCAGATGACAGTTGCTCTGCCTCACCTGTCATCATAGAAAAATAATATATAATATCAAATCATTTATATTGCTATTTTCACCCTGTGGTTTTGTACTACGTATAAAGTATCTATTTTTTTCCTTAGTTTAACCAATTCTGATTAGTTTTTTCTTCAAAATCGCTGGATTTTCGCATTTTCCCATTCAAATGCTCAGAAGCAAAGCTGATGAGGCAGCAGCGAACTCGGCCTCACCTGAGATTACGCAATCTCTCGCTAACTGCACTGGCTGCCATTATATGACAGCATGTTCGTCCTTTCTGTCCTTTATGTATATAATGTACAGTGTTTTTTGTCACTAACTATGTGTGCATCATATTTTGTGTGGCAGTCCTCTTGCCTCACCGCTGTTTTTTAGAGGGGGCGCTCACTGCACTGTTTATAATTAAATAAAGATAATTAATAAGCAAACTTACCACCAGCTAGCAACACTTAGGCTTCACCCCTCTGGACTTCTTTTGTGACCCACATTTCATTTCCATCGGTTGTTGTCCCGTTGTGTTGTCATCTAACTCGGAGTAGGATGTCACCAGCTTGAATTTACCAAAATTAGTAACTATTGTCAAGGCCTTCTCTACTTTTAAGGCAATATTATTCGAGTAAAAATGGCGAACAGTGCCTGTTATTTTCCCTGTGTTCAAGTTTTTTCTTCTCTTTATGGCGTTTTTTAAATAAATGAAAGTGTGCAATACCGCCACCATCTGGTCTGGAGTATGAACCGGAGCGAATGCCGTTGATTATAAGGTTTTACATCACACATCTGAAAATGGATTGGGTACTTTCATAAAAATTACATCATGACAGGCGCAGAGCTATGGAGGGGGCTGGAGGAGCCCGGGTCTGGGGGTGCCAGGGAGAGAGGAATTGTTTCAAGTCGCTTTAATGTCTGATTATAGACGGAGAAAGTGTGCCCTCGCCGGTTCGGAAAGGTGTATGTAATGTTAAAGTTACTGTCCCTCAATGAAATATATAGTAGTCACTCCCAGTGACTGTTTGACTCACGGTTTAGCCAATGTGCTTCCTGGGTAAAAATGAAATGAGAAACGCGGCCCAAAGCATGTGCAGAGCATGTGATGCACATGAGGGGCCCGGTCATTGGCCCCGGCCCAACGCTGACTTGTTCCACTAGTGCATCATGATTATAATTTTTTTTCATTATGCAATTTTTATAAATAGTAAAATATTAAGGCACTTAAAAATTAATACTTTTTAGGTACTTAAAAAGTATGCCTACATATTACATTAAACACACTTTAAAGGTGCTTAAAAGACATACTTCTGCATATGTATTAATTTGTCTTATTTTGTAATCAGGTTGCTGCGTGTTGCAGACTTCTGCCCAGGTCCCTCTTGAAAATGAGATCTGGACTTCAACTGGATTCACCTGGTTAAATAAAGAAAATTAAAAAAGGCATACTTTATTAGCCTAAAATTTACACTGAGATGTAATTTAAAACATACTGAAATTAATAATCTAAAGTAGTGTTAAGTGAATTTTAAAAAATTCTATTTTGATCATATATTTTTAAATATACACAAAATATATTTTAAATATACTTGAGAAAGTGTATATTTACAATTGGGCAAATATATATTTTGTTCACTTAAAGCATGGGTGTCCAAACGTTTTGCAAAGGGGGCCAAGATTTGCAAAGATTTGGTGTACTAAAAATGTAGGGCGGGGGGCGACTGTTGAGGAAATATAATCATTGTTTAGTGTTTTGTTGAATTCAATCATATAACCATTTCTAGTGCTTTAGTTTAGTGAATCTTTTACAAATATAATCATTTTTTAGTGTTTGAGTTAGCTCTATCTTTTACTTAAAGTTAGGAGTTTTTGTGTCACTGAGGTTGTAAAACCACAGGAGGGAAACAATCTTATCTGTGTGAAAATCATTTAAAAGCAGGGCCACATTTGGTCTCAGGAAATAAGGAATCTCAAGTGGACATCTGGCATGGTGAACTATTGACCTGCAGTTCACCCGAAGAGAATTTGGTTTAAAACATACATGCGGTTTGTTATTTATCTGTGGATAGAGCCAAGTCTCCTGAGACATTTGCGAAGTTGTAAAAGTCAGCAGGACTTTAGAGTTCTGCTTAACTTCAAATAACATCAAAGAGTAAACTTCTCTTTGATGGCTCACCAAATTGTAGGGAGGTGCCGTTTTCAGGGGTGCTCGGAGACGGCTTCTAATTGGTCGAGAGGTGTTGCCCCCTATTTGAATAGAACACACCTACTAGTATAAAACCTCTTGCACAAAGAAAATGAGGCAGAAATGGCCAATTTTTAGCACCATGGGCTGACTATTTCTCCGAAGACGTCGAAGACGTCTTCGTTTTTCCTCTATCTGTCTCATTCTTTCAGGTGACTAATGTGTGACTGTGTTTTCTTTATTTTTTTCTGTCTTGTGTTATACTTTCTTCTGATTGGATTAAATTCTGAACTTCTGTGACGCCAACACGCTGCGTACGCCTCTTGTGTTCTCGCGAGGGCTCCCAGACCGCTGCTGAGATCCGGGACTACGAGAAAAAGGAGCAGAAGGAACTGAATTGTATTTTTAAAAGTTTTACATAATTACTCCTTTTTTTCAACACGACCTTGGCTGACGTTCTTTACATAGAACAGCAATATATTTGAAACGCATTTCAGCAAGCCATTCTATGTTTCACGTTTGGTTTTTTATTTTAATTTAAGCGATTTTAAGCATGTCTTTTGGTTCATTTGAAACATGCATATGATATGCAATTGAATATTCACTTAGCTTCACTTTTTTAACACTAACTTTTTTCTAACGGTCAAACAGAAGTAATTGTACTCTTGTGTGCAAATTATATTTGAAACATAAAAAAATATCTCACCATGGCAGTTCAATATTTACAGAATTTTTAAATAAAATAACAGAAAAATGAGCAAGTAATAGTCATATCAACAAGTGCAGGGCTCATTTGAAATATGACATATTAGTAAATGATCAAAATTTTAAAAGTTTATTATTCTGGAGTGAAAACTGAAAACTTGTCTGAATTTATGACTTGATCTTGAAAAACAAAAACATTTATTCAGACTTATGGTAAATGACAATTGACTTGTCTGTGATACTGAGATCCAGACTGCAGCACATAGGCCAGGTCTGGCTCAAAGGCAATGGTATTGATGCACAAGATGTCTCCTAAGTGAGAGTTCATTATTTAAGTTCACAACCACAACAATATGTCGACTAGGGTTGCAACCCGTCCCGTATTTGACTGTTAAATGTAGCGTCCCATATTGAACCGAAACGGATTTGTTCCTTATGCTACAAATATGTATGTGTAATAACAAAGAAGTAGTCCCTGAGTACTTTATATAGTAGGCTGCCCCAGTCATTGTTTCACTCACGGTGTTGCGATATTGCGTCCAACTGCCCCCCACCTCCCCCCAATAGACTAGTACGACGTGTCCCTTATTTTGATATCTGACAGGTGGCAACCCTAAAGTCGACCCAAACAAGCTGAGCGTTGCCTTACCAAACCGAATCTCTCGAAACCTGTCCTTATCCAGCTGTTGGTAAAAGTTTGCAAGAGAAAGCAGCTGGTGCCGACCGCGGCTCTCTGCGTCACTCTGCGTCACTCTGCAGCTCAATGAGCTCCAGCTGCAAATGGTCTGAGTCACACAGGCTGCTGCCCTCTAGTGGGTAAATGTGGAACAGCATTTAGTGTGTAAGCTACGCCCTATGCAGTTAACAGTACTGTTGCCCAATGTATTAATTCTATGTGCGGGCCAGACGTTATTGATTTTATGACAGAGGCTGCGGGGCAGATGAAATTTGACCACGGGCTGCATTTGGCCCCTGGGCAGGACTTTGGACATGCCTGACTGTCCAAAGTCTGCGGCACTGCAGCAGAGTATGTCTTTCCCTGTATACCTATTTCTCTAATACATTTATCTGCTGCCCAGGCAAAACAGTCTATTTTAGCTTTTTCACTCTCCCAGCACGGTCTCAGAGTTCTTACTGCTGTATTATTTTCCTACTTATGTCCCTGAAAACTTACCCAATAATTCAGCATAATTTGCTTTTGCCTTAAATATAAAGGAATCTCCCCCATTTCTACCAAGATGGAGATGTCTTCAAAGCTCTACAACAATCTCAAAGCTTGATTCTGAATAACTTCTAATTTACGAATTACTGTTTTTGAAGCTTGCCTGTAAACTGCACATCCGTAGTCCAAAACTGATCTGATCAAAGCAACATAGATCTTTTTTAAATTAATTTTATTTGCATCCCAATCTAATCCTGTTAAACATCTCATTATATTTATAGCTTTTTTACATTTCCCTTCAATAGCTTTGTGTGATTATTCCATAAAAGCTTGGAATCAAATATGATTCCTAAAAAATGAATTGTATTCGCTTTTTCTATTTTTCCCCCATACATTTTTAAATCTATTTCCTCAGTCTTGTTCCTACCAAATACTAAAGTCTTTGTTTTATCTACTCAGAATTTAACTCCCCATTTATAGGCCCAATTTTCAACAGATTTAACAGCTTTATGTATTTTCCCATACACTAATCTTATGTTTCTCCCTTTCCTCCACAAGGCTCCATCATCAGCAAATAATGACTGCTTGACATCCTGATCTACTTCTGTAAAAACATCATTAATCATGATTGAAAACAATAAAGGACTGATAATACTCCCCTGTGGAGTACCATTATCAATTTTATATTTACTGGATTGTTTTGCTCCCAACTGTACCTGTAAAATTCTGTTCAACAAACAATCTCTAATCCAATTATAGGCCCTTCCTGTAATCCCCATTTTATATAATTTTATAAGCAACCCATCCTTCCATACCATATTGTATGCTTTCTCAATATCAAAGAATATTGCTACCACTATTTCCCTATTAATTTGAGCTTTTCTAATATCTGATTCTAAACAGATAACTGGATCTATTGTACTCCTTCCTTTTTTGAATCCACTTTGATACAAAGACAAAAGTCCTTTACTTTCTACTTAGTATGTAATCCTTTCTGTTATCATTTTTTCCATAATCTTTCCTAAACATGAAGTAAATGCAACTGGTCTATAACTTTGGTTATAACTTTGGTTTGTTGGATCTTTTCCCGGTTAATAATTGGTACAATAATTGTTTCCTTCCAATTAGAGGGTAATCTTCCGTCTTTCCAGATCGTATTATATAAACCTAGGAGTTTTTCTTCAGTCCGATTCCCTAAATGTTTTAGCATAATATAGCATATCTGATCTTTTCCTGGTGCTGTTAGTCCTGATCTCAATATTGCTTTCTTCATTTCCTGCAGAGAAAAATAAACATCCATTACATTATCTGGATTTGTTCTGTCTTCTAAAATAACATTATTTGCCCTTCTTGTCTGTTCCCTCCTAAATTTCCCGTGTTCTGTTAAATTATCTGAACTATGAATTCTTGCAAATGTTCTTGCCATTACTTCTACTTCTACTCTCTTCATTTGTTACTGCTATTCCTTCTTCGTGTTTTAGAATTGGGTATGTCCTCTCCTGTCTATTTCCCTTCATTTTCTTAATTATTCCCCATACATTAGCTTTAGGAGTTGTTTTGCCAATTGAATCACAAAAAACTCTCCATTTTGTCCTCTTTGCCTTCTTAATAATTTTCTTTGCTTCTGCTTGATATTTTTTAAATTCAATTAAATTTTTAAAATTTGTGTTTTCTTCAATATTCTAAAAGTTCTATTTCTTTTCCTTATTGCTTCACTGCATTCTTTTGTCCGCCGAGGAACCTCTTTCTTTTTGCTCTTACCTTTACTTACGGGAAATGTTATTTTTGCTGCTTTCAGTAAAGCTTCCCTAACCTTTTCCTCTATACTCTCTATATCTAGATTTAAAATAACTTCATCCATATATTTCTCACATATATTTGAATATATTCCATTTTGCCTTACTAATTATCCACCTTTTCTGCCTACCATCCCTTTCTCTTTAGATACAAGGATTTTACAGAAAATTGGAAAATGATCACTACCTATTGTTTTTTGTTCTATTTTCCACGGACATAATCCCGCTAAATCTCTGGACACCAAAGTTAAATCTATAGCTGAGTAATTTCCTGTATGCACATCTATTCTTGTTCCTCTCCTGTCCTTTATACATACTAATTGATTATACCTCCATTTGTATCTGTTCCCTGCCCTCCCCATGAATTGCTATGGGCATTAAAATCTGCACACCAAATAATTTTTATTTTGCCCCTGAATTTCTTTTTATTATTTATTCAAGTCTAATCTTCTACATGGATTGTAATAATTTATTACAATAAATGGCTCTGCCTTTATCCAAATTTCCACAATTACAAACTTATCTTCTTTTCCTCTCTTAATCACTCTAAACAGCAACCCTTCCCTAATAAATATAGCACATCCCCCACCTTTACCTTCAACCCTATCAAATCTAACAGCAGAATATTTTAGTATTTTAAATTCTAATTGGAGTTTTAACCAAGTTTCTTGTATACAAATAATCTTTTGAGCTTCTTCTAATTTATCAACAAAGTGCTTCAATTCTTGTCCATTTGATATTAGACTTCTTGCGTTCCATTGAAGAAGCAAGATCATACTGTTGTTATCCTACCCAAGTTGTCTTCTGACTGGCCTGAGCACTGAGGTCATCCCTCACTTCCTCCCAGGTCATTTCATTGATAAGATGATTTTCTGCTGCTTTCACAATCACTTGAATTCTTTCTGTTTTTGACTTAATTTTTATTGTTGCATTTATAACCCCTGCAATAAATGCCACTAACTTTCTTAGATCCACATACATTTTATTTTGTTTTGTTTGGTTTAATATCAAGGCGCTGTGTTGTGTTTGAAGGCACAACACAGCGTTTCTTCCCTCCCCCCTCTTAACGGCTGAGAGTGTGTGAGAGGCAGGAGGCAACGGTGAGAGTCAGAAACTCCGTATGAATGGGTTAACATGGTCTGTCGGGAATTATGAAATGAATATCGCTTGTTTATAACATCTTTTTGTCAGTTTACATTACAACCAAATCTTTTTGGTCAAGTTGTTTTAATTCTGGAATAATCACACATCTAATATTTTATTGCTGACTTTGTCTAAAAGTTAGCTACTCTAGCCACAATGTTTTATTTCATCACAATGAGACAAAAACAGCTGTAAAATTAGCCTTTTTGTTGTTTAAAAAGTAATGTCAGTGTGAGCAACGGCTACACAACACCTGATCATACTCGACTATTTAACATGTGTATTATTAGGTTTTCCCAATTTTTCGGACTGACTGACCTTCATTTCTTAAAGTAATGATGGCCACTCGTTTTTCTTTACTTAGCGGCTTTTGTCCTGCCATAATACAAATTATAGCACTCTATTCAGTAGGACTATCAGCTGTGTGTCCACTTGACTTCTGCACAACACAAATGGAGTTTTGACTGAAGTTCAATCTGGAAGACTCCCTAGTCGCACCTGCCTCCTCAATCAGCGCCTCCCTCCCTGCAACCTGGACCTATCAGCGCCGGTCCAAGCCTCGCTCCAGCCAATCATCGTTTGGGCTCCAGTTCAAAAGGACCTCCACCCATGGCCGCCTCTGCTCACCAGCTGCGATTGATCATGATCCGTTCAGCCGCTCACCACAGCTTCTCAGCCAGAAATCTCAAGAGATCCTTTTCTTTGTGATTCCCCGTTTTTCCACCGTGATCCTGCTGTCATAAGGGCCGCTTAACCGCCTGCTCGGCTCCTTTTCCTCAATCGCAAGAAAATTTATCCTGGCCCCGCCTCAATCACTTTAAGCAGCTCCCGCCGCTTCCTCACCTGACTGGGATTCACCGCTTCCTGCTCCTTCGCCACCTTCGCCAGGATCCATGTAGACAAACGGACACTTAACCCACCATCAACATCCCCAGTCCGTCTCTCTTCACCTCAGGCCCTGACACGAGCCGATCACGTCATCGTTTCCTCCCAGCTCATCGTCCATCTTCTCTCCATCGCCTCCCACTGGATCCCCGCTTTGAATCAGCCTCTTCAACAGCTTCCCTCCTTCCGCATGGTTTCTGTCAGCCCGCTCATCAGCGCCTCCCCTCGGATTTCTCACGCTACGCCGCCTCGGGCTGTTGGGGTAAGACGTAACCTTCTCATGTCTCATTCATGTTTCTCAATGCTATAAAGCGTAGGCATTTTAGTCAGTCTCCTTCCTGAACTCGCTACCCTATTCGCATGCGCCACTCGGCGATGCTTATATTGCTCCAGGGCTTTTTAACTGAATGAACGAATAAATAGTAACATCCCCCAACCAGCCCCCCACCGGAGAGCGCAGGTAGCTCTCCGGGCTCTTTTACAGCGTTTCACTCACAGTAGTAAATCTGTTATTTACCATTATCAAACTCTCGATAGCTACTTCTTCAGCACCTTACGCCCGGCACTGGACTCCTAGCTCCTCTTCCAGGCCCTTTCAAGTCTAGCAGCCGCGCCTATTCACGTCCATTTGCGCAGAGGGATTATTTATAAATAGCGTCTTTTGCGCTGAGTACTGAGAGCAGAGTAGCCGGATCGTCACGATTACTGTATTTATCTCTCTGCTTCCTTAGTCATTAACTTTGCTACCAATCGACGCTAGTGAATGAGATGAGAATATGACCCATTCAAATAAAACGCGGCCAGTTAATAATAATAAAAAAAAGCCGTGCGCCGGCTGAAGAGAGGTATTTGCAAAGTCTGCAAGTCATAAGTTATATTATTAGTCTAATTGTGACTCTGGCCTCGTTGCAAGGCGACATGCGCAGTAAACTGGCTGGTGACGATCGTGGAGCTGGTCAATATTCTCTCCATGGCTCATCTTGGTAGGGTCAGTCCAAGTGCTTTCTCTAATCGTTGAACAAGCCAAATTCTTGCTTGTTTTGGCCATTACCCAGTTATCGCTTAACATCAAATCTTGTTCCGTGTCTTATTCACCACTTGCCAAAGCAAAGTGGTCAGCTTCAATAATAAATTCTGGGTTCGAATTTTCCCCGATACATAACGCATCGTGGCTGATCGCTGTTTCATGTCTCTTCCCCACTTCCCACATCATGTCCTCTGTCAATTTTCACGGTTAACCTGTCTAACTAGTTGTCTTCTGGGCCGTCGACAATCAACTTGAACCCCAAGTCGCTTACGCTGGGCTTTCCCTGTGCAGCAGCGCCAGAGTCCTGCAGCTGTACTGAGCTCGCAGGAGCTGCACAAACCGGGCAACAAATCCCAAAGAACTTTGCACAGTTTTTCCCCAAATTGAGTAATGTTGTTGGAAGCAGGCACATTGGCTAGTGCTGACTAGCAAATATCAATTCAGGACCTAAGCCTGTTAACAATTAGCCTGTCAAAATACGTACGTTTACGTTCAGCTTCATAGATTCATTCTGCCCCCCCAATATAAGTTGATGCCCCCCCCCACCACCTCGTGCATCCATAGCCGGGGTCCAATTTGCATGTCTTGTCTAAGATCGTCCAAAATCCGCATTAACAGTCTTTCTCGTGGACCCATTAGCAGCAATCAACCAGGATTTGCAGCGTTCCTAAGCACGGCCTATCCGGAGGAACTGATCCTCCAGTTTCATTGGCAGCACAAAAAAAATTCATTTCAGCAGTTCGTGTCCCCAACGTTTTACTACTCCATTCCATTGCAATAACCTGTTTCCTCAAGGGGAATTTTTGCAAGCGATCCCATGTTGCCGCTTTCCTCCATAAGCAGTCGTGTCCCAACCATAAAGCTGAGACTCCACTCATCTGTCTCATGACATCAACCGGCACCAATCATGTTGGCATCTCCGCTCGTTTTCAGCCCTGGTTATTCTAACATCCTTGCTGATAAGCCGTCCCTCTCAGCCCCCATCCAGCCCAGTCCCGCTTTTGGACAAAGTCACCCTCTCCAAATCTCAATCTCATGTCTCGCACTGAAATGTATTCTTTATATTTTCTTAGGCTTGTATTCTCATTCGAGTTCAAACTTATATTCTTCATGTCCGTCTATCATTTCAAGCTCCCACATCCTCACAACCTTCAAGTTAGAATCTATGCATCATCATTCAGCCTCTAGATTTCAGTCTTAAGGATATCCATTCAGTATCACGCAAATAGCTTTGTCATTTCATTCTTAGCATCCTCTCCTTATAATTATTCTTAACTCTTCTCCGTGCTCGCAGCTTCCTTCAGTGCCAGTAGCACTGCGCAATTACTGGTGGTGGTCAGTCAACCTCATTCAAAGCTCTCGCTCTTTTCCAGAAAAGTTATCCCCTTTTGTCCTTCACCCCTTATAAATTCTTGTCCCGACATACATAGTCAGGCTCCTCCATATCTTCATCAGCTTTTAACTAAATGTTCTGCTGCCCGCGGTCTCCACTCCCCAAGTCAGAATCTTTTGGTCGTTCCATGAACACGGTTAAAACTAAAGGGGACGGGGCCTTTCAGTTGGTGGCCTTCAGGCCGTGGATCAGTTCGACTTTTTAGCTCCGTTGTCGACCGTTGAGGCTTTTAAAGACAACTACAAACGCTTTTATCTCCATTTTGTTTCTTGCTTCGTTTGAGTTTGTTTTTTTTGTAATTCCAAAAATTACACCTAGGAAAAGCACTTTATAAATAACTTTACTTGCTCATTTTCAGGTATCTTCTAGATCGACCTCAGCTCACCCACATTATCTGTCACCCTGCGAGACTCCCTTTCTGACCCATCCTCTTCTCTCCCTTCTGCTCCAGCGTAGCACAGTTCAGGCGAAAAAGCAGCTGGCCTTCATCTACCAGCATTCCCTCCTTCTGTGCCTCACAGCAACCCCTGCTGGCCTACATCTCCCAGCAGCCAATCACAATCGCTTTGGGGCGTACTTTTGGCCCCTATTCATCTCGCTCCTTATCGAGTCCCTAGTTACCACCTCCATATTTTCGCCTCCTCCGATCCCTAAGTTCCATCTCAAAACCCCGTATTAGTACCTCTCCTACCCGGGCTTCGGCCCCGGCCTCAGCCCCGTTTTGGAAGTCTACATTCCTATACTGCTTCAGGAATGTTCATCGAGCTTATTGAAGTCCAGCTCGACGTCCCTGGCCGGGGCCTGAACACCAAAGAACTTTGTGTCTATTTGCATGTTCATTCATGTCTATTTGCATGTTCATTTTGTCATTAAACTCTTTTAATCACTTTTCTCTCTCCGTCTGAGTCTCTCCAGATTAAAATGGAGTTTTGACTGAAGTTCAATCTGGAAGACTCTAGTCGCACCTGCCTCCTCAATCAGCGCCTCCTTTCCCCGCAACCTGGACCTATCAGCGCTGGTCCAAGCCTCGCTCCAGCCAGTCATCGTTTGGGCTCCAGTTCAAAAGGACCTCCACCCATGGCCACCTCTGCTCACCAGCTATGATTGACCCATTTCCACCTTCTGCTCCCGGCTCTCAGGCCTCATCCTCCTCCGACCGCCGCCATCAGTACAGGCCCCGGGGGGTCTACATTCCTATGCTGCTTCAGGAATGTTCATTGAGCTTATTAAAGTCCAGCTCGACATCCCCGGCCGGGGCCTGAACGCCAAAGAACTTTGTGTCTATTTGCATGTTCATTTTGTCATTAAACTCTTTTAATCACTTTTCTCTCTCCGTCTGAGTCTCTCCAGATTGAACTGATGGCTCCAACTCCATTTATAAGGAAAGAAATCCCACTTATTAACCTAACAGGGCACACCTATGAAGTGAAAACCATTTCAGGTGACGTCCTCTTGAAACTCATCAAGAGAATACAGTGTGTTCAAAGCAGTAATCACAGCAAAAGGTAGCTACTTTGAAGAAACTAGAATATAAGGCGTATTTTCAGTTTTACACTTTTTGTTTAGTACATATTTCCACATGTGTTAATTTGTAGTTCTGATGCCTTCAGTGTGAATCTACAATGTCAATGGTCATGAAAATAAAGGAAACTCATTGAATGAGTAGGTGTGTCCAAACTTTTGGTCTGTACTGTATATACAGTATGTAGTGTAGTTAAATTAATACCAGGTGTATAGTTACTTTGAAAAAGTAACCTGGCTATTCAACTAGAATCCATCAAATAGAAAATGTGCATCTTTGTTCCTTCTATTGTTTACGTTTGTTGCTGGTGTTATACGAGACATAACTGCCCAAGGAAAAAGAGGAAAGCAGCAATATGTTTTTACTAAATAAAATTAGACTTATTTAATTGTCTTTACACAAAGGCACATAAGTGAAATTGGCCAGTGGAGCACATACAAAAACACAAGTGTGCCTATAATATAAGATGACAAGTTCTAAAATTACAAATATAGTGATATAAATATAGTAACCTTAGATACATAACTTTAATCTGATTACTGGATTTTAAATAGTAATATGTTTGATTACTCATTAGAAGGGATCAGATTATTTGTGACATTTCTGCTCAAGCTATTTATGGATCTGTCAGGTTTCCAATATGTGCCACCCCCATTCATAAACTCGTTCCTACGCCCTTGGGCATTATATAAAATAACAATTCATTTTTAAAGCAAGCTCTAATCATCGACCCTCCAGTTGGTGTGAAGTACTGTGATCCTTAATTTATTCCTGAATGAATACTGTTGTTGAATATTATTATTCAAGTGTAGATGAGTGCAATATAAGATTATCATTTTTGGCATGTCAAAAAATCCCTGAAATGATTCAGTCTACTAAAGATTTTTGAATGTTTATTCCCACAGAGAGCCACAGCTGGGTTTAAAAGGACAATACCTGAACTGACAGACAGAAACCACGAGAACAACCCCTCCTCCAACAACGATCTTGCTGGTGACCTTTCTACGCTTGCTTACCCACAGAATTTGGTTGCCATGGAGATTAGTCCCTCATGTACAGCAACAGTCCTAGAGACGGATATCTGTTTTAGCTGTGGCAGTCAGGAGTCACAGGAACTCCCAGACCCAAAGGTTCCAAAGGTGGAAGCAGTGGCAGAAAACAGAAATGAGAAAAGAGAGGAATGTGACTACCTTTATTTTAAAACTGAAGAGGAGAAGGGAAGGGAAGTACAGTATGACAGTGAACAAGAGGAGGAAGAAAATGGTGGGAGAGTAGAAACTGAAGAAGTTGAAAGAAGAGGGGAAGTGGAAGAACAGGATGATGGAAGAGTAGACCTAGAAGGAGATATTCAAAAAGGAAGAAACATAGTTGAGCACAGAGGGAGAGTAGAGGGGGAAGATACAAAAAAAGAAGATTCAGAAAATTATAATCTGGGGAAAAGAGAAATAGAAGGGGCGGATGAAGGTAGAGAAGGCATGGATAAAGTAAATAAATGGATAACAGGAATTCTGGGAAACATTAAGCGAGATGCTTCATCAGATCAGATTTTCGTTAATGAAAATCCACAAGGTTTATTGTATGAGCCCTCAGTTATCACTTCAGATCCACCCAAATCCACAATACAGGAGGCCTGGAGACATGACTTAGACAACAGAGAGGATCTCAGTGAAAGCCACCTCAGTGACTCCCTCAAAGCAGAGCTGGCTGTTGTGTACTCAGACAGTGATTTTGGGGATGACCAATGGCTAGCCTTAGCTCGCTGTGATGAGACTGACCATTCAAAAGAAAACAGAGATTATGTTGATGACACATGCATTGCACAGAGCATGAAGGATGATGAAGTGGAAGAAGTACAAACTGAAGTGCTGAAGTTGGAAGAAAGAGTGGTGGATAAGCAAAATGAGAAGAAGAGTAAAGTCATGGAGAATAGTGAAGAACAGACAAAGTCAAGAAGAGATTTTTTCCTGCACTCTCCTACAGTGAGCTCCACAGCCAGCTCAACCGACCCTGATAGGAAGGTATGTTTCACATTATCTGTTTATTTTCTACCTGCCTTGTCCCCTGCTGTTCAGTGTCCCAAAGAGCTGGAAGCTAAAGTTGAGACCAGATATTGGCAAAGATGGCAAAACAAACTAAAATTTCTGCTGGACATTTTTGCTGGTTGATCGACACCAAATTTGTTTGATTTTGTACATGTGAGTAGAGGGTTTGTTGGCTTCTGATGATGTCTGGAAACTTTTTCATTAGTATCTTTAAAATGATAGTAGCGCAAATAGAAAAAAATTGCTGCACAAACCAGCAAAAACATTTGACATCAATTTTGTTAAATTTGAAGAAGGTTGGGGGAGGGGGCAGTTCACCCAGGTTGCACTGATGCATGCTGCACTGCTCAGTTTAAATTAGCCATACTAAGTGCTTCCAGACAAGCATGATTGAATCCAGTGATCTTGTTTAGTTTAGCAGTGTATTTACACTATCAAATTCTATCAAATTCAGTTTATTTATATTGCACCAATTCACAACAAATCTCATATTGAGGCACTTTAAAAAAAGATCAAACAGTCATTAACTCAGTTAATTATCCAAATTAGTTCAAAAAGTTTCTGACTAAGAAAACTTAGTCAGAAACATTCACTAAGTTTATGCATTTGTGAATGCATTAACTTCTGGCATTCACAAATTTAAATGTCAAAACAAAAGCACAAAAAGAGTGAAATAATTCCTTCAGTGGTTAGTGTTTTCCCTCATTGTTAATTAGACTTCACCGATGTTACCACCAAATAAATAATTCTTATAACAAAAATTCTACTGCCCATTGCTATAGCTCTTTAACTATCTGAAGTGTCTGTTGATCACAAACTAAGAGTGCTGTGTAGCCTTTTAGGAAAAATGTCTTCAGTTTTAAATCAAACAGCAGTGTACAAACTTCAAAGCTCCTCACAGATTGTCAGTTGGACTAAAACATGCAGAAAATTTATTATTCTCTATTTTTCTTTTTTGTAGGCTAACCTAAACTAACCTTTAAATCTTAATGAAAATAATATTTACTATGCTTTGCAATTTTTTCTGTAACATAAAATAATCACACTTAATCTGATGAAACACCTATTAAGATATTATTTAAGGTTACAGTTGTCTGACTTGCGTGATTTTATGTTGCCCAGTGATGAACTGGCAACCTGTCCAAGGATTACACTGCCTATGATTCTATGACTGCTGGAGATAGGTACCAGTTATTTAAACCTTCACCATCTTCTTTAACTTAAGTAAAACATATTTTCTTAGATACTTTGCAAAGCCTTGATAACTTATCAGTAATATCAGCTTCGTTTTAAAATATTCCTAAACACACATCCAGATATAGTTAATCTTTTCATCTTGGTACTGTCTTGAAATTTTCATTCACGTTTTTTTGTTTTGTTTTTATTTATCAGATTCCTTTAGATTTCTATGTGCAACAGGAGACCCTCAGTGAGAATGTCTCTACTGAGCATGTGGACTTTTTGGTTGCTCGCCAGCAGTGGAAGAAGATGGAGGAGGAGATCAAAGGTCTGTCTATCCCCAAATCAGGACTGGGAGCTAAGAGGAGCTTCAAAGGCACCCATTCTTCTTTGTACCCCCCAACTAGGAACCCCAGTCTCAAACACAGGTAAGACAATGCCTAGCCATTGTTTCAGGGTATTGTTTGGAGAAAAGCAAATGCCATATTAGCACAAACTTCAACCAAACCTAAAGCAACAGTACATAGCATTTATAAAAATAGTTTGGTTTTTTTACATAAGACTATCACAATGTCATGACAGTGTAATATAAGACAGATAATGTGTGAAAAAAATCAAACTCTTCTGCCTTCTCCCTATAGTCCTGATGTCATGTGAACAAACAGAAACAACTAGTCAGTTTGGAGGGTGGTCTTAGCGGTTTTAATAAACTTTGGTGTTACACGCTACTCACAACTTCCCTGTTTCTCTCTGGTACATTACAGCACTACGTGGTATTTTGTGGAAAAACCCCCCAAAAAAGGTAAATTACTGGTAGCTGTTGCCAGAATTTTACCATAAAAAATACAGTGCAACACACAAAGAAATGTAGTTTGTCAGCATTTTAATATGGAAAGAAAATAAGTCTAAATTAAACAAAGTACAGACTATGAGTAATCCACTTAAAGAAACCAATTCTATTTAAAATTCAGTTTAAATGTCATAATGAGAGGTACCAGGACTTGAAGGCAAGCAACAACTACGGCCACCAAACTCAGTTCAACAGATTTATTGAACAATAAGGTGTAATGGGGGGAGGATGGAGAAGTGTAGATCAGCGGCAGCAGGGAGGAACCGGGCCAGAAGAGGAACTGAGAAATGGGTGAGCGGTTAGACAGAGAAATAATGACAGGAATGATGGTGTAACCTGATGAAGGCTTACGGTTTGAGGGTTCAGATGAGTAGAGGAGGGTATAGCAGTTGGGGCAGTGAGGGGTTTCCAGGTGGAGGAATTCCAGCAGGTAACTGAGGGTAGACAGGTTGCAGCAGGGTGGTGGTTGTAGAGGAATCCGTGGTTAGGCCTAGCAGAACAGCAAGAGTCAGATAGTCCAGGTGGATCTGAATCTCAGAGAGAGGTCAGAGCTGGTTCTAGGAGGAAGAAAGAGATGGAAGAGGCGTCAGGAACAAGTTAAACACTTGAGACACAGCACTGGCATCTTCTTCCGGGAAGCCGCTCCTATTTAAGACCCTTGCTGATTGGAGATGATGAGCACAGCTGGATCCCATCAGCCTGCCACCCTGAAAATGTAGAGAAAACACTCCCCTGCAGAATCCAACATTAAAAAAATCAGCAAAAAAAAGTTTCCTGTCCAGTTTCCTCACAGTATTACTGAGATCTGAAAAAACTAGCATATGTGTAAAAAACATAGTAAAAGGATTTTTGCTCTGGGTTGGGAGTATAGTTCAAGCTTTGCTCAGGAGGGTGTGCAACACGGACATGGTCCTCTCAGTTGCAGGTTGACATTGAGACTCAAATGTTGTCAATTGGGTGTTTTTACGCAAGATCCTCTCTGCAGTTGGAAAACAGAAACAAAACAAAAGGTAGAATGATGCACTGCATGAACATCACATAAACACATTTGTTTAAATGTTTGTTTCAACTTTGTTGACTTGCACACATGCATACATGGCAACTGGAACTTTAACCAGGCAATGTGGTCATTTCTGACTGAAAATTCAGTCAGAAATGACTAAATTCAGTTCTTAAACCTTTGTTTGTTGTCGACAGTTGTCATCCTCTTTGCAATTAGACAAAAAACATCAGATGGAGACCTATTGTTTCAGGAAATTTTCTGTTTTCATCCTTTTACTTTTTGACGTCTGATTCAGGATAGATGATACGAGACAAACTCAATGCAGAAAGATTCTGGTCTAATACCATTGTCCAAAAACAACAGAAAAAATCCCAGAAAATTCAAAAACAAAAGACCTGATTATTTAAAAAGTGAACAGTTATGAAGGCAGTTATGAACAGTATCACCATCACTTGTTTAGTTTTGAGCTTTATATCTTATTTTAATTCCATGTTCATGATGGAACATCAAAACATGTTTGCGACATCCTCGGTTCTCCATGACAGCCAAGTTACAATAATTTGAAGATTGGACAAATAGTTTTAAGAATTTAAATTATGTTCTGATAAATTCACCCAACTGTGAAAAACTGTAAAATATTTAATATTTATATGGTGAAGCTCAGGGCAGTCTTCCCCCGTGCCCGGACACTGGTGGTGCAGCAGAGCATGGAGCGAAAGGAGCCTGGAGGGAGCCTGGAAGATTCCGGGGAGGATGATACAACATAAGATGGTGTTGTTAGCATTTTGAAGGAGCTCTTGCGTGTTGATTGGCTGGGGCAGAGTGACATTCCATTGCTGGTTGGCTCAGGCAAAGGCATGGTAATTAATGATGCTGGTAGGCTTAAGAGAGTCTCACAACTTTAATTTACCTCTAGGCTTTATTACTTAGTTTTTGTCAATAACTCATAGGCGGAAGTAAGAGCGCTACGCAACTCAAATAATGTCCCGGCCGGAACATAGTGCACTAAATAATAAAACATAGCTTTAAAATTTCCTCGAGGAATTTTAATATTTGAGGTATCAAATCATTAAAGGAATTTTTAAAGTACAGAGCACCCCAGAGACATGTTTGGTTACCAGACTCTGGTGCAGGACAATTACAAACAACACAATCAAAGGTAAGTGAAGTTTATTTTCGAGCAGCAGCTGGAACAGACAGGTGAGTGGACGGCAACAGCAGGAGCTGGGGACCAGTCAGGGATTTGCTCTGATGGGAAAAGGTGAGTTAGAGATACGTCGTCTGAATGGGGGATCAATGTGCAACGGAGAAGAGGCTGATCTTACTGTTGGTGGAGATGAGGTGATCCTGGGGGGAAAAGGATCCCCCCAGGATCCCTGCATCCTTAGATGCGAGAGATCGTTGGAGGGTGGACAGGCAGGCAAGTGGGTGATAAGGAGCGATCCAGCAGCGGAGGTAGGCAGATGGGAAGGAGCCAGGTAGGAGACGGGAGGCCGCTGTCAGCATGAAGCTGATGGGGACGCCACCGAGAGGAAAACAAAACCAGCAAAGGGTCGACTCGGGCCAGATGAAAAAACGAACAGGTACACAGTTACATTCGTGACTGGGACTCACTAATATACGTTTACCAGGAAGCTCAGGTACCACTGGATACGTAGAACCATCTGGCATCTGCCACCAGAATCCAGCTCCTATTTAACCGCTCCTCCTGATAAGATGATGAGCTGCAGCTGGCTACGCCTGTCTCACACACCCTGCATAAGAGAAGGTAGGAGACACAAACGCTCACAGCCCTGGCTCAGTGGATATGACACCCAGGGGATATGGGAAAAAATTTTTTGGGTTCTCTCACAACACTTTTGCGTTCCTCACAATAAGTTTTGCGTTCCCTTGCAATATGCTTACTGGAATAGTTGCTGGTCTATTTTGTATGCAGTTACAAATGTCAATTTAAAATTTCAAATATATACACATTTAGAGAGCCTCAGTGAAAATGTGCTTATTAACTATTTGGTGCAAAAACATTGATTGAATATTAATTTATTCACTACATTTTTATGTCTGTTTGTGTAAGGTTTTGACAGACCTGCACATGAAAACGCCCCTTTAAAGCATTCAGGCTACCAACACAAAAGAGACACAATCAAAACTGTCAGATGAATTCAGAAATAGTCAAGTTTGGATGTGTGTTTTTATTTCTTCCCTACTTATGGAAAGATTCTGTTTATATCATACATTGGTGGTGCAAGTCTATCCTAAAGAAAAAGATATAAAACTTCAGATATTTCACGAGATATGACATACATGGAAAAACCTAGGGAGCTCCGTTTACAGGGCTATTGCCAGTAATACGGCAATAGACTGAGCTTTATGGGATGAGTTCTTCTGATCGCTATGTGTATAACTCTGGTTGCCCAGGTGAAAAATAAATATACTAAGTATGTTAAATTTTAGCATACCTGAAGTCAGACTAATCATCAATATTCTTGAAGTATGTTATTTTGGAACAACTTTTGTACTTAGTGTATTTTAATTGTGATTAAATTGTAGAAAATTACAATTTAAAGTATACTAAGTGTACTACAACATGCTTTTTTGGAACAACTAACATTATACTTTGTATACTTTAGGTCAGTGGTTCTTAAACTTTTTTGAGGACTGAACCCATCAGATTCATATGCGCATTTAATGAACCCTTTTGTGATAAATAAAATAATTTTTTTCCCAAAGTCAAGACATATGGGTGACATATAGTGCCTAGTTGGGTTACTTTAAGAAGATCACTAAGTCTTCTTAAAAGGTAGAGTCTCTGAAAACAGTTCTTCAAAATATAGTCAGTGTTTTCAGCAAAGTTGAGCTGACTGTCCAGGAACAACCCAAGGTATTTAAAATTTGCCACAGTTTCAACAGGTTGGCCGTCGAGAGAAACTGGAACTACTTTAAGGTCTGGTTTAGATTATTTAATTAGCTCTACAGTCTTAAGAGAATGAAAAATTAATAATGAATAATAAAGACTTTGCGGTATTCTGATTTAGTAATGCAGGGTTTTCCCAGTGTATTATAAGCATGGCGGCCCGCCATGCTTTGCTAGCCCCGCCGCCAGGCTTAGCGTTGCGCCGTTTCAGCTGTTTGGGATTCCCCTCTGTAATTTCCCCTCAGAAAGCAGGCGGATAATCCGCGCTTTCTGATTGGCTTCCTGTCACATTCAGCGTTAAGCTCCCAGTCGGGGAAAACCCCTGATTGAAAAAAATGTCTTCACAAATACAATTAACTCAAGCAAAACTAGAAACAAAAACAATCTGGGCCCAAACAAAATCCAAAATACATCTCTCTTCCCTCTCAGAAAATAGATTTTCCCAATGAGGCTGATTGGCAACACCAGGTCCTTGTCGGCACTGCTCATGGGCAGGCAATACATGACCTGGTGACCTCAAAGAGATGAAAAGATGATTAAGTAAACAAATCAAACAAATTAAACAACCTCCCCAAACAATACATCCATCCATTTTCTTGGCACCCTTGTCCCTTGGTGGGGTCGGGAGGGTTGCTGGTGCCTATCTCCAGCTGGCGTTCCGGGCGAGGGGCGGGGTACACCCTGGACAGGTCGCCAGTCTGTCGCAGGGCAACACAGAGACACACAGGACAGGCAACCATGCACACACACACTCACACCTAGGGACAATTTGGAGAGACCAATTAACCTAACAGTCATGTTTTTGGACTGTGGGGGGAAACCGGAGTACCCGAAGAAAACCCATGCATGCACAGGGAGAACATGCAGGCTCCATGCAGGGGGGCCGGGGCCGGGAATCGAACCCAGAGCCTTCTTGCTGCAAGGCAACAGCTCTACCAACTGCGCCACTGTGCAGCCCCCCAAACAATACATCCACCCAAATAAACCAGAATACACAAAAAACAGTCCCTATTAGGGAGGGGGTAAATCCCTCACAATGCGTAACAAAAGCTTTTATTGACAGAATAAATTAATTCAGCAAGTCAGTGTGTTGACCCCTCTTCTTCAGGACCTCTGCAATTCCCCCTGGCATGCTTTCAATCAACTTCTGGAACAAATCCTGACTGGTAGCAGTCCATTCTTGCACAATCAATGCTTGCATTTTGTCAGAATTCCTAGGTTTTTGTTTGTCCACCCATCTCTTGATGATTGACCACAAGTTTTCAATGGGATTAAGAGATGGTGAGAATTTCCAAGCCATGGACCCAAAATTTTGTTCCCTGAGTCAATTAGTTATCACCTTTGCTTTATGGCAAGGTGCTCCATCATGCTGGAAAAGGCATTGTTCATCACCAAACTGCTCTTGGACGATTGGGAGAAGTTGCTCTCGGAGGACATTCTGGTACCATTCTTTACTCATTTCTGTGTTTTTAGGCAAGACTGTGAGGGAGCTGACTCACTTGGCTGAGAAGCAACCCCACACATGAATGGTTTCAGGATTCTTTACAGTTGGCATGAGACAAGACTGGTGGTAGCGCTCACCTTGTCTTCTCCAAACAAGCTGTTTTCCAGATGTCCCAAACAATCGGAAAGGGGATTCATCAGAGAAAATGACTGTACCCCAGTCCTCAGGAGTCCACTCCTTGTACCTTTTGCAGAATACCATTCTGTCCCTAATCTTTTTCCTGGAGAGAAGTGGCTTCTTTGCTGCCCTCCTTGAGTCCAAGCCTTGCTCCAAGAGTCTCCGCCTCACAGTGCATGCAGATGCACTCACACCTGCCTGCTGCCATTCCTGAGCAAGCTCTGCACTGCTGGTAGCCCGATCCCGCAGCTGAAACCCTATTAAGAGACAGACCTGGTGCTTGCTGGTCTTTCTTGGGCGCCCTGAAGCCTTTTTGGCAACAATGGAACCTCTCTCCTTGAAGTTCTTGATGATGCAATAGATTGTTGACTGAGGTGCAATCTTTCTAGCTGTGATACTCTTCCCTGTTTGTGCAGTGCACAAACAGGGAAGTTGTTTCACATGTTTCATTAGAGATAACCATGGTTCACAGAAGAGAAACAATGATGCCAAGCACCAGCCTCTTTTTAAAGTGTCCAGTGGTGTCATTCTTACTTAATCATGACAGATTGATCTCCAACCCTGTCCTCATCAACACCCCACACCTGTGCTAATGAAGCAATCACTGAAACGATGTTAGCTGTTCCTTTTAAGGCAGGGCTGCATTGAAGTTTAAAAGTGTTTTGAGGGATAAAGTTCATTTTCTAGGCAAATATTGACTTTGCAATTAATTGCTGTTAAGCTGATCACTCTTTATAACATTCTGGAGTATATGCAAATTGCCATCATAAAAACTGAAGCAGTAGAATTAACAATTGAATCATTCTCAAATCTTTTGGCCATGACTGTACAGCTTTCTATATAACATAAATGTAATTGATTAGTATATCTTAAGTGTTCTATTTTGTGATCGACTTACATTTAAAATATATTTAGAATATCTTCTAAGTATATATGTATTACATATTTTATGTTAGTAGTGTGATTATAGTATATTCCAATTACACTTTTGATTTACTATAATTGCTAAAGAAGTACACATTTTAGTTACTTGTCAATGTCTTATTATTATTCTTTGCCACTGTACATTACATGCTTCATACACATTGGGCACCCTGTATACAGTAGGCTACTGATCAGGCTACTGTATACAGAAAGATCAATTACGACACACTTTCCGATTGAAAAAAATTTTTACTTTCTCAAGAGAATTGCAATATATATCAAATTGTAAAATTTCAAATTTACTTCACCATTTATTCTGAAGAGTACATTGCGCATATACTATCACAGAATTGAAAATTATTTTCAGACAGAATGCTTATAAAAAATTAGCATAATAAGAAAATGGCTAAATATGTTATATTTCAACAAGATGTTTAAGGGGTTAGGGTAGTAGAGTGACATATTCCATTCACTCCAAACAGAAACTACAAAAGAAATAGGCATCAACAGAATATCCATTACTGCCCTGCACTTAACAGAAAACCACAAAAAACCAATAGTGAATTAAAATGAAACTACTTGTGTTTTAAAGAGTTCGGAAATCAGCAAAGAAAAAAGTATGACTTATAATTTTAAGACTTTGTGGACTCACTATGTCCTCATTTATTGTTGCCACCTTTCAGAAATCAAAATAAGGGATGCACACCATGGCATGTCGCCTTACTCTCATGGGGTGGGATGTCCGCTGCAAGGCTTAAAGAGCTCCAGCCGGGGGACGGATTTCCGGCTTTTGACCAAACGGTGTACCTCAACCAATCTTCATGGTCCGCTTCAACCAAACTGTAGTCTCCGGGCTTAAAGAGCTCCGTCTGGGGCCAGACTTCCAGCTTTTCAAGCAATGCGAGCATTGGACCCAACGACTCACCTCAACAAAACTGTAGATAATAGACAAAGAGTTCTGTCAATCAGAATTCTAGCTCCCGTGTTCTTGACCAATGACTGTAAAACGGTTTGTAGAACAGAAGCGCATGTGTTTGGTTTGGCAGTTAAATCAAATGCGATATGAAAGAAGATGGAGTTTGTCTCACCTGGTGATGTTTTATTAAGGATTTTTGTACATATGTTTTGGCAGTTCTGTGATTATGTCAAAGCAGCAACTTATATTAAAAAGAGTTTTATTGTCCGTCTGGATGCTGCCCGCTTCCATGGATGGACAACAGAAAATCGCTCTTATAAACATGTAATTACTAAAATCATGACATCCTCACTTTGTATCCCTCTGAAAAATGAACCTATGTAAATAAAGAAATCCCTCCATGGGTGATACCACAATAGAGGGTGTTCATTTTATAGTGTTAACACCGGTGCTGTAAGTGGTCCAGTATGAAACTGGTGTGATAGAACAACGGTACAGCAGCTCTTTTAAATTTCAATAATCAGAATACTGAAATTGTTTCGGTTTTAAAAGGTGTTGTCAGTCTGCCTTTTCCCCATCGATACGTGTCCTGACCGCCCTGCACATTAGGGGTTTAAAAACAAAAACAAAAAAAAAAATTATGAAACAGGAGAAGCGGGACATAAAACGGAGCAATGAACTAGATGTGAATTATGGTATAAAAACAGAGAATCCGACACTGAACAGTGAAAAAATCAACACATGATGTGGAATACATGACGATTAGGCGGCACAGCAGGTGATGAGTGAAGATTACTGATGGTCAATAAACGATAAAATAAATCTAGCAACAGGACAGAAACTAAAGTGGACATAGCAATAAACCAAGAGAGAATAATACTAATCAAAGGAAACTAAATGGAAATGAATGAAAAACAAAATGCAAGAATAAACTAAGAAACTAAAATAAATACAGAGGAATAAAATGGTATGGCAAGACCTTTTGATCAAAACTTAATACAGACTTACAAATACAAACTTAATGGCAAGAATAAACACACTATTTCCAGATAAAAGGTAAAATAATATTGTTGAAGTGCCATGAGCTTGTTGCGACCACATCTAGTACTGAGAATAAATATATCTTACAGACCATAACAGTAAATAACTTATCACTTATTTATGTTTTTAATTAGATTTGATATATTTATTTTGTTCAATATTATTTTTCATGTCAATGTTAATGCCATGAGGCTGATGACTCCATGACACTTTCAATTTGACTCATTAGGATTTGATTAAGAACCAGATTTGTTCTTTGTAATTTCTGTCCAGTAAAACTATTAATCTGATCCTTCATTAGACAGGTCTATATAAAGATATAATCAATGTTTCTGTCTCATATTTGTATTGCATTAATAGGACTTGGAACTTTAGTTTTTCCACTGAAAGCTCTGGTTTGCGCAATAATGCCATATGGGTGAAATTTTATGAATGATACTCTGATGTCCCATTCTCCTGAAGGCAGCACAGAGCTGCACCACCAGAAACCGACAGAACACTGAAGAGAAGAAGAGTTATGATTAAAGTAGATAAAGTTCTATCCATGTTTTAATGTTGCAGAGCTCAGTTGTTTTGCAAATAGTTCAAAGTTTAAACTGGCATGTTGTTCATCTTTTATCTGGTCATTTTGTGGAATAGTTAACAACTAGAAAATGGCAAAGAACAAAAATATTTTTCCACTCTGATTGGCTGCTGTTAAGCCTACCAGTTTTAACTTGAATGTTCATTGCATTTTTCATAGATACCTGTGAAAATAATTTCTACTCACATGGCTTTTTTTGTTCTCTGGGAAATTATTTTGATGATAAATACAAAAACAAGCATAAAAATGAAAACATCTACAACAGTGATAGCAATATTAATAATAAAATAATGGTCAGTGCAAAGTAGCCTACAAATTCTTTGTTGGGGGTGGTGAGGGACCTGATAAGGGATAAAGGCTAGGTGGGGTGGGGAGGGGTGCTGTGCTGAAAAAGGTTGAGAAACACTGATTTAGTTGGTAATGTTGCATGTTCTAAATTACTTGCAAAAACATTGACTGAAAGGATTCTTATTTATTGTTGAGGGATTTTTGCCTGTAAGGCTAACTATACGGCACAGACATTTTACATTTTGTTTTGAGTTGAAATGTACTGAAGTCTTAAAGTTTGAGTGTTTAGCTTCATTGTATTGTTAGAAGCAATTGTTTGCACTATTCAAAGACACTTTTTACTAAACTGTGGCAATAGCAACGATATATGTAGCTCCAAAGTGACAAAACTGGCATGGCTTTCTTTCGACGGGCTTTATTAAATGCCGTGAAAACTATAAAAAACAAAACACAAAGCTTTAGACATAGACACATTTACGGACAGACAAATGACACACGCTTTAACAAAGTTACCTCGTGGCCTCCTACCACTTCGGAGGTTGGTCTTTAACGGATTACGACTTTGTTGATCGCTCTAAATCAAAATATTAAATAATTAAAACACCACAACCAATAAATTTACAAAATATCACAAACATAACTACAAAATAACATAACACGAGACACAAGACTGCTATACGTGTTCACCTCCAGGCTTCCGCTCCTGCTCTGTTTATCCAAATCTCGCAGCACAAATCACATATACAAATCTCGTGACAACTTTCAACAAAATAGTTTGACACAAAATAAAATAACAATTTACACAAATCTTAAGAAGTGAACCAACAACTTAATCCGAACTGTTAGAAATAAACATACATTTTTTAATAACAAAAAAAAAAACATTTTAATAACACTTACACTCCCACCAAAATCACTAATTGGTTCTCAATGTGATTTTCTAATGAGTGTCAAGATTACAGTCTGTTTTATTCTGTACTAGTCTCAAGTAATGTCACTACTTTGTGAATAGGTCTTTCTAAATATATCAACCTTGTCAATGGTTTTCCTTTGTCAAATGTCGTTTCACTGGTCTTTAGTTTCACCTTTCGAACCTTGCCATCTGGGCTTTCCGGAGTCTCTACAACTAGAGCTAGTTTCCATTTACATCTTGGCGCATTATCATCTTGTAGGATCATAATGTCATTAATGTGCAGGTTCGGTGAAACTTTCTGCCATTTCTGTCGTTGGAGATTTAACAGATATTCTCGTTTCCATCTTTGTGCTCTTCTCCATCTTTTGTTCAAGTACAAATCCTCTCTGCAAAACTGTCCTGGAGGGGGAAGAATAACTGAAGACTTCATCGTTAATATGTGATTGGGAGTTAATGGTTCTGGACCTAAGGGATCGTTAAGATACTCCACACTTAAGGGTCTGCTATTAATGATAGCCATTGTCTCGTAAAGAAGTGTTCTTAGACTAGTTGTATCTAGTCTGTTTGAGAATCTATCTAACATTGCCGTTAGTATGCTTCGTACTGTTTGAATTTGGCGTTCCCAGATGCCTCCCATGTGGCTAGCTGATGGAACGTTCATCACAAACTCGCAACCAATAGCTCTTTGTGGTTCTTGGTCCATATCCTTCATTAGCTTCAAAAACTCTCTTCTAGCTCCCATAAAGTTGGTTCCTTGGCCGCATCTTAATTGTCAAACAGGACCTCTTATAGCAATCAGCACCCGAAGAGCGTTCATGAAAGCATCAGTTGATAAGTCATCAAGTGTTTCAATATGCACAGCTCGTGAACATAAGCATGTGAACAATAATCCATATCTTTTGACTTTCTTTCTTCCTTCCTTAACCATGAATGGACCAAAACAGTCAACACCACAATAGGTAAAAGGAGGTGCTGTTTTTGTTCTTACTTCTGGTAACTCTGCCATCTGTTGGACATTCGTAGCCTTTCTATATCTTCTACATTTAACACAGTGGTAAATGTGCGAAGAGACCATACTTCCACATCCTAGAATCCATATGCCATTTGCACGCAATTCATTTACAGTCATGCCTCTTCCTTGGTGATGTACACGTTCATGGTAGTGTTTAATGAGGAGGGCTGATACATAAGATTCCCTGGGAAGAATTGCGGGATGTTTGACATGATGGTGTAAGGCTGATTGGGACAATCTTCCTCCCACCCTGAGTACATCAGAGTTGTCCAAGAAAGCATTTAGCTTCTTCAGTCTGTTATGCTTGTGTAGAGAATCCACCTTCTGAGATCTGATTTTCTGTATTTCTTCAGCAAAAGCTTCTCTTTGCACTAGCTTGATAATGAACACTTCCGTGTCTCTCCTCTCTTCAAGATCTGTTGTTTTGTTTGTTCTTTCTTGAACACCTTTAAACTCTTTTATGCATCGTTTGAGTCTGGCAATAACCTTTACTGCTCTCGACCAATCAGATAACTTCTTTAGACGTTCTAGAACTGGGTTCACTTCTTTTGACTGCACGATGTATACATGACCTGTACGGAGTTCAAGATCCGTCTCTTCAACTTCTCCCACCATTTCCTTTTTGATTGGAAGATCTTGTTTCCAAAGGAAATCTGGACCCTTCAACCAGTTTGATTCTTTCAGTTGTGTAGCAGTTAAACCCCTAGAGGCCTGATCAGCCGGATTTTCTTCTGAGCTGACATGCTGCCAATTTTCAGGACTTGTACTTTGTCTTATTCGTTGAATCCGATTGGCAACGAATGTGTGAAATCTTTTAGCATCATTGCTTATGTATGCCAGTACAATTTGTGAATCTGTCCAATAATATTCCAGTATATTTTCAATTTCCAATTCTTGTTTGATTACATCCGCGTTGCGAACTGAAGTCACAGCTGACGTCAGTTCAAGCCTTGGGATGGTCATTTGTTTAATGGGCGTAACTCTCGCTTTTCCCATAACAAGTGAACAGCTTATCTGTCCTTCCTTGCTTATTGCTCTAAGGTATGAACATGCGCCATAGCCCTTGAGACTTGCATCAGAGAAGTTATGCAATTCATACTGCATGATGTTGATGTCTTGTGAGTAGCTTCGTGGGATCTTCAGAGCTGCCAGCTCAGGCAAGTCTCTCAACCATGCTTCCCATCGTGGTAGAATGTGGTCTGGAAGATTATCATCCCAGTTAACCTTATCTTTGCATAATGTTTGGAGTATTTGTTTTCTAATCAATGTGAATGGGGCGACAAACCCAAGAGGATCATAGATGGAAGCAACAATCGAGAGTACCCCTCTTCTGGTCAATGGGTTGTCTTTCACTTGAACTCTGAACTGAAATTTGTCCACTTCTACACACCATTGAACTCCAAGTGCACGTTCAATGTGGAGTTCTCCAAAAATCATGTCCTGATTTTTGGATTCAGCTTGTTCTTCTTGGGGAATTGTTGCAAGCACTTCTTTATTGTTTGACACAAACTTATGCAAATGTAAGTTGCCTGTTTTGCAAAGTTTCCTTGACTCTTTGACCAGCTGTATGGCTTTGGCTGTTGATGTTACACTAGCAAGTCCATCATCGACTTAAAACCCTCTTTGGATAAACTCAACAGTTTCTTTACTGAACTTGTTTCTTCCTTGCAATGCAATGTGTTTGAGTCCAAAATTACAACATCCAGGAGATGAGGCTGCTCCGAGCAGATGCACTTTCATCCTGTAAACTGAAGGTTCGGAGTTCAAATCACCTTTGTCCCACCAAAGAAATCTTAAATAATCTTGATGTTCCTTAATGACATGGAATTGGTGGAACATTCTCTCCACATTACACATAATGGCGACAGGGCCCTTTCTGAATCGGCATAACACTCCAATCAGTGTATTGGTAAGATCCAATAGTCAAAAGATGATCATTAAGAGATGTTCCTTGGAAGCGTGCAGAACAATCAAAAACCACACGTATTTTCTCAGGTTTGTGGAGGTGGTAAACCCCATGGTGTGGGATGTACCATGCTGTCTTGTCCAGTTCTTGTTCTGGCACCTTTTCTGCATCTCCTCAAGTTATAATATCATTTATGAACTTGACATAATCTTTGTAGTATTTCTCATCCTTTTTGAGTCGACTTTCCAATGAAGACAATCTATGTTCAGCACTTTGCTTATTATTTGGGAGATTCAGACTGTCTGTTTTGAATGGTAACAGGAGTTCGTAGTGACCATCTTTCTTCTGTTTTATGCCTTTGGTAACCTTTGACATGAACAAAATGTCTTCCTGTGAAACTGGATTGTCATCTGTTGCATATTCAGAGAAATCGGTTTCCAAAGCTTTTATCACATCAGTTGGACTGACTTCCTTTACTTGAGTTCTGCATACGAAATGTACTCGTTGCTTGAGTTCAACTGCTGGTTGTGAAACAGGAAATACTTCACGAACAATGATTCTGTGACTTGTACCGATGGCATCATTGTGATTTTGAACTTGAGATGAGCAACCAACTATGCTCCAGCCAAGATCGGTTAACTGTGCGTAAGGTTGGTTCTCTTTGCCTGCAAGAACTTCACGTGGTAGGAGGGCTTGTTGACAGTTATAGCCAATAAGTAGACCGACTTTGCATTCAAGCAGTGGAGGCAGCTTTTCTGCCAGCTTTTCCAGATGAGGCCACTTTAAGGCAGTTTCAGACATTGGTATATGTGACCTGTTGACAGGAATATACTCTCTTGTGTAGACTGGTGGCAATGCAATTCTCTTTTCATCCTTATATCCTCTAATCTGAAGGTTTACCAGCTTGTCACATTGACTTGGCAGATATAGTTGATAGGCGCAGATTGACTTTACTTTTATTTGCGTCAAGATCTTGGGCTACTTCATCCAAGATGAAGGATGTATCACTCTGTGAATCAAGGAGTGCATAAACTAAAACCTCTCTGTCTGGGTTGTTCTTTGATGAAACCTATACAGGTAGTATAGAGGAAGTCAATGTGCTTGAAGTTTCTTGAGTAACTCTGTTGGAGATCGCAATCGATGGTTTGTCTCCTCCTTTAGAGTCAGCTTCGTCCTCGTCTTGAGACCTTTCACTCACTGCAGTTATTATCCTTTTACGTTCAACGAACGTGTCGTCATGCACAGGTTGGATGTCTCTTTTGACATTTTTCACATGTGCTCCTTTTGTTACACTTCTTGGAATGATGTCCTTTCTTTAAACATTCAAAACACAGTCTTTCTGCTTGTGCAAACTTGATACGGTCTTGGAGTGGAGTTTCTGTGAATTTGAAACATTTATCAAGTGTGTGACCATTTCTTTTGCAGAACAAACAAGTTACAGTATTTGTATGATTTGAGTTTGTTGTTAGCGTTTTTGCTTGAATAACTTGGTTGCGTAATTGTTTGGGTTTACTTATTTCCAAACCTTTAAGAGCTTGCGTTGAGGCTATGGGATCACATGCTAAGTCTGCTTCAGTGGATACAAAATCAGCAAACACATGAAAAGATAGATATTCTCCATCACTAGCCTTTATTATTTTCATGGCTGTCCGGTTCCATCTTGTGGTCAACCAATCTGGAAGTTTTACCAAGAGTTTCTGGATTTCCATACAATCATTGAGAATCTCCAAAGACCTTATGTGTAACATTGCAGCTTCACAATTCTTCAGGAAGTCAGCAAATTCTCTCAGCTCACTTCTATCCTTGGAGTTTATTTTAGGCCAACTGTGAAGCTTGTCTCTGAAGCATTTCCCTATGGTGAACAGATCTCCAAAACGTTTTTCCAGCACTTTCCAAGCTGAGTCATATGCTTCATCTGTTCCCACAAGAAGAAAACCTTCAACTGCTCTCTTTGCGGGTCCACCGAGGTACTTTCTGAGGTAATAGAGTCTCTCATTCTTTGGAATGTTTTTCCTTTCTATCAGGGTTTCAAATGACAACTGCCAATCTTTGAACTTTAAAGGGTCACCAGTGAACAATGTAGGTTCTGGAGTTGGAAGACGATTAGCACTTATTGCTTCTGCTAGGATTCCAACTAGCTCATAACTTGACTGTTGAGCTGCAACAGATGAAACTTGTGTAGCTTGAGGAATGAATGGTGGACTTGATGCTTTAAGTGTTTGGCTTATGGTGGGCTTAGGTTGTTCACCAAGACTTTGTCGAGTTTGGTTTACTACTGTAGAAATGTGTGGCACAGATCCAATACTTGTAGCGTGATGGAATTGGATTACATTTAGAGCTGGAGAAGTACTGTGTGCTGTAACAGGAACTGCTTGGATTTCACTTTCTGCTTTTATGCTCTGTGATGAACTCTGACTTGCAGAAATACCTTCAGCTTCATCATAAACCTTTACTTGTGCTTTTGCAGCATTAAGATTTTTTACTTCTTCCAAGCGTTTAATCTTTCTTCGCTGCTCTTCCATCGCTTGCTGCCTTTCCATCGCTTGCTGCCTTTCCAAATTCTCACGTTTTAGTTTTTGTAACTCAATAGTTTCAAGAACTAAAAAAAAAAAACTTGCTCTTCCATAACTGCTAATATTTCTTGAGATGCAGCTGCCTCAGCCTCTGCTTCCAATCTCTTGGTTGTTTGTTACCTTTAGACCTTCTGGATTTTGACCTTGATGTCGTACTTTCAGCTCCTAAACATGACCCAAAATCTGGCCATGACTCTTTGTCACCTTCTGCAAAGTCTCTTTGCAGTTGCTTCTCAGCTCTTCTGACAATGAATGCTGAAAGTGATGTACATGCATCAACTTTGCACCTTGCGTCTGCATCAGGTATTTGTATTTGTCGTATTTCTTCATAAATGATTTGGATATTTCTGCAGGTGATGTTTACATTGTTAATGAGCTCCTTTAATTCACTGTCTGAAGCTTCTTTTCTTAGTATTACTTTGCTCAGTCTTGCTTCATATCTCCATTTTTCAAAACCGACTGCATATCTGTGTTGAAGAGTTTTAGGTTTCTCATCTTGAAGCTCTTTACCTTTTTCAGTTAATGTTCTTACTCTTTCACTTCTTCGAACAGTCTGTGGTTCTGAGATTTGCTCAGTAACATTTTCCTCCACTTCAGTACATGATACAGCATAGAGCTCCTTATGGTCTTTGTCAGTCATCTTATAAGTCTGGTTAAACGTCACTGAATACTCTTACTTAAATTGCAAACACTCGTTCAAATGTCTAACTTATGTGACTTGAAAATTACTTTACACTGTAGCTATAATGAGCTTCACACTTTATACAAATGTATTTCAACTTAAAGAATTCTGTTAACTTCACACTTAGTTTGACCTCAAGATAAATACAGGCATTCTTTCCTTAACAACAATGAAAGTAAGTAACCTTTTGACAAACGTGTTATAGAAACTTATTGTGGCTTTAAACTTAACTTAAACCACTCTTATTCTACCTTTAACACTGTCCTTTATTAATTTCCACTTTACTTCAGTTGTACAAGGTTGTTGCTGCTGTGCTTGACTTCTTTCTTGTGAGCGGTGATCTTGACAAATGGCACCGTCTTGTCTTGCATCATGGTACCTCACTAACGGCAACTGCCATCGTCTCAACGAGCTTCTTAACCGGCGCTGGCTGGGCGAGTTTTCACTGTAGCTCCAAAGTGACAAAACTGGCACAGCTTTCTTTCGACGGGCTTTATTAAATTCCGTGAAAACTATAAAAAACAAAACACAAAGCTTTAGACATAGACAGACAACGGACAGACAAATGACATACGCTTTAACAAAGTTACCTCGTGGCCGCCTACCACTTCGGAGGTTGGTCTTTAACGGATTACGACTTTGTTGATCGCTCTAAATCAAAATATTAAATAATTAAAACACCACAACCAATAAATTTACAAAATATCACAAACATAACTACAAAATAACAGAACACGAGACACAAGACTGCTATATGTGTTCACCTCCAGGCTTCCGCTCCTGCTCTGTTTATCCAAATCTCGCAGCACAAATCACATGTACAAATCTCGTGACAACTTTCAACAAAATAGTTCGACACGAAATAAAATAACAATTTACACAAATCTTAAGAAGTGAACCAACAACTTAATCCGAACTGTTAGAAATAAACATACATTTTTTAATAACAAAAAAAAAAACAATTTAGTAAAACAATGTAGTTAAATTCTATCATAACTATAAGTTTCAGGTTCAGGATTGTTTTTTACTTTAAGCCCTGCTGCTGCAGTGATAGACATTATTTTATGGTAGTGTTTTTTGTCTTTAAAAAGTGATCCATAGAGCAATCTTTCATGCATAGAGTTTGGTTAGAGTACCCCAAAATTGTACTCTAACATACCTTAAACACATTTAATTAGGCAAGTGTAAAACATATTTGGTAAACTACTTAAGTACAGAGTAACTGATCATAACGCCTGATTTAATATTCAAAATGAATCCAATCAATCCAAAAGTATAAAAGTTATGTGAACAAAATAAAAGAGTTAAGTTTGGAGGCTGGTGTTTCCATGGAAACAGTTAAAAAAGAATAAAAAAACAAACAAAAAAACAGAGCAATATTTCATCATTTGATATAATAATTAGCTGGAGGTAGGCACCAGCACCCCTCCCAACCCCACAAGGGACACGAAACTGAAGTTGGTTTCCATTTCTAGCTTCCAATAGCTAAAGGGCGATTCCACTTAATTTTTCACTAACTTCCGCATCATTAGTCAACTGTAGTTCAAAATCTACTAAACCTAGACGCTTCAAACCTGGACTAGATTATTCTACTCAATTAGCAGAATATTTAAAACTATGTTTGGGATTTGTGAAAACTTTTTCTGATTTGTGAAAACTCAATAAAGTTCGATTTTCAACATTTTTTTGGCACCTCTGTCATTACTAAAACTATTCTAATTAAAAATCTACAACTCATACACACTTCAAACCTGGACTACATTATTCTACTCAAATAGCAGAATATTTAAAACCATGTTTGGGATTTGTGAAAACGTTTTCTGATTTTTTTGGCCACTCTTTCATACTAGAACTGCTCTACTAAACTACAACATGTAGACACTTCAAACTTGAACTAGATTATTCTCCTCTTCAAGAAGAATCTCTATAACCATGTTTGGGATTTGTGAAACATTTTTCTGATTTGTGAAAACTCAGTAAAATTCAATTTTCACCATTTTTTTGCATCTGAAGCACCATAGATCTGGTCTAATTAAAAAAAACTACAACTCCTATTCTCTTCATACCTGCACTGGATTTTTCTGTTCTAATAGAAGAATATTTGAAACTATGATTGGGATTTGTGAACCTTTTTTCTGATTTGTGAAACTTCCATAAAGGTCAATTTTCACAATTTTTTGCATCAGGATCATACTAGAACTGCTCTATTTAAAAATCTACAACACTTAAACACTTCAGACCTGAATTAGATTATTATCAATTAATAGCAGAATATTTAAAACCATGTTTTGGATTTGTGAAACCTTTTTCTGATTTGTGAAACTTCAATAAATGTTGATTTCAGATGTTTTCTGGATCTTTGTCACATGAGAGCTACTCCAGCTCTAAAATTACAACACCTATTCACTTCAAACTTGGACTAGATTATTATCTTCAAGCTGGATAATTAAAAACATGTTTGGGATTTATGAAACATTTTTCTGATTTTTGAAAACTCAGTAAAATTTGATTACATTTTTTTTGCATCTGGATCACACAAGATACGCTCTAATTTAAAAGCTACAACACCGAGACTCTTCAAACATGCACTGGACTTTTCTGCTCTAATAGTAGAATATTTGAAACCATTTTGGGATTTGTGAAACTTTAATCTGATGTGTGAAACTTCAGAAAAGGGCTATTTTACCACTTTTTGCATCTGGATCACACTAGAACTGCTCCAGTTCCTAAAATACAACTCATAGACTCTTAAAACTTGGACTAGATTATTCTACTCTAATAGCAGAATATTTGAAACTGTTTTTGGGATTTGTGAGGCTTTTTTCTGATTTGTGAAACTTCAAAAAGGGCAATATCATGACTTTTTGCATCTCTTTCATACTAGAACTGCTCTAATCAAATAACTACCACACGTAGATACTTCAAACTTGGATTATTCTCCTTTTCAAGAAGAATCTTTATAACCATGTAAGTGGAATCGCCCTTTAGCTATTGGAAGCTAGAAATGGAAACCAACTTCAGCTTCGTACAAGGGACAAGGATGTAGGATGGATGGACGAACAGACGGACGGATGAGCCACTTGTGTCTCCAGAGATCCAGTCTGCAAGTCTCTGGAAAGCGTGAGCCTATATAGCAGCTAAAAGTGCAGCATTATAATTTTTAATTCATTGTTAAAGTAAAATTGTGAAGGTTAAAAAATCCACCGAGTGAATTTTTATTTAGTATAACTTCTTTTGTACCCCGGTGACCCCAGTCTAGACCCACCCCTGGGCTGCAGGTCTATGTCTGGTGCATTAATAATACAATAAATGAACACTGAACAATGAATTCGTAAAATATATCAACATTTCAAAATAAAACATAGAAATCCCTAACAAACCTTGTAAAGGAGGAAATATTTATGCATTTACTGTTAATCTATTTGTATGATTTGTTCTTTAAATGACCATTTGTATTATTTTGGCTGATATTATTTCACATTAAATAAGCAAATGATCAAACCAATATTGTTGACTAAAAGCACAATATGAAACTTAATCTAGCAAAATGTTCCATATAAGTCTCTGGAGAAGACTGAGGGATGAAGAGACGCTGGTGTCTGGTTCGTTAGGTTCTGATGGGTCTGCAGTTCCTCTCCATCATCCAGTCTGTCTAATATCATCCAGCAGCACACTGTGCCACAATGGACAATTTTTTTTAAATTGCCTGTGTTCAATCTCACTAACATCATACAGCCTGGGATTTGTGTCTTCCCTCTCACGTATGTATCGTTACGAGAGGTTTTACTGCTAAGGACAGTGGAGAATCGAGAATCGTCTTTTTAAAACGTCCTCGTTTTAAAAAGACGCGGGTTGATAGCACCTCATGGCGGCTGCATAGTGTCTGTCTCTAGGCAACAGTGACGGCAGTGTCGGGGGTCCTTTAGCTCCCACCATGGCAATTTAGCTTATCTTATTATTTCCTGTGTTTTATTTTGGTCATTGTGTTGACATGTAGGCATGATAGGCATGTCTTTTGGACATTTATGGAAATACGGAACAAATATCGGTTCAATAAGCAATGCAACATTTAACAGCCAAATACAAGACGATTCCATATTTTACGGGACAGTTGATGACAGGTTCATCATTTCTGGCTGCCTTCTTTGCCTGCATATTTTAAAAGTAGAAGTAAATAGTCAGCAATATCATAGAATGAGTTGGTGTTGGCATTAACTATAATGTTTTATGTGTGGACTTAAGGGAGACAAACTACCGTCAGAACTATCTATATATCCATCCATCCATGATCTGAACACGCTGGGTGGTGAGGGGGGCTATTGGTGCCGATCTCCAGCAGTCATCAGATGAGGGGGGGAGGGTTCACCCTGGACAGGTTACCAGTCCATCTCAGGTCCCTGAAAGCTAATGAATAAAATGTATGAAAGAGAAATAGTAGATTAGCAAGGGGAATAAATTCTGCCCAATTATTTTTAAATTAAATCATGTTTATTAAGCACTTAGTGTTGGTGACGCACAGGTTTTTGCTGTTAAAACTGTGGCCAGCTGCTCAGTGTAAAAGAAAAAAAAAAGCCTACCACCATGAAAACAATGTGCAGGTTCATCCTCAGAACTGGATTGTAATACACAGGGGAGTAATCAAGGAAATGACACGGCTGGGATCAATCAAGGAGTAGACGGAACAACACAGAGACTCAACTGACAGAAACCTAAATAAATACACAGAAAACCAAATCCTCACAACTACTTTGTTTAACAACATTACATTAAGTTCCACTATAAGGATTGATCATTATTTTATTTCTTTCCATTTAAAAAAAAATAGTAAAAGCTTATTAAGACACCTAAAAAGGCATACTTCATTAGCCTAAAGTACACTGAGATGTAATTTAAAAGACACTGACATTTTAGTATATTTAAAAGTTTTTTTAAGTGAATTTTAAAAAAATCTATTTTGAGCATATATTTTAAAATATATACAAAATATCTTTAAAATCATATTTAATTGGTACACTTGAGCAAATACACATTTTGTTCATTTGAAATATACTTTTAGTTAATATATTTTTTAAAAGTGTATTGTGGTACAATTATATTTAAGTGTGTTTAAAGTTATGTCAAAATTGGTACAAGCATGCCAACAGCATGCTTGGCATACTATATATTTATATGTAGTACACTTAATACTTAGTATATACTTACACAAATGTAAGTATGTTTGAAATATACAATAGTATTTTTTTTTCACAAGCAATCAAACGCGTAACAAAACACAAATCTCCTCTGCACACCCTCAACACAACACAGACACAAACAGACAGAGACAGACAGCAGCGTGTGGTGGAACATACAACAGCAGACAGACACAAAGTTAGTATACATAGAAACAAATAGACAGTGGAACCTCGTCTGTGAAGACAGAAATGAAGCAACCCACAGTCAAGCATGCCTGCCTGCACAGGTGCAGAAACACACAGGCGCCAAAACACACACACATAAACCTACACAGGCCCCGGTTCTCAGCAGGAGCTGGCAGACAGATATACACAGAAAGTAAGAGACCAAGCCACATTTTCACAAGAGTCACACAGTTCCCAATATCAACCCAAACTATTTTAGGGATGGGTTCAGCCTCAGGCAAGATAAGCCTCAATTTAGCTCAGTCCTTTCGTCCAACCGGGAACACAATTTAGAGTCCCAGAGTACGGTGGCCGACAGGTGCAAATGCGCAGCAACAGAGAAAACATGCGAACAGAAAAAAGACACGCGCACAAATGGAATGCAGCAAACAAAAAAGAGACGCAAACAAAAAGAGACGCAAACAAAAACGAAAACACCCCCAAATGAAATGCAGCAAACAAAAAGAGAGACGCGCACAAAAGTGTTGAAAACGGAAGTGCTCCAGACCACTAGGGGGAGTCTAACAAAATACAGCTGTGTCCGGGCTCTCCATCCTTTAAAGCGGGTGTTCAGAAAAGCAGCAATGGCGAAAAAATAAGTTTTGCTGTATTACACTTAAAATTACACAAAATGATTTTCTACAATGTTTTTAAGCGAGAATGTAAATGTAGATCTGAAATATCTGCTCGGTTCATTAATAAATCACCTAATTCCAATATTGCTCCGACGTTTTCGGACCTTCTGCTCCGCTGCATTAACATCCAGCTGTCAGCGGGCCGGAGCTCCAGGTTCGGTACCGACAGAGAACCCAGGTCTCCCGGTTCATAGTTAGAAAAACTCCCGCTAGTTTCCCCTATGAGTGGAGGTGAAACAGATATTAAGTCAGGTAGTAGTAAAATCTTTTGGTTCACTAAAGTATTTAATTTATTCCTGAGCAAATGGGTTTGACTGATTAAAGTTAAGCCTTAATAGTTTTATTTAACTGTCATGTCTTCCTATCTGACATCTGGAGAGCATTTGAAAATGAATAATATCCCTTGTATACATTAAACATTTTAGAATCAGACAGATTTCCTTTTTACTATGGAACAACCTTTATTACAAAAGGTGAAGAATAATACAGAAATAAAGAGTAAAAAAACAACTTTGAGTCCGTTTTTTTTCCTTCGCCGCTCTGTGCTTCACGTTGTCACGGTTGCTAAGCAACATAACGCCGAGATGGAGGCTAGCAGCAGCTAGCCGGAGGCTAACAGCTTCTCTCTTCCGGTCCATATTCGTGGCCTTCGAAGGATCCGTCTTCTGTAAAAGGACGGAGGCCTAATGGACCGAGAGAGTCTTATCAATACATATTTATATAAACATAAATAAATAATGATTAATACTGAATAAAATACATTAGGCTATACATGTTTATGCACACACACACACACACACACATATATGCTTTCCAGCTTACGAGTTCTGGCTTAAGAGAGATTCAGCAGCTGATATTGGGTCCAAAATCCGACAGGAAATTCATCCTGCTGCATGAATCTGTCTCTCCTTAAAGACATGTCTTCTTCTTCATGTCTTCCTTCTTCCTCACGTCGAACAAAACCTTCAAAACAAAAACGGGAGATTTTCGAGTTATCTTACGTTGACAGAGTTAAATAATTAAATAATAGCCATTGCCACCTGTGTAAACTTTGCTGCTGAATGTTATATTATGATTTTTATAATATTGTTTCATTTCTATAGTAGGTTCTTGTATCAGATGATCTAAATGTTGGAGAATGACTGAAACATTTTAAGATTTACTGAATCTCTGTTAGCTTTCAGGGCTGAACACCAACCACTATATAGCATTAGCTGGTATTTCGCCAGTGGACATAATTACAGTATAGTTATATTCTAATCACAAAAAATACACAGTAATATGTCCATCATACTTGCGAAAAGTCTGTCGAGCCTCAGGTCAGTAGTCCGTCGATCCGATCAACAATATTCCGCAGTGCTGAGATCTTCTGCTGTTTTGGTTGAGCAAAGCAGGAGGAACGACGCTCCGCTCCAACATGGCCGCCAATCGGGGCTCTACTGTTTTATTATGTCTATGCTTCGAAGAATCAGTTTCTCAGAGCCCTTGAAAGGATGCAGAGCCTAAATTCGGACACAGCTGTTTTTTGTTAGACTCCCCCTAGTGGTCTGGAGCACTTCCGTTTTCAACACGTTTGTTTGCGTCTCTCTCTTTTGATTACTGCATTTTATTTGCTTTTTGTTTGCTGCATTTCATTTGTGCGCGTCTTTTTTTGTTTGCACGTTTTCTCTGTTGCTGCGCATTTGCACCTGTCGGCCACCGTACCAGAGAGAGGCGATGCACCCAAAATCAAATCGACAAATTTAGTCAAATCTTTTAGTTAACGAGTGATATAAATCAAATCAAATTAACCCAAATTAGTCCCTTGTAAATTAGTCTCAAATTTCCCAGCCGATGCAAGCTGCTGCTATCTAAATACAGAAATAAAAATCCAATCAAAATTCGTATTAATAGGCTCAGTAAAAATCCTCAGGGGACGAATTTGAAAAAAAGAAACCCAGCATAAAGCCCAACAAATCCCTGGATGAACCCGCCAAGGTTCCCTGAAGTGTATTATTCAAAATCCCTAACTAACAGACTCTTTAGCTGACTTTGGAGACCACTGGTCTAAGGCAAAACCCATGAGATCACGCTGAGGTCACGCTGGCCCTACCTCACTACAACCAAAAATATCACTATGCAATGATCCAGCCTGAAGACAAAGCTAAATACATCTGCATCCAATGTCCCTGGATGCGTATGTTCCACCACACGCTGCTCTCTGTCTGTCTCTCTGTCTGTTTGTGTCTGTGTTGTGTTGAGGGTGTGCAGAGGAGATTTGTGTTTTGTTACGCGTTTGATTGTTTGTGAAAAAAAATACTTTTGTATATTTCAAACATACTTACATTTGTGTAAGTATATACTAAGTATTAAGTGTACTACATATAAATATATAGAAAGTATGCCAACAGAATGTTTGTAACAATTTTGACATAACTTTAAACACACTTAAATATAATAGTACCACAATACACTTTTTAAAAATATATTAACTAAAAGTATATTTCAAATGAACAAAATGTGTATTTGCTCAAGTGTACCAATTAAATAATATGATGCTTTGCACATCTTCATACAAGATAGCCTTGATTTTTAGAAGCCTCAAACTGTTATGTTAAAGAAAACAACAGAATGGCTGAAGTGTCATATTCAATGTTAGTTTTATAAAATGAAAAATCTCCATAAAAAAATCATACTGCTTGAGAAAGAGCTAAAATGAGACCAAGTGGTAGAATGAGACAGACTGAATTAAGGGATCAGATAGTAGTGAACATTAGATTAACATTGAATACAATGTTCTATATTTATGTATTCTGTTAACTAATGTCAAAATATATTCACTAACATTCTGTTAGTTGAATGTTGTCCACCTAATTGGACACTTGGACAAATCCTAATAAAAAAATTAAATTTCCCACCTTATTTTTATGCCCTAAGAAAATCAAAACATTTTTGAAAAAAAATCCTGACTTACAAGGAACATAATTCATGCATGAAAGGGTTAATAAAACATGCAGGAATTATCCCCCTGTGGGATAAACAAGGGGCTGTGTGGGAAACCTTCTAGAACATTCCAAGTTCTGGAAGGTTCTGCGTTCTTACTTTTCCCGCCCACTGCAAGCTGTTACATTATGCAAGCTGCCTGACGTAACATGTCTTCTTAATTAAGCGATTTTTGACTCCGATGACCTCCTCAGATGGATCCCTGGCCCTAACTGGTCTTATCTTCCTGTTCTCCTCTATGGCAAGTCGTTTTCAAATAAATTTGGTTTCGTCTGGCTATCCATAATTACATTCCAGATATCTAAAAATGCATTTTGACTAGACAAAACTACATTTTGACTATCCGGAATGGTAATTTAAGCTATCTGTATTTACATTCTGACTAGTAAGAATAGTAATTCAAGATATCTTCAACTAGATTTTGACTAGCCAAAATTCTTTTCAAGATATCTCAAATGACGTCACTGGATCTGTCATTTGATGGGACACATATCCATAATTACGATTTAAGATATCTTCAACACAATTATGACTAGTCAAAATTACAATTTTAGATATCTGAATTAAGAATGGCGTGGAAGCTCCTTTGTGGTGTCCAAACAATTGCCTGCAAAATTTTATGTTTCCTGTACAAAATTGTCAATAAATCCCACAAATTAGAAAAAGCTCGACGATGTTGGAAATGTGGAGAAACCAAAATTTCATAAAGGAACCAGAGAAAGCGCAGCCTGAAGACCTCTTTGATGGACAAGAACTTTGGATTTGGTGTTCCCTCGCCTTGCCTTCCATTGAGGAAGCTGAGCCTGAGGACTCTGGGTCAGGCTCTCCAATTGTGTGTGTGCGCGTGTCCAGAAATAATACCAAAAGCTCCTTGGTGGCAGGAAAAGATAACCTAGAATGTAGTAACTATCACCCAATCAGTGTATTAAATATTGATTATAAGTTGTTCACTTCCATCATCTCAAAGAGACTTTAAATATTTTTACAAGGACTAATACATAAAGATCAAACAGGCTTTATCAAATATCGTCAAACTCAGGACAGCATTAGGAAAGTTTTGCACATAATGAGCCAGGTTCATAGACAAAAAATAGAGATTTTAGTGTTAAGTTTAGACGCCAAAAAGGCGTTTAACTCCTTTTTATATCAGATATTTGGGAGATTTGGTTTTGATAATTCTATAATAAATGCTATTTCTGGGTTGTATAATAAACCAACAGCCAAAATCAAAATTAATGGAGACCTTAGTGAATCATTCATACTCGAGCGAGGTACTCGACATTATTGCTGCATGGAAATCGGATGCAGATGGCGTTAAGTATCTGGGGGTGGTGATACATTGTGACCCCTTTAAAATGTCTGAGGCCAATTATTTCCCCTTGGACATAGCCATGAAGGCAGATATACAAAGATAAAATGCCATGTCTCTTTTCGATCTACATTCCAGGATTGAGTCAGTTAGATTAAACATCCTTCCCTGAATGTTGTATTTATTTCAATTCCTGCCAGTTTCCATACCCTCAAAACAATTTGTAGAATGGGATAAGTTGAGGTCAAAATACATTTGTAAAGGGAAAAACGTCAGAGTCAAATACAAAACATTACAATTAAAGAAAGAAAAAGGAGGCTGCGGGCTTCCTTGTTTACAAGAATATTATTGTGCAGCTCTTGTGCTGTTTGTGCTATGATTAATGCGCAGATGACTTTTTCAGACATCTACAGGTCAGAAATTATTTTAATCAGGATCTAAAAGTACATTTACATAATTTGAGATTTGTGGAAACATTTTTATTATTAACATTTATATTATTAAAGCAGGGAAAATAATTTACAGGTTGTATAATGCCATCCTACGGTGTAAGAAGGACAGCACTGTTTATGTTAAGGTGAAGTGGGAAAAAGAAGGCAGCCTCACAATTCCAGAGGAAAATTGGGACCAAATCTATAAGATACCATGGACAACAAGATCAAAGGTTTGGCGTGAATTTTGCTGGTAAAGCATTATAAGATTTTTCATAAGCCCAGAGCAGAAATGACATCAATGAGAGGGGACACCTGCTGGAGATGTGGCAGGGACGGTGCAAATCATTTTCATATTTTCTGGGACTGTCACGGAAAATATATCCAACGATATTGGTCTCAAATCCATGAGCATTATCAAATGTGATAATATTACAGAACATTATGACATTTGATTTTCCTTTTCCCTTTAATGAATTTTCTTTATGTAACATACCGGTGGACAAACTGAATTAAAATGATAAAAGAATTGTGCACATTTTATTGGTTGGGACCAAAAAGGTCCTCACAAGAAAATGGCTTAAACGGGAACCTCCAACAACTGAAGTTCTCGAGATTACATAAATAAAATAATTTATGTAGTCTCCAAATACATACATTATTTGGAGATTTATGTATTGGAGAGACTGTCTTTTTCTGTCAATGTACAGAGGGACACTTTTTATAAAATATGCTCAAAGTGGACAGAATATGTTCTGTTATGTCTGATTTTTTGTAGACTTTGCTGTCATTCAAATTGATGTTTTGATTTGTAATGTCATGTCAATAATTGCCACCCCCATTTAAGTTCTGGTTGGCTTTGATTAGTTGGTACTACGCAGCTTGATGTTTACAAAACTTTAGTTAATGGTTTTAACAAATAATTTGACCAATTCAAATTATTTGAGTTGGTGTCACCTATTTACCTTAAATAGGTGCAATTACGTAATATATGTGGCAAATACAAACAAATAACTAACCGGTATGTCATGCTCAAATATTTCTTTTAGGCAATAAAGGGACAAAAACATAAAAATCATACAATAATTCTGGAGTTTTTATTCAGAATTTTTTTTTTTAACAAAAATAAACATTTGTACCTGCTAAAACTTACAGACCTTTCTATTCTTCAGAAGTGAGAAAACTTTAAAAAAAAAGAAAAGATTTTTTGTGGTGTATCAAATATGTATGTTCCACAACGGGTATACCAAATATTAATTGATTTTATCCTTTAGCCTTTACTTAGTTATGATCCATTTTAGAAATATTTTCCTCTATTTCAGAAGTTAATGATGAACATCATATTCAGTAAGGTAAAATAATGAACATAGCCATTGGGCCAAATAAAGGTCTGTTACAAGTCAATTTCTGTTGGATTAACATACCTCTAACATACATCTATATTGTAAAAAGTAAGAAAGTCCATCAAACATTATTTGGAAATGTTTCATGGAAAATGAATATATATTTTTAAGTGATTATGAACCTACCAGGGTAAATAATAAAACCTGAAAAACTAAAGGATCATACTCAGAAACGGCCCAAGCCTCCATGGGACCCCAAGCGAAATTTTGTTTTGGGGTCCTCTAGTTCTGCTAACAATGTGGACTGGTTGCAATCAGCAGTCCAATCATTAGATCATTCACAAACCTGCTATAAACTTATTGCATCTCTGGCAATACTGTTTACTTTGTACACATGTATAATATATTGGCCAACATTTATTGGCCAACTGATATATCAATCATTTGATTGCTGGGTGCCAATTTCCTTCATTTTGGGGGATCGTGATCTGCTGATACTTACATGTGAAGCTGATCTTATCCCCTAATCTTATCTTCGTCAGCAAAGGTTTAAAAATCAGCCTCTGTCCTCTTCTGCTCTACAGTAAGACGTTTGACTGACAGACTGGCCCTCCAGGTCAGTTATGCAGATTTGCAGTTAATAATATTCACCCCACTGTTGCCAACTCAGTGACTTTCTTGCTATATTTAGTAACATTTCAGACAAAAAAAATCATATCAGCCAAAATCAAAATTGGCAGGTCAGGCTTTTTAAAGATTGGTAACCAGGGCTCGGCCAAAAAATTACTTAAGATGGAATACGTACACACATATACATACACACATATTGAGGACATTCTTTGATTAAAAAAATTCCCTTAAGCGTAACTCCTCTAGCTAAAAATTTTATTTATACCTGGTGTGCCTTTTTCCCCCTGGAGAATGTGGATTGGTACTGGACTGATTCTGAGCCTTCAAATGATTTTAACAGAAGATTCACATAACTTCTGTTATGTTGATGTAAAAATAATGTTTATTTTAGCCACAAAATGATTATGCTCAGCAGCAAACAACATATCCCAAGCTACAGCATAGCTCATCGATGTAGCTATGTAGCCTGACGTAAAAATATTTTTGCTAGTGTAACCGGTGTATACTACTGGTGTTCTTTTACTAATAATCTAGTTTTATACAGTCGGTTAATCTTGATGTGTTCTGCGTTGTGTTCAGATCAAGAAGGGAGTCAAACCACTGGAGTTGCTGGTTGATCTTTAATGCAGGTTGCTGACAGAGGCCTGCACAAATAGAAATACAAAAAGCCCTTTAACATGCAGCTCTTCCATGCACAGGAGTTGGAATTCGCCTAGCAGATAAGCACATGGAGAAATCCTGTGACTGACTAGTAACAATATCTGCTCTAATATTTACAAAAAAATGTTCTTAACTTGTCAAAAGAAATTTATGTATTAAAACATAAACATTCACTGCTGCATGTGCTTTCAATAATTTTATAAATTTAGAAAAAACATGAACTTAACCAAGAGCAAATAAATTTTCCTACCTCTCCTCAGGCAGCCTAGTGCCAACTGAGTAATGATGTCATAGAGCACTCTCTTAAGGCAACAGTACAGGTAGTAGTGTTTACCAAAAATAAATAAAATAATACAATTCTTAAAATGTAACAAAAAAAAAATTAGGATTCTTCAGGGTTGATCAGGATTTGGTGAAATTTCAAACATTATAAAAATAAATAAAAGCACATTTTCTAAACTTGTTACACTAGACATTGTCAAACTTTGGGAAATTTTAATCATTATCAAACGTTATCAAACACGGCGTTTTGAAGCCAAAAATACCTCAAAAATATACAGAGCCAAGCAGGAGAATCAACCATTTAAAGTTAAAACTCAGTTTCACACAAACACATTTTGCATTTTGTTTGGCTGTTCAAGAAAATTATCTGTTCAAGGTAATTTTCTATTAGCAGCTTTACTAACCTTTTACATTACATGCCCAAGGCACATTAAAGCAACGATTTATTGTGGCTTTTTCTATTCTTTCTCTTTCTTTTTGTAATGTACAAGCAAAATCAGCCAGAACCAAAACACAGCCAAGACCAGAGTTCAGTACACAAAAGTTTATTACTAAATAAGGGTGAAGAGGGGGCTCCACAGGGTGTGGTCACACTGGCAATGGAGGAACCACAGGGGTTGGGAAGTCACCTTGGGGGAGAGGGGGGGAATGAATGGGCAGTGGGGCCACAAGGGCTCAGTGGACAACCAGATGAAAGGGACAAAATCCACAAACCAGAGACTTAGTCGTCGACACAGTCCAGGGTCATGCATGGGAGCTTCTAAGGCAATGTAGCTCCAATAGAGAGAAAAGTGGAGGCAGGGTCAGAGGCAGGCAGGGTTCAGTAACAGGAGGTCAGAATTCTTCAAACAGCAGAGGGAAAAGCCCAAAATCTGTGGTCAGAAAACAGGCAGGATCAGAAAACCGGGAGACTCATTAGAACATGGGACAAGGTTTGAAAGTTGTGACTGTGGTAACAGATGATCTCACACTGAGCAGGTGATGAGCAGCTGTTTAAATAGGGAGCAGCACAGTGTAGTAATCAGCACACTCAAGGTAGAGCTGAGTGTGCAAAAGTGTCATGACACTTTTTCTATCTTTCTTTCTAATATGGCCCTCTCTTCAATTATGAAGAATATAGCACGACTGACCAATCCATCCAACCAGGCGAATTGAATTAGTTTAAACATCATAAGTTTAAAGCCTTAAGATTTTAGCTTAGTTTTTATTTTCAGATGAACCTTTTGTGTTCTTGTTTTAGTTTATATTCCCATTATAAACCAGGAGTGGATCAGATCATTTGTCTTTATGTTGTTAGAAATTAAATCTGCCTTCCTTATTTCACAACTGGATGAGTTATCATCTCGTTTTTAGTGTGGCTAACCTCTTCGTAACCTCAGTGGGATCTCCTCTTGTCCTGTACAAGGGAAATATCCAAAGAACCTCCTCTGTCCTTCACCATGTCCCCCAGTTCTGAGGACTCAGTTTTGGATGACTCTTCATTTCGCAGCGCTCTGGAGGAAACGGAAAATTCTGTGGAGAGGGAGATCCGACTAACATTAGAAAGAGAAGAACAGCACCGAAGGGAGAGAGGAATGATTGCTCAGGACCTGACAGTACCCAGGTAAGGTAAATAAGTTAAGATTGTATGGGCTCATCAAGCCTGTGCAGATTTCTCATTTTTGTTCTTTTTTCTGTGTTCAGTCTATACACCCTAAGGACAGAAGGATCTGTGCCCAGACCTCCAGTCTTCCGTATCCCTACTTTGTCCATCTCTCCATCCCCCTCCTGCTCCTCCTCTCTCCCCCGATCAATGTATCATGAAATGTCAGCCAAAAACGTCATCATTCTTGAACCCGACGCCTCTACCTCCAGCTCCAGGAACTACCTGCTCTCCTCTGCCATCAGTGGCCTCTCTGATTGGTCTCCCAGTCTTGATGTGGCACCGTCAGAAAACCTCATTGTGGTGGAGACCTCCAATTTGATAATTCGCAGTGCTTCTGAATTTTGCCTGAGTTCTGGGCCTCCAACTGTAGAGACACAGGAGAGTACTTTCTCTTCTAATCCATTCTTCAAGTTGCGTTCCATCAGCAGTCAGTCTCTAGTGGAACAAGAGATCAAGATGGTGAGGCAGAGAGAAGAGGAGTGGAGGAGACAAAGGGAGGAACTGTGGCGAAGAAAACAAGAGGAAGCGTGGAGGAGAGGAAGAGAGAGGTATGACACTGTCCTGGTGTCACCAAGCCTAAACGAAAACATCACTTTCAGTAGTATGTAGTGTCTATGTAAAATATATGTATGAAGCAACAGTTTATTTCTATGTAGAACCCACATATTGTTTTCAGATATATTTATTGTTTTTCTTTATTCTTATTTGTATTCTAATTTAATTACTGATTCTAGTGCCAGTGGTTCTAGACAGATCTGTTTCTTCCCCATCATCGCCTTCCAGACCATGGAAAATGGAACGCTCTAATTTGTCTTGTGACCACAAGGTTGGCAGACATGCACACACATGCAAACCATAAACATTAGAGCTTGTATTTATGCTAACTCAACATAGAAGTAAAAAGTAAAACAAAAAATATTTAATGTACATCTGTTTACAAGTCTGATGATTCAAGATATACAGGTGCTGGTCATAAAATTAGAATATAATGAAAAAGTAGATTTATTTCAGTAACTCCATTTAAAAAGTGAAACTTGTATATTATATTCATACATTACATACAAACTCATATATTTCAAATGTTTATTTCGTTTAATTTTGATGATTACAAATGACAACAAATGAAAATCTCAAATTCAGCATATCAGAAAATTAGAAGACCAATAAAAACAAAGGATTTATAGAAATGTTGGCCAACTGAAAAGTATGAACATGAAAAGTATGAGCATGTACAGCACTCAGTATTTAGTTGGGGCTCCTTTGGCCTGTATTACTGCAGCAATGCGGCGTGGCATGGAGTCGATCAGTCTGTGGCACTGCTCAGGTGTTATGATAGCCCAGGTTGCTCTAATAGTGGCTTTTAGCTCTTCTGAATTTTTGGGTCTGGTGTATTGCATCTTCTTCTTCACAATACCCCATAGATTTTCTATGGGGTTAAGGTCAGGAGAGTTTGCTGGCCAATTGAGAACAGGGATACCATGGTCCTTCAACCAGGTACTGGTAGCTTTGGCACTGTGTGCAGGTGCCAAGTCCTGTTGGAAAATGAAATCTGCATCTCCAAAATGTTGGTCAGCAGCAGGAAGCATGAAGTGCTCTAAAACTTCCTGGTATGTGGCTGCGTTGACCCTGGACCTCAGAAAACACAATGGACCAACACTAGCAGATGACATGGCACCCCAAACCATCACTGACTGTGGAAACTTTACACTGGACTTCAAGCAACGTGGATGAAGTGCCTCTCTTCTTTTCCTCCAGACTCTGGGACCTTGATTTCCAAAGGAAATGCAAAATTTACTTTCATCACAGAACATGACTTTGGACCACTCACCAGCAGTCCAGTCCTGTTTCTCTTTAGCCCAGGCAAGACGCTTCTGACGCTGTCTGTGGTTCAAGAGTGGCTTGACACAAGGAATGCGACAGCAGAAACCCATGTCTTTCATACATCTGTGTGTGGTGGTTCTTGAAGCACTCACTCCAGCTGCAGTCCACTCTTTGTGAATCTCCTCCACATTTTTGAATGGGTTTTGTTTCACAATCCTCTCCAGGGTGCGGTTATCTCTCTTGCTTGTACACTTTTTTGACCACATCTTTTCCTTCCCTTCGCCTCTCTATTAATGTGCTTGGACACAGAGCTCTGTGAACAGCCAGCCTCTTTAGCGATGACCTTTTGTGTCTTTCCCTCCTTGTGCAAGGTGTCGATGGTCGTCTTTTGGACAACTGTCAAGTCAGCAGTCTTCCCCATGATTGTGTAGCCTATAGAACTAGACTGAAAGACCATTTAAAGGCCTTTGCACGTGGTTTGAGTTAATTAGCTGATTAGAGTGTGGTACCAGGTGCCATCAATTTTGAACCTTTTCACAAGATTCTAATTTTCTGAAATGCTGAATTTGAGATTTTCATTTGTTGTCATTTGTAATCATCAAAATTAAACTAAATAAACATTTGAAATATATGAGTTTGTATGTAATGTATGAATATAATATACAAGTTTCACTTTTTAAATGGAATTACTGAAATAAATCTACTTTTTCATTATATTCTAATTTTATGACCAGCACCTGTACAATCTGATCACTACTCTCTAGGGCAGACATGGGCAAACTACTGCCCCCGGGCCACATACGGCCCGTTAAGATTTTTAATCCGGCCCGCCGAACTTGTCCAAATTATCATAAAATTCATGATTGTGTAAAAACCGCATTTTTTACACAATCTCCCTTTCCCCTGCAATACCCCAGTTTCCCCGATAAATGGCGCACTAGTCTACTCTAGACACGTTTATCTATGTTGGAGTAAGTGTCCAGCTGCCATTCCCCCCCCTTCGATAAAAATGAGCGGACCAAAGAAAAGAAAAGTGGACACTGAATGCCGAGTGTTTAAAAAAAGAGTGGACAGAAAAATATTTTTTTGCTGAAGTCCGATCAACGGCGGTATGTCTGATATGCCAAGAAACGGTTGCAGTTTTTAAGGAGTACAATATCAGCCGTCACTTTTCCACAAAACATGCTAACTACGCAAGCAAGCAATCAACACAAGAACGCGTCGTTACTGTTCAGAGGTCGGTAGCTAATTTAAAGACTCAGCAGAATTTTTTTCACCGACAAACTGCGATTCAAGAGTCGAGTACCAAGGCAAGTTTTTCAAGTTAGCAAAGGCTAGCAAGCCTTTCTCTGAAGGCGAGTTTTTGAAAGGATGCATGTTAGAGACAGCAGATCTCTTGTGTCCTGAAAGCAAAGGCAAGTTTGAAAAAATCAGCCTGTCACGCAGGACAGTGACTCGCCATGTGGAGCTGATTGAGGAAGATGTAGTCAGCGAGTTAAACAAAAAGGCAGAGTTTTTTAATTCATATTCACTAGCACTGGACATAAAAGACTCAGCTCCTAATTTTTGTCCGAGGCATAAATGACAGTTTTGAGATTACGGAAGAACTTTTGAGCATGGAGTCGCTGAAGGGGAAAACGCGTGGAGAGGACCTGTATGAACAGGTGTCTGCTGTTATCGAGAGAATGAAGTTGCCTTGGAGTAAACTTGTCGGTGTCACCACGGATGGATCACCAAATTTAACTGGAAAAAACGTCGGGCTGCTGAAAAGAATTCAAGATAAAGTGAAAGAAGAAAACCCTCAGCAGGATGTTATTTTTCTTCACTGCATCGTTCATCAAGAATCTCTGTGCAAGTCTGTATTACAGCTTAATCATGTTGTCGATCCAATTGTAAAACTTGTTAACTTCATACGAGCAAAGGGGCTGAATCACCGTCAGTTCATAACATTTCTAGAGGAAACTGATGCGGATCACCAGGACTTACTCTACCACTCTGTGTCCGGTGGTTAAGTTTGGGAAAAGTGTGTAAACGAGTTTGGGAGCTCAAAGAGGAGATTCTTTAATTTTTGGAGCTCATGGGGAAATCTGATGAATTCCCTGAGCTGAGAGATGAGGACTGGCTTTGTGACTTTGCATTTACTGTGGACATATTGTCACACATGAATGAGCTGAATGTTAAGCTGCAATGTTAAGGTACATGTCATGATCAGTTTGTTCATGACATGTACACAAATGTGAGAGCCTTCAAATCCAAGCTGGCTTTATTCGCCAGGCAAATGTCAAACAAATCTTTCACTCATTTTCCTACACTGGCCATGCAGAAGCCCACCCAAAACGTGAAGAAATATTGCAAATCACTGCAAGACATGCACAGAGAATTCTGCCGTCGGTTCACAGATTTTGAAAATATTGACAACTCACTTCAGCTGGTGTCCTGTCCCCTGTTACAAGACCCTGAAACGGCACTTTATGAGCTCCAATTGGAGCTGATCGATCTTCAGTCTGACTCCATCTCAAAAGAAAATTTCAAGTCTCTTAAACTGAATGACTTTTATGCTTCAATTAATGAAGCCATGTTTCCAAACCTCCGGAGGATTGCCCAGAAGACCATTGTTTGGTTCTACCCATGTCTGTGAGCAAACCTTCAGTGTCATGAACATCAACAAAGCCCGTCACAGATCCCAGTTAACTGACCAACACCTCAGATCTATTTTGAGAATTGCCACAACAAAAATAACCCCAGACTTTGATGCGCTGGCAAAAAAAGGAGAACAACATTGTTCCCACTGAAATGTGTGTTTGCATTTAATTTCCATTGTGATTACAATGACTTGTTTTTTGTAACATAAATGCTTTTTGTATTTACTTGAGTTGTCTTTGTTTGATATTAAAATGTGTTTCTGATTTTAAACATCACTGTGTTATAAAAAAATTAGCAACTTGTGCATTTATGTACAGCAACAGTACAGTAGCTTAATTAACATGCTGCACATTGCTCTCAATTCATAGACCCTTTTCTTGCTGGGCAATCATATGTTTTGAATGTTGACAGATTCCATTGATCTTTTTCCACTAAATGTTGATTTTATTAAATTTGCATCTTTATTTGTGTCTTTTTTTTGTAAATTTTAACCCCCAGGTTTGATAAATTACTTTGTGTGTCCAAATGGTCCTGGTCCGGCCCCTCTGTCAAATTTTAGAACCTATTCTGGCCCGCAAGTCAAAAAGTTTGCCCACCCATGCTCTAGGGCCATGTAGAGACCTTAGTCTCCAATTCAAAGTTAAAACGAAGCACATTGAACAAGATCTTATAACATCGTACAACAACATTGCAACAACCCATATTAATCAAAAATCTAATATTTGTTTGGATCATACTGCATCGACGTCATCATGTGGGAGCAAATATAGTCTGTTTCTGCTGCTGACAGTGCGTGAGGACTGTCAGCAGCAGTCAGCTGCCAACAACAGCAGTCCGCTGTCTGCTCTGGTCTGGTTTTAAACAAACCATAGGAGAGAAGGCCACTGGTTACGAAGTATGTGATGAAATAAGCAAATTTGCTGATTTTTACTCAATAATACCTAATAATAATCAGTATAATATCTGACTGTTTACCCTCCAAAGCAACCTGGATGCAGACTGCTTTAAAGACCAAACTCTAATTGTTTAACTCTACATAATTTTTTGATGTTGGCACCTCTGAGAGATCTAGAATTGTAAGACTGAGTGATACAAGGCAAAGAAAACTCAGTAGCTGCTGTAGACCCCCCCAGAGGAGGAGCCTCCTGAATGTCTGTTTGCTATGTGATGGTTACATAAACCATTGTAAGTGGTTGATATGTAACACAGACCATAGATCTAAAACTTTAGCATTTGATTGAGAATGCAAATGCTACTAATTTCATTTAATACATTCAGCAGATAAAATAAAAATAAAAAGTACCACTATTGCGAGGATAATTACAAAAATAAATAAAACAATTTTTCTAACATCAACATTAGATGTATGTTTTTATTCACAAACCAGTATATGTTGGAAAAACTATATTTTCTTGCCCATAATCCAATAGTTAGACGGTGCAGTTCTGTCCCCTCATCATTACCATGGGCCTGGTGTCTTAACCAGGACCACTTTGGGGCACTGATATACGTTATGAATAGTAACCTCCAGGGGTCTCATTCATAAAACATTGTATAGGATCTATATGAAAAGTGAACATTTGCCCCAAAACTGAGATTTGATTGTCTCAGACTTTGACACATTTTATGTGTTAATCTGGAGCCCACATTAACACATAAAATGTGTTAATGTGGTTATCTGCCAGGGAGAGGAAGGTGATGGTGAGAAAACTTTGTTCAGATGTTGTGCGGACTTTGATTAAAGATTTAATTAGGTTTACGGCCATTTTTTTTTATTTGAGTGGTCCTTATGTACAGTGGTACATAAGGACCATAGTGAGCTATGGTCCTTATGTACCACTGTACATAAGGACCACAATGGCTCACCAGTGGTAGCATAAATAACACTGCTGTACTGCTTAGGATAAAGTTGATCTGTAATAAAGGTTTGACTTTGGAATGAACTTAAATGTCTGAGAGGACTCATGATGCAGTGTGGCTTCAATTCCCCATTTTAGTGTCTGTTTCCCACATTCTCCAAAACCAGTGCCCACAAAGATTTTTTATAGATCACAAGCTTTGTGTGGAAAATGACCTACGCCAATGTCAGATCCCATTTCTGTTTAGACATGTTTATAAACGATATTCCTGATGATTGACTATGATCAATATTAAAATAAAATGTGACTGTGATGTCACAGCAAATTCAACATATCCAGTTCTGTTGCAGAACACTGTGGATATACAACCTTCACCTTAACTATAGAAATGAGAGAAAAGTCAGAAATAGCAAACATACTTGGATGTGGCATGACTTTGTGTTGTGAAAATCTCTTTATGTTTAAAAATTATTACATATATATATATATATATATATATATATATACTGTATATATACTGTATATATATATATAAATAAATAATCAAACACACTTTACAGGAATCAAGTAAAATTACAAACAAAGCACAAAATCAATTTTAAAAAAAGTAACACTTAAATCCATAGCCCTGTTTTACCCTTTCCTACCTAGAAGGGTAAAAACAGGACAATTCATACATCAGAAGCTGTTGATTTGTTTTGAGAAATTATTTGAATGTGGATAGATGTGTTCAGTCACAAATGCTTTGGGCAGAGAGTTCCCAAAGGTGGGTGCAGCAAGAGAGAAGGAAATCTATCACCCTTGGTCCAGTGCTTGGTCCTATGTGAAGGAGACAGGCGGTTGAAAAACAAAAATAATCCTATATCAGTTCATCTGTTTCTTGTGCATTCTGCTCTGCGTTATCAAACTCCCAGTCGGTCATGGCAGATGGCTGCTTGTATTGAGACAGTGTCTGCTTGAATTTTTTTTCCTGTTTAAAGGGACTTTTTCCTCTCCACTGTCACATATATGCTTGGTATGAGGGATTGCTGTGAAGTCAATGAAAATGCATATGATTGTCGCTAAGTGCTTGTCCAGGAGGAGTGAATGTTGCAAGTCAATGACTTGATGCAATGTCCTGGGTTTTCTTAGCTTCTAAGTTTCTTTTTAAGACTTTTAAATCAACTTTTTTATCTACTGTGTTCAAGCATCTAAATAGGATTATTTTGGTAAATAGGATTATTTTGAATGTATGTGTGATTGAATTGAAATTACATTTTAGCAAAGTGTTTTAAGATTACATTTGTTGTGAATTGATTGTATATATTTAAATTGAATTGAATTGATTGGCATTAGAGGAGTTGAGGCCGCAGGAATAAGTGTGACGGTGGAGCATGTTGGTGATGTTTATGGGTAAGATGGCTGGATGTGGTGAGAGACAGGGAGCTTCTGGGTGATGTGGTCATGGAAGGGTGTGTGATTGAGCAGCAGAATTTTTATGTGCTGGAGTTTATTGAAGACTTGACAATCAAATGGTTCTCCATCAAGTGAACCACAATCAAGTGGTTATATATATTACTTATTTGAATTTTAGAATGATTGAGTAATAAATCAGAATTAAATCAGAAAAATTCTTGGGTTCAACTGCTGGAGGGTTGTAAAAACACACTGACAACAAAATGGTGCAAAACTAGTGAAATGTATCGATATTTACAATATATACAGACAAGTTATTCAAAATTGTTCATTAAATCAAAAATATTGTTTCCTTTAACCAAGAAATTTGACCAGTTCAGTTCCTTGATGGAAGTGAGAGAATTTTTTGATAAAAAAAAAAAAGAAAAGGAAGGATCCAGTTCAGTTCAGTGCGGTTCAGTCCAGGGTGAAGATGAAGGTTTGGCTGTGGTGTGAATGTCTTCTACCAGATGGGAAGGAGTTGACGGGATGTGATGTTTCTTTTGATTTGTTGTATTGGTTAGCACACCAGTCTGGTACATATGGCAACAGACAATCTGGAACTGAACCTGGATCTGGAAACGAGATCCTGCAATGGGAAACTGGCCTGTGTAAAAACAGGCCTGATTGATCAATCTGGGTTTTTTTCCATAAAAAATCATACACGTACATGTTTTCCTTATCACTGTAGTGAAATGAGTTTATATTATAACTCACTCATGCAAGTACTCATTCATTTCCTTTTAACATACAGTGGATAGTGATTTACGTTCAAAATATTTTTACTTTAAATGCTTTATCCAGGTGAATAAACATACTCAGATCAGTTTACACTGACCGAGCCCAACAATAGCCAGGAGCTTGTGCTAGCATGCTAGCTCGTGATTGATAGAACATCTTGATCCACAATCATGTATCTGAAGGTTAAGACGCATATGAGTAACAGACAGCACTATAGACATTTGCTAAAGGCTTACGATCAGCTAGAAGCCTACCTGCTGCCTATTAAGACACTGATGTAACAGCACCAGGTGACAACCACGCAAGAACAAATACAGAATGGCATTAGTTCTTGTTTGGTTAATTTTTGTGCTAAAGAAATTTAGGAAAATAGGATTTATATTTATATAATTCTTTAAATAAAAATAAATAAAAGTGAATCTAACAAAAATTATCCTGTTTACATAAGGGATTGGTGACAAATGATGTCAACTTGTCAGCTGAGTTTGAAGAACTTTAAGGGCAACCATAATTTTATCTCAGTAAGACAGCTGGCCAGGATGGAGTGAGATGCAGTGTGAGTGTTTTACACAGACCAACCACAGAAATGCTGAATGGATTCCAAAAAATATTTTAAATTTATTACAGAATATTACAAAATTCTAACAAAAAATCCAAAAATAATTCAAAAAATTATGAATTGGGCCCAACAATCCATAATTTATGGGTCAACATAGCAAATTACAACTCAGGTAGTAACACAAAGAACTCAAGCACAAAATTGACCAAACAAGACATGAAGGGAACTGCATGTCTGATCAGATCAGGCTGATCAGACCACTGCTGACACACAAGGGGGTAATTAAATATACAAGAACTTACATATATACTGGTTAACACAATATAACATTTTTAAATGAAATAAATACTACTAGAACTGGACTAACTGCCAAAAAGAAGAAACATTAAAGAAATAGTAAAATTAAACTAAAGAAAACTAAATTTCTCCTTCCCCTGGCAAACAAATGGAATTACCTGCTGAGGAGGTTTGCCAGCCATATAAGGACAGCAATCAGCGGGAGCTCTTCAATGCACCACTCCAGCAGCAGCTCCAAAGGAAACTGGTAACTCAAAACAAGAAGAAATTAAGTTACCATTCACATCTCGGTGTGACTGTAGAGGCAGCTGTCACATGCAGTTTGATAGATTTGGTGGAGATGTAGAGCTGGACATCGTTGTCGTGAATGATGGAACTCATCGTCGTGGATGATGGAACTTAGGGCTATCTTTTACAAGACCAAGAGTAGAGGACCAAACACAAAACCCTGGGGAACACCTTGGGAGGAGATGCAAATATTGATGCAGATGAATTGTTGCCTGTTTGAGAGATATGAATGTAACCAGGAGAGGCTTGAATTTCCTACCTCCTCAGCATGTTAGTGTTCTGCAGAGGTCTTCAAAATGCTCCATCATTTGATTCAGGTGTGTTTCTGCATAGACATATTGAAAAGATGCTGGCCTGGAGTTGAAGACCCCTGCAATAGGATCACATTTATCCATTCCCACTCACAAATACATTGGAGAGACAGACAACCACATAATCCAACATAAAAAAAATCCTAATCTATTTTTAACAGTCTTCTTCAAACTAACAAGAGTTCATATGATATATTGTATAACTTGACTCCTTATTTGTTATAAGATTTTTCTGTTAAGTAACTGATTTTTTTTCTCTCATTCATTTGTTCATTTGTTGGACTGTATTGTGAACTTTCTGATTTGTTAATCAATTGGACTGATTATATTTATCAGTTTGTTCATGGTTTTTCTCATTTTCTACCTGTTACACCTTCATTCTTTATTCAATCATGCTCCTCGCTCCGTCCATTCGTTCATCCATCCATCCGTCCGTTCGTCCGTCCGTCCATTGATACATTAATCTTTGCTTCAGTGGTTTAGCTGAATTTCCCCCTCCTTCCAGTTCCCCCTTTCCCTGTTTTCAGTTCTACGTCGTCAGCATCATGGCACAGCAGTGGGAGGCCTCGCTCTTAGCCAATCAGGAGTAAGTGGAAAGAGTTTTTAACTGTTGGCTTTTTTAAAGCCATGATGGAATCCTACATTGATTTTCTTTGTTGCACCCATTGGGGCAAAATAATCTTGCCTGCCAGTGGCAATTTTTGATTTCAGTATTTGTCAAATGCCAATATTTGTTAAAACCCAATATGAGTAAAATGTCTGTTTGTTGCTAAAAAGCACAAGGTCAGAGGAATGTATGGTGGCTTCCAGTAAGATTTGTTTAAAAGAATATGGAAAATGTACTTGGTTTTGCTTTCCCTAAAGACTGTTAAAAAGTGCTTGTAACATTGTGTTTTACTGGATCACAGCAAATATGAAAACTGTGCAAAATTTCTGCTGATGTGTAGATTTTTTAAAACATTAATGTCAAAACAAATTAAAATAATTTAACGGAACATTGAAAGAATTTGAAATTTGTACCAAGATCATACATGTATGTAGCTTAAAAATAAAATGTTTTAAAACTAAATTTCTGAAGTCATGTATTTCCCTTTGTTTATGTTTTTAAAAATTACTAAAAAAGTCACTAACTAAATAAACAATCCATCCATCCATCCATCCATTTTCTTCCACTTATCCGGGATCAGGTCGCGGGGGCAGCAGCTTCAGAAGGGAGGCCCAGACTTCCCTCTCCCCAGCCACTTCTTCCAGCTCCTCCGGGGGAACCCCAAGGCGTTCCCAGGCCAGCCGAGAGACATAGTCCCTCCAGCGTGTCCTGGGTCTTCCTCGGGGCCTCCTCCCGGTGGGACGTGCCAGGAACACCTCACCAGGGAGGCGTCCAGGAGGCATCCTGACCAGATGCCCGAGCCACCTCAACTGGCTCCTCTCGACGTGGAGGAGCAGCGGCTCTACTTTGAGTCCCTCCCGGATGACCGAGCTTCTCACCCTATCTCTAAGGGAGAGCCCGGCCACCCTGCGGAGGAAACCCATTTCGGCCGCTTGTATCCGTGATCTCGTTCTTTCGGTCATGACCCAAAGCTCATGACCATAGATGAGGGTGGGAACGTAGATCGACCGGTAAATCGAGAGCTTCGCCTTTTGACTCAGCTCTCTCTTCACCACGACGGACCGGTACAGCGCCCGCTTCACGGCAGACGCCGCCCCAATCCGCCTGTCGATCTCCCGCTCCCTTCTTCCCTCATTCGTGAACAAGATCCCCAGATACTTAAACTCCTCCACTTGAGGCAGGACGACCCCCCTGACCCGGAGAAGGCACTCTACCCTTTTCCGGCTCAAGACCATGGCCTCGGATTTGGAGGCACTGAGCCTCATCCCGGCCGCTTCACACTCGGCCGCGAACCGTTTCAGCGAGAGCCGCAGATCACGATCTGATGAAGCCATCAGGACCACATCATCCGCAAAAAGCAGAGATGCGATCCTAAGGCCACCAAAACGGATCCCCTCAACACCTCGGCTGCGCCTAGAAATTCTGTCCATGAAAGTAATGAACAGAATCGGTGACAAAGGGCAGCCTTGGCGGAGTCCAACTCTCACCGGAAACGAGCCCGACTTACTGCCGGCAATGCGGACCAGACTCTGACACCGGTCATACAGGGACCTTACAGCCCGTATCAAAGGGCCCGGTACCCCATACTCCCGGAGAACCCCCCACAAGGCCCCCCGAGGGACACGGTCGAACGCCTTCTCCAAGTCCACAAAACACATGTAGACTGGTTGGGCGAACTCCCATGCACCCTCCAGGACCCTGCTGAGGGTATAGAGCTGGTCCAGTGTTCCACGACCAGGACGAAAACCACACTGCTCTTCCTGAATCCGAGGTTCGACTATCCGACGGACCCTCCTCTCCAGGACCCCTGAATAGACCTTTCCAGGGAGGCTTAAGAGTGTGACCCCTCTGTAATTGGAGCACACCCTCCGGTCCCCCTTTTTAAACAGGGGGACCACCACCCCGGTCTGCCAATCCAGAGGAACTGCCCCCGATGTCCATGCGATATTGCAGAGTCGCGTGAGCCAACACAACCCTACAACATCCAGAGCCTTAAGGAACTCCGGGCGGATCTCATCCACCCCCGGGGCCCTGCCACCGAGTAGTTTTTTGACCACCTCGGCGACTTCGTCCCCAGAGATTGGAGAGCCCAACCCAGGGTCCACAGGCTCAGCTTCTTCAACAGAAGGCATGTTGGTGGGATTGAGGAGGTCTTCGAAGTATTCCGCCCACCGACCCACAACATCCCCAGTCGAGGTCAGCAGCACACCATCCCCACTGTAAACAGTGTTGGTGCTGCACTGCTTCCCCCTCCTGAGACGCCGGATGGTGGACCAGAATCGCCTCGAAGCCGTGCGGAAGTCTTTCTCCATGGCCTCGCCAAACTCCTCCCACGCCCGAGTTTTGGCCTCAGCGACCACCCGAGCCGCATGCCGCTTCGCCCGCCGGTACCCATCAGCTGCTTCTGGAGTCCCACAGGCCAAAAAGACCCCATAGGACTCCTTCTTCAGCTTGACAGCATCCCTCACCGAAGGTGTCCACCAACGGGTTCGGGGGTTGCCGCCACGACAGGCACCAACGACCTTGCAGCCACAGCTCCGATAAGCCGCCTCAGCCATGGAGGCACGGAACATGGTCCACTCAGACTCCATGTTCCCCACCTCCCCCGGAACGTGTTCGAAGTTCTGCCGGAGGTGGGAGTTGAAGCTCCGTCTCACAGGGGACTCCGCCAGACGTTCCCAGCAGACCCTCACTACACGTTTGGGCCTGCCAGGTCTGACCGGCTTCCTCCCCCACCACCGGAGCCAACTCACCACCAGGTAGTGGTCAGTGGACAGCTCCGCCCCTCTCTTCACCCGAGTGTCCAAGACATACGGCCGCAGATCCGATGAAACGACGACAAAATCGATCATCGAACTGCGGCCTAGGGTGTCCTGGTGCCAAGTGCACGTATGGACACCCTTATGCTTGAACATGGTGTTCGTGATGGACAGACCGTGACGAGCACAGAAGTCCAACAACAGAACACCACTCGAGTTCAGATCAGGGGGGCCGTTCCTCCCAACCACGCCCCTCCAGGTCTCACTGTCATTGCCCACGTGAGCGTTGAAGTCCCCCAGCAGAACAAGGGAGTCCCCAGGAGGGGCACTCTCCAGTACCCCCTCTAAGGACTCCAAGAAGGGTGGGTAATCTGAACTGTTGTTCGGCCCGTAAGCACAGACAACAGTCAGAACCCGTCCCCCCACCCGTAGGCGGAGGGAGGCTACCCTCTCGTTCACCGGGGTAAACCCCAACGTGCAGGCGCCAAGATGGGGGGCAACAAGTATACCCACTCCTGCCCGGCGCCTCTCGCCGTGGGCAACTCCAGAGTGGAAGTATGTCCAGCCCCTCTCAAGGAGACTGGTTCCGGAACCAGAGCCATGCGTCGAGGTGAGGCCGACTATTTCTAGCCGAAACCTCTCAGCCTCGCACACTACCTCCGGCTCCTTCCCCACCAGAGAGGTGACGTTCCACGTCCCAAGAGCCAGCTTCTGCAGCCGGCCACCGCCCGTAACACATTGCACCCGACCCCTTTGGCCCCTCCGACAGGTGGTGAGCCCATTGGAAGGGGAATCCACGTCTCCTCTTCGGGCTGAGCCCGGCCGGGCTCCGTGGTTAAAAGCCCGGCCACCAGGCGCTCGCCATCGTGCCCCACCTCCAGGCCTGGCTCCAGAGTGGGACCCCGGTGACCCGCGTCCGGGCAAGGGAACGCGAGATTCAAAGTTCGTTTCCATCATAAGGGTCTTCAGGCTGCGCTTTGTCTGGTTCCTCACCTAGGACCTGTCTGCCTTGGGTGACCCTACCAGGGGCATAAAGCCCCAGACAGCATAGCTCCCAGGATCATTGGGACACACAAACCCCTCCACCACGATAAGGTGGCAGCCCAAGGAGGGGTCTAAATAAACAAGTTTAATATATTTACTTATTTACTTAGGTTTTTTTTAATTGTCTGACTTTTAAGTTGTTTTCTTTTTTTACTTTATTTAGCACAAGGGTTATACTGATTAGTTCAGAATATGGCATGTTAAACATTAAAAAGAGGGCAGAAAATATAGAAACTTCAAAAAGGTATCCTGATTGGAATCTTTGTCAAATACAAATACACACCTTTTTCAAATACACACAAGGTTATTGGATTCTTAAAAACTGCAAACTGGTTTTGCTCAAATATGAACTTCATGCTGATAAAACTTATGCCAATTTTTCAAGTCACATGACAGAAGATGTTGGAAAATATGATATAACAGGTTATTTGGTTGATTAAAAATCTCCTCTTCTGTTAAAGCAAACATATATTTCAACAATAAGCCCAAAAATTTCATTAACATGCATGAAAAAAACAAAAGTTTGTGCTGTGTGAATTAGTCTCTTCATATGATTTATAATGTGATAGCACTTGTTAACAGATTTAAGATTTTTGAAGAATAGAATAGATTTTTTGAGAATAGAAATTATGTAAAAATAAAACTTCTTAGAAAAAGTAAGTAATTATTACTTACCTCCAAAACTGTGTTCTCAGAGGGATCGATCTAGAGTGGACGGCCTAATCAGCTGCTTAATTTGCTTCTGCCTGTGTGCCTATACATTTCTCTACTGGTATTGGCTATAAACTGTATAACTTCAAATATTCAACATTATGCTACCTTATGTATTTCTTCTATTTAATTGTCACAAACCCTTACGTAGCCTGTGTTCTGGATTATATAACTTGTCCATCATGTATTTACTGTAACATGATTTAGAACATGATTTACTGTAATACAATTTTCAGTTGTTACTGTAGTAGCCTTTACGGTAACACTTTATTTGAAGGGGGTGAATAAGACTGTCATGACACTGTCATAAACATCAAGACGTCCTCATGAATATTTATGACTATTGTCATACAGTGTCATTTTACCAAATGACACTGTATGACAGTGTCATGACACTGTATGACAGTGTCATGACACTTTTAATACAAAGTTGACATTATTCAAAATGTCTTCTTTATGACAACTTGACATTAATCTGGACAAAATGTCTTCGTTATGACAACTTGTCATTAAACTAGACAAAATTGTCTTTGTTATGACAACTTGTCATTAACCAAGAAATCATGATCTAACATAAATTTGTCATAATAGTAGGCATAATGATTTAATTATTACACTAGCAAAAGCTTTAACAAAACAATGATTAATATTTCCACTCCCTGAAATAAAGCAAAACAAGTAGGACAAGCAATAAAGATTTCATTAAGCTTTATTACATTGTCAAATGATTTAATAACAGACTCATTAACAATTTCTTTTACATCAACTAAAGTTAGATAGCACTAGCAGATAGCACTAGTTTCATAACTAGTGCTTTCATAATATTACTTATAACTTTCATAATACTAATGACACTGTAATAACACTTAATGACATATTCATATATGTCATTAAGTGTTATTACAGTGTCATTAATATTATTTCTTACCTCAGTGGAACAAGTAGCAAGTTATGAAAATGTCATTGTCATTACAGTGTCCTAAGCAAAGTGAAACAAGTAACAGTTATGACAAAGTCATTAACTGTCATTACATTGTCACTAATATTTACTTTTACCGTAAGTAAAGTGAAACAAGTAACAACATTTAGGACAAAGTCATTAAGTGTCATTACAGTGTCATTAATATGAACTTTTACCTCAAGTAAATTGAAACTAGTAGCAACAATTATAAAGATGTAATTTAGTATGACAGTGTCAAATGCTACGCCAACAGAGTCATTGATATTAAGTCTTACCTCAAATGAAGTGAAACATACTGGACTAACTTATAAGTTAGTCCAGTATTAATCATACACGTTCATCATACATGTTCTACGCTTATAAGTGTAGAACAAACCCTTTGTACATTGGAATAAAACAAAAGATAACTTGTTCTAAGATAACAGAGGGTTTAACGTCTGGTCAGTATATTGTTACTCTGAAATACTGATTGAAAAACTAAAACAGAATTACTTATTCTTTAACTTAAGAAAACAGATTCTTTCAACAGTAACATTTTTTGCTTTGATTATGTCAGCCATCTCCTTTGTAATAGTCTTCCTGTAATGCTCTGAAAACAGGAGATCTTCTTGTCATTTGCTGGAAGCAGGTCTTTGAAGGTGTCCAGAAATGCTCAGAAATTACAGCTGTTCTTGCAATAGTTAATCATGGTGAAAGCCTTTTCATGAATTCAAACTTGGTGAATCTCTTCTGGACATTCTCATTGTCAGTGATGTCTTAATTCATTGTGGTCACTTAAAAAAAGACAATGTCATCATATTCCAGCATTTATTTAAACACCATTCCAAAAATGTAAATGGACTGAATTTATATAGTGCTTTATCTAGAGTGTAAAGCGCTTTGAGTGGTCAAAAATGATGTGTGGGTGAATGTGGCTCTAGCCACATTCACCCACACATTTTTATACACCGATACACAGCTTGGTAGGCAATTTGGGGTTAGGTGCCTTGCCAGGGGCACGTTGACAGCTAAATTGTTTAGTTAAACGGCCCTAAACCGTTTCCCATTCATTTCCAATGGTAGTCCTAAACCACTACGGACGCAATATATTTTTGACCACTACACCATGGTGGCACTGTTCAATCTTATGTCCGGGAGTGACATAGACATAATATAAGAGCAGACCCCGCATTGGCTGCTCCGGCGCGGGAAATACGGCGGCCATCTTGAAGCGTTAGTCCCTCCTACTTTGCCAATCAAAACAACAGGGATATTGTTGTTCGGATCTATGGATGGATGTATGGATCTATCTATGGATGTGAGGCTCCACAAACAACATTTCACAAGTAAGATGGACATATTATTGTGTATATTTTGTGATTAGAATATTACTTTACTGTATTTATGTCCACCGTCGAGATACCAGCTAATATTAGCTACAGCGCTTGGTGTAATACGGGGTTCAGCCCCGATATGAAGGCTAACTGAGATTCTGTAAATTTAAAAAAATTAATTATTCTCTAACATTAACTTAGATTATCTGAAACAAGAGCCTATATTAGAAATGAAACCATGTAACATATGTAGTGATACAATAATTTCACGATACGATACGATATTCTGGTCAAGATACGATATGTATCAAGATATTTGAGCGATACGATTCAATACGATTCTTGCGATTTTTTTTCGGTTTTCTGAAAGATTTTAGAAGGACAGTGGTTTTAGTGACATTTTGTGAATTTGAATTTAGTTAACTGAAAACTGATTAAAAGCACCAACTACACAATACCTAACTCTGATTGGACAATCTAACAGTCTGCAGCTGGACAAAAGGAATAAAAGATGCAGTGAGAGAATTAGTTTCTGTCATTTAATTCATATGGATTTGACATAAAACTCAAAAGTTTAAATGGTAATCCAGGAGCAGAGTGGAGATATTAGCCTCTGTAGACTCTCAATATGCAAATGATGCACTTATGTTTTATTCTTTTGGACACTTTGGCTGCATTTTGGAGTAAAAATGCAGCCACAAATGCAGTCTTTACGACTATGGGGAAAAAGGCTTTTCTACCTTGGCTCCCGCAGTAAGCCGTGGCTGTAAGCTGTTTACTACTAACTGCTAAAGTAGTGGCTCCGCATCACCCCGCTACGCAGCGCCGCTTGGATCTCTGAGTATCTCCTCTCAGATGCCAGGATCTCATCGTTCTCTCAGTCTCTGAGACTCTTTGTCTGATGCTGATTATAATGATCGATCAGCCATTGTTGTCATGGAAATCCTCACTGCGCAGCGCGGATTCCGGCTGCAGGTTTTTCCTCTTCCTGCTCCAAACACAGCGCCGCTGCTGCTGCGCACCGCTTCGGATGTTATCAACCCATGTTCATTCTTCAGGTAATCCTTAATATACAGAACAGAAACCGCTAAGCTAAAAACTAATGACGAAGTGAAGCTACCAGTAGAAATTAGCATTCATTTTGCGATCTCATTTCTTTTGCAGCTGCTCCTTTCCGCTCCTCATTTCCGCTTCTCTTTCACGGTTACTTTTCATTTCATTTCATTACTTCCGCAACTTTCCTTCGTTTCTCTGCAACAAAATACAACCCATCGTTATTTATTGAAGATTTTACATTTACAAAAACACAGCAATCTAATGTTTCGTTTCGTTTTGTATGTTTAGAAGCTCATTCCCTCTCACGTAATCGGAAAAGTCGGGGAATGGTGGCGCTTTTGACATTTCTCTGACATTCGGAAAAATATAGTTTACTAATTTTAGCATAACTCCGGTTATACTTGGCCTATTAACACAATTTAAAAAGTGTAGTTTATAATGTGCACTTTAAGCTCAAGTTGAAAGTGAGACTGAGGGAGGTGGAGTCTTGCTGCTACGCAGCTAGACGTTAATAAGAGCTATAAGGCCATAGCCTTATATGACCCCTATGGTTTAAAAAAATCGATACTCGCGGATGAAAAATCGATACTTTCCGAGCGCGGAAAATATCGATATATATAGCTGAATCGATTTTTTTTATACAGCTCTAGTAACATATTATTGAACTTTTGTGTTATGACATTCACCAGCAAAGTTTACACAGGTGGTAAAGACTATTATTCATATGTAATTTTTTCACTAGTAAGATACATCCCAAATCTTCTTCTTTTTGAAAGATTCATAAAGTCACGATGTGAGGAAGAAGCGGGAGAATCTATGAAGAGAGACAGATTCACTGCAGCAGGATGAATCTCACATCGGATTTCGGACTCAATCTCTGAAGCTAGAACTCGTCGGCTGAAAAAAATAAATAAATAAAAGAAAAAAAAAATATATATATATATATACAGTATATATATATATATATATATATATATATATATATATATATATATATATATATATATAGACATGTATCCAATATATATTATTCAATATTAATCATTATTTATTTGTGTTTGTATAGTTATTTAAATATGTATTATTATAATAAATTATACACACAGCCGTTCACAATAAATTATTCATGGCTGTGTGCTTTGTAATATGCTTATCATACATCAATATCAGAATATTCCATATCCCTTTTATATTATTATAGCCACTAATCATATTTAAATATGCTGAACTGTGTATTAAAAACATACTTAAATAATACAATTGTTTATAAATGTAGCTTTGATATATGTTTGAATATAGTTCCCAGTAACAAAAAAGCGTGTCATGATCGATTAAATGCGCTGATACCTCATTTTGCCTGCTAAACACATAACGCTGAGTGGAGTGGTGGTTCAATGGACCTTACCCCAGCCCGATCTTTTCATTGGCTAATGCCCATTTGACGTCACAGCGCAGCTATCAGTGGGTTACTGTCTCACAAACTCAAACTAATGTACATTGTGGAGTATCGGACCGACAGAAAGTTTTTGCGTCAGGACTCTAAAACAATGGTTCTCCGTCAGTGGGGAATCTGTACAGGTGATGTCAGGTATCCTGATGATGTTTGTGGAACTAAAATTCACAGATTTCCAAAATCTGAAACGGAAAACCTTGCTTGGATTAAACTTTTTCACGACCGCGTTTGCAGATAGCATCGTAGAATCAAGAGAACAAAGGATTGTCTGCTGGCGTAAGTATTATTACTTTGCTTTCTTTGTGTTTAGTGAATGAAAGAAAATAGTCACTAATAAACACATCCATTATGAAAACCTTTCAGCCAAGTACAGCATAATGGCAGCACCGATACAACTTCTACACCTTGAAGTCTGTCTGTTACAGCCTTATGTTAGCTGAACAGATCAATATGCAGTGTGTACCGTATCTGACATACATTAAAGATTTTATTTCACCTGAAAAGGCTTTTTACTAAATCATGTTAGCCATGCTAATCGTGTTAGCCAACGAGTACCGAGTGCTAACATGCTGCTCTGCACTGTTCTATCAGAGCAGACTGAGGCACATTGAACATTTGCAAACAACAAAAATCACTCATTTCAAAATCACCCTCAAAACCATGAATGTCCGACTTACCCAGACTTGCTAGAACAATAGGCATTGGTGATCTTGTCCACAGCTATATTTATGCTGAGGGTCTGAGGATCTGCTGTTTTCCTCATCGTAGCATTTAGCTGCAACTCGCACAATGTTGGAGGCATCGTGTGGCTAAAACGCCTTGATCTCGTCCAAAAAAGATGACATGAACTTGTTGGTTCCCCTGTCCATTGTCATGGCTGATATTTTGTGAAAATCCGGCAGAAATGCTAAACTAATCGACTCAGAAATACTCTGTAGTCAGTCGACGCCATGTTAACTAGGCGCGTTAAAGCTTTGGCGGGGCTTGGTAAGGTCCATACAATAGACCCATAGACATAATATAAGGATAGACGCCTCATGCTCCGCTCTCGCCTATTGTCGCTGACGAGATTTAGGGCGGCCATCTTGGAGCGGTAGACCACTCCATTCGGCATTATGTGTGAAAATGACATAACAGCGCATTTAATCGATCATAACACACTTTTTTGTTACTGGAAACTATATTCAGACATCTATCAAAGCTACATTTATAAACAATTGTATTATTTAAGTATGTTTTTAATACATAGTTCAGCATTTTTAAATATGATTAGTGGCTATAACAATAGAATAGGAATGGAATATTCTGATATCGATGTATGATGAGCATATTACAAAACACACAGCCATGAATAATTTATTGTGAACGGCTGTGTGTATAATTTATTTTAATAATACATAGTTATACAACTATTATACAACTATACAATCACAAATAAATAATGATTAATACTGAATAATATATATTGGATGCATTATATATATATATATATATATATATATATATATATATATATATATATCCTATATAAAAATATTTCTTAGATTGTAAACAAAGATATAAAAAAGATTTCTTAGATTGTAAACAAAGATCCAGTCAAATATTTCACTCCACAACTGTCAATTAACATCTAATTTGTTTTATAGAATTACACTTAAATACAAATTAATTTGCACAACTTTCATTAAAAAATATATGTATATACACATACATATTCAGTATTAATCATTATTTAGTTGTGCCATTATTAATTAATCATTATTTATCTGTGCTTGTATAGTCATGTATTATTATAATAAATTATTTATACACACAGCCGTATGTGTGTGTATATATATTAAAAAAAAAAAAAAATTCCCTTCTCACCCTCTGCGGGTGGTCTCTTTCATCCTCTGAGCTCGGGTCCTCTACCAGAGGCCTGGGAGCTTGAGGGTTCTGCGCAGTATCTTGGCTGTGCCTAGTACTGCACATTTCTGGACTGAGATGTCTGATGTTGTTCCTGGGATCTGTTTTAGCCACTGCTCCAGTTTGGGGGTGACTGCCCCGAGGGCCCCGATGACCACAGGCACCACTGTGGTCTTCACCTTCCAGTTCTTTTCCAGTTCCTCCCTGAGGCCCTGGTATTTCTCCAGTTTTTCATGCTCCTTTTTCCTGATGTTGTAGTCACTTGGTATAGCTACATCCACCACAACGGCTTTCCTCTGTTCTTTATCCACCACCACAATGTCCGGTTGGTTCGCCATTACCATCTTGTCTGTCTGGATCTGGAAGTCCCACAGGATCTTAGCTCGGTCATTCTCCACCACCTTTGGGGGTGTTTCCCACTTCGATCTCGGGGCTTCCAGTCCATATTCTGCACAGATGTTCCTGTACACTATGCCCGCCACCTGGTTATGTCATTCCATGTACGCTTTCCCTGCCAGCATCTTGCACCCTGCTGTTATGTGCTGGACTGTCTCAGGGGCCTCCTTGCACAACCTACATCTTGGGTCTTGTCTGGTGTGGTAGATCTGAGCCTCTATTGCTCTGGTGTTTAGGGCCTGTTCCTGTGCAGCCAGGATGAGAGCCTCTGTGCTGTCCTTGAGTCCAGCTTTGTCCAGCCATTGGTAGGATTTCCTGATATCAGCCACTTCAGTTATTTGTCGGTGGTACATCCCATGTAGGGGCTTGTTCTCCCATGATGGAACCTCTAGCCCCTCATCCTCTGTTCCCCATTGCCTGAGACATTCGCTGAGCATATCATCCGTTGAGGCTTTGTCCTTGATGTATTTATGGATCTTGGATGTTTCATCCTGGACAGTGGCTCTCACACTCACTAGTCCTCTGCCTCCTTCCTTACGGCTCGTGTACAGTCTCAGGGTGCTGGATTTGGGGTGGAACCCTCCATGCATGGTTAGTAACTTCCGAGTCTTAACATCCGTGGCCTTTATCTCTTCCATTGGCCAGCTGATTATTCCGGCAGGGTATCTGATTACTGGTAATGCATAGCTGTTTATTGCACGGATCTTGTTCTTGCCATTGAGCTGGCTTCTCAGGACTTGCCTTATTCGTTGGAGGTATTTGGCTGTGGCTCCTTTCCTTGTGACCTCATCGAGGTTGCCATTTGTTTGTGGTATTCCCAGGTACTTGTAACTGTGCTCTATGTCTGCTATTGTTCCTTCTGGGAGTGAGACCCCTTCTGTGCGGACGACCTTCCCTCTCTTTGTAACCATCCGACCACACTTTTCTAGTCCGAATGACATCCCAATGTCAGTGCTGTATATCCTGGTGGTGTGGATCAGTGAGTCGATGTCTCGCTCACTCTTAGCGTACAGCTTGATGTCATCCATGTAGAGGAGGTGACTGATTGTGGCCCCATTCTTCAGTCGGTATCCGTAGCCAGTCTTGTTGATGATTTGGCTGAGGGGGTTCAGGCCTATGCAGAACAGCAGTGGGGACAGAGCATCTCCTTGGTATATGCCACATTTGATGGACACTTGTGCAAGTGGTTTGCAGTTGGCTTCAAGGGTGGTTTTCCACAGCCCCATCGAGTTTGCAATGAAGGCTCTTATAGTCCTATTGATGTTGTACATCTCTAAGCATTCATTGATCCAAGTGTGTGGCATTGAGTCATAGGCTTTCTTGTAATCTATCCAAGCGGTGCACAGGTTGGTGTGTCGGGTTTTGCAGTCTCGGGCGACTGTGTGGTCTACAAGGAGTTGGTGTTTGGCTCCTCTGCTATTTTTGCTATTTTATATATATATATATATATATATATATATATATATATATATATATACCGGACCAGTACGATGTATATATCCATCGTACTGGTATATATACATGTCCATCTTACTTGTGAAATGTTGTTTGTAGAGCCTCACATCAATAATCCATCGATCTGAACAACAATATCCCTGTTGTTTTGATTGGCAAAGTAGGAGGGACTACCGCTCCAAGATGGCCGCCGTATTTCCTGCGCCGGAGCAGCCAATGCGAGGTCTACTCTTATATTATGTCTATGAGTAGACCCCTCATGGAGGGGAGATGAAAAAAAATGGCGCTGCGTAACGAAGCTGAAGTTGGTTTCTATTTCTAGTTTCCAATAGCTAAAGGGCGATTCCACTTAATTTTTCACTACCTCCCGCATAATTAATAGACTGTAGTTCAAAATCTACTACACCTAGACACTTCAAACCTGGACTAGATTATTCTGCTCTAATAGCAGAATATTTAAAACCATGTTTGAGATTTGTGAAACCTTTTTCTGATTTGTGAAAACTCAATAAAGGTCGAAAATCACCATTTTTTGGCATCTCTTTCATACTGAAACTGTTCTAATTAAAAATCTACAACATCTAGACACTTCAAACCTGGACTACATTATTCTCCTCTTTAAGAAGAATCTTTATAACCATGTTTGGGATTTGTGAAACCTTTTTCTGATTTGTGAAAACTCAATAAAGGTCGAAAATCACCATTTTTTGGCATCTCTTTCATACTAAAACTCTTCTAATTAAAAATCTACAACTCATACACACTTCAAACCTGGACTACATTATTCTGCTCTAATAGCAGAATATTTAAAACCATGTTTGGGATTTGTGAAACCTTTTTCTGATTTGTGAAAACTCAAAAAAGGTAGAAACTCTCCATTTTTGGCATCTCTTTCATACTGAAACTGTTCTAATTAAAAATCTACAACATCTAGACACTTCAAACCTGGACTACATTATTCTCCTCTTTAAGAAGTATCTTTATAACCATGTTTGGGATTTGTGAAACCTTTTTCTGATTTGTGAAACTTCAATAAAGGTCGAAAATCACAATGTTTTTGGCATCTCTTTCATACTAGAACTGCTCTAATTAAAAATCTACAACTCATACACACTTCAAACATGGACTACATTATTCTGCTCTAATAGCAGAATATTTAAAACCATGTTTGGGATTTGTGAAACCTTTTTCTGATTTGTGAAAACTCAAAAAAGGTAGAAACTCACCATTTTTGGCATCTCTTTCATACTGAAACTGTTCTAATTAAAAATCTACAACATCTAGACACTTCAAACCTGGACTACATTATTCTCCTCTTTAAGAAGAATCTTTATAACCATGTTTGGGATTTGTGAAACCTTTTTCTGATTTGTGAAAACTCAATAAAGGTCGAAAATCACAATGTTTTTGGCATCTCTTTCATACTAGAACTGCTCTAATTTAAAATCTACAACTCATACACACTTCAAACCTGTACTACATTATTCTGCTCTAATAGCAGAATATTTAAAACCATGTTTGGGATTTGTGAAACCTTTTTCTGATTTGTGAAAACTCAAAAAATGTAGAAACTCACGATTTTTGGCATCTCTTTCATACTGAAACTGTTCTAATTAAAAATCTACAACATCTAGACACTTCAAACCTGGACTACATTATTCTCCTCTTTAAGAAGTATCTTTATAACCATGTTTTGGATTTGTGAAACCTTTTTCTGATTTGTGAAACTTCAATAAAGGTCGAAAATCACAATGTTTTAGGCATCTCTTTCATACTAGAACTGCTCTAATTTAAAATCTACAACTCATACACACTTCAAACCTGGACTACATTATTCTGCTCTAATAGCAGAATATTTAAAACCATGTTTGGGATTTGTGAAACCTTTTTCTGATTTGTGAAAACTCAAAAAAGGTAGAAAATCACCATTTTTTGGCATCTCTTTCATACTGAAACTGTTCTAATTAAAAATCTACAACATCTAGACACTTCAAACCTGGACTACATTATTCTCCTCTTTAAGACGAATCTTTATAACCATGTTTGGGATTTGTGAAACCTTTTTCTGATTTGTGAAAACAATAAAGGTCGAAAATCACAATTTTTTGCCATCTCTTTCATACTAGAACGGCTCTAATTAAAAATCTACAACTCATACACACTTCAAACATGGTTTTACATATTCTGCTCTAATAGCAGAATATGTAAAACCATGTTTGGGATTTGTGAAACATTTTTCTGATTTGTGAAGCTGCTCCAGCTCAAAAATTACAACACCTAGACACTTCAAACCTGGACTATTATTATTTTCTCTAATAGTAGAATATTTTAATCTATGTTTGGGATTTGTGAAACCTTTATGTGATTTGTGAAACTTCACTAAAAATCAGATTACTATTCACACATGTTCCATGCGGTTGTTTTCAAATTCAATTATAATTCAAAACCACTTCATTATAATAATAAAGTGCAGATTTAGTAATCCAGTGCAGGTTTGAAGAGTCTATTTGTTGTAGTTTTTAAATTAGAACAGATCTATGGTGATAAAGATGCAAAAAATGATGAAAATCAAACTTTATTTAGTTTTCACAAATCAGAAAAATGTTTCACAAATCCCAAACATGGTTATAAAGATTCTTCTTGAAAAGGAGAATAATCCAAGTTTGAAGTATCTACGTGTGGTAGTTATTTGATTAGAGCAGTTCTAGTATGAAAGAGATGCAAAAAGTCATGATATTGCCCTTTTTGAAGTTTCACAAATCAGAAAAAAGCCTCACAAATCCCAAAAACAGTTTCAAATATTCTGCTATTAGAGTACTCCACGTTTTAAGAGTCTATGAGTTGTATTTTAGGAACTGGAGCAGTTCTAGTGTGATCCAGATGCAAAAAAGTGGTAAAATAGCCCTTTTCTGAAGTTTCACACATCAGATTAAAGTTTCAAAAATCCCAAACATGGTTTCAAATATTCTACTATTAGAGCAGAAAAGTCCAGTGCAGGTTTGAAGAGTCTAGGTGTTGTAGCTTTTAAATTAGAGTGTATCTTGTGTGATCCAGATGCAAAAAAAATATAAATAAATCGAATTTTACTGAGTTTTCAAAAATCAGAAAAATATTTCACAAACCCCAAACATGTTTTAAATATCCAGCTTGAAGAGAATAATCTAGTCCAAGTTTGAAGTGTCTAGGTGTTGTAATTTTTGAGCTGGAGCAGCTCTCAAGTGACCAAGATCCAGAAAACGTCTGAAATCAACATTTATTGAAGTTTCACAAATCAGAAAAAGGTTTCACAAATCAAAAACATGGTTTTAAATATTCTGCTATAAATTGATAATAATCTAATTCAGGTCTGAAGTGTCTAGGTGTTGTAGATTTTTAACTAGAGCAGTTCTAGTATGATCCAGATGAAAAAAATTGTAAAAATCGACCTTTATTGAAGTTTCACAAATCAGAAAAAAGGTTCACAAATCCCAAACATGGTTTTTAAATACTACTTTTAAATACTCAGCAGAATAATGTAGTCTAGGTTTGAAGAGTCTACATGTTGTAGATTTTTAATTAGAACAGTTTTAGTAATTAAAGAGATGCCAAAAAATTGTGATATGTTTTACCTTCTAAATGTATCCCTCAACAATTTGGATGCTCATTCTAAATCTTTGTTTACGATTCTGTTTTCTTGCCAAGAAGTGTATTTTGTTACAATGGACTTCACCAACTGCCCCACAGTAAATATGTGGCTCACACAGATTTCTGTTATCCTTCCTTTGGAAAAGCTGACCCATGATCTTCATCACAAATCAAGACACATTTTTGACACTTTGACACTCTTGAGTCCTTTCTGCTTGGCCCCTAGGATTTTAGTATTTTACTTTGTTTTACAGCTCTATTTATTTTTTTCCTCTTCTCTCTTGATGGCTGTGAGGTGACATGGACTGGAGGAGGAAGGAGGGGTATTTCATTTGTTTTGTTTTTTTGTTTTTTGTGTGTGTGTGTGTAAGGCGGCACGGGTTTCTCTTTTGTTCTGTGTTGTAACTGTTGGGAATGGAAATCCCAATCGATGAATCATAATTTGTATTGACACACGGAGCATAAATTCAGCCAAGAAAAGAATTCAAACTTTACTTATTTCATTCACTTTCAGCGCTGAAAGGAGACGCTTTTACCATTACATCCGAGAAGAGTTTCTAAAAAGGTCTGTGCAGCGTCTGAGGAGAAGGAAGAGGGCAGCTGATTATATGAACTGAAGACACTCCCTGAAATCTCACCACGTCTCTGTGTCCTTGATAAGTTTCTGTTTCGTGAGAAATGGACCTTAAAGTCTAACAGGATCTAAAATGTAACTCTTTACTATGAGCCCTTTGTCTAACAGCGTGTGACTCATTCTCGACCTTGGTAAAGCGTCTCAACATAACTAATCTAAAACTAATAAAAATAATAATAAAAAAAAAAACAGAAAATAAAAATGCAACTTTGGTTACAACTTTTGCATGTGTAAACAAATTATTGTTGAGATGTAAGCATAAGAAGAGGTTGTCAGGAAGGCCATCGGTGAGTAACTGATTTGAATTTCTATGGTTTCCAGCAACTTCCTTTAAATATGAAGTCCCCTCTCCAAGGGGGAGAAGGTTGATGGAGTAAATCCGACACACAAAGTACACCTCATTCTCCACAGTTCCCAAAGGTTTTCTATTACGACAAAAAACTCCTACTGATAGTCCTCAATCTCAAGCAAGTAGCAACATTACGTGTTAATGGCTGCCGAAAATCTCACTTTTCATGCAGTGTTAAGTGTCTCAGTTATGTCCAAATAAAGCCGATTTACAGATGGGACACAAACATGCTGTACATTTTGCTTTATTAGTAACATCAGCAGCTCTGCAGACACCTCCAGAAAGTTGATCCAACTCCACAATTTAAACCTGCTCCGGGACAGCCAAGTACACAGTTGCTCAGCCCTGAACTTTTCTAAACAGACCATCTGTTTATGTAAACAGGTCCAGACAGTCATCCAGCTCTGGCAGGCTGCTGTCCCCGTAACCATGACAACCATCAGTCTCATGCTGATGTCTCAGTTTGTATACTTTTAGTTGGTTCTGTTTATTTGTTCCCTGTCCTCCCCTCCTTCCTTTCTTGTGTGTGTGTTGGGAATCTTGATGTTCATGTGTGCCAGGGCTGTCTGGGATTTGTTGTCTCTCTGCTGACACAGCAGACTGGAGGTTCTGGAAGAACCTGGAGCGGACACATTGAGAGTCTGACATGAGTTCACATGAGATGGTGTTGGTTCTCTTGCAGCAACCAAAAGGCTAACCTCTGTACCCGTCTGATGTTCTCCTCCATCTTCTGATTGGCTGTTTGTGTCAGGAACTGGATGTAGTCTTCATTAACTAAAAGTTTTCCATGACGGCTCAGGGGAACCTCCAGGCCATGGGTGCTGCGAACCGCCTGCAGGGGCGCATCAGTGCAAACATATTAGCAACATCCCAATAACAAGTATAATACAAGCAATGCAAAGGACATCCTTCCATCGGGAAGTGAAGCTGAGCAAGGGCAACACAGACAGAGAGAAGAAACATCCATGCATGCACACACTCACACCTAAGGAAAATGTATACAGACCAATTAACTTAACAGTCATGGTTTTGGACTGTGGCAGAAAGCCGGTTTTAAAATCTCCTATTACAAATGATAGATGCCACAAAAAGTATGAATAAATCAAATCAAGCACTGTTTTATTATTAAGAAAGTAAATCTTCTAAAAAGGCTAAAAATGGACAGGAGTCATGGGTGTCATTTGCTTAGAAGAGTTATACTGAGAAGAGAAAAATATCTTTAAATTTAATCTAGTTATCTAAATTATACAGATTTTAACTATTTACGTAGTAGTTTTTAAAGTGAACTTTAAAAGTAATGATTTTCATATTAAGCCATTTAGCTAAGTTCTTCATCAGCAAGTTCAGATCACTGAACAGTTTCAAGACTGAGTTGACGTCAAGCTTCAGGTGTCAGACAGAGAGCAACATGACAGTGAGTGACTGAAAGAAGGTTCATATCATCAGCCCTCATACCAGATTCTGTGGCTTCAATAAAGCCAAAAGCACCAGTCCTCCTCCAACATGCTATACAGCTGCTTGGGCTGATATACCTGATTTCTCCACACCTTGTGCTGTGCATTATTGCCAAACATTTCTTCTTTGGTCTCATTTGTCCAAATACCATGGTTCCAAAAATCTTGTACTTAACTGTGTTACAGCTTAGCAGATCTTAATCATGCTGCTGTGATTTCAGAAAGAAGAGGGCTTTTCTTTCGGCAAGTCATCCAATAATGATTCTGTGTCCTTCTGACTTTAATCTACTTACATGTACACTGTTGCACGCTCACGCAATGATTGGCAAAATTCACACAAACAAAAACTGCTTAAGGCAGGCCAACAACCCTTAGAGTGCAGAACAAGTACACGATAAAAACAGGACTCACTCTACAATCTTTGCTTCACTTGGTGACACCCTTAAAATATATCTAGACTCTAACTCTCTCTCTCTAGAATCTCTCTCTGGATTCTAGAGAGAGAGATAGATGGATATCTTTTTTTAAGGTTTTTTTTTGCTCTAGTGGCCTTTATTTGAAAGTAGTTTGACAGGAAAGAGGGTTATGAGAGAGGGGGAAGACATGTGGCAAATGTCACCAGGCTGTGAATCAAACCTGCGACCACCGGCATGAGGACTAAGGCCTCAATACATGGGTTGTGCTTTGCCCCGGTGCCCCCTTACGCCACCACGGCACCAATATATATCTACAGATTATCTGTCTCATGTTAGGACACTGAAAGTTTTAATACGTAAAATAATTTTTTTTTACGTTAGATGCTGCTGCTTTGAACAGAGATCCGGTGTGAGAGTCACTACCAGGTGGAGCAGAAGTGGCTCCGTCTGTCAAATATTACTACCTGTAGCGTAGCGTTAGTTCAACAGCAAGAGAGAACCTTAGATCGCAGCTCGAAGACTTCAATAATTTTGCGGGTTATTTGTTTAGCTAGAAAGCTAAACAAATAAGACCCGTCATGCTAATCCGGGTCAGAAGACCCGGATTAGCATGACGGTCAGAAGACCGTCATGCTAATCTGGGTGAGTGTTTGTAGCTGCGCTGCTTTACCTGCTGTCTGATCCTCCATGTCTTTTTACTCCAGTGATCCTCGATGTAGCCAAACTCCGTCATTGTTTTTATGTCTATTAGCTTCGTTGTGTTGATGCATTTTGACCTGCTTCTATTTTCCGCTGCAACACGCAAACGTCCCCATTGACTCAGTGCGTTATAGTTACACATCGTTTAGGATTTTCTGCTGCGCGTTTGCGCAGTGAAGGAAAGACGAGACCAGCTGGACAGACAGGCTGAGAAATGAGATGCAGGTGATCGGTATCGGTAACAGAGCCAATGATCGGCCGATCCTGATCATCACCGATTTCACGGAAATTGGTTACCGATCGATCGGCACACCTCTACTCATAAGTTTTATAATATGTGTTACATTGTTTAATTTCTAATATAGGATCTTGTGTCAGATAATCTAAGTCAATGTTAGAGAATAGTAATTTTTTTTAGATTTACAGAATATCAGTTAGCCTTCATATCGGGGCTGAACCCATATTATACCAAGCACTGTAGCTAATATTAGCTGGTACCTCGCTGGTGGACATAAATACAGTAAAGTAATATTCTAATCACAATATATACACAACAATATGTCCATCTTACTTGTGAAAAGTTGTTTGTGGAGCCTCACATCAATAATCCATAGATCCGAACAACAATATCCCTCAGTGCTGAGGCATCTTCTGTTGTTTTGATTGAGCAAAGTAACAGGGACTACCGCTCCAAGATGGCCGCCGTATTTCCTGCGCCGGAGCAGCCAATGCGGGGTCTGCTCTTATATTATGTCTATGGTAAAAAGCCTACAAAGCCTACAGCTTCCACTCTGGCAGCGTAGAGTGGAACAATTCTATTATCTAAATGAACCCTTTATTATTAATTTAGTGCTATGTGCCACAGCAAAGAAAAAAAGCACTGAAAAATTGTTGAAGATCAAATCAAACATTTTTTTCTTGTTCTCTGTGTTGGCTACGTTACACATAGACTCATTGCCATAGCAACTGACAACAACACCACAAACATTTCTCTAACACAAACCAAAATATTCACTCTGTTACAATATTCTGTTTTTAGGCTTGACGTTTATTTTGCGATTATTAATATGTGATCACTGTGGTAGATTAGATACTGCTGCTATTAGTTATTCTAACAGCAGTGGTTGATTATTTAATTGTGGTTGATTAATAATTTAAACACCTGCTCTACTGACGATCTGTAAGAGTTGGTGTTTAGGATGCCATTTTTATTTTGCAACTGAACCGTAACACATTGAATTCACAATCACATTTTCATGTTATGGTTGTCAAAGTCAAGCAAAAATAACTGAACTACTTGCCTTTCCCTTGCTATTTTTTTTTCTTAAAACTTTTTTCTGACCTAGTTATCTAGTTGCCATAGTGCAGCAAAGCTATACGTCCCCTTTTTTATATATATAAATCAGTTGTATATTTAAGACTTAGTACATTTTATTGAGAACTTGAGCTAAAACCTTTGGTAGTTATTGTCAGCCAGCAGCTTTTTGCCCTGCAGCAGGGAGATGGGGGAAGGATCTTGATGTCACGCTGCAACGTGACATCAAGATCATCAAGACATCAAGATTAGTATTTATTGCCCGTTGCAATAAATACTAACTTAACATATTTTTGAGGAAATAACCTAAAACACCAGGAGAAAATCTAGATAAAACACAAGAGACAGCAGAATAAAGTATAAAAAATGATAAAACTGATAAAACATGCTACACTTAATCAACATCATGTTGAACATGCATATCTTCAGTCTTGACTTGAAGAGACCTAGGTTCTGACCTAGGTCAGAACCTAGGTCTTGAAGAGACCTAAAATCCCGGCTGAAATAAGACGACCTCTGGGTCGTCTTATTTCAGCCGGGATTTTATTTGAGAATCTAGGAGCGTGATTGCCCCAGACCTCGGCACTTCCGATAAGCTCTGAGTTGAGGTCCTAAAGCTGCAGTACGTAACGTTTATAAAAAAAATTTTTTTTTTACACATTTGTTGAAACTGTCCCTATTTCGTAACAGTAAGTTATGAGACAGATGATCTGTGGAAAAAAAAAAAATCGAGCTCCTTTCCCTGCTCCCAGTGCTAACTAGAAACAACCAATCAGAGCCAGGTAGTGCTGTGTCATGGAGATTTTCCTATTCAAAGATAAGACACAATTTCAGTTAATGACCGAATCAATAGTTTTGACACAAATGCATATTTTGCCATTGTATTTTATCGAAGAAACTGAAAACAGAAGGCAGTACGCACATGCTTTTTATATCTTCTTCATCATGAGACATACTTTCCCTTACACTGAATACTGAACTTCCTCACTGAACTTCTGGAGTGAGTGAGTTCGCTGCACTGAACGTAAAGAGGCCAAATAATATTGTACGCCCCACTTTGCAGTTTTTTATTTGTTAAAAAAGTTTAAAATATCCAATAAATTTAGTTCCACCTCACAATTGTGTCCTACTTGTTGTTGATTGTTCACAAAATAATAAAAATTTTAGATCTTTATGTCTGAAGCCTGAAAAGTGGAAAAAGGTTAAAAAGTTCAAGGGGGCCAAAGGGAGTCTGTCTGTCTTATAACATATACTTTATTCTGCTGTCTCGTGGGTTTATATATATATATATATATATATATATATATATATATATATATATATACTGTATATATATATATATATATATATATATATATATATCAAGATTAGAAAAATGTTTTAAGAAAAAAATAATAGCGAGGGAAAGGCAAGTAGTTCAGTTATTCTTGCTTGACTTTGACAACCATAACATAAAAATGTGTAGATCTGTCTGTCTGTCTACATATATAGAAATGTATATATCTCTATATAGAGATGTATAGATAGATATATATCTATTAGAGGTGTGCCGATCGATTGGTCACCAATCATAATCGGGCCGATTTCCGTGAAAAAGTGCATGATCGGTGATCATTGACTCTATTGCCGATACCAATCACCTGCATCTCATTTCGCAGCCTGAGTGAATGGGGAAGTTTGCGTGTTGCAAATTTTCTTCTTGGGAAAATTTAAGCACGTCAAAATGCATCAACACAACGAAGCTAATACGACATAAAAACAATGCCATACTTGACGGAGTTTGGCTACATAGGCTCACTGCAGTAAAAAAGACATGGAGGATCAGACAGCAGGTAAAGCAGCACAGCTACAAACACTCACCCGGATTAGCATGACGGTCAGAGAGCTAAACTAATAACCTGGAAAATGATTTAAGTCTTGGAGCTGCGATGTAAGAAGCTGGTTCTGCTGTTGAATCGCTGCTCCGCTACAGGTAGTAATATTTAATATTTAGTAATATTTGACACGGAGCCGCTTCTGCTCCACCCGGTAGAGACTAGAGAGTCGCTATCGGGTGGAGGTTTGAAACTGTCACAGGTTCGGTCAGAGGACCGAACCTGTTTAAAGCTGCAGCATCTAACTTAAAAAATACATTTCACATACGTATTAAAACTTTCTCTGTCCTAACATGAGACAGATAATCTTTAAAAAATAATCGATCTCCTCCCTGTTACTCCGCTCAGTCAGAAACAGCCAATCAGAACTAGCAGTAACCAGCTAGCCGCTATGCTAACAGGACGTTTTCATTCAGTAACTCAGGATTGTTTATTGTAATGGATCCTGTTTTTGCCTTTGAATGTTAAGTTTTATACTTGAATTTTTTGGTAATGTTGAGAGGTTTTATTTTGGCTCTTTGCATTATTTAGCCTCTTCAGAGCCTCATATGTTATCAGTCTGTTAAAGATGGTATTATTGATAGCAATTCAATTTGCACAATGCCTGTTTTGTTTAGTTTTCTTCTTGGGAAAGTTATTAAAAACAATTTTTTGTCTAAATTAAGGTGAATTCATGGTTCCTATTTCTACATAATGTAACAGAAGTGTTTATGATAAAAAATAAATAATAATTATGTGATCGGTATCGGGGATCGGAATCGGCGATCGGCCCTCAGGGGTGATCGGTATCGGGAGAAAAAAACCTGATCAGCACATCCCTACTTATGAGTTATAGCATTCACCAGCAAAGTTCACACCGTTGGTAAAGAATATTATTATGTAATTCTTTCATTAGTAAGATACATCCTAAATCTTCCGTTTTTGTTTTGAAAGTTTCATAAAGACACAATGTGAGGAAGAAGAGGGAGAATTTATAAAGAGTGACAGATTCATTATATATACATGTATCCAACATATATTATTCAGTATTAATCATTATTTATTTTGTTTTGTATAGTTGTATAAATATGTATTATTATAATAAATTATACACACAGCCGTTCACAATAAATTATTCACGGCTGTGTGCTTTGTAATATCGATGTATCATCATACATCGATATCAGAATATTCCATTCCTATTCTATTGTTATAGCAACAAATCATATTTAAATATGCTGAACTACGTATTAAAAACATACTTAAATAATACAATTGTTTATAAATGTAGCTTTGATAGATGTTTGAATATAGTTCCCAGGAACAAAAAAGCGTGTTATGATTGATTAAATGCGCTGATACGTCATTTTTCCTGCTAAACACATAATGCTGAGTGTTGTGGTCTACCGCTCCAAGATGGCCGCCCTAAATCTCGTCAGCGACAATAGGCGAGAGCGGTGCATGAGGCGTCTGTCCTTATACAGTATTATGTCTATGCTTTTTACCCTCCAGCGTTGTGCATACATGAAATTTCCTGATATAAACAATAACATGCAGGGTGTCCATACAAGTAAATGTATTACTTTTTTCATCCAATAGCTCTGCATTTTGGATAAGATCACTCTGTGTAATGTTAAGAACTGCTAAAAGGTTAATGATTTCTTTTGTTCTTTAACTTAAAATTAGGTCTTATCTGCATCACCACCTTTCCCTGCTTACCGATACAATCTTCCCAGTCTTGCCAACAGTGAGCCCAGAGTTCCTGAAGCCTGAGTTGACAGCCACTGAATGCTGAAAGAAAAACTGCATGTGATACCTACAAACTGAAAAGACAAATCAGTTTGCTATTCTTTACATCAAAAATACATTAAACACAGTCATGAGCTAAAGGCTCTGACCCAACCTTCAACACTTTTTCTTTACTTTTAACAAACAAATAAAAGCAATCTTTCTTTTGATCTTTAAGGGATTTTAAGACTTCCGGTTATTACTATAGAAACAAGCTAATTTCTTCATTTATTTTAAAAACACCACCAATACTTATTAACACGTAACAATGGTCATTTGAGGACATCATAAAAATTTTATAAACATCATTACTAGTCCCGCAGTGACAGAGAAGCCATTGCTAAAATTCTGTTGCCTGTGCACCGTAAGTGGTCTTTGTGGCTAAAGAATGTGGAGGTCCATAGCATACAGGCAATTCCACAAATAATTCTGGCTACTGCTGGCCCATCTTCCAACAGACAGTCACAAAACTTCGGGAAAACCTCCATATCTCTTTCGAAACATGATTTGAGCTAACATCAAGCTCATTCTCAAGTCGAATAAAAAACCCACCAGGAATGAATGTTATTAGAAATTCTTGCAATGGCAATAATATTGGTGAATATTGTAATGACGAGATTAATGTAATATTTACTTAATATTGCAAAACAACGCATTTTCTTCCTTCCTCTCTTTCTAATTTGTGCTTACTATTCTATGTGACCTTTTGGCTATGTTATGTGTGTCTGGTATGAGTTTTTGCTCCAGTGAGACTGTCCTACTGGCTAAATAATACATTAGCATAAAATATAACACTTCAGAAAGTGTAGATATTATATTTAAACAATTATTGATCTCCAAACAGAGATGTTTGGAAAGCAAACATTTCTGTTCTGCGACAGAAATATTTGAACATGAATATGAATGTTTTGAACACTGACAACATATTTCCGATTTCACCTATAGTTACCTCCCAATGTCTCTTATAAATTAATGCAGATTATAAAATCATTCATCATTGCTTGATAATACAACCCATTAGATTATACACCCTGGTCAGACTGGAGTTATTAACAATTCTTATGTTATAAATAAAAGAATTTCTAAAATATCTGGAAAAAGAAATCCCTCTCTTACATAGGGAAGTCAAGTCAAGCCATGGCAGAAAACTCTTAAAATGATGGACCTTCCTAAAATTTGTTATATCTTCTCTATAATCCTTGTCAAACTACTTCAGTTTATATTGTACTTATGTAACATTCTTACTTTCTTGGGAGTCTGAATTTTGGATTTACCACATAAATTCACCTTAAAATATGTCAAATTTTTTTATGGAATTTGATAGGACCCACTGTAGTATCCTCACCAGCAGCTGTGCATCCTCTATCCTGCGGCACTTAACATGGAGAACAAAGGGCTCAAACTTCAACACGGCATCTCCACAGGATCTGCTCAGACCTGACATCTGGAAAACACACAAATACACACTCTTCAGCCTGCATCAGTCTATGATGCAGGCTGATGAATCACACACAGTCTGCAGCAGAAAATATTAAATTATTTGTTACATTTTCACGTGACAAATACTGTCATGTGAAAAGACATGACATTATTTTCACATATGAAATGTGTGGTCAGGGCAGTGTTTCTCAATTCCAGTCCTCCTGACCCCTTGCCCTGCATGTTTTAGATCAGTGGTCCCCAAACTACGGCCCGCCTCCACATTTGGTCCAGCCCCCAGAACAATACCAGAGAACATTTAGATTTTTTTCATATACCATATTTTCCGGACTATAAGCCAAGTGGCTTATTTATTTTTCTTCAACCACCGGGGGGCTCCTTAGCAGCCAATCATTGGAAGTCAAAATTGGAAATAAAAGAAAAAAGCGCCCATTAAAACGGAATTAGGTTTTAATAGGGAATTGAAATTTGAGTGTGTTGTTAATCAGTTAAATAGCATTGAGGGGAAAAGAAGATTTTTTCTTTTTTTTTCTTAAATAATACGGGGATCCTTATGATAATTTGAGGTATACATATTAGGATCCAATAGTTGGCAGTAGTGCAACAATAATGGATGCAAGCTGCTGTTGAAATCTAACAAAGATTTCTCTAGAAAGAATCTTTAGAATCAAATCATTTAAATGCAATCATTTGAATCAGGGGTTCTGGAATAAAGGCACATCTAAAACATACAGAGCAGGGGGGGCTGATGACTAGAATTGAGAAGCACTGGATCAGGGCTACAAGTCTGTATCTCACCAGGTCATCACAGGTGCACTTCTGGTGTGAGACAAACAGCCAGACACAGTTCTGTTTGTGGGCATCACTGCTGCCTGCCACCTACAGAGGAAAAAATAGTTTCATGCTCAGCTTAATCTGAATTTCTAAGCTATGCAGAAGACTTTAAGCCTCTCATTTCAATTTGCTAACTAAATGTGAACAAGGATATGGAGCTAGAACAGTTTCAATATTCACAATTGCACCAAACAATTCACAAATGCCAAGACTATTCACATGTGCACAGGACCAGTCACATGTGCACAGGATGGTTCACATATGCAAAAGATGATGCATGTGTGTATCAAGCAATATGCACAGAAGGATTCACACATGCATAGAACATGATTCACACTTCAGGGTTTTTCCCAGCAAAGCTGCTTAGCCTGGCGGTCGGGGCGTCGTTGAGAGGGGGACCGGCAGCCAATCAGAAAGCGCGGACTCTGCACCTGCTTTGCTTTTGGAGGGGGAATTACCGAGGTGAATCCCAAACAGCTGAAACGCTAAGCCTGGTGGCAGGGCTAGCAAAGCATGGCGGCCAGCCATGCTTATAATACACTGGGGGAAACCCTGCACTTGTATATTTTATGCAAATAGGCCTGTCATAATAAACAATAAATCAATTATCCATCCATCCATCCATTTTCTGCCATTTATCCGGAGTCGGGTCACGAGGGCAACAGCTTCAGAAGGGAGGGCCAGACTTCCCTCTCCCCAGCCACTTCTTCTAGCTCCTCGGGAGGAATCCCAAGGCGTTCCCAGGCCAGCCGAGAGACATAGTCCCTCCAGCGTGCTCTGGGTTTTCCCCGAGGCCACCTCCGGGTGGGACGTGCCTGGAACACGTCCAGGAGGCATCCTGACCAGATGCCCGAGCCTCAACTGGCTCCTCTTGACGTGGAAGAGCAGCGGCTCTACTCTGAGTCCCTCCCGGATGACCGAGCTTCTCACCCTATCTCTAAGGGAGAGCCCAGCCACCCTGCGGAGGAAACCCATTTCGGCCTCTTGTATCCGTGACCTCGTTCTTTCGGTCATGACCCAAAGCTCATGACCATAGATGAGGGTGGAAACGTAGATTGACCGGTAAATCGAGAGCTTCGCTTTTTGACTCAGCTCTCTCTTCACTACGATGGACCGGTACAGCGCCGCTTCACAGCAGATGCTGCCCCAATCCGCCTGTCGATCTCCCGCTCCTTTCTTCCCTCATTCGTGAACAAGATCCCCAGATACTTAAACTCCTCCACTTGAGGCAGGACGACCCCCCCTGACCCGGAGAAGGCACTCTACCCTTTTCCGGCTCAAGACCATGGCCTCGGACTTGGAGGCACCGAGCCTCCTTAGCGTAATGGAGGAGTGAACTATTGCATCAGGTAGTTTGATATAGCCATCTTCTCTAACTAAATCTAATGATTATTGAAGACTTCATATTCTTTTGGTTGAATGTAGTTTTTATTTCCACTTTGGTTTTATGTTTAGTTTTTATTCAAGTGCATTTTTTGTTAACGAGACTGAGAGTCCATTTTATTTTTGCTTTTGGTTGTTTTGTTTACTAGTTCCAGTGTTAAGTGTTCTTTTGAAAAGAAAGTGTATTCAGTTTTGGCAGAATGTGCTTGCGTTATAATGTCATTACCATTACATTTATTTAAAATGGTCTTCAAACAATATTATAATTTATTGCAATAATTTTAGAGACAATTAATCGCTCAGCAAAATTTGTTATTGTGACAGGCCTATATGCAAACACACATATATATGATACAAGCTGTTTCTGGCCTGTTGGCTTCTCTGCATTTGTGTGTGAATTTTGAGACTCCCCTGATGTGGCTCAATCCACAAGTGTTAATCAGATATCTTCCTTGTTTCAGCCAACCCTATGAAGGGTCCCCACATTGGGGTATTTTTAGCAACTTTATTTACAAATAAAAAATTTACAATTGCAGACCGTAGTAGTATGCTTGAGATGCCGGGGTAACAAATCACTAGGTGTCCATGAAAAAAAAAATTAAAGGTTATAAATCAAATTCATCACTTAAAGCAATGATAAATTTTCACAGCTTTAGAGTTAGTGCACAATGTTAGAGTCCGAAAAGCATCTCAAATAGGCTCTGAAAACAGTAGGCTAGGCTTGTGTTTAGCAAATTTGCAGGCATGTATATGAATAAGGAAGTTTAAAATATATTATTTTCCAGACACTCTACTATTAGAAATACCAAACATATTTAGCATGCAAAGAAATCAATGCATCACATTTCATATAAAAGAAAATATTTAGGTCACAAGAAAATGTTTTACTGAAGGAGCATTCCCAAAAAAAAGTGGGTTAATGTCTCTTGTTCAATATGACAAACAGAAAGAGGATCAATATTTGGAATATATTTAGTGAATCCTGAATTTACAGGATAATTTTAATGCTAAGGAATGAGTCTGAATTACCAATGACTAACTCTTGAAACCTAGAATATTTAACATGAACTCTCCCCCCAGTGGATATGAGAAATTTTAAACCTGCACTGGAATAGCACCGAAAACAACAACATTCTTTAGGAGTCACATGGAAGTTATATTTACAAAGAAATTCACCATAATTAAACATTTGTCCATCCTTGTTAAACAATTGTTTCACAAATGTAACTCTTGAAAATGTCCCTCCAGGTCTCTCCTGAAAATGAGATCTAGATATCAATGGGGTTGTACTTGGTTAAATAAAGGACATAATAATAATAATAATAATAATAATAATAATAATAATAATAATAATAATAATAAATAATGGTAATAATAATAAAATCAATAAAATCATTATCCATCCAAATAAGGATGCTTAGACTTACTTATTTTATTGTCAATGAAGGCTTGAAGCAAACATCTTGGTTATTCCAAAAAAAGGCAGTTATGAGGGGAAAGGTTATGTTTAACCAATGTAGAGGATAAAAGTAGTTTATGGAAGCTAGATAAATTAACAGGCAGCTTTTCTATTTTGTAGTTACATCCTAATAAAACATGTAGACCAACTAAGGTTTTAAAACCTTGTTTACAGGGAGCCAATGCCACAATGAATTTAGATTTTTCAGATATCTTTTGATCCACTTAACTTTGAAAGTAGAATGTAGGGTATTAAAGTCTAGAATGTTGAAATCACCATTTTTAATAAAAGTAGCTAAGATTTACATAAGGAGAAAAAATGAAAAAGGATGCTACAGGGCATCTCTGACGAATCCTACGTTCTATTTTAAACATTTTGGTGCTTCCATGAAGTAATTTTATTGAGCTATTTCCATAAGTGTGGATGGATTTTTTTTATTCTCTCCGAACCAAATAAATGGCCATGACAGCCTTCACCATATTATACATTTAGTGGTAATGGAACTACTCATTTAGTAGTGCCTATTTAAAGCAGAAACGTGATTTTCCTTCAAGACCTGTTATTTTTCTCATCCATCATTCTTAGAGAAATCTTTCTGACTGATGTCAGATTCCGATCTAACAAAGAGAAGCAGAGTAGAGCAGAAAGTAGACCTGAGTGATTCTGACAAAGAGTTAGTAGAACTTTAAAAGCCTGTCTGACCCCATCGATCAGGATGATCCTGCCGGAACATGAGCTGGTGGTGAAGAACTGCTCACAGCTGTTGAGCAGAGACACCACATGTTCAATGTCTTCATCCACGCTGCCTTTCTTACTCAGGTCCAGTCTATTCAGACTCTGTGTCTTAATCCGACTGAACGTTCTGTCCATAGCTTAACGATCTACTTTGATGCTGCTTTTGAAGCGGTACAGTGGCTCACACACCCAGTCAGTTCAGTGTCACGATTACGTCTAAATAACCGGACATAACAGCAGTCTTCTTCCGCTGTCTCATCCTTCTTCTTAAGTTTTACTGGCGATTGGCAAGACCGTTAGGTAAGCATTACCGCCACCAACCGGTAAGGAGTGTGGAACGCATGACATACAGAAATTCAAAAAAACAAATATGGCCCGATGTTATGGAGTTCAATTTGTTTCACAATTATTCAATCAAAAAAAAAAAAAAAAAGAAATCACGTCAAATAAAAAAAGTAATATTCAATAAAAAAAAGAAGCATGAGTTTCAAACAAAAAAATATCTCAATGAAAGAGTTAAAAAAATTGTTTTACTTTTTAAAACTGATATTACTGTTTTGTTTGAAACTTTTAGTTTTGCATATCAGAATTTATTTGGTTGACAGCCTAAGTCTTTGGTTGAGTATAAGGTTGTTTTTTTTTTTTTTTTTTTTAATGCTGCTGTTTTTTGGTTGCGAATCTCACATGAACTTCCTGGGCGGGGCCAACGATGTAAGACGTGTTCCGATTGGTTAGCGCTGACTAAAGCGGATGACTCTCTGAGATCTCAGAACTCTGTCCCGAACTGCAGGGTTTCGGTGACGGACACAGAATGTGAAAGGTAAGTAATCTTCACAAAATTACACTTTTTGCTGTGTTATATTAAATTAAATTGGTGTTCTCCTAATTCCCCATTCTAGTATGACCAGCAGAGTGCAGCTGAAGCAGGACAGGCTTGTAGGTCTTACTGATTCCTGCTAGAGCTGCTAGAGACATCAAAACAGAGGTTGGAGAGACCAGCAAGTGTTGAATCAGAGAAGGCTAGGAAGGGAAGTAAGTGTTGCTTTTAAGAGCCAGGTGGCTAACTATTTTTCTTCCAGTTGGTTTCTTGATTGGTTTTAAAACTAATGCTCGCTTATGTGTTGATAATGGTACATTGTAATAAAAATACCAAAATTACCAAATTTGCTTTATTCCCTGTTATGTTAACGTTCTGTTATTTCACCCTTTTTCATCCTCATTGCAGTTGGAGCTGGACTGGAGCTTTGTTTGGTTTTGGTGGTTTCCTGAGACATCGGCTGAACTAAAGCTGATAACAATACAACATTTTCTCTCACATCATAAACTTTGCTTTTCTTCAACATGGAAAATATTCCTACATTAGTCGCTCTCTTTGTTATTTTGACATCAATGCTTACCGGGAAGCCAATTCTTAACCACTATCAGAACCACCTGGACTGAGCTGGTTTCGTTAGAGGGAGCTAAGACTTCTCGATAAAATTACTTCCCTTATTTTAAGATGCTCTTCTGGTAAAATTGCATCTTTGTGATTCTAATATGACTGCATTTTCATAATTAAAAATACTCGCCATAACACTCCATTATGCAACTCACAAAAGAAATGATAGAAATAAAGCCACTTTGTGAAAGTATTTTCTGTATTTTTTCTTTTGTGAAAAGAAGAAAAGAAATTGAGGTTGACTAAAATTAAATCTATTATGAAAAACTGTTCCGTCATATCACCCAGCCTTATTTAGTATATTGAATTATTTTACTAACTGCATATTGCTTAATTTTCAGATTTCTTTGCTGGTATTACTTAAAAGTGCTCCATTTTAATATCCCACTTGAAGGCTTAATTACATTCAATCCAGGATGACTTGCAGTGTCAGGGATGTTGCGTAAAGTCTGCAGATAGATTTTTGCATATCTGGTCTTCCGGTTTCCAGATCCTAATTGTAAATGTTATGGCCTGTCTTGGATGGCCGCAACAAAAAGTAGGGAGGACACAGCAACCAGAAACGTTTTTAAGCCCTTCAGAGGCATTTATTAAAAATGATTGTCTAGGGCAGTGGTACCCAAACTACGGCCCGTGGGCCGAATCCGGCCCGCCTCCACATTTGGTCCGCCCCCCTGAGCTATACCAGAGAACGTTCAGATTTTTTTTCATATACACTGTATTTTCCGGACTCTAAGCTATATGTGGATTTTTTTTCAACCACCAGGAGGCTCTTTAGCAGGAAGTGAATCATTGGAAGTCCATACCTGAGCTAAAGCTACAACGCTCTGGGCTGCTGTTGCTGCAACAACACCTAGCTGCTGCGACAACGCCTGACCTGCGGCTACAACTCCTGTGGTGGGCCTCCCATACCACCTTATTTATGTACAAGGCTACGGCTACAACGCTGAGCTGCTGTTGCTGTGACAACACCTGACCTGCGGCTACAACTCCTGAGCTACAACTGTGGCTACAAGTCCTGAGGTGGGCCTCCAATACCTGCCCAGCTACAACGCTGGGCTGTTGTTGCTGCGACAACACCTTACTGCTGCGACAACGTTGGGTTCCCGCTACATCCGACGAGCGGCTACAACGCTGGGCAGCTGCTACAACTCCTGAGGTTGCTGCCGCGACAACACTTCACCTGCGCTGGACCTACAACGCCTGACCATCAACTTGTTCAGATTAAATGGAAATGTCGGAAAGAAATACGAAGCAAAGCCGATCAATAACAGAGAAAGAGTTTGAGGAGATTAAAAAATCCTTGGATTTTATGTCTGATGAGATAGCAAAAATCTCACAACAAAATCTTATAATGAGCTTAATGGGGGAAGTCAAAGAATTGAAGAGACAGAATGTAGAGAAAGACAAGCAAATAGCCTTCCTGGAACATCGTGTGGCTGACTTAGAACAATACAGTCGAATGAATGATGTCGTAATTAGTGGGTTGGAAATGAAGCCACAATCATTTCCAACCCTCTGCCTCTGTCACAGCCCGGACTGTGACAGAGGCAAACATTACTGATGAAAGGGATGAAGATCAAGGAACCTTCGAAAACCAGGTAATATCATTCTTCAGGAACAAGGGCATTAGCATTCATAACAATGTCATTGAAGCTTGCCATCCACTTCCACAAAAAAAACAAGGAGTTAAACCTGCCATTGTAATGAAGTTTACAAACAGGAAACATAAGAATGAACTCCTAAAACAAGGGAGGAAATTAATAGGATCCGATGTTTATATAAATGAGCATCTTACCAAAATTAACACAGATATAGCAAGACGAGCCGTTTTCTAAGGAAACAAAAGAAAATACAGTCAACATGGACCTCAAACTGCAAGGTTTATATCAAATTAAACGGTTCACTGGAGGAAGCCAAGATACTTATCAGACAAATCGAAGAGTTGGATAAATATCAGCGAAACAGGACAACCATGCAACTTCTGAAATCCAGTAATAAATCGAAAATATACATATGAATATAGAAACAGATATTATCCCAGACAACAATTTCCTTGATTAGTTGAATGACAACCACCATTACTTCTCTGATGATAACTATAGCCAATGCTTTAATTCAGATCAAGAAAGGTCAATTATTCACTTCAACAGCCGCAGCCTTTATGCTAATTAGGAAAAAATCAAAGAGTATTTATATCAACTAAAAAAGTCCATCAGTGTCATAGCAATATCAGAAACCTGGCTCGCCTCTGAGAAGGGAGCAGACTTCCCACTGAGGGGGTATGAGTTCAATTATATAAGTAGAAACAATAAAAAAGGTGGAGGTGTAGCCTTGTACATAAATAATTAACTAAAATATAAGGTGGTAGAAAAAATGTCAGTGTCAGTTGATAGCATTACTATTGAAATCCAGTTTGAGAAGCAGAAAAATATCATAGTCAGTTGTGTGTACAGAGCATCGGCATCTGACACTGAAGTCTTTACAAATTACATGGAAACATTGTTTGCTAAGATTTATCAAAAGGTAATTTTCATCTATGGAGACTTTAATATTGACATGTTGAATCCAAACAAGGTTAAAAGTACAGCTAACTTTACTGATACTATGCATAGTTTAGGTTTATATCCACTAATTACTAAACCAAGTAGAATAACAACACACAGTTCAACCCTGATTGACAATATAAATATATTATAAGTAAATTATAAGTAAATCCATGTTATAAGTAAATACTTATAACATGGAAAGTAAATTGAGAAGTGGACTTCTTATAAATGATACCAGTGACCATCTACCACTGTTTGTTATCATAGAAGAGTTTTCCAGAAAAATAAATAAGGGCACCAACACCACATACAAAAGAATAATGTCAGAAGACTCAATAAGAGCATTAAGAAACGAGTTACAATCACAGAAGTGGAAAGTGTTGTATGAAGAAAAACATATTGATAAAGCTTTTGAGATATTTACCAAAAATATTTAAAGCATTTTATGATAAAAACTGTCCACCTTTACTTTGTAATTACAGGCAAAAAACCAAATATAAGTCATGGATTACAAGGATTACAAAAAGCAAGTAAGAAAAAGAATAATCTATATAAACAATTTATAAAATATAAAACGGTTGAAGCAGAGCAAAAATATAAAACTTAGAAAAATAAATTAACTATTATTATGAGAAAATGTAAAAAAGAATATTATTCAAAAATATTAGAAAATAATAAACACAAAACATTAAAGGAATTTGGAAAACTTTACATAGCTTGATAAGTAAGAATTATTCTAATACTACTCACCCTAACTATATTACTTATGACCAATGTTCCCTCTAATTTTTCATGTGTTTGGGCTACACAAAAGCTCCCTGAGCTCACTGAGGACCACTGTGAGCAACATCAGATGTGCAGGCAGTAACCACACACATCACACCCGTTCAAAATCACAGCAAGTTACATGGCTTATTAAAAGAATCAAATCACAGCAGCAATTTTTGTTTAATTAGTTTACTTTTAATATAAGCGATTTGGCCCACTTAAAATGAAAGACAAAAATCTTGTTGGTGTTCATGAGATGTGTAGTATGTTATGTGTGTTATGAGAGTATAAGAGTCCTGCTTTGGCCATGTGAAGAGTTGCTTTGGCCTGGATGTGGTTCAGGTTCCTGTTCTGGAAGAAATGAGGCATATACACCTTTCAGACACAACATTTTGTTCACATTAAAACATTCACATTTTGCTCAATGACATGTGCTGTAGCTTGTGATGCAGTGTAAATTCCTGTAACCCTTTGTAAAATGTCACTAGAATAAGCACAAATTTGACTTTCATTTTACCTTATTTTTCACGTCTGTCCTCACTTCTCCAATGGCTGCACACTTTGTCCAGGTTGATGGCTTCATCTGCATCTTGCTTTGACTTTATGTGCATCAGCTGGTCCAAATGTGCCACTTCAAGATGATTTCTGGATGCTGTTTTGATATGATTCATTAAACTAAATCCTCTTTCACAATCTGCACTGGAAGCTTGAAATGTAGCAACAATATCCACAAGCTGTGAGATCCTTTAGCTCCTCACATCGAAGTGCTGCAGCAACCATATCTGAGAATCTGCTGATTGTCAATGAGAATTTTGACTTGCTCGGGGTCAGATTTTGTTTTGTGTGACAGTTCGTTTCTTTGCTCTCGGTCTTTTGCTCTCTCCCGCAATAATGTACCAATCCCCTGTCCCATCTTGAGTCTTCGTACAATTCCAACAGCTTTCAAATGACTTTTCTGCTGAATGTGACACTTGAAGTAGTCCAACTCCCATTCAGTCCACACTTTTCCCGCTGAAAACTCCCTTGGTACTTTGGCTTCGCTGCATCGTAGACGTTCCTCACTCCATCCATCCATCCATCCATCCATTTTCTTGACACCCTTGTCCCTTGGTGGGGTCGGGAGGTGCTGGTGCCTCTCCAGCTAACGTTCCGGGCGAGAGGCGGGGTCACCCTGGACAGGTCGCCAGTCTGTCGCAGGCGTTCCTCACTCGAAAAAGAAAAAATCTCACCCAGTTTCACCACTTGTTCTTCTATTTGCACATACTCTGACAGCCGTTCCATCTTAAAAGATCCGCATTTCTTTTTTACCTTGTGCTGGTGAGCGGATGTGTCGCTGCCGGTTCGTTTCGCCATGATAAGGAGTTGCGCCGCACTGTTAGCAAGCTAACCTGCACGGCGCGTATGGGCGGGACACATAGAGCTATCAACGCTATGATTGGCTGCATAGCATAATTAAACCGTATCGTATCATTGGCTGAACATCTGTCACTCACTGCGTTACATTGAAAAATGGTACGGAATAAGACATTATTGGTCTAATTTAATATACAGTATTAGATTCGTTCTAATATTAGATATTAATTAATACGTTTATGGTGGATTTTATTTTATGCGCTGCATAGATTTTCTTGTGCGCTGAGACTGTGCGAGCACTGCGCGATTGCGCAGGCGCGCAGCTTAGAGGGAACATTGCTTATGACTAGGGCTGTATAGTAATATCGATATCACGATATATATTGATATTTTCTTTCCTAGAAAAAAAATCGATATTCATCTGCAAGTATCGTAACATCCAACTGTCACCTTGCTCACTCACTGCTTGCTTCGTCGGGAGAATGATGAATGATTAGGTCATCAGGATTAGAGTGATTCCTTCAGATGTTAAGTGTCAAGGTTAAAAAGGTATCAAACTATCCATAGCAGGTGCTTGGTGCATTTTATTTACTTTACAAATGCATGTAAGCTACAGTTTGTACTGTTTCAATTAAAAGAAACATGTTTTCTCACCACGTCTTTGATTCATTTTGTCCAGCTGTCGACTTCAAGTCTGTGTCCATGTCCAACTAGAACCAGGTATTGTGTAGTTGGTGCTTTTAATCAGTTTTCAGTTAAATTAATTCAATCCAACTCTATAACAGTCACAAAATGTCACCAAAATCACTATGTCCCTCTAAAATCTTTCAGAAAATCACAAAAGTGTATTGAATTGTATCATTGGCTGAATATCGCAATGTATATCATATTGTGGGCAGAATATTGTGTATCGTATTTTATAGTGAGATTATTGTATCACTGCAGCCCTACTTATGACAAAACCCTGAATGAAACAGTTGAGATAGTAAATGGATTTACATTTTGTAAATGTAGGGCCTAAGTTAGTAGAACAAATACATAAATCAGACCAACTGGATGTGGATACACTGGAATTTAGTATTAAACAAAATACATCATCTATGTACCTGAAACCTGTAGACAAAATCGAAATTAGTAATCAATGCAAAATAGGTAATCAATGCAACAATGAAAAATCAATGGACTGGAATGAAATTAATATGTCACTTATAAAAAAGATAATTGATGATATTGCAGACCCTCTGATTTACATCTGCAACTTGTCATTCATAACTGGAACATTTCCAAATGCAATGAAAATTGCAAAGGTTATTCCTCTATTTAAATCTGGCAATAAGCATATTATGTTAATAATATGTTGCCCCTTCTTTGTCAATTTTCAAAAATACTAGAAAAAGTGTTTAGTAAAAGGTTAGATAATTTCATTGAAAAGCAAAACATTCTGACAGATTGTCAATATGGTTTCAGAGAAAATCGATCAACTTCAATGGCACCGTTGGCGTTAGCAGAAGAAATTATAGACAATATGGATAAAAACGAAATTTGCAATTGGTGTATTTCTGGATCTCAAAAAAGCTTTTGATACCATCAATCATAACATGTTATTAAAAAATCTAGAAAGGTATGGAATTAGAGGGGTGGCATTAAACTGGATTAGGAGCTACATTGGAGAACGGAAACAATTTGTAGAATTAGATGGCCAGAAATCAGATTTACTAAACATAGCTTGTGGGGTTCCGCAGGGATCAGTGTTGGGATCCAAATTGTTCAATTTGTATATAAATGGCATAGTGAAAGTATCAAACCTTATAAAATACATTATATTTGCAGATGATACAAGTATCTACTGTACTGGAGAAAGCATTCAACAACTCCCAGAAGTGGTCAACACAGAAATGGAAAAATTACAACATTGGTTCAAAAACAATAAATTATCAGTAAATTTAGATAAAACAAAATTCATGATATTTGGAAACAATAAAAAAAGGAAAATAATCCAATTAAAATACCAATTGACAGTGTTGATTTAGAACAAGTACATGAAATAAAATTCTTGGGTGTCATATTAGATGATAAGTTTAGCTGGAAACCACAGATTAGCCTAGTAAAATCTAAAATAGCCAAAAGTGTTGTTGTTCTAAGAGGAATTAGTTGTTTTTTTAAGGTTTTATTGGCTCTAGTGGCCTTTATTTGATAGTTAATTGGACAGGAAAGAGGGTATTGAGAGAAGGGGAAGACATGCGGCAAAGGTTGCCAGGCCGGGAATCAAATCGGCGACAGCTGCGTCGAGGACTAAGGCCTTCATATGTGGGTTGTGCTTAACCCCTGCACCACCACAGCACACCCTGAGGAATTAGTTTTGTTCTGGACTATATATCTTTGTTTATTCTACATAACATTGTACCACATTTAACATATTGTGTGGAAATTTGGGGGAATACACTCAAAACAAATTTACAGCCATTACAAAAATAATCTATCCGAATACTACATAAAGTGGGATATTGGGAACACACAAACCAGTTATTTATCAAATCAAATATACTGAAATTCTGGGACCTTGTAACATTTAAAACTTCACAATTCATGTTTAAGGTCAGAAATCAAAAATTTCCAAACAATATACAGGCAATGTTTTGGTGATAGAGAAGGTGGTTAAGAGGTGAAGGATATTTTTAAAAACAACATATTAGAACAACCAGGAAGAGTTTTTGTCTATCTATGTGTGGAGTAAATGTCTGGAATGGATTGAATGATGAGTTAAAAAAAAGTACAAATGTTAACGAATTTTAAAACCTAATTAAAACAGAGCTTATTTCAAAATATGATATAAGATTACTGTTTTATAGTCTATAATGTAACAGGTCACTTTCATGCCACTCTGCCACGCCCACCTGCTGCATCCAAACCAAACGGGGTTGGAAACCATAACACACCAACATGTCTTCTGTCTGTGGACAAAGTTTCAGGTTGATTAGGTCAAAGGGGACAGATGACGACCGTTCACAGTAAAACATAACTCTTCCTGTTATAAGGAACAGGAAGTGTCAAAATTTCACGATTGGGTCTTATAGGGCACCCAAAGGTAATCACACACAGTTTGATGGCTCTGTGAGTTTCTGTGTAGGAGATATAACAGTTTCATATTTCTTGGCGAGTTGGTGAACTTTGACCCCTGGTATCACCCCTTCAGCATGCACAAATTTGAATGGTTTTGATAACTTAAGGGCATGCCTTATGAACCAACAGACCAAGTTTGAAGCCGATCCATCAAAAAAAAGGAGGAGTTCAAGCAAATGCAAAGGCTGTAAACAGCCAAAATGGGGTCAAATTCACAACTTCAATCCAAAATGGCCGACTTCCTGTCATACTTGCAATATGACATTAATTGTAAATTCTGAGTGTCTTGGGGAGTTCTACAAGTGTACCAAATTTCAAGTCTCTTCAATAAAGTAAGTGAATAGGAAAGGGTCTTTTGAAATTTTCAAGGGTACGTCGTACGTCGTTGAGCTGTTTCTTTTGCAATTTTTGCATAGACCTTAAAATCTTTTCTATGGACACACCAATTTTGGTGAGTTTTTGAATATGATAAAGCCCCCAAAAAGCTGATTCATTTGACGGTAGAATAATAAGAAACAGTACAATTACAATAGGCCATTTGGCCTAAATATATATTTATGCTTTAATTTCTTATCAAAATATATTTTATGCTTTTATTTATGTATTTATTCTTTTATTTATATATTTATTATTATTTTATTTCTTATTATCTCAGTTTTGGTCCTCCAAAGGTATATAGAGGAAATGGTGAGGACAGCTTAGAGAATTATTGGGACTGAGCTTCGTTCCATCTTTGACACTGCCCGCACTCGCTGCCTGTCCAGGGTTTGTTCATTTACAAAAGACCCCATCCATCCTCAGCATGGCTTGTTTTCCCTGCTGCCCTCTGGAAAAAGGTTCAGCAGTTTCAAATGCATAACAATCAGATTCCCCATCAGCTCATCCTTCATGCCATTAGACTACTAAACCCCCATTAGTTTTTTTATTTTATATATTTATAGATACTTTTTATTATTACTTATTTATTTTATTATTATTGGAGCCTTGCAAAAAATTGCTCAGTATCTACATTCTAAATGTACAGTTGAATGACAATAAAGTCTGTCTATTTCGAAAGCACTTTGAACGACCTTGTTGCTGAAAATATACAAATATACTTAAAAGAAAATTTGTTTTACAGGATGTAAAGATAGGTTAGATAATTACGAGGATGATCACTAGATTTTAAACTAGGAACACTGGATGTTTTGCTACTATACGGTTATGGGACATCATGTAGAGGAACATTTTAAATCATGATGAAACAATAGAACACGTTATTATTCAATGTATCAAAGACACAGTTTAATCAAAGACATAATTTCGATGATGACGCTATTACAAGGTTGTTATATGACAGTAACTGCCTTAATAACGACAATATACAGTACATGTTTAGATCTTAGTTCACACTCCTTACCAGTCGATGGCAGCAATGCGCCTTCGTTGTTTGTCAACTGCCATTACACTCCAGAAGAAGAAGAATCAGAAACAGAAACCTCAGGCTCTGGGATGGATGTTAACTTTCCGATATTTGGGATGTGATCGGACAAATGCGGTGAAGTGGTCATTTAGTCTGTCTTTTCACAGAGTAACAATATCATCCAGGTATTTGTTTTATAATTCTGTTTTGTTAAATTTGATTGATATATGTAGACGTATGCTTAGTCAACTTTCAGTTTCCATCTCTACTAATACCAGCAGACACGCTTTCATCCAGTCTGCTGGTATTATGTTCGGTGTTGTTCACTCTCTCCACAGCACGCGCAGGTTGTACACTAAGCCGCGACGCAACTACATTGCTTGATGAAATAAGGTTGTTTTGTTATATAGTTCCGCCTTGACACAACAAAGTAGTCGTTTGAATCAGTGCAGAGAAAAGCTGGTCATATCATAGTGATGTGCTTTTATAATCAATATCGGCTGCTTTTAGAAAAATAATCTATTCTGTGTTGCTTCCCAGAGATGCCATGTATTTATTTTTTCCTATAATACAAAGTTTTATTGTATAAAGAAGAGTTATTTATTTCAGTAGTTAAGTGAAACATAGATTTATACGTTCTGTTAATTCTGATGATTTTCTGCTTACAATAAAAAACATGTAACAGAATATTGCATTAGAATATTTTAATGTTAAATTTTATTAATGTTATTAATTTGAGCTTAATGATAATAAGCCCAAATTAATGTTGTTGCTTATTAAAGTAATTTTGTTATTTTGTTATTTATAGAATTTATTAGGTACCTTCAAGAAACGAGCCTAATTAAAGCCGCAAGTGGCGTGGCCAGCCATCGCAGACGCTCTCGCGCAGTTCACGCACCAGTCCGCCAGCCAGGCGATATGCACAGATGCGTTCGCCGGCGCTCCCTGACGACGCATCAGGGCCGCGCAGAGACCACTAAAGGGGCAGGTGCTCAATAAAAGGGCACATCTAACCGCATTCTAGGACAGAATATTAACAAAGCCACTCAGCTTTCAGAGTTTAATAAACAATGATAAATAACAAAATTGTGAGATACACAATCAAAGCTAAGGAAATCTCTATATTGAGCATAGTTTACTATGTGCAATATATTGTATTAATTTCTTTCTGCAGGTGTATTTTGTTATAGGAAAGTATTGCAATATTCAAACCAGGAATATAGCAAGATATGTAAATCAGTGGTAGACCACCAGACATATTTTGTCAGAATTACACTATTAAAAATATAAACAAGGGCACAATGCAACCTTTTAGTGTACTGTAATCTGTAAAAAAGAGCTGCCTGTTTGCTACACTTGCAGTGGAGATGAAAATAGTTCATTCAGGAAAGCAGAGCTGCATAAAACTTGAATGTGAACTGCAGAAAAAAAAATTGCCTAAAATCGCAACAAAAGATTTCTGATGTGTGTAAATAAAAGTTTATGTTTGGCATAAACTTTTTAAGTTCACGAGAAAAAAATGAGTTATTTAATTTAAAAAACTTTTTGAACTAAACTTTTTGTTTTAAAAAAGAAATCATTACAATTCCAAAAGTTTTGATTACAATTTTATTTTACTTAACTGAGGTTAGTTTTTTTTTTAATTGAATAATTGGGGGAAAATTTAACTGCATTCTCTGCGAACCAGACCCTAAACTTAAAGACTGGATTGAGTTTTTTCCCCTTCATTAATGACATGCATTTATGACAATAAGCCCAAATTAATGTTGTTAATTTGGGCTTATTGTCCAAATTACCATGATATATATAATAATTACATACATTATATATATCATGGTAATTCAGGGTAAGTTATTCTTAATTCTAAACTAATATCCTTGTTGGACTTTTATTTAAGTGCTATTCTCCTTCAAGATACATTTACCTAACACTGGAATAAATGAAATGTACGTTATGAAATTAGAATCAAGGAAATTAGAAGACATATATCCATTATGGAGATGATCCGTTTTGGACGGGCGATGTGCCCTTATTGCATAAGCGATACTGAAGAATGACATTAACGATACAGGGAGGAAGCTTTTTAGTTATCTTGCTTTGCTAGCAAACTCATTAGCTAACATCTAGCTAATAGCACATCAACAGCCTAATGTCTGTATGAGAAAAATACTGATAGATAAGAACAGTTTTTCCTCACCTGGCTGTCTCCTCCCATTCAGTAGTTCTTCAGAGAAAGGCAGACACAGAGGCCTGTCAGTGTCTGTTGTATTTAATTTCCTCTCTGCTTAAACCGCTACTCGGTGCTGAAGCAGAAACAATACTTCACGTTTTCCATCATCTGACAGGTAGCAAGTCTACTCCACTTTATTCACCAAAAACATTTTTTTTAAATTCACCAAAATCTGTTGTAATCTGGAACGTTCGCCTCGTTGAGCTCCAGTTAGCCGCTTTATCGCGCGAGAGGCAACTGCGTCATGCGTCATGGGCAAAAGGTCGAAGGTAACACGGTGACCGGAGGGCTTATTATATTGTACAAAAAATCCCACAAAAAAACAAAATAACTTTAGTACATGTGATTTTAGACACTATTATGTGTCAGAAGAGGGCTTAGGAAATAATAATACAAAAAGAGAGAAAAAAAAAAGCATTGACCGAAAGGGCACTTGGGGGCAAGGAACAAAAGGGACAGGTGCTCAAGCACTCCTAACCCCGTAAAAGTAAGATATCCAGCAGAAAAAAAAGATTTATTCCTGTTGGAAGGGCGTGGGGTAGGGGGGTAGATGATGTAATCAATTGACCATGTGAATGTGATGAGGGCCGGTCTATGATGAGACATACATGTAGAAAGTCTGATGCAGCTGCACGTCAATATTTGCAATGTTGACCCCTTTTCTTCAGGACCTCTGCCATTCTTCCTGGCATGCTCTCAATCAACTTCTGGAACAAATCCTCATTTTGTCAGAATTCCTAGGTTTTTGTTTGCCCACCCATCTCTTGATGATTGACCACAAGTTTTCAATGGGATTAAGATCTGGGGAGTTTTCAGGCCATGGACCCAAAATCTCTTATGTTTTGTTCCCTGAGCCAGTTAGTTATCACCTTTGCTTTATGGCAAGGTGCTCCATCATGCTGGAACAATCATTGTTCATCACCAAACTACTCTTGGACGGTTGGGAGAAGTTGCTCTTGGAGGACATTCTGGTACCATTCTGGTACCAGTCTTGCCTAAAAACATGGCTGTGTTTTTAGGCAAGACTGTGAGAGAGCCAACTCCCTTGGTTGAGAAGCAACCCCACACATGAATGGTTTCAGGATGCTTTACAGTTGGCATGAGATAAGAGTGGTGGTAGAGCTCACCTCGTCTTCTCCGTACAAGCTGTTTTCCAGATGTCCCAAACAATTGGAAAGGGGATTCATCAGAGAAAATGACTTTACCCCAGTCCTCAGCAGTTCACTCCCTGTACCTTTTGCAGAATATCAGTCTGTCCCTGATGTTTTTCCTGGAAAGAAGTGGCTTCTTTGCTGCCCTCCTTAAGACCAGGCCTTGCTCCAAGAGTCTCCACCTCACAGTGCGTACAGATGCAGTCACACCTGCCTGCTGCCATTCCTGAGCAAGCGCTGCACTGCTGGTAGCCCGATCCCGCAGCTGAAACACTTTTAAGAGACGGTCCTGGCACTTGCTGGTCTTTCTTGGGCAACCTGGAGCCTTTTTGGCAACAATGGAACCTCTCTCCTTGAGGTTCTTGATGATGCTATAGATTGTTGACTGAGGTGCAATCTTTCTCGCTGTGATGCTCTTCCCTGTTTGTGCAGTGCAATGATAACTGCACATGTTTCTTTAGAGATAACCATGGTTCACAGAAGAGAAACAATGATGCCATGCACCAGCCTCTTTAAAGTGTCCAGTGGTGTCATTCTTACTTAATCATGACAGATTGATCTCCAGCCCTGTCTTCATCAACACCCACACCTGTGTTAATGGAGCAATGACTGAAACAATGTTAGCTGGTCCTCTTAAGGCAGGGCTGCAGTGAAGTTGAAATGTGTTTTGGGGGATAAAGTTCATTTTCTAGGCAAATATTGACTTTGCAATTAATTGGTGTTAAGCTGATCACTCTTTTATAACATTCTGGAGTATATGTGAATTGCCATTATAAAAACTGAAGTAGTAGACTTTGTAAAAATTAACATTCTTCAAACTTTTGGCCATGACTGTATGTGGAAGTTATTGCACCTTGATGCTTCATGGCGAATAGTCAAAGTTTGACACTTAGCCACACCCACATGCTTTGATGTATGAAAAATCTTTTGATAACTTTTGATCTTCAGTGACTCAAGAGTGTGCTGAGTGATCCTGAAGTTTGTATCTCAAAAGCTGTAGGACTAGTTTGACCAGATGTGTATACAAAAATGACATGGCATTTTTTGATCCAAAGTGATCCAGGAAGAGATCCAAATTTGCCCACTTCCTGTTGGGTTTGGACCATGGCTCCAAGAGACTTTTTTGTAGGTACTGACAAGACACACATGTGTACCAAGTTTCATAATTCTAGGTTAAAGCATAGTTTGGGGCTGATCATTTAAAATATTCTAGAGCGTTGCAGAGAAATTAGGCCACGCCCTAAAACAATTGTTGTGCATTTCTTTTGATGGATGGACAAGAATCGATCCCAGTGAGTTTCGTGCAGCTTGTCTGAAATATGTGGAATTCAGAGCCAAACGTATGGCATCACCTGTAACTTTGCCATGGCGCCACGCCGTGAAGAAGCTCTGGGGAGGTCTTCAATTAATTTATTGAGTATTAACTGGTTTTAATTTTTAAATAAACTAAACTATTTTTATTATGAGAAGAGCAGGTCAGGTGGAGTTTCAGGGTGTGAAGATACAAAAATACAGAGAGCCAGAGGAAGGCAGAGACAGAAACACATAGCTGTAGAAATTTTAGTTAAATGGGTCTTGTTTGGTAAGTTACTGAATGCAGTGCTGGAAAGTGAGACTGAGTTATCAGTGAAAAAAGAAACTGTTCAATTGCCAGTCAGTTTATATCAATGCATTTCGACCAATAAGATATATCAGAATCTGGTAGTCACTGTGCTACCAGAGTATTTATCTTGCTAGTTGTGAGGCAAATGATAAAGTGAGTGTTCATCCTGGAATGACAGTCATTATGGTATGTGGATGCATAACTTCAATCTGATTATTGGACTGTAAATAGTAACATGTTAGATTACTTGTTACTGAAACAAGGGGTCAGATTAGAGTAACGCGTTACTGAAGTGTTGATGGCACAATACTTTATGACATTCCTGCTCAAGCCTTTTACTGATCAGTCAGGTTTCCGATATACGTCCCCCCCAATGACAGACTCATTCCTACGCCCTTGCCAATACATATTTATATAAATATACAAACACAAATAAATAATGATTAATAATGACACAGATTAATAATGATTAATACTGATTAATATATTAGATACATGTTTATATGTAAACATACATATAAACATGAACAGTCTAATATATATTCTAGATTGAGAATATTGAGATTGAGTTAAAAATCCGATCTGAGATTCATTTGTGCTGCAGGGAATCCGTCTCTCTTTAAAAATATCTTCCGCTTCTTCCTCACATCATGTCTTTATGAAACCTTTGTTAAGAAAATAAATGTAAAATATGCTAGTTTTAAAACTTAACCACATGTACAATATTATGTAAAATTAACAGCATTTTAAAATAAGAAAATTTGATTCTAAATTGCCGCCATGGTCCAGTGGGCATCTCGTTTGTAGGATGTTTCTATTAACTATAACACAAAAAGTTGAATTAAAGTAGTTTAGTTTTAGTCTTCTATAATTTTAAACACAGTTCTTAACCTCTCTATGGACTGAGAAGGCATTCACAGGGCGTTGAGGCTGTTAGTGTGAGTTTAACCTTTTGACCATCTTGATAAGATTTAAATAGCTGGTGTAAAGCTGAATGCAACATAGAATATCTGTAAAACAGATAATCTAATTTGTAATCTCTCCTAGTTGTTAACATGTCTTGATTGAAATAGCCTAATTATAGTTGTCAGATTAATAACTTATTCTGCCCTATTGACCTTTATGTTACCTGTAGTTACAGCAGATTGTTTGCTAGATCTTCTGATCTGCCCTTTGTATGTGTGGGAACGAATCAGGAGAAGTTCCAGTTCTTTCACACTGATCTGTGAAAAGCCATAAAACAGCATAAGTTCAGGCCACTTGAAGAGAAGCTCTGCTTCCACTTTTTTTGATGAAGGAGACAACTGGTGTCTCATCTTGAAAAGAAATTGTAGGGAGTTTTTAACTTTTAAGAGGGTCCGAGACAGCTCTTGATTGGATGAGCAATGATGCGCCTTATTTGAATAAATTTAAGAGAAGAATACACCTTTACTATAAAAATTTGTGCACATGAGAAACAATTTGGATTTGCTTTTGCAACTCTCCAAAGATGTCTTTGCCTTTGTTTCTTTCTTCTTCTTTTCTATTGGTCTCAGGTAAATGAGTGTCTGTTTTAGTGTATTTGAAGTGTCTATGTTGTCAATGTGATTTTATACTTTTAAATGTTAGAATAAACTCTGAAAATGTATGATGTGGAGCGTTGACTGTCATCTCTGTGTGGCTTTTGTTTCCACGCATGGAATCATTGAATTCGGGAGCACAAGAGAACATAACTAGAAGTTAATGATTTTATAAACACAAACGGGGATTTGGGAGCTATCTTACAGAGTGAAAGAATTACACATAAATAATAGTCTTTACCACCTGTGTAAACTTTGCTGATGAATTTTATGATGAACAAGTAATATAAGTTTTATAATATACGTTACACTGCCATATTTCTAATGTAGGCTCTTGTGTCAGATAATCTAAGCCTATGTTAGAGCATAGTTATTTTTAACCTAAGTTAACCTTCATAGGAGAGTTCATAGGAGGCTTCGAGTAATACCAGGGCTGAACCTTGGTATTACTCCAAGCACTGTAGCTAATATTACCTCGGATCTGACCAGTGGACAAAAATACAGTAAAGTAATATTCTAATCACAATAATATGTCCATCTTACTTGTGAAATGTTGTCTGTAGAGCCCTCATATCAATAGTCAATCAACAATAAGATCAACAATCAACAAGAACAATATCCCTCAGTGTTGAGTAGGGTTGCCACCTTTCAGAAATTAAAATAAGGGACGCTCACCACGGTGTGTCACCCTACTTTCAGGGGGTGGGATGGCCGCTGCAGTGGTAGACAATATTTATGGCAATGTTATTTGTTTTTAAAAAGTGATCCAGAGCGCAAAGCACAACCCACATATTGAGGCCTTAGTCATCGTGGCATTGGTCGTAGGCTGCATGTCTTCCCCCTGTCTCATTACCCACTCTCTTGTGAAACTACTTCCAAATAAAGGCAACTATAGCAAACAAAACCTTTTTTAAAAAATAGTGATCCAGAGAGCATTCATACTCTATGTATGCATAGAGTATGAATGATCCAAAATCGTACTCCAATCAGAACAGCACACTTAAAACATGTTTAATTAAGCAAGTGTAAAATGTATTTGGTAAACTGCTCAAGTTCTGATTAACTGATCATAACACCTAATTTAATAATCACAATGCGTCTTCAAACAGAGCTCCAAAAGTATAAAAGTTATGTGAAAATTCTGGTATTGTAAAGAGTATTACTAAAATATTTATACAAATAAGTAGTTAGGCTTGGAGGCTGGTTCTAGACAAATTTACCACAAGGGTTAGGGTAGTCAGTGTTTTTCCATGGTGACACTTAAAGAAGGATGAAACAGAAAAAAAAACAGAGCAATATTTCATCATTTGATATATCAAGTAAGCCAAAGAGCCACTTGTGTCTCCAGAGATCCAGGTTGCAGATCCTGATCTAGCAGATAGAAAGTATGATCCTATCTAAATACAGCAGCTAAAAGTGCAGCACTTTAATTTTGAATTCCTTGTTAAAATAAAATTGTGAAGGTTAAAAAAAATCCACCTCTGAATATTTTCAAACGTAGCATTATTTCTTCTGTACCCCTGCTGGCCCCCACCTAAAACCGCTCCTGGGCAGAAGGTCTGTGTCTAACATTAATAATACATTAAATGACCACTGAACACTGAATTAATAAAATATATCAACATTTCTTAATAAAACAAACAGAAAGCCCTAACAAATCTTTTTAAAGTAGGAAATATTTATGTATTTACTGTTAATCTCTTAGTATGATTTGTTCTTTAAATGACCATTTGTATTATTTTGGCTGATACGACTATACATTAAATAAGAAAATAATTGATTATCTAATAATCAAACCTTAACAGTCTACTAAAACCACAATAAGAAACTTAATCAATCATAGCAAAATGTTCTCTACCATATAAGCCTCAGGAGATGATTGAGGGATGAAGAGATGCTGATGTCTGGTTCTTTAGATTCTAACTGGGTTTTCAGTGTTCCTCTCCTGATCCATTCTGTCTGACATCATGCAGCACTGCACACCGCGCCAGGAAGAACATTTGTTTTAATTGCCTGTATTCATTTTCACTAACATGTTCAGCCTGGGATTTGAGTCTTCCCTCTCACGTCTGTATCTTTACGAGGTTTTGGTTCTAAGGACGGTGGAGAATCGGGTTGAGGATGTTTTAAAAAGACACGGTCGATAGCAGCTCACCGTGGCTGCATAGTGCCCATCTCTATTCAACTGCAAGAGCATCGGTCCATAGCTTTCTTGGGCTCCTTTAGCTCACACCATGACAATTTAGCTGACCTTTATATATCCTGTGTTTTATTTTGGTCATTGTTGTTACAATTAGTTTTGATGTGTGATAGGCATGTCTATGGGACATTTATAGAAATATGGAACAAATCGCGTCCCGTATCAGTTCAATACAGGACGCAACATTTAACAGCCAAAAACAGGGCGATTCCGTATTTTAAGGGATGGGTGGCAACCCTAATGTGAAGTAATGCCATTTATACAAAATACATTAAAGTGAATTTACTGCACATTTAAGTGAGATTTGTCAACACTATCCCTGAATGAGTCACACTGTCAGTTAAAAACTGACGGAGTTGACAAAATACCAAACTACCTCAATTTATATGATGTTATCCCGAAGGAGGCCATATTGTAGCTCATCACGTCCATGAAATCTTTACGGTATACCAGAATTAACCATTTATTTCACAAAATTTCATCAAAGCTTTGTAAATTGTCTGTTATGGAGTTGACACATCATAGTTGTGACAAGGAACTTAGGAATAAAACAGAAGATTAAACTAAAGAATAACATATGCTGACCAGAGCTGCATAACCCTGTTATGGGGTCCTCAGAATTTCTGATGCCCCCGATAATTCCTTTTTTTTATATATGTATTCTTTTTATGTCTGATGCTGTTGATAAAAACTTGGGACAAATTTCATTAAGTTGGAAAATATATAAAAATTATTTTTAATTCAATTTATTGGTACTTTTTCAATTATTTATTGAATGTTTATACTTAATTGTCATCATATATTATGTCCTTTATTTGTTTTAAACTATTATAATGTGCCGAGTTCTGCTCCAGGACAAGGGATTTTACAGATACCATGCATATTTTAAGTTAATGATTGGATATAATCATTAATTTTGTGCTTTATCCATAGGACATGTTTTGTCAAGAAAATCAAGGATCAGTGATTTTTGTCAAGAATCACTGATCTGTCTTCTGACAGAAGATCATGTTTATTAGTTCAATGGGGTCAGAGATGGAGCTTTCCAAGTAAAAAATGTCAGTTCCTGTTCTGAGGGGGCGACATCAAACTCTGATGTCGTCAAACTCATAAGAGTTTGACGACATCTTGGCATGAGCCAACAAAGATCGCTCATGCCAAGTTTAGTGCCAGTTGACCTCAGCCACGCCCCCTCAACATATACAAAAAGTACATTTTTTTGATAGCTTTTAAAGTTGCACCCCTTAACATTACTGACCAAGAATGAAGCCGATAGGTCGAGTTTGTTAAAGTTAGACTTGAGTAAAATTGGGATATGGCCAAAATCTGACCTTTGCCCCAAAATGTCTGCCTCACTTTGCATTTTAGGGGTACCTGCAAGGGACTTTTTTTCTTGATTTTGGACGCTCTATCTAGGTACCAAGTTTCAGATCTCTACGACCTACGGTTTCTCCGATCTCAGCTTAGGGGGCGCTGTAGAGCCCACTTGCAATTCCACTGGAATTTGAAAACTTTACTTGGGGGACAGTTGTGGGTGAAGTGTGGTGAGTTTTTTAATATGATAAAGCCCCCAAAAGGCCAATTCATTTGATGGAAGTATAATAATAATGAACACTATGATGGTGTTTATGCTGCACCCCTGCCCCCTCCACTCTCTACTTCTCCTTCAGAGAGGGTGATATGTGCTACCAACTCTCTGTCTAACGGGTGAATTAAATCTACTGGGATTTACCCTGTCCAGAACTGCAGTAAACTCTGTTTAACCTGGTATCGAGAAAGACTCACCTGGTTTCTGACGACCTTCATTCAGATGTCCCACCCTTCTTCCCCCTGTGAATTAGCCAGACTGAGCAGCCTGCAACCAACTAGTTTCACAGGGCAGACCTGTTAACGGTCGCTCTTTCTCTTTATTACAATGTGCTCTTGTTACTGAACCAGGTTGGTTTAGTGACTCGGACAAGTCCCAAGGATGTTGTTTTGTATATGGTTTTGGACTAAACGCAACCTCACCTTTTCCATTGATGGTGAGGTCAAACAGGACTTGGGTGCTAGCAGGAAGAGTACTGTCTTAGAGCAGCAGGTCTCGGGTCTAAGGGTAACTTCCTCATGTGTGTAGTGTTCCTCAGCTTATCTTCCAAAGCTGAAGCTTCCTTCACCTTGTCTCACGATCTTTCTGGTCCGTTGAGATGTAGAACGTAAGGAAAGCACCAGCTCTTCTTATTTGTCTTTGTCTTTACCTTTGTCTTTGGGATCTGAACCCAGTTGATGAGAGAAGCATGATTTGAAGTCACGTGTTTCCTGGCTGACAGGTTGGTCCCCCTGTGCAGGACAGTCTTCGGCTCTGTGACCCCGGCTCTTCTTCAACTGCAGAGTTCTTTGTCCATCTCAATCTTGGCTCGAAGCTGCCTGGAGGATCCAACCAAAGGTTCCTCACTTTTTATAGCGTTTATCCACCCTACAGACGCGTTTGCATTGGCTAGCACTGTTGCTAACTAATGATTGTTTCATTGGTTAACTACTTGGATAGATCTTATATTCATCATTGTCTTAGAAACATTATGTCCTGATGTCTGTGCTAATGTCTCAGGGTTGCTCAAAAGCCATCCTACATCCGTTGCCTGCACAAACTTTTCTTTCAACCGTTTAAGTTGTTCAACAATCTGTTTCCAAATCTCTGAGGCGGTGGTCATCTCTGCTCTCCTGTTGGTTCCGTTTTTTCCTAACCTTTCACCCACCATCTACCTCCAATACAACATCAGTGATCTTTAATTGTGTTTACACATTTTACACCATTTCAAGTTAAATGTCAAAATCACATCTATAACTTTTAGCTTCTCTGATTTAGCATTCATTTATAATATTATGATAGCTATAACTTATTAGTTCCTCTTGTTATAATCTTAATGTGAGTTATTACAGATGGTCTTCTGAAAAGAAACCAAGAATAATCTATTTTTCTAATTGTTTGATACCACAGGTACAGTTACTTTTACTTGTAAGTATTCCCACGAGTGTAAGTGTAAGTATTCTTACAAGTAAATAAATATCAACATAAGTATTTTACTTTGGATTTAATTCAATTACTCAAAATGTTTAGATTTAATTCTTTAAAACTTTTATGCTTTGAAATAAGAAATACTTTATACTATTTTCATAATTCTGCAAGCTGGGAATGTACTTCCTCTTTTTTCAGGAAACATGCTGTTCCTGTTTCATGACAGTCTCTGCCTGACTTTGATTTCTTATAATTAAACAGAAAAAGTAATAGAATTAAAGCAAAGTTTCCATGAGACAAAAACAATACACACATCCTGATTGATTTTATTGAAATTTAAGTCTACTGTTGGGTTACTTGTACACAGCAAATTCAGAAGTGTCAGATTTCCAGTGCAAGTGTTGTATGTGCCCCATTATTGACTCATGGTTGCTAAAAAACTTACCAGACTGACTGATTTTAGTGACATAGTGAGTGTAAAATATTGAATAAAATGTTGTGCCACATGACTGGCTTTATTTTCACTCTTATATTTAACTTTATGACACACAAAACTACAAATGAATCATCCTTATTGTCTCCAGGTGCATTTTGGGTAAAGCTTGTCTCCAACGTCATCATCAGTCACTTGGTAACAAATGGCAAACTAGCTAGAGCATTTATAGGGATTACATTAACATGTTTTGAATTTGAGTTGTTTCATTAGTGACCAGCCTGATGTTTCTGTTCTTCTCTTGGTTTGTTGTACTTCATGTCAGATGGATTTCAAAATGACATAGTTGCTCTCTGTGGTGATGAAACTTGTTAGCTCTGTTATTGCGGGCATGCCCAGGTTGTAAAGTTAAATTATCATGAGCTTTATTATTTGGGCCCGGTCATTAGCCCCGTCCCCCGGCCGACGTCGTCTTGTTCCGCTACTGCGTCACATATTTGCTTGAGGAGCGGAGGCAGCAGTATGGCTGCCTTGTTTGGAGGTTATTATAACAAGGTAAGTTTCATGTTAAAATTATCATGTTTTTGACAACTTTTTACGGAGGCATTATTTTACACAAGAGTATTGATTCATATACACTGTTCGTTTAACGTACGTTTATTTGTTTGGATATCACGATATACGACTGTTTATTGTCTTAACCAAACATCAAAACTGTCAGGAAAATCTGGAGGTCCATTTGAATTAGCATTATTTAATTGCAGAGGTCGTTTTCTTTAAGTTTTTGGCTGTAGACTGCAAAATGGGGGAGTGTCTGTGCTGGACGATTGGCTTGATCTAAGTCACAAGTGTCAAACTCCAGTCCTGGAGGGCCACTGTCCTTCAAGATTTAGATGTGCCGCTGCTGCACCACACCTGAATAGAATAATTAGGTGATTAGCAGGTATAGGAGAACGTGTATATACACAGTAAGGAGGCAATGGACCTTAACAAGCTCTGCCCTGAAACGCCCCTCGAAAGTCCCACGTGGCTACATGTCTCACATTAACGGCTTAGCTCCTACGTCTAAACATGGGATTTTTCGTTCGACTGACTCTCTGCAGAGCATTTCTGAGTCAATTAGTTTAGCATTTAGGTTTTCAAAATGGATGTGTTTATTATTGACTATCTTTTTCATTCACTAAACACAAAGAAAGCAAAGCAATAATACTTACGCCAGCAGACAATCCTTTGTTCTTATTGATCCTACGATGGTTGAGCTGCAAATGCGGTTGTGTACAAGTTTAATCCACGCAAGGCTTTCCGTTTCAGATTTTGTAAATCTACAAATACGATCAGGATACCTGACATCGCCTGTACAATGACGGAGAACCATTTTTTTTGAGTCCTGATGCAAAAACTTTCTGTCGGTCTGGTAGTCCACAATGTACATTAGCATGAGTTTGTGAGACGGTAGCCCACGTGATATCTGCGCTGTGACGTAAAATGGGCATTACCCAATGAAAAGTGGCCACTGTGGTAAGGTCCATCGAGCCATTTGACTCTGGTGTTTTGTACCTGTGGCAGATTTAAAAACTGCCAAAACATTTTCTCTTTGTTAGTGTTTCATGTTGGTGATTGAAGCCTGTTATGATGACTCCAACACATTTCTTCAGACAGGTTGGCACGACTTTTAATGCTGTCCAATAATGTTTCTATAAGCTGACTATTTTCTTAAGTAATTATTTCTGACTTTTTTATGCTTTATCTTGTAAACCGGGTGGACAATGTAATTTGAATATGATGGTGACACACACAGATGAGTCTGATTAGTTTTGCTCACACTACTTTTTAAAATATTCATTTATTATACTAATGTTTCTGCTATATTTCTTGTTTTTCCTTCCAGGCTGGAAGTCTTCCTCCTTCATGTTGGCAAAAACAAGAGCAGCACAAAAGACACTTCACTATCAGTGACCACAAGCCCATCCATGGCCACTTCCAATGAACTTTCAAAGCGCACTTCACCTTCAGTTCAAAGTACCATAAATCTATGACCTATGTTGTATATTGCTGTCAGTGGTGTTTGATGTTTGAAATAAAAGTAAATTATATTCTGCGAATGGTGCTGGTCTTTTTGTAGCATCTACTGTGGCATCTAAAGTCTTAAAATGAATTTGGAGATTATTGGTGGCCAGTAGCTTCTGGGGGTTAAAAGAGGTTTTAATTGCTCTAGTGGCTTTTATTTGGTTGTAAATTTACAAAAAAAGTGGGTAATGAGAAAAGGGGAAGATGGGGAAGCGAACCCACAACAGCTGCATTGAAAACTAGAGCTTTCATATGTGGGCTGTGCTTAACCCCTGCGCCACCACAGCACACACTGCCAGTAGTATTTAAAAACTCAGATTTCTATATTAATATATACTTTACACCATTCTGTGTTGCATTAACACATTCATAGTGTTAACTGTTGACAATATACACTAGTTGTTGGCTAGATTAACACTGAAGTGTATTTGATTTCAACTACTCAACTACTGTGAATGTTGATTCAACTCTATCACAAATACCACTTTAAAAAGTGTAACTTCTCCACCATCCAGAGTGGACCAATATAGACACTTTCAAAGTGTTGAAAGTGTCTATATTGGTCCACTCTGGATGGTGGAGAAGTTACACCAACTCTGTTCCATCAACTCTGTAAGAGTTGATGGAACACTTCCAAATTTGCTGTGTATGATTAACTTTTAAGGTAACTTCATGGTACTGTTAAACTCAAACCTTTTTGATGATGGGCTCTTTGCACTTTAGCTTCTGCGTTCGGGGAAAAGTGGCTCGATCGTTTCCGGTCAATTGAAAGTAGCATTTTACACTTGGTGCTTGCAGGGCTTGCCCAAGGTAACAATCAAAGATGTACATTGATCCGAAGCCCCAACAAGTAAGCTGGAGAAAGGTTTTAGATGTATGCCTCAATATACATTCATAGATACGAAGTTGAGTTTTACTTTCTTTAAACTTTGTGGCTAACATTAACTATAACTTATGCTAGTATGCAGAGCAAAGATTACGTTCAAGTGCATCAGAAATTAACACTAAAAAACCCCACAAAATCTTTTCCCGCACAAACACCAAACAGAACCTTATGTCTACTGCAGATTTATTTTTTTGAATTTCCATTTTGTGATCATTAGGAAGTGATCCTCTGAACACTAGCAGTGGTTGATTAGCCATCTTAAACACCTGCACTTCTGATTATCTGTCAGAAAATGTATGTGGATCGCCTTATTTTTGTGTTGATTCAACCGAAATACAAGAGAACATGTTAAGGTGATAATAGTTAAGCCAGCATAACTAACCTACTCTTCACTTTCTGAATATATGTTTTTTAATTAAAGCTTTTCACTGACCTGTGAAATATGATCCCCTTGGACGTAGTTATCTTGCTATCGTAGTTTTGACAATTAATATCAAAACTTTTTTTCTGAGAATCTGAGAAAATCTGAGAAAAACATATTTTTCTCAGATTTTTTGCTTGATTGTGACATTTCCCTGACCACCGATAATCCTGACTCAATGTAAAGCAATAGCGCATGTGACGCACTGCCATGGCCTGCACAGTAAGTCACATGATGTCCAATTCATTAGATCACTTGCTATTTACATTTTACAAAGGAATTTTAAAGAGCATTACCTGGCTGTTAATGCTTGGAATACAACGTGTAAAGATTCAGGCACATAAAGAAAAAAAGGTGCAGGAAATATTGGTGGGGACTGTCCACTTTATGCCAGAGTTGGTGGGGACATGTCCACACCAGTCCGTCAGGAAGTTATGCCTATGTGTGTCATGGTAACTCAAAGCGTAAACAAGAAAGGCACATTTCACTCATGCGGATATGATGTCAGCACCTTACGTGTAATGAGTCCATTACATTAGGCTTTTGCAGCGCTTTGCTGCTTGGGCCTAATAATGAATATTCCAATTAATTGAATATGACTGTAAGAATGACCTGAATGAATGCTGGAGCAATCTTAATGCTATTCTCTTCTACCTTAGGTAACACATGTTGCCACAGTGAGATATCTGCCTTATTGCTTGGATGCTTTGCTGATCTGGTCATCATCAGCCTCTGGAAGTCACGTTCCACAGGATGGCAGACAGTGGAAACCAGTCTTGCCTACTAGGATCACAAGACACCATGTCTTTCTTGGTCTGAGTAATGCAACACTCACACTTTAACATACAATATGATTCTATGAAACCATATTATTTCTTGCCCATGTCATATGATAAAAATCCGATAACAAATCAACAAAATTACAAGAAATAAATTCTTGAAATGTCTCTCTATATGTAATGAATTTAGAAAATTAACTTTATGAAATTTGTGAAAATAAATATTATTAAACTTTTTAAATTAAATTCTAATAGTACTATTTTGTAATAATGTATAGTTTTAATAGACTTATTGGTATCCGATGCCACCACATCTGTGCTAAGAGACACTTCAAGGTCAAGATTTTTACCATTGATGACTGAGCAGCTTAGAGAAATATGACTGACATGACTTTTCTGAACCAAATGTGAATAAAAACTCTGTTTACAGTGTTTATCTTCTGAGTAGTGCCTGTCTGGTCTTCAGAGAAAAACAACTTCTATATTTAACAACAATAATTTTAAATCTTAATGAGTAATTTTTGGGCTCAACTGTGACATGTAACAGCTCTTTGAGAGTTCTTGGAACCATCTACTGGTCTGCCGTTGGCTATTTTTTGAGCTGTGATGTAGTATTTTTGTTGATTTATGAATCTATTCAGAAGCAGTAAAGGCAACTGCATCAGTCAGACCTGGTAAATGCTGTGTGCCAGCAGTAGGAGGTTGCTGATTATTATTTTGAAAACATATACGTGCAGATATCAATGTAACTTTTTAGAGCTTTTGTGTCTAAACTGAAACAGCCAACCAACCTTTCATTTTTAGTTTTTTTAATCTTTGCCTACAGGTGTGTTTGTTTCATGTCTGGGAAGAGTGGGCTGGCCTGGAGCAGATGGAGGACTACCTGAGCTTTCTTCAATACCTCTTGTGGGTCTTCACGCCTCTCGCTGTTGTTTTCCTTGTGCCATTGCTCATTGTTATCCTCCTTTATCTCTCAATACTCTTCCTTCATGTCTATAAGGTATGTACAAATTTAATATTGTCCACAGTATAACAGTCAATTGTGAAATATTACTTTTAATTTCATGTTAATAAAATTACGAGATTATAGCTCTGAATGAAAAATTTTTTTGGTTTGGAGAAACACGTCACTGAATACAACTCCTATTTACGAAAGCAACTTCAACTCTTGCGAAAATGAAACAAATATGTAACTTGCTATAAACTGTAAGAGCCTCCAGACAAATTAATTTATTATTGCTCTCTTCTTGCTAAAGTTAAATGTCTTTGTCTTGGTCTTTAGCATAAATAAAATTTATGCTAAAATGTATTGCTATTCAGAAAAATCTTTTTTAGGGACTGATTATACAGTTATTGTTTTAGGTTTTTGAAAGGATTGAGGAAAAAAAATTCTGAATGCAATGAACTAAATTAGAGACTGCTAGTAATCTCTTGCAAAACTTGTCTGATAAGATTTTAGACTACAAGATCTGAAAAAGTTACACAGCATAAAATCATCTTTAAAAAAAACCTAAGCAGATGGGAAACTAATTTAGAGACTTCTTTTAGTTTTTAAAGCAGCGGTCCCCAAACTACAGCCCGCGGGCCGGATCCGGCCCTCCTCCACATTTAGTCCGGCCCCCTGAACAATACCAGAGTGTTTAGATTTTTTTTTCATATACCGTATTTTCCGGAATATAAGCCGCTACTTTTTTCCTAAGCTTCAAACAATGCAACTTATAGCCCGGTGCGGTTTATATGTAGATTTTTCTTCAACCACCAGGGGGCTCTTCAGCAAGAAGGGAATCATTGGAAGTCAAAATTGGAAATAAAAGAAGAAAGTGCCCATGAAAACAGAATTAGGTTGTAATAGGGAATTGAAATTTGAGAATGTTGTTGATCAGTTAAATAGCATTGAGGGGAAAAAGAATATTTTTAGATTTTTTTTTTAAAATAATACTGGGATCATTATGAGAATTTGAGGTATAGATATTAGGATCCAATTAATGGCAGCAGTGCAACAATAATGGATGCAAGCTGCCGTTGAAATCTATTTTCATTTTCATTTCCTATTTTCATTTAGCACATGCTAGTAGCAGACACAAATTATCAGCACTTTTTCTGTTAAAGTTACCGTTCTGAAACTACCGTAATCAGTTCAGTTAAATCTAAACTTGGCAACTTTTTCTTTTTCAACCGTAATAAATGTGATATTCAATAGACATGTTATGACTGAAATTTTGGGTGTCCGCCCCCTTCTGCTGCTGCTGCATTGTTGTGGAAAACCTGGAGCGGAAGAGATATGTGCAGTTTATAGCCCGGAAAATAACACTATTTATGAAATAAATATTGTATTTCCTGGATTTTTTCTGTGAAACAATATATTTTTACACTTAGGCACTCCTGCAATCGTCACACTTTTCCTGTTACAAACTGACTCCGGCCCTCCACCAGAGAAGGAAAACGTTATGTGGCCCTCACAGGAAAAAGTTTGGGGACCCCTGCTTTAAAGACTTACACAAAGCCACTTAAGGCTTCTGCTGTGACAGTTGTAAACCTTCCCTGGAATGGTCACTCTACTTCTCATATGTGCTTAAGGTGTGCATCCAAAAGCAGCAGGCGAGTGATGTGGTGGAGTTTCGTTTAAAGATTTAATAAAAAAAACAAAACAAAGAATCAAACTTACAAAATTATGAGAGTCCAGGAAAACATAATACAAAAATTAAGCCAAACTAAAGACACGGGAAGAGACAAGGAACGTGACAAGTATATTGGTGAGAAGGATAATGAGACAGATTAGCGAGTTGTGACTGAGATGGACGAGCTTAAATACTAGGAAGTAGTAAATTGAATGGGCCTATTTAGATGAGGTGACTGATTGCAGGTGTGAGAAGTTGACACAGGAGTTAGCTGAGGGGAAAAGGTGGGAGAGGGAAGCTAAGAAGATCTGCTGGGGAATACAACAGGAAGGAAACGGGGAACTAAAAATATTACTAATACAGAAGACACAATAAGAGTAAAAAGAACCTCATAAACTAGAAGAGAGAAAGGCATGAGGGAAACCATAACCGAACCTAAACAGAAACAAGGCTGATCTTACAACAAACAATAAGAACTACGGAACATCGAGCTAGAAAAGGCAAAAGACCTAAACAAAGAAATAATCTGATAGTACTGATGGGTAAATGAGGCATCATGAAGGGTTTCGATCCAAAGCAAAACTTGTTGATTATGTCTCAATACCGTGTCACTGAATACTGACACCTGCTGGACATTAAAAATTCCTACAGGCAACGTAGTGATTTGATGACCTAGTCTAGCGGTTCTCAAGGTGGGCTGTACCGCCCCCCAGGGGCGTTCAGAGGACGGCAAGGGGCGCTGGCGGACATTTTTACAAAAGGGGGGCGCTGGGATGCCTTTGGTCGAAGGTAAACTTTACACCTTAAATGCACAACAATACCAGTTTAGACTTTGAGCAACTTGGTAAAACTGTATTGTGTAACATTAAATCATGCTTGGCTGCAACATGGCAGCTCTTCTTCTATTCAGTGTTTGTAGCTTCTGTTAGCTTCTTGGCGCAGCTCCATTCTCCTGCTACTGGTAGCTAAAATCACAATGCCCTCACTGTGTATCCCTCTGAAAAATGAACCTATTTAAATAAAGAAATTCCTCCATGGGTGATACCACGATAGAGAGCGTTCGTTTTATAGCGTTAACACTGGTGCTGTAAGTGGCCCGGTATGAAACGGGTGTGAAAGAACCGTAACACAGGACTTTTAAATTTCAATAATCAGAATGCAGAAATTGTTTCCGTTGTTTTAAAAGTTTTATGTCAATCTGCCTTTTCCCCATCGATAAGCTTCCCGACCGCCCTGCACCTTAGGGGCTTAAAAAAAAGACGCACACATTGTGCAAAACTCTCAAACAAGAAGCGGGACATAAAACGGAGCAACGCACTTGATGTGAATTATGGCATAAAAACAGAGAATCCGACGCTGAACAGTGAAAAAACCAACACATGAGGTGAAACACATGATGAATAGGTGGCGCAGCAGGTGATAAGTGAAGATTATTTGTCTTATAATGGATAAATGGTAAAATAAATCTAGAAACAGGAAAGAAACTAAAGTGGACATAGCAATAAAGCAAGAGAGGATAATACTAATCAGGGAGTGAGGAGAGTCAATGACACCCCAAGTGTTGCTTATATGCACAGCCTGCTTGGTCTCTATGAGGCAAAGCAGTTTGAAGCTTCATTAGCAGCCGGTCTCCGCATGTTACGCAGAGCGGCTTGTAATGTATGACTCACCTAGAGGTCAGGGATAAATCCATCCTCCTGTCTCTTCTCTGGGCCTTTTCCTCTTTGCAAAGAAACTTTCCAAAGACGTGATCCGTTTCTCACTCATTTTGCTGCTTGTGGGCTCAGTGTTGGCGCGCAAGTAACCCAGAGAATCCGGTTAAAAGATTTTCAAAATAAAAGATCCTCCAGACTCAAATAAGACAAAAACCGGAAATATTTAATTATTTCTTGCGCGGCCCGGTACCAATTGGTCCGTGGACAGGGGTTTGGGGACCACTGCTCACTGCTCACTGAATGATGATAGTTTGTGGAGTCATTTTAAGAAATAAAAGACATAACAAAAATAAAAGGAGTTGGATAAAAGACGAGGGCAGCAGCCGCTCTATTTGCTGCACTATGATTTGGAGGCGACTATGTTTTTTCATAGTTAGCATTTTCAACTTAATAAACATAATAATGACCTTTAGATTTAATAATAAACATATCCAGATATCATCTCCGATATCCACCAGACTCTCAGTTGCGCGATATATCAGCTGTTTCGGATTCCCCTGTGTTCTTACGTCACCGCGCATTCTGATTGGCTACCTGTCACATTCAACAGATTGTATTATCGTTCCCAGTCAGGGAAAACCCCACAAGCTGCGATAAAAGGGTGAAGACAACAGAAATTTGGTATATTAGTCTTCACCGGTCCGCGGTAGTCTGCGTTTTAAGGTTGGCAAAACAGTATACATTGATTCAACATTGATCAGACATTGGCATTTCAGTCATTAGACTTCAACCACAAAACAACATTGATTCAATGACACAGTTTCAATGGCTTGAATTGGATGGTTGTTTGACGGTTGATCCACCATCAGTTTTTGACTTCAAACAAAAATCAACCATTCTGACTATTATTCAACGTTGATTTAATATTGTGTGCTATCTGAGTACACAGTAAAAATGCCAGTGTTGAATTAACACCCAAAAGTGTCTACATGTGTCCAAGTCAGCTGGTGTTAAATTCAACACTACAGAGTGTCACATTAACATTTACAATGGTGTAAGTGTTATAATATATTAAAAGTAACACCAGTGTAGTGTTGATCACAAAACATAATGTGGTGTTAAAATAGTAAATAATTGACCCACAAGTTGTCAATATCAATCAAATCCAGTGGAAAATATTCAAAACAATACACAGAAATGGAAAGCTTAACTTTTCTTAAACCCATTTCAGTATTATAGACCAATGTTAATTTAACAAAAAAATGGGAGTCAATCTTTTAACACTTTCAAAAGTGTTACATTAACACCAGCTGACTTGGACACATATAGATACTTATGGGTGTTAATTCAGCACTGGCATTTTTACTGTGTAGTGTAATTACATTGCACTGCTACAAATGGATCGTCACCAACACTTACATAATGAGATAAGGCTTTAAGACCTTTTCTTGCCTCCCAACAGTGTCATAGTAGTCAATGCCAACACCTTGGGTGCGTTCACATTGCAGCCTGAAGTGACCCAATTCCGATTTTTTTTTTTGAGTAATGCGACCTGTATCCGATCTTTTCATGACAGTGTGAACAGCATAGGTCGGATTCTTTTTTGTTTGTGACCCATATCCCATAGTATCCGATTCAAATGTGACCTGACGTTCAGGTCGCATTCATCCAAACTGAACTTCACTGATTCTCAACAAATCTCACTATTCTGTGTCCTGATATGCGCAAGCGGGAAGAAAAACAACTATGAAAACAACAACTATGACAGACTATATGAGGATTAAGTTGTTAATATGCTGCTCCGGCTGGATAACAACTTCAAATATGTAAACTAAGCTCCACTGTTAGCCTCCATGTTTACTTACGCAAACACTGAGCACTTCTTTTTATGGCGGTTGGCAGAACACTTAGAACGCTGACGCTATTGCACCGTCTAGTGTGCATGCGGGACACTTTTAAGTCGTTTGCCCGTTCACACTGCAGAACGCAGAACATACAGGTCACAATTACTGGCACTGTGAACGGTCCGGCAAAAAAAATCGGAATTGCCAAAAAGGTGGAATTGGGTCACTTCAGGCTGCAGTGTGAACGCACCCCTTGTCTTGGAATGACTCAAGAACAAAAAATATTAAGACTCCGAGGGAAGCGAGACTATTAGCAAACCACCGAGACCATTTTCATGAGCACATTCATAATAGTTTTTGCCTGTAAATGTTTTAATAAAATCTGCCAGTGGCAGTTCAATGGCAAATTCTTTGTCTTTTTAAAAAGCAAATGTAATAATTTCATGCAGTGAGAAGTGTTTGCTCAGTAAAAACTTGATTGCACCATTTGTGTACAGATATTTTCTCTTTTAAATCAAATGACAGAATGCTGTTTGTTGTTGTAAACATTCACATGCAAGCCCAAGACCAGGCAAAAATAGTTTCCAGGCTTCAGAGCTTCTCTCACAGAGCAGCCCTCCCCAGTGTCTCCCCGACTCAGCTCCTCTTGACTAACCGGCAGCAATTAGCAAACAGCTGGTGGTCTCAAATCTTCCATCCCTACTAATGTGTGCATAATACTTCATTCCTCTTGATGCTATAAAGTTCTAAGCATATTTCTGACCATAAATATGACTATAATAAGATAATTTGGAATAAGAGGTTGGACAAAAGCATGAATTTTGTCCATTGGATGTATTAATCTTCTCTTGCTTGTTTTATCAGAGGAAGAATCAGCTAAAGGAAGCTTATAGCAACAACTTGTGGGATGGAGCCAGAAAAACACTGGCTACCCTGTGGGATGGACATGGAGCCATATGGCATGGTATGAATAAATGTAAACTACTTTCCAAAGCATATAAAAGTTGTTTATTTATAGCACTTGACTGTAAATGTAAAAATCTCTATAATGTATTATTCTATCTTGTGATATGATCTGTGTATCAGGTTATGAGATCCATGGAATGGAGAAGATTCCCAACAGAGGACCAGCTCTAATAGTTTACTATCATGGAGCCATACCTATAGATTACTATTACTTCCTGGCCCGTGTTATCATTCAGAAGGGACGTACCTGCCATTCTGTAGCTGACCACTTCCTCTTCAAGATTCCTGGTACTTCGACCGTTTTATTTGTTCTGGAAATTAAGGCACATTACTGTCATTCAGAAATATTGCAGTGTGTTTTGAAGTAATTTCTATACAAAGAAAAAGCTACTAGTCCACAGCAGTCAGTCTAGTCCAGTGGTTCTTAACCTGGGTTCGATCGAACCCCAGGGATTCGTTGAGTCGGTCTCAGGGGTTTGGCGGAGCCTCTGCCCCGGAGGTAAAGACACACTTATGTAAAGTCGTGATGATGGGCCACTTTGCCATCACTTGCTGCAGAGGATCACATTACATTGCTTAGCCAATCAGTGCTGCGGAGGAGAAATGATTGAAGGAGCTCCACTCTCAGTATGGATTTGAACTTGTGTCTTTAATTACTTCAGCAAAGCTCACCGTTTTTACCAAATTCTGTAGCTTTCGGTGTACTTCTAAAACTGCTCCTTAGTCGCATATTTTCAGGGTTGCGATTGCCTCTAGTGGCGGGGGGTTGGGGGTGGTAACACAACTAATATAATTACATTACTAAATCAGAATACGGCAAAGTCTTTATTATTTATTATTAATTTTTCATACTCTTAAGAATGTAGAGCTAATTAAATAATCTAAACAAGACCTTAAAGTGGTTCCAGTTTCTCTCGAAGGCCAACCTGTTTAAACTGTGGCAAATTTTAAATACATTGGGTCGTTCCTGGACAGTCAGCTCAACTTTGCTAAAAACACTGACTATATTTTGAAGAACTGTTCTCAGAGACTCTACCACTAAGAAGACTTAGTGATCATGAGGTGACCCAACTAGACTCTCGTTGGGGTGACCAATGTCTTGGATTTTGGGGGGCCAGGGGGGAATCATATATTATGTATCACCATAGAAGGGTTCAGTGAATGCGCATATGAAACTGGTGGGTTCGGTACCTCAAAAAAGGTTAAGAACCACTGGTCTAGTCCAACATGTGGACTAGACTGTCTTCCTCATTGTCTGGTTTACTATGCCGAACATGTCCAGCCATCCTTTGTCTTTCACTTGTCCGAGATCCGATCGCAGAGATAACTGATTCAGTAAAAAGAGTTAAACCTCCCTCTGTCCAACGACACTTCTCAGCTTATTGTATACTCAGCTAGTAAAATACTAGCTGAGTATATGACTCTGTAGTTGTCAAGTGTATCAGAAATGGACAAGAGGCTGAGTACAGAGACCTGGTGGACCGCTTTGTGGCATGGTGTGGAAACAATCATCTAGAAGGGACAGAGCAGTATGGACTTTTTGAGGAAGCTAAGATCCTTGAAGGTTTGAAACAAGATGCTGCAGATCTTCTATAAGTTTGTTTTTGAGAACGTCCTCTCTTCTGCTGTCATCTGTTGGGTCAGCAACATCAGTGCCAGGGACATAAACAAGCTTTACAAATTGATAAGGAAGGTTCTGGTTCTGTTCTGGGGACGATTATGGAAACTTTGGAGATGATGATGCGAAGGATTTTTCATAGGATCAAGAAAATTATGAACAAACCTGACCATGTTTTTCATGAGACTGTCTTGGGAAAGCAGAGCATCTTCAGTTAGAGGCTTCTTCAGATTCAGCGCAATACAGATTGCTGCAGAAGATCTTTCCTGCCATTAGCAGTCACCATCTTCAATAACTCTTTGAAGGATCTAAATGAATAAGCTAGAACAACATTTAATTTACTTTTACGATCATTAAAGTATTTTTGAATTGAATTAGATGGGCTTTTTATAAAAGCCCATCTAAAGCGCAGTTCAAATTACACGATTTTTTTGCCACGATTATCCCCTTACAACAATCTTAGAACGTTTGCCATTCTAAGATGATCTCTTGGAATAATCACAGCCAATCATCCTACAGTGTGTGGTGTGCTACGACTGATTGGGTCCAGTTGGTAGAATGTTGGGACCGCTCTGATCTAATTTCAACATGTTGAATTATCTTGGCCTGATTATCATTGCATGTATCATTCTTACCCGACCGGGAGCGAGAACGCAGCCTGTTGAATGTGACAGGTAGCCAATGAGAGCACGGTAACAAAAGCACAGAGGGGAATCCCAAACAAAGAACAGCTGATGAGAGTCCAGTGGATAACGGGGATTATATGTGAAAACAACATGACTGTTTATTCAACATTTTGTGCAAGGAATATCCACAGAAATCACAATGAGAGGAATTGGAGTAAAATTGCTACCGCAGTTGATAGACCCGGTACATTTTTAACTATTTATCATTAATGTGACATAAATAGGTTACAAAATTTACAAGCTGTGTTTTTCATTCTCCTTTCTTAAAATTCTTTGTGTTTTTAAAAAGCAAATGTAATAATTTCATGCAGTGAGAAGTGTTTGCTCAGCAAAAACTTGATTGCAACATATGTGTACAGATATTTTCTCTTTTAAATCATATGACATAATGCTGTTTGTTGTAAACATTCACATGCAAGCCCGAGGCCTAGCAAAAACAGTTTCCAGGTTTCAGAGCTTCCACCTCACAGAGCAGCCCTCCCCAGTGTCTCCCACTCCACTCAGCTCCTCCAGACTAACCAGCATCAATTGGCAAACACCTGGTGGTCTCAAGTCTTCCATCCCTACTAATGTGTGCATAATACTTCCTTCCTCTTGACCTTATAAGGTTCTGAACATATTTACAGATTTATCCCTTTGTGTGTATCTAATTTCTCCGTTTTGCGTTCTTCTTCCAGGTTTTAAGTTGCTGTTAGAGGTCTTCTCAGTGATCCACGGTCCTCAGGAAGAGTGTGTCCGGGCTCTGAGGAATGGCCACTTGCTTGGTATTTCTCCAGGAGGAGTGCGGGAGGCAATGTTTAGTGATGAGACCTACCGTCTTTTTTGGGGAAAACGCAAAGGCTTTGCACAAGTTGCAATTGACTGTCAAGTGGTGCGTTACGGCAAACTTCCTTATAACACTACTTTGATTATGGCAGTATATTTTCTTTATTCAGATTATTACATAAAGTTCATACTTTAAAACTCTTTCATAGTTAGGCATAGTAAAATGACAACGAATAAATTATTAAAAGGGTAGTTTTATGTAAAATCCACTTTTTTGAACTCTACACCATGTTCTAATGTTATTCCCTCATCAAAAACATACCTGGAGTGTTGTCTTGATTCTTTCAGGCATGTTTGAGAAATCCTTTAATTTTCATGGTAACCATTCAGGTGTGCAAAATGCCTGGGTGGACTGAGCACTGCCTTCGACATTCAGCTCCTCCTCAGAGCTGCAATTTTTAAGCTTCAGAGCTTCTGCCTCAGAGAGCAGCCCTGCTTTGCGACTCCCCCACTTAGCTCTTTCAGACTAGCCACCAGCAATTAGCAAACACCTATTGGAACTACACATCTGTTGAGCTTATTTTACTAGCTTCTTCTCACAGAAACACTGGTAAGAACATTGTTAAAGGGTTAATAGAAGAGTTATGTTTGATGACTTCCTGAAGGTGGAGTTTCAAAAGGAGCAGGAGTTTTTAAAGAGACAGAGGTCCAATTTCAATGAGAAGGTATTACACTGGGTGCGTTTGTCTCCTTCTAGCAGGTGTGCCTACTATTGATTGTAGCTACACATCTACCTATCTATGATGGATAGGTTTATAGATATATACATTTTCTGTTAACTGTTAATGGTTCTCTCTGTCTACCTCTCTTCCTCTCTCTCTCTCGATCGAGAATAGAAAAAGCAGAAGTAAAAATTAATTTGAACCTAACTGTATATCAGTGTTCTTTCAATGTCATTCGGAATATGGAACCTTTTTCAGCTATAGACTGACAAAGCAAGAGTCCCGTTTTGAGGCTCTTTGTTTTGAAAATCTAACATGCCTTGTTTCTTCTATGCTGTAGACCAGTGTTTCTCAACCCTGGTCCTCACCAACACCCTGTTCTGCATGTTTTAGATGTGCCTCTATTCCAGAACAGGTGATTCAAATGATTGCATGACCATTAAGAACTGCAGAAACCTGTTAATCACCCAGAGATACAATTCACTGCCACACAATGGAAATACCTAAAACATGCAGGACAGGGGAGTCAGTGAGGACGAGGGTTGAGAAACACTGCTGTAGACCAATGGTGTACTTTGTAAGTTATCTCTCAATAGTCTTTCTCATGGAATAACTATTCATTTATCTTGAACAGTATCTATGAGCTTTACTTTGAAAGAAAAAAATGTGCAGCTGATAAAAATACAGTGACCTGTTGAGGAAAACTGTGGCCATGGAAACAGATTGAAATTCTAATTGTTTCTGCTTCCCACTTGTTACCTATAGTTTCCAAGACTGATTCAAATACTTTGAGGAATCTGTTAGAACAGTTTTGTGTCTTTTGGTTGATAAAATCCTATTGGGAAAGGAAATTTCAATTGAGATGTTTATTTTTGATCCACTTGAATATGCTCACAAAACCTACTCCAATATGTATGAATTCATGATTGATCATGGTGTCATATCTCCCTCTCTAAGCTTATTCTGTATTTTTTTCAGCCAATAATTCCAATGTTTACTCAGAATCTGCGAGAGGGTTTCAGATCTCTTGGGACACTAAGTAAGTGAGGAAGATTTTGTGTGTTTTATGTATAAGTCAGTGTTGAGGATTCTGTGCTTGTTAAACATGGCATGTTTCTGTGTCTGTCTGTCTGTATATCTATTAGCATCAGTAGTATTCTAATGATATTTGTGCTAGTAGATACAGTTTTATAAGTTTTTTTTTCATCCTGGGATCCTTCTGTCCTCTAATGCAGTGGTCCCCAACCCCCGGTCCGTGGACCAATTGGTACCGGGCCGCACAAGAAATATTTAAATATTTCCGTTTTATGTATTATTTGAGTCTGGAGGATCTTTTATTTTGAAAATCCTTTAACCGGATTCTCTCGGTTACTTGCGCGCCAACACTGAGCCCACAAGCAGCAAAATGAGTAAGAAACAGATCAGATGTCTTTGGAAAGTTTTTAGCAAAGGGGAAAAGCCCAAAGAGACAGGAGAATAGATTTATCCCGGACCGGTAGGTGAGTGCCACATTACAAGCCGCTCTGCGTAACATGCGGCAGCCGGCTGCTAATGAGGCAATGAAGCTTCAAGCTGCTTCGCCACATAGAGACCAAGCAGGCAACACTGGGTGTCATTGTCTCTCATCACTCCCAGATGGAACCGTCTCCTTGCAGAGAAACAAGCTCAGGGCTCCCGTTAGTCATTATCATGAGTTAAAATTTTCATGAAAGTAAAATGTTCGTCTTTGTGGCGCATCTGTATCTTATTTTGAAGGGATATGTAAATGTTACCATAGTGACCAGAGTCAGAGAGCGTTTAAGCAGTGGTCGAGAGGAGATGAGAGCTCGTGAGTCTGTTTAGACGGAAAGATTTAAGAATTGTTGGCCGATTCTCCAAACCTCTGTGACCACAGAGCTGATAAAAGTACAACAGGTTCGATGGTTCGTGTGTCCAAGGCAGGAGCAACACGAACCGATTCCACTCACCAACATCGCGATTCCAGAAGAAAATCCACAAAACCCCCAACATAGAGGGAATTTAGAATAACCAAATTGGATGCTGGATGACGAGTAGAAACAATGGTGATAGTTTGTGGACTCAATTTAAGAAATAAAAGACATAACAAAAATAAAAGGCGTTGGATAAAAGACGACGGGAGCAGCAGCTTTATTTGCTGCACTATGATTTGGAGGCGACTATGTTTTTTCATAGTTAACATTTTTAACTGAAAAACATAATAATGACCTTTAGATTTAATAATAAACATTTCCACATATCATCTCCGATATCCACCGGACTCAGTTGCGCAATATCTCAGCTGTTTGGGATTCCCCTCTGTTCTTACGTCACCGCGCTTTCTGATTAGCTAATCAGAAAGCACCTGTCACATTCAACAGGTTGTATTCTCGTTCCCAGTCAGGGAAAACCCCACAGGCTGTGATAAAAGGGTGAAGACAACAGAAATTCAGTATATTCAGGATTTAGCGGGAACACCAACATAGAGAAGCCTTATCCGACAGCAAGTCAGAGCCAGAAGGAAGGTCTTAGTCCGGAAAATCAGGACTAAGATTTTGTAGGCTCGTGTAAGTGCTGCTCAGTGTGCTAATTTGAGAGAAACAATTTATTGTTTCCACTGATCTCTCAGCATGGTCTGAATACCTGGATGTGTCGAAAGGTATACAATGTTGAAATCAAGACACAACCAAAACTTAACAGGGTGAACGCTCTGCTGAACTGAGGAGCCACCCTGATGAGCAGGCAGGAGCAGACCTGGCCCAGGTGCATCTCATACTACTAATGGTAGGTTCCAACCTGAAACAGAAAAACCAAACAGACCCTGTTTTAGTGGGGTCATCGTCATAATGTCTAGAGTTAATTTCTGAGTTTACAACAATCACCAACCTCAACTAACCTCTAGCCCAATGTTTCTCGGTTCCAGTCCACATGGACTACTACCCTGGATATTTTAGGTGTGTGACCTGATTTATATGATAACAGCACCTCTCTTCATGCATCAAGTGCTGCAGAAGCCTGCTAATCACCCACTTATACAAGTCTGGTGTATGGCTTGAGAGAACACCTGTGGACCTAGGACATTAGAACACTTTCTTGATCCTGTCATCTTGATTAGACCATGGCATCATACAGGTCTGACACCACCCTATTCATGAGATGTTGAAATGAGCATTGTTAATCTAAGCCAGGGATAGGCAATCCTGGTCCTCGAGGACCGGCGTCCTGCAACTCTTAAATGTCTCCCTGATACAACACACTTGAATCCAATAGCTGAATCGCCTCCTAACGTGCAGTCAGGTTCTCCAGAGTCCTGCTAACAACCTCATTATTTGACTCAGGTGTGTTGAAGTAGAGACGCATCTAAAAGTTGCAGGAGACCGGCCCTCCAGTGCCCACCCCTGATCTAAGCTCATGAGTATACTGACCGAATAGTACAGTGGAAACAACGATCTGTTTTGCTCTTTGGGTCAGTGGAATGTGCCAGTCAGAAAATCAAATTTACCACAAAACTGAGATGAAGCTACCTGGTGAACACATTCCTCAATGTGAGGACCTGTATTTTCTTGGACTGCAACATTATAAGAAAACTTTTTATAATTATTGGCCTGTATTTTACTTTTCAGGATTATTTCGGTGGCTGTATGAAAGATTTCGTCTTCCTGTAGCTCCAATTTATGGGGGATTTCCAGTGAAATTTCGGACCTTCCTTGGTGATCCTATTCCATATGACCCAAACATCAATGCTGCTGAGCTAGCAGAAAGAGTGAGTTTTCTCATCCTTTTCTTTCTGTCTAAATTAGTGAAAGAAAGAAATTAGTGAAGATGGTCTCTAAAACACAGAAGAAGTGCAATATTGATCCTCAGAAACACATGTTCTGTCCCAACTCATCAAAGGCAGCATTTGCAGAAATATTGAGGTATGGAAACCAATGTTGCTCACGATAACACTACTTAGTGATTCCTACTGATATTATTGAATTAATTCTTGGGACTACATCCTGAAACATTAATCTTGCAGGTAAGGAGATGAAACTGAGGCAGGTGTTTGTGTCATGAGTCTAAATGGAGACTTGTTTCAGCAGACTCTCACTGAGACAAAGGCAGCTATCCCCAAAGACTGTATGACACTTAAGTAAATCTAAAGCTAACAGTGGAAATAAATCACATGGTACTTTGTCCTTCAGAAAATATGAAGAATTCTTAAAAAAATTTCAATTTTAGGCACTTCTACACTGGCAAGTCTGACTCTACCCAGTTAATGTGGTTTGGTTCTACCCCAGTTCCATTTTAATACAAATAAATATCTTTGTACAATTAACTTTTTTAGTATCAAAGTGTCGATTATTTTTGACAACCCAAATTGTGTGTCTCTCACGTTGTGAAATTGAAGACTTTTTTTAATGGTCGTTTTGATACAAGTCTTGTAACTGTTTTTATTGTCCAGGTGCAGCAGGCGGTCCAGTCTTTGATAGACAAACACCAGCAGATCCCTGGGAGCATCTTGAGAGCCTTGTTAGAGAGATTCTACACAAAACGCAAAGGTTTTCAACATCAGAATTAAAAACAATGCGTCCAATTTATGATCCGATTTAGATGCAAGAAGATGAACTTTATTATCCCAGAGGAAATTTGTCTTGGGTACAGACTCTGACTGCTGCGTAATCCAAAACAATGCCCATCCCATTACATTCACACATCATACCTGAAAGATTGACGCATAACATTCCAACTTAGAAATGACTGGTTGGATTCTGTATGTACACTTTCCTATTGGCTATTTGTATTATGTCACTTGGTAATTTCCTCGAATAATATGTCTCTCTTCAAAACTCAATCTTGTAGTATGATGGAAAAAGGAAAAAAATTAAGTTGTAAAAAATAAAATACATTTTATCAATATTAAGTGTGGTAAAACTTAAATAATATGGGAAGTATTATGAAGTGCAAAATGTACATACTAAGTGGGTGCTTTTTTTAGGGGCGGGGGTTCATTTTATATCCAAAAATGGTGAGGAGTGTGGGGTTTATGTTACTGTACTTCCAATTACAGTAACATAATATTCCGTTCGAATAACCTGCATCATGAGCAATTGTACCTAGTTGTGGTCCTGTCATTTTGTTTTC